>CM076971.1:31921470-31958970 GCA_039105355.1 Benthosema pterotum | reverse complement strand
CACACACACATACATACACACATACACACACACCACCTCCCCAACAGAACTCTCACATTTCATCATCTGCTCTCCAGCGCCGCGGCGCTCTGCTCCGGCATAAGTTGGCCGTTCTGGATCCATCTGTTGTTATTATTTTCCACTGATAATTGGCTTGAACAATGGAATGCCTGCACCCCCCCCCCATACCCCCCTCCACCCCCCCACACCACCCCCGTCTTTGAAACACTACACCCTGTTTATATTCCAGAGGTCTCATTTCTGCTCTGCCCTCTCACTCTCTTTCACTCTCCTCTCTCTCTCTCCCTCTCTCTCTCTCCTTATCGCTCTCTCTTCTCTCGATGGCCTCCCCCTTCCCCTCCCTTTTCTAATACCTCCCTTCCTCTCCTCCTTACTACCTCCGTCACCCGGTGGCCGCCCTCCTCCTCCTTCTCCCCCTCCTCCCAATCCCTCCCTCCTTCTCTCACGTGGGGGCTCACATGAAAATGACATCTTTGACTGGCCACATCAGTATGTGTCACTCAGCATCTAAAAGCCAGGCCCCCCTCCATCCCCTCCCTTCCCTTTCTTTTTCTTCCTCTCTCTCTCTCTCTCTCCTTTCATTTGGAGAGAGAGAGAGAGAAGCTGGGCTCGGCTCCCGTTCGTTCTCCTCGGTTCACTACAGGGTTTTTAAACCATGACACTCTCTGACAGATCCAGGCAGGCAACGCATGCAGCAACACAGG
The DNA here is from genome assembly GCA_039105355.1 of Benthosema pterotum. NCBI lineage: Eukaryota > Metazoa > Chordata > Actinopteri > Myctophiformes > Myctophidae > Benthosema > Benthosema pterotum. Next base: position 31,958,245 of record CM076971.1, on the reverse strand, counting down.
CTTTTTTCCTCCTTGCAGAAGTCGTCTTTGCACACTACCTACCCTACCTTCCCCACCGCGAGATTCTGCATTCATATCCCCAAAGAGAGAGATGGAGAGAGGGAGAGAGAGAAAGAGGAAGGAAGAGGGTGGGAGGCAGAAAGGGATGGAGATGGGATTGGGAGGGAGGGAGCAAGGGAAGGAAGGAAGTAGGGACGTGAGTGAGAGACAGAGGCTCTTTAGAAAGTAAGATGTGGACAATGGATGCCGGTCTAAAGTCACTTTTTTTTCCTGCCCATTGAAATGGGGCTTTTATTTATTTGAATCCCCCCCCCTCATGCACTAGGAGGTGTCTCTAGGAAGGAACCCTCATGGACATGAATGAAAGGTGCATTGTAGTTTCTTTTTTAATGTTCCACTGGACATAATTTAATGAAATGAAGAATCACCAAAAATGACCCAGTTTAATTCATTAAATTAGATATTGGGATTTTTAATTAAGAGTTGAAGACGGTAATTATTGGGTATCTTGGTGAGGGAAAAAAAAGAAAGAAAACCTGAAGTCCACAGCATGGTGGTTACAATGGCACTTATTTCATTTTAAATTTAAAGAAGCAAAGATAAGGTTTTTTATGGATTGTGTTTGTGTTAGTAGCCGGGAAGAAGAATGCTGCAAATGAGATGAAAATAAAACAAGGTGTGAATTTGTGCATTGAGCAAAGAATGCACGTCGTGTTACAGTATCTCTAATGAGATGGAATGATATAAACTGTATGACGTGGAAGAGCAATTCAAGCGTCTTTACTTATTTCCTGAAGCAGGAGGCATTCTAGGTGCGACTCACACAATTTCACCGCCCAAACTTTCATAATGCTTTTTATTTAATGCCCCATTGGGAATATTATTATTATTCTCTACGTTCTCCTCTCTCTACTGCTGCTGCTGTGTGTTGACCGTGTTGATGTCCATTCGTTCTGCCTGCCCTTTTCTAATTAAAAGAGGCCTGGGACAGGTAGGGCTCCCTCTCAGCAGCAGGAGCAGCAGCAGGCGTGTGTGTGTGTGTGTGTGTGTGTGTGTGTGTGTGTGTGTGTGTGTGTGTGTGTGTGTGTGTGTGTGTGTGTGTGTGTGTGTGTGTGTGTGTGTGTGTGTGTGTGTGTGTGTGTGTGTGTGTGTGTGTGTGTGTGTGTGTGTGTGTGTGTGAGAGAGAGCAGTTCTTCATTTGCTGAGTGTTTGTGTTTATGTAAAGGGGCCCTCTTCCTGCATATTTAATCTAGAGCAAGGCACCGGCTTTTGTTGTGTTTAGACCACATACCTCCAGACAGTCCTCTCAACACTGGAGCCTGGTCTCTAGTGCACAGGCAACGTGCTCTCTAGCTCACACTCAACTACCACCCTGCTTCTAAACCTCTACTACTACTGCTAGTACTACTACAGTTGCGTATACATTTTGGTGTCTCCTCTTGCCTTCAGAAGTGGACAGAAAAAAGAGGAAGAAACAAAACAAACAAACACTTTAACTGTTGGAGGGAATGTGCGTGAATGTGAGGGAACGGGTTTCATGATAGTGATGAAAGTCTGTTTCACTGTTCATGGGTAAGTCTTTAAAGGTTTTATTGCGCTTTCTCTTTTTCTCTCTCTCACTCTCCCTCTCTCTCTCTCCCCTACCTTTTATGGGTGCGTGTGTGTGTGCGTGCGCCTGTGTTTGTGTGTGTGTGTGTGTGTTTGTGTGTACATGCACTGTAACGCAAGTGCAGTGTATGGTGGCTTTGTCAAATGGAACTGATTACTGAATGACTGTCATGTAGATGATGAAACACTTAACGGCACGATGTGTCACTTTGGTGGAACATTAATCACTCTTCTTAGTAGGCGTGTCACTTCCTTGGATAAGGCAACCAAAGAATCCGGACTGCCCTCAGAACTGTCCCTGCCATTCACACACATTCCAGTTTTGAAAATCTCTATCTCAAGCCTTTTTCCCCTCTACGTCGCTTCTACTTTGATCCTGCAGCTGTTTCCCTACAGACAGACACTTGCTTTGCTCTGCAGACGGTCCAGAAGTGTTGTTCTTATCAACAAATCATTTTCGCGTGGTGCTAGGGTGTAGGGGGTTGGTGGGTGGTGAGGTGACGTTTTAGCCAATCACAGCACAGCAGTCTCTGTTACAGATGTTTGTAGCCTACACACTAAAGTTGCCTATATTACCTTTAACACATACCCTATTTTCCTGTACGTTTTTTGGTTTGTACCGTTATCCAAACTTCTCCTTGTTGTAGTAGTCGAGTGCAGTAGTATAACTTGCTGCTCATGTGAGATATGACGCAAGGCTAGGCATTTGGTCCTGAGAATTATCAATATACCAAACTGCTATAACTTGATCCTTTGAAATAAAAAAGAGGAGAATGAACAGCCTTCTCCTGAGAAAACAACTGTGAAAGCTACCATTTGCGGGCAGAATAATAATGTGCTACGATCATCCTTCATTATCACAGGGATGCAGGGATTTAAAGGAGAATTCCACCCAGAAGGAAAAGTGGTCCAGTTGTTATTTTGTAAAAAATACTCCTTTATTGCTGTTTCCCTATTCCACTATAAGCTTAGAATGGGACTATGGGATGTTGTTCAAATCCACCTGTTTCCATCGCTTCAAAATGCATTTTTTGCTATATATTCTCTCCACCATGTCAGTAGTGTGTTGACACTCACAACTTCACTTCGTTCAGCTGCGGTACAGCCCTCTCAAAATGTGGGGGCGTGGCACACGCTTTATGGCTGGACCACTGCGGAAGCGAAAGTGTGAGTTCCATTACTCCCACTTTCACATTACTGACATGGTGGAAAGAGAATATATAGAATATGGTAATCAGACAACTCACAAGGGAATCTGTAGGTTCCTGGTTCTATACCCACTCCACTTGGCTTCATTTCAAACATATCCATCCATGAGTACCTTGGCGGCAGTGGCTCAAGGGTAGAGTCACCGGATGGGAACCGCAAGGTTGCTGGCTCCAACCTGGCGTCCCCCAGAGTTAATGTCGATGTGTCTCTAAGCAAGACCCTTAGACCTAGATTTTCTTCACCACTAAACCCCTTATCCCTTAACTTCTTTGCCTTTTAAACTTTTTTTAAAGAACATTTTTTGTGTATGTTGTTGCCTGTGATAGAGGGGTCAAATGATGAACAAAGGTTGTGTTTATATTTTAGAAATAGGTCAACAACACAAATGCCGTTTTTTTGGATTCATTTACTTTCAAAGCGTGGTCTCAGTGAGACAGTGACCCCCACAAAATGACCTCATGTTTCAAAATGACCTGATGTTTCGCCAAAACCAGAGCAGAACTCCCACCACGGGACTCTGGCAATCAATTGATACAGTTTCAACCACTATATTTAAGTATTTCATAGAGCTAAAACAAATCTGAACTATCCCTTTAATACCAAACCCCTGATTGTTCCTGTCGCAACGTTGATGTGTTACATGGCTGCCTGGCTGCTCAGTGTGTGAATAGCTGAAAGACAGTCTAATCAAAATCATTCATCTTACTCATCCAGCGGGTCACCTGTTTCCATGCCACAGTGCTGCTTACGCTACTCAGACGTACGTGATGCTCATTCAGGTTGTTGAAAGCCACTATGGAGCAGTAGAGAGACAGACAGGAAGGTCTGAACGTGGGAGGGGAGCACACAGACTCCCAGTGGTACTAGCAGATGTTGTCGGTTGACTGTAACATGAACTAATAACGGAGGTATGCGAGCAATAAGGTGAAACTGCTCTAATAATGCGAAATGTCACTTTAAGAGCTGCCCAGCTGTTTGCTAGTATCCATTCACACAGAGGAGGTCGACTTTTTGTGTGTGTGTGTGTGTGTGTGTGTGTGTGTGTGTGTGTGTGTGTGTGTGTGTGTGTGTGTGTGTGTGTGCGTGTGCGTGTGCGTGCGTGAGAGAATGTGTGTGAGTGCGGGCATGTATTGCGGTGGTAGTAAGTGGTGACCAGGGTGACCAGATATCCACACTGTTCCTTCGAGGGACAGAAGTATTGCATCTGTGGGAAAGTGGGGAAACGTTACGGAACAAAATGGGGTTATAGCAAATTATTAACTATTATTATTATTATCTTGATGTCTCGATATTCAAAAAACAATTCAGGATTTCAATTCAGATATATTTGCTACACACAACTATTTTTGCTACATACGATAGTACATGTAGTGTGGCCCACTGGAGTGAGTGTGGAAATTTATTTAAAACGGGGGGTGCCGTGATTTTTGTACTTTTTCCAATTCTGTACATGTTCAAGAGGTGACAGTACTACTGTATAGACTCCTTGGTATGTTTTTTATGTACAATGATGTCTTCCCTTTGTATTTAGGCTTTCTTCCTGGAAGCTGAAAGCTTTCCAGTCAAAGGTGCAAATGAAAAAAACTTCAGTATAGTGACATTACACTTCAGCCCCTCCCCTAACCCCTCCCCCTTTATCATATAACTAAAGCTGTGGGTGTGGCTTCAGTTCAGGTGGATCACCACCCACCAGGCGAACCAGGCATACTTTTTTTTTTCAGTAATATTTTTTATTGATTTTGCATTTTAGAGACAGACAAACAGAAAAAGACGCAGACAGCTCAGCTCAGACACTTTGTGGGACTACGGGCACAAATATATACACAGATACATATAATTAGCCATAAAACAAGAACAATATATACAGTATGGACACAGTTGATGCTTAACAGAAGGGTGAACATTCTGAACAACTACCCAGAGAATTACAAAAAATAAACAAAATAAAGAAAAATACACAAAATGATTTCCCTAAATAAACAAGAAATGTCATACATCAAGGTAAACCAGGCATACTTAATGAGCTGGTGGGTTGGAATCATAAAAATGACAGTTAACAAACACTGTACACTTTAAATAAATCTTCCTCCTCAATACTACCTGATGATCATGTTTTAGGGTGGAAAAAAGTCATGGCACATCCATCAGCCATCTTTAAAAACACACATACCAGGAAAAGAGACAGCAAGAAGCCGAATATTAGGGCAGTTGAACACTGAACTCTGTCAGTCACAATGTGGGACAGCGTCGCAATTTGTGAGACTTGAAAGGGCCTGTCCCACTCAGAGAGGGACATCTGGTCACCCATAGTGGTGACCCTCCGTGTGATGGCATGGTGGTTTCACTTCCTCGTCTCACTCTCCCGCTCGCTCTCACTCTCCTCTGTCGGTCTTCATCCGGGGAAATGGAATCTGCCGCTGCTTATCGATATTAATAGCACAACACACAGGATCTGTGGTGGGAGAGAGAGAGAGAGGCAACCAGGGCATATAGCAGGGACCTGGGAGAGGGTCGGTGGGTGGTAACCTGATACGGACGGGTCAGAACTGACAGAAGTGCTGGCTGCCACTCGAGCGGGCGCAAAGGAATTGGCCCCTTAAAAATAGGATTGCATAATGCACGCTGATACACTACTGTACTGCACTGTGTGTTATCCCTTTGTGTGTGTGTGTGTGTGCGTGTGCGTGTGCTGCTTGTGCGACGGGAACAGCACAACATCTCTGTGGCCACCTTGGGTCCGGTTTCCAGAGATGGGTCTAACTACAGTAGTAACTAGTAATATTATTACTTTTCTCTGTAACAAGTAGTGTTGGGCAATATTACATAGGAGAGTAATATATTTACTTTGCTTATGACCCCTTAGAAAAAGTAATAATATTATAATACAATATTACTTTCCCAAGTCCCCCTCCCACCCGCAAAGGAATAGAGATGTACAAAACAGTTGTTTAGTGACAACTTGCGACAACTGTGATAACTTGTAGTGCAAGTTATGTGTGCAGAACGCTGTGGTGGATTAGGATCTACAAACTACAGTGCATCTCTGTTGCCTGTTGATACCTTGTAAATCTGTTCTATTCTCACATGCAACAACAAGCTCAAAAGTAATAGGTAATGAGGCATGTTTTGGCAGAGTAACATATTACTTATTACACATTTTGGCAGATTAATATCTTTACTTTACTTTTGCTGCAAGCAATAAGTAATAATATTACAGTAATATAATGAGATTACATCCTACTATATATTATATTATTATATATTATTACAGTCAGGTGTAAAAGCCATCTAATGTCAGAGTTGCCACATTGAAACTTAGAGAAAGATCTGTGTGTCTTCCTTATATTAAAATTATAAAGATGTGTAAAGTTGTCTTCTGACAGAAAAGATTGTGTTGTTGTGCTTTTTTTGCGGGTGAGGTTGTGCAAAAGTAATATAATAGTTACCTATTACTCTTGAGGCCAAGTAATGAGTAACGTAACATTATTACTCTTCTAAAGGGGTAATAAGTAATATATTACACCTTTTCTCCTAAGGAATATTGCCCAACACGGCCAGTTTCGTAATGTCTTCCAAGGTGAGACTTTGTGCCACCACACTGCGTGCCACATGGTGTCTTATAATAAAGTGTGTCTCCTCTGCTGTCCCTTCTGTAAACTTATCAGAGGATGAGAGCAAAAGTACACACACAACACAGTTAAGTATTCTAATTATTTTCTCAGCGGATCGATAGATTAGGATCTTGGAGGGGCAAAGACAGCCAACGGTGTGATTTGGTAGTTGGACAGACAGACAGACGGACTGACGGACGGGGGACTGCCTGTGTTCCAAGGAGTTCTGTTAACATTTAAATAGTGTAAAGAAATGCACAGCCTTGTTTGTTTTGGGTTTGGAGTGAAATTCCACTTCCTTGGTATTACGGTTGCAAAGCTCCCTGTGTGCTGCTCTTGTGTACTTTGTTCTTAGCTCAGCAAAAACGTGAGGGCAGGTCCAAAGAATCTGGTGGTGGAGGTGGTGGTGGAGGTGGTGGTGGGAGGGGGAGATCAGACAGCCCTGACATTCACCAGACTGCACTGTTGCCTTTTCAGCCTAGAAAAAAAATGTAAGAGAGAGAGAGAGCGAGAGAGGGAGAGAGAGATGGGGGGAAAAGTCCCCTGAAAAAGGGCCTGGTTGGAGCAAAGTAAAGTTTAATTGGTGGGTTTGGAGCCTGTTTTCATGTCAGAAAGTGCTGTTGTTTACAGTCTGTGTGTGGGTGTACAATATAATATACCAGGGATTCTGCCAATCGCATCAAAAACAGAAAAATATGCTCCACTCCACTGTGTCGTTGCTGCTTTTTTTTTTTTTTTCATTTCAAAAGCCCCCCCTATTTTTAACGAGACCCGGTTATGTTTTTCATTGAATAAGTCCGTCTTAATAAAAGCGCGAGAGAAACGAGGGAGAAAATAATGTGCAGTCAGCCCCTTTTAGGAGATCACATGTACAGTAAGCAAAGCAGCTGCGTTTGTTGAGAAAGTGAGTCATGCTTTAGATTTTTTTCCCTGTGTGTTCCAGAGCACAGACAGTGACTTGGAAAATCTCCTGCACACGCCCTAAAAACAAACACCAATGTGCCCCGTATATAGATATCACAGAGTCTTCGCCTGCTACGCCCTCTTATTTATACTGCACACGTCTCTCTCTCTGTGTGCCGGTCCGCCAGCCATTCAGCGTACAGACATTTCTGTTGTTTCATGTGCTGTTTTTTTAACTCTGTAACTATGGCATGATACTGTAAATTGATACAGTATAAAGGATCGATTCGGGTGCCATGATCGCAGAGTGATCGAAAAGGACGGCGAGGAAGGAGGAGGAGGACAGGTCTGGCAGCATCCTATTGACAGCCACGGAGCTGTTAGTTGAGCATTAATTAATATGGTAATGACGTGTGAAAGTTCATTAACAAGCCGCCACAGAAGTAGCCACAGATATAGTATTAAGCATGCTCAGATTAATTAATGGAAAAAAAACTTTACTTTAGTGGTAAATATTCATGGCGCCAGTCTTTTTTTTTTCTCTCTCCCCCCTGCTTGGCATGGAGAGAGAGAGGGGCGGATGTAACATTTCCCAATTGCGGGGGCAGGAGGTATGGGGGGTCTTCATCGCCTGTGGCACGAAGAAACCCGGGCGATGAAGCCATACCGATGCCATTTTTGTTACAGGACTTTTATTAGCCAAGTAACCATCAATAATAACACCAGTTGTTGGTGAAGTTGCAAAAGACATGTGGCTTGCATAAAGCTAAAGGTCTGACTCATAGAGTTTTCTGTTTTCATGATGAAATGCTGTTGGTTTAGTGGTGCCACAATTGTAGTTAGTTAGTAGCAGTAGTAGTGTTTCAAATCATTTTTTTTAAATATAAACACTTGAATTTGAAATATCTTGGGTTGTTATGCATGCCATCGTGTTTGGGGGGGCAGACTGGGCATTTAGGGGGGCATTGCCCCCCCCCATGCCCATGCCTAGATCCTCCCCAAGAGAGAGAAAGGGAGAGGGAGAGAGAGAGATAGGAGAGCCTGTCCATTAGACTGGGCTGAAGTGGCGTTCCAGAGTGGCTGCTCTGGGCCTTTTGTTGGGATTGGGTGCATTTCATTGGAGGGGTATTAATTCATATTTTCAACATGTGATCTTACAACAAAGCCACAGCCACCGATAACAAACTGGGGACTAGAGAGCATATTGTGAAGCAGTCATGCCTCGCCACACACACACACACACACACACACACACACACACACACACACACACACACACACACACACACACACACACACACACACACACACACACACACACACACACAAATGGGACTGATATGAGTCCACTTCACTAGTTTGCACACAGAATAAAACATGTCTTTGTTCACATTCAAATGTAACCCTGAAAAAACAAATCAATAAATCCATCTGAACATACACTTTTTTCTCCCCACAATTACTCTCAAATAGAGCAAACATCCATTTCCATACAGAAAGCATATTCTGTAGTTTACCTACATAACTGACATGCTTTTCTTATATACTTACAGTATATACAGTACTTGGTCCTCTCTACGATTTCAAGCTTTGGGTCGCTGTTGTCTTTGGCTGCGTTTTGATTCCTTAAAGTTGGGATTTATACTTTGTCGCATGGCCAGTGCTGCATTCCTTGTATGGCAGATGTCCAAGCTCACGGCGCGTCGCAGAGTGACGTGTTATGAGTTTGTAAGTCAGCTAAATTCCGGGCTGTTACAAGTCAAGGTGCACACCAAGTATGAATGGAGCATTATGCTGTGTATGTATCACTGAGTGTCCACATAACGCCACCTATACTAGGTAGGTTATTATCTTGACCGGGGAGCTATTGAAATCTCAGTATAGCCAGGGAGCCACAGTCCCAAAAGTTCAACAATGGTCCTGCGATGTCATGACATTTTTTATTGTTTTATCTATTCACTTGGACACTTTTACTCCCACTTAGTGTGTTGGCATGTAGAACAGCTTCCCGCCCAAGAACGACTTAGACGAGTTGTGTTTTAATTGTTTTATCCATGTTTTTAATCAGTTTTTTTTATTGGATGATCTGGCACCTAGGGACACGACATGGTCGTAGCACAGAGGCTTCTGGGAAAATGAGTCATATTAAAGTGAAAGCCATGACACTTTGTAGATTATTTTAGGGGGACTTTTCATGGATCAAAAGTGCAAATAGTTTGGTGATGCTCCCAAAGGTAAGCAAGCAAAAGGAGTGAAAGACATTCAAGTAGCGCTATTAAAGCAGTGAAAGTGTTGTCCACAGAATGAGAGGTCTGCCCTGCCGGAAACATTGCAGAAAAAGGTTATGGCCATTTTTCTATGCTCACACCATAGACATAGACAACCTACGAGGAAAAATACTATCATACTTTAAATAGAGGAATTCAGAATCATGAAAACCCCATAGTTTGACATGTCACATGATATTCATAGCGTGATGAAATTATTGGTTCTCTAAAGCAGTAGTTTTGAACCAGTGGTCTGGGGACCACTAGATGTAATTCTTGAGAGCGTAAAGTTACCCCAGATACACCAGATATAACTCTTGAGAGCGTAAAAATGAAATCAAATGGACCTTTGCGGGTCCATTTGGTTTCATTTAATAAAGAAGTCTTGACAATTAGAGAATGTAGAAGGTCAGTTTGATCTGTATGTTTGCCTGCTGTGTTTGCGAAAATCCATCCTGGAATTGTGGACAAAACCAAAGAAAATCTTTAGTTTTGGGTTCTGTGGGGTGAAAATGTCGTCAAATGGTGGTCCGTGGCTCAAATTCTGAATAAATAGTTGGCCCTGGGATCAAAAAGGTTGAAAACCACTGGTCCTCTCTCACATTTTAGGTGAGTGGCTCCCCGGCTAGTACAGTATGTGATGTGATGGGCTCTCTTCTCCCCACTGGGCCAAAGCCATGCACACTTGTTTTTTTTCCTCATCCAGAGCGCTCTCTCACTCCTCCCTCCCTCTCCCTCCCTCCCACTGTTCTAAATGGCAATATTACAGCCCTGTGAATTTTGAAATGGAGACAATTATCTCTTTAGGCATTACAATATGACATTATGTTTCAGAGGAGAAAACAAGCACACGGCTGCCGCTGTGTGTGTGTGTGTGTGTGTGTGTGTGTGTGTGTGTGTGTGTGTGTGTGTGTGTGTGTGTGTGTGTGTGTGTGTGTGTGTGTGTGTGTGTGTGTGTGTGTGTGTGTGTGTGTGTGTGTGTGTGTGTGTGAGACTGTGTGTGTGTGTGTGTGTGCGCGTATGTGTCTGTATTCTGTTGTTGTCTCCTTTCTTTTCAAGGCCCTCTCTACCTCCATACAAATCTCCATCATTACAATGATAGAACATTTATCTAAATGGATGTTATGCATTGGGTAAACTCATTTAGCTCCCCCGGCGGGCCACTCTCAGGTGATGGGGATTAATGATGTTTAGTAGTACGCAACAGAAAATATCTGTCATTTGTCACCGCTTTACTATTGATTTATGACGCCATTGATGATATGTTAATTGAAAGGTAATGAATCAGAATAATAGGGGGGACTTGTGTGTGTGTGTGTGGGAACGGTCCATTTTTGCGACGATGATGACGGTTCGACCCCCACGGCGGAGTTCAGAGCGAGTTGAATGTTGACTCGCGTTTTCAACGAGGGCATTTAACACATAATTAATGCTGAAACCATGGCACGGCTGCTCAGTGCTCGGCCCGGCGCATGTTTTTATCTATGCAACAGCCTGCTTTAGATAAACACTTAAAATCTGCACACAACGCGCCTGGCCACAAGTTTGACTGCCAAATGTAAACGGCCCAAAAAGAACAGCGAGCGAGTCTGCAGGGTGTGTGTGTGTGTGTCTGTGTGTGTGTCTGTGTGTGTGTCTGTGTGTGTGTGTGTGTGTCTGTGTGTCTGTGTGTCTGTGTCTCTTTGTTTCTTTGGATCTTTCTTTCTTTCTTTCTTTCTTTCTTTCTTTCTTTCTTTCTTTCTTTCTTTCTTTCTTTCTTTCTTTCTTTCTTTCTTTCTTTCTTTCTTTCTTTTCTTTCTTTCTTATTTGGATATGCTTTAATGCTTTTATTCAAATGCACCTGAGATATTGGTCCATAGTCACTTCTCAGTTTACCATAAAAATAAGATTTTGTTGCATTTTTTTCCTTCTCCCCCTCATCATTCCTTGCCTGGGTTGAGTGCTCAGTTCTCAGTTTGGAATGCTACATGCATTGCATGCTGAGCAGGGGGGTGGAGAGGACAGGAGGGAGGTGTGTGTGTGTGTGTGTGTGTGTGTGTGTGTGTGTGTGTGTGTGTGTGTGTGTGTGTGTGTGTGTGTGTGTGTGTGTGTGTGTGTGTGTGTGTGTGTGTGTGGAGGGGGGTCATGGGGGTGTTCTCTCTACTCCAGGGGAGTTTAGATGCACGTGGAGGAGAGCAGGCGGAGGTATTAGTCAGCCACCAGGTGGGGCTGATCCGTGGATACTACTACTGCTCTCATAGAAGCCCAGGCATCCCATCCTATCCCATCCCATGATCTGACTGCCAGGGAGGGAATAATAAAACAAAAAGTTTTTGTCTTGCAAATAAACTGTCACACACACACACACACACACACTGGCCCCATTGTTCGGGTTCATTATTGTGTGTGTTGTTTTATCCTCCTTTATCGTGAGCGTACACTACCAGCACTGCACTTATCAGGCAGATGGAAATGTCTGGGACAGCGGTTGACAGGGACCAGCCAGAGACAGGGTGAGCAGAGAGGGACACGTCTTCTTAATAATCTCTGGTCATCCTGCATGCATGCATGGGGCCACTGGGCTGCAGGATGCAAGCAGTAGTCCTGCCCTGGATAGAGGATATTATACACACACACTGACTTGTGTACAAATGGTGTAGGAAGAGGAATAGGGGAAAACAACAACATCATCGACGTACTGCTGACGATACGCCGCCACACGTATGACACAGCACGTATTTGCTATCATTAATTTGGATCAATAATAGCTGCAACAAGCTGTGGGCAGGTGGAACTGTTTCAGTCAGTCTACCCAATATATCTTGATTTAGTTAGTTTTTTTTCCCTTCTTTCTCTCTAACTCACTGTTGTTGTGTGTAGAGATGGCAGGTGTTGTGTGTTGTTGTGTTTTTTTTGTTGGGGGTTCTATGGTGGGTGGTAATTATTTCATATAACTCATATAACAACTAATTCTCTGTCTTGTTGTGTCCGTAGGGCAAGGAGGCTGCAGAAAAACGGCTGGGACTGAAGATTGCTTTAAATAAGCAAAGCCCTTGTGGAAGGTAAACACATAATCATTCACCAGACTGCAGTGCCGTGCATTGAGGGGAGAATGCTGTATTGAATTGGCTTAATAATTAACTGAAAGCTGTGCCGGGTTTGCCTTGTTTGTTTTTTTGTGTGTTTTTTTTTTGCGAGAAGGAGAGAGAAAAGCACTACAGGTGCACTCTGTGAACCGGTGGTGGAATAGAGGCTCATTTGAGAGAGGCATGGTGAGTACTTCAGCAAGGGATCTTGATTTTGCCCGCAGGTTACGAAAGGAAAGGACTTTTATATTATATTTGTTTTGCTTCAGCAGATTGTTGCCGTGGTTAGTTAGATCACCTGTTGTTTGTTTTGTTATTTTTTATGGTTCTTTAACTCGGCGTTACGATAATTTGCCATAAGGAAAGGAGAAGCTTGAACAAGGGATGAGTACTGCACGCTTCTATTCAAACATAATCCTGAACAGACAGTCCTGTGCGAGATCCAGTCTGATAGTCCAGTTTTAGTGCATTTTGACATGTTGTCTGTATCGTGAAAGTTAAAGAAATATGGTTGGTAACATTCCCTCCCAGTCGATTTACTTTGCATGACATTCTAATGTTTAGGAATCTTACCTCTCTATCAGTACTAGTAGAATAGCATAGCTGCGTGGCTGCTTTTAGAGGATAGCGTGCGTTCGACACACACACACGCACACACACACACACACACACACACACACACACACACACACACACACACACACACACACACACACACACACACACACACACACACACACACACACACCTTACCTCTATCTCTGAAGGTTTGGGGGCCCCTAGGATGTGAGCTGCCATTGGGATTGTGTGTATGTGCGGGCATGTTCCGCACGCATGCGCGTGTGTGTATTCACGTGCGTGCTTGTGTGTGTGTGTGTGTGTGTGTGTGTGTGTGTGTGTGTGTGTGTGTGTATGTGAGTGTGTGTGTGTGTTAGTCTTGGGCAATATACCGGTATTACCGTTTACCACGATATTGAAAATCAATACCGAGTAATATCGCAGGATTTACAAAAAATACCGAATACCGAATATCGTATTTTACCGTCCCCTCCAAACAATATCGTCCAAAAAAAGAAAAACAACCACGCAGCGCAGCGCTGCCCGCTCATGTCGCATGGCAAAGAGTTGAGATTTGATTCCTTCTATACATCTTCAATTCTGAACGGATTTCTATAATTCAAACTGGTATTTGCTGTGTCCATTGAGTGGTTTCGTTGGGTGTATATGATGTGTATAATTATATACCGTTTAATGAAATAATATGGACTGAGAATGCCACCTTTTATCTTCTGCACATAGCCAGCTGCAATTAGTGACTCCCTGGTTAATGCTACTGAACACGTGTGCGTTGTTTGGACTGAACGAGAGAGAGCGAGCATGTGTTGCACCCACGTGGCTCTCCCTGCCACGTGTGTCAGCTACCGGTTTCCATAGCAACCACACAACAAACAGAGAGACGGAGAGAGTGTAGTAGAGGGACAGAGGAGCCTTGTGGATCTGTACACTGAAGGAGCTTGGATTTATTGACTTTTGGATCTAATAGCAATCTTTTTCCTGATATTTTGTGGTTGACCTGTTATTTGGAGACAAGGTAAGGTTAAAAAAAAGCCTTGGTTGCTGTTTTTTTTTGTAATGGCGGCACTGATTGTTTGAGGATCGCTAGTTAGATCCGGCTAAATGATGGATCCTTTGCAACCAAACGGACCCTTATGGATCTGTAACTCTTGAGATCACAAAATGCTCTCAGGGACCAGTGCTAGGGATGTTAATCGACACATATTTGACGTGACGTGTCGCGGCCCAATGTCGACAATCGATCGATTTTATTTTATTATTATTTTTAGCCCGCGGCGCCGGCGGGACCCAACGCAAAATGTTGCAGCGCGGCGGCATGAAAATGCCCGCGGGAGGGAAAGGTGCAAGATAAAGTAAGTGGGACGCGAAATCGAGCAATAAATAATACCAAAATATGTCAAAATATATCTGAGGAGAACGTTCCATACTGCGCTCGGCAATGATCAGGCATGTTCTCAAAGCAAAGCACATGGCAGAGCAAGGCGCAGAGCGCACCACGCAACAGACAACAGACACGCACTGGCATTCCACATTCATTAGTAGCCTAATCGACTTGATAGAGGAGTTTTCCTCGCGACTCTCTCTCTCTCTCTCTCCCCCGTCTCTCTTTCTCTCTCTCTCTCCCATGTGAGACAGAGGCGCCTGCTCGGTGAAATAAAAGTCAATCATTGCGTCCGGCCTGTTTAGTTTTTTTCGGCGGGTGAAGGCAGGACCCGCTGCCGTCTCCTCCTCCTCCTACTCGCCGCGGCAGAACGCAGCGGGGAGGAGGAGGACGCGTCGCGCAGCACAGACATGTTCTCACTACAGTGATAAGCAGTGATAAGCAATTCTCTTCCCTTGAAAACAGTAACGTTGTGACGTTTTTGAACAAGAAATTACAAAGAACACAAAATAAAAAAAAGAACAAAGAGGCGATTTGTTTGTTTGTTTTTTACTTTTTTGTGTCGACGTCAGCACGTGCCGACAATCGTGTCGATTTCCGACTTTTTTCACATCCATAGGGACCACTGGTGGTCCCTGGACTACTGGTGTGTGTGTGTGTGTGTGTGTGTGTGTGTGTGTGTGTGTGTGTGTGTGTGTGTGTGTGTGTGTGTGTGTGTGTGTGCGCGCAGCCGTCTGCTCGCTGCTGCGGTGCGGTGGCACAGCAAGTTATATAATTTCAGTTGATTTTTAAATACAATTGGCTACTCTGTCTGTGCATGGTGTGCTGTGATCGTCTGCTGTGGTGTTGTCCTTTGATGTAGATGTTTGATATCCACAGGGTGGATGCACAAGGGTTTAATTTAACATATAATGGGGGAAATGGTTATCGTCGTGATTGCGCTACTCGTCGTGATTGACAGGGGGGACAGGGGGGACGGACAGAGAAGATCACGAGCCGCTAGACTCGGTAATATCGAGAATACCGGTTTTAATCACGTTATCAATATCGATATTAAAAAATCAATATCGCCCAAGACTAGTGTGTGTGTGTGTGTGTGTGTGTGTGTGTGTGTGTGTGTGTCGGAGGGGGTGTTGACACATCAGGAGCTCAGGGCTACAGAGGAGCGTCTTGTGTTCTGTGTTCTGTCTAACACAGCCCATCAGACTGAGATGCTCTCTCTCTCTCTCTCTCTCTCTCTCTCTCTCTCTCTCTCTCTCTCTCTCTCTCTCTCTCTCTCTGTCTGTCGATCTCTATCTCTATTTTACTCACTCTTCCTTATTCCTCCCTCCTCTATCACTGTCTCTCTTTCATTCTCTCACTCTCTCTCTCTCCCTTTCGCTTCCTCTGTTCTCTACCTTTCTCTCTCTTTTCCTCTTCGCATTATCTTCTAATAGCATGTTGTGACTTGTAGGTAAGATAGACCCATGCACATGCTGCTGTGTTAAATACATGCTGTATAGCAACAGTGGGGGCAGTATAACGTAACGTTGCTGTGTGTATGTATGTATGTTTGTGTGTGTGACCACGCGGTCAATCAACAAAGCTTTTGTTTGCGAAGGTCATAACTCTGCTGCTGCTCCCTCCGTGTGCGTTGAGCCCCGCGGAAGGTCAAAATCAGCATTAACAGCCGTCATTAAGTATTGAATGAGGCCCGTTAGCATCTCTCGTTCCGTCCAAGTGGGGAAGCTCTCTGCCACCATCATCCTCGGCATGCTAAACAGCCTGTACTTCTCTCTACTTTAATTCAGTCAATCACAGACACATTTGGAAAACAGAGGCTATAGGAGGAGGAAAAAAATGCATGGAGAGGAGAGGAGGGTAGGGGGGCGGGGGGGGGGGGGGGGGGGGGTGAAAATGAAAGAAGTGATGTGGGGTATTTATCTGCTGTGCATTCTCTGCATAGTCTTATAAAACAGGTCCATACCAGCAGGCCTGCAGCTGGCCTGCTCCAGATGCAGGAGGAGGAGGAGGAGGTCGGCCCTGGAATCCTCCAAATGATTGTGTAATTAATGTTAATGTGGCAAAATCAGCCTAATTATTGACACAACTTTCTTTCCAATGTGATTTTGATTACATCACCGACGCAAAAAAAAAATCCCCTTGGCAAGCTTATGGGATTAGTTTGCCTCAGTGTTTTAAAGCCTTTCTAAAGTGCAATCGAGCTTGAAGCGGAAAATCTCCATTCCTGTGTGTGTCTCTATGAAAGATAGAGAATGTGTGATATGTTGCATGTGTAGAAACCTTTATATTGGCTTATACTGTGTGTTTACTTATGCCTGTAGTTGTTTAAGAGTATGGAATTAGTTGCCTCAAAGCTTGATTTCACTGCACAGTGGAATTGTCGTCTTAATTGTCTTCATTTAGTTAAATTGTACAAATGGAACCAAACTGTGTAACCATGGCTCGTAGCCACATTGGAACGATTATCATCACACCACTAACTCTTGGATTAAGTGGGCCACATACTGTAAGGAACCCGTCACTTTCTGGCGGCCAGTTTGTTCAGAACCTGATGTTGTTCAAGTTACACAGGAGAGGCCCTTATAGGCCTTAGGTCGAGAAGAAGCAGCTTCAGAAGCAGCCCCAAAATCTGTTTCTCTTTCTTGATAGCTTCTAAACACCCCCGACTCTCCAGCTCTCTGGACTTCATTTGACTTGCATGAGTGAAGAATGTATGATTCAAGCAGTGCCCGCATCGCTCTCAGTGTGCTGTAAACCAGGATGCCTCTGAAGATCACAGAAGACGATTGCTTTGGTCTTAGCTGCTTGGACGTTGCCTTGTTTCTTTTTTCTTGCGAGTATTAACTCATTTTGTCCTTTTTGTCCAGTTGGATTCTAGTTTTTGGCGCTAGATTCTAGCTTCTGACACTAGATTCTAGTTTCTGGCGTAGTTTCTGACACTAGATTCTAGTTTCTGACACAGTTTCTTTTTTTCAGAAAAAATCTATGTTCCTGTGTCAGTGATGCTCAATATATTTCACGCCAAGGAACACCAGAATCATCTATATTTGGCTATGGACCGCCATCTGAAAACATGTTCTAGGGATCCCCCAGAAACAAAGATTTGAGCTAAAAATGCTTCCGCAGTAATATATTCAAAGATTTGCTCCACATTTTTGAAAATATCAGATCTACAAGCAGTTCTGAGTGGCGTGCATGAGCTTGTAGATATTTTTCAATATTCTGATATTTTTCAACATCTAAAGTATACCGAAACACGTTAAACAGTAAAGAAAGCGTTAAGAATAAACAAGTGAATTTGTGAGTTGTATCCCAAGGAAAGGTCACGTGTAGATTTATACTGGGATGAACAAGGGCTTCTGTAATAGTTCCCTTGACTGCATTTATTGCTTACTTAAAAAAAAGAAAAGAGAAAAAAAAAAACTAATTTCTTTATATCAGCATCAAGCTGAAAATTGCCATGTATTAGTATTAGGGGCCTGGTAAGCTTCTAATTCTGTGGCATTTACAGCCGGCTGTGTTTCCATGCATTTATAACGCTTTGATTCTTAAGAGCTCCTTTAATCGCTTTTGCCTAGCCCCTCGGAACATAATAAACAACTCGCCGTAGCCAAAGTGCCACATGGGGGAGATTGCTAGCAAGGAAAGTTAAACGTTTCTGTCACAAGCAGTTTTGTTGGCGTGTTTTTCATGCACTATAAGTACCGTAATCTACTCTCTGTGCTCGGGCTCCACGCTGTAGTTAAAAAACACTGACAGGCAAAATAGATGCAAGGCCTTTAAGAAAATGAAACATTAAGCGTCTTGCATACGTAAAGAGAGCTGTGATGCGGGTCTTGATTATTTATTTTTCTCTCTCTCCTTTTTCCTGTCGATTGAGATCACAGGAAGTGTCAGATCCTTCTAAACAGTATCACCTGGCCTTCAGTCTGCGTTCCCCTATCAGATGCACTGCTCCTGCGGTAGTCTCAGACACTATCAAAAGGGGCTCCGGCAGATAGCATGGCTCTTTATTGACTGTATAAACAGGTTGCACAGCTAAATGTAGGCCTGAACGCAGTCAGTCAGAGAATAGAGCAGCATTATTTAGTCATTTTTTTTTGCCTCTCTGTCGCCGTCTTGCATTTCCGGCGACTTTCATGCGAATTACCATCCGTGGTAAAGTAGACGGAATTGTACTGATAGTGTTATCGCAGATGTGTTATCTAGGAAGCTACTTAAAACTACCTTCTTTTGGTGGGGGAGAGGGTGGGAAAAAAATGATGTTTGTCAAGTTTCAATCTATTTTTCTATCAACGTCACGCAGACAGGTCTTCTGTTGCTCTGGATAGATATTGATGGGTGTATAAACTGTAGTCCGTCTACAACAGAGTGAGCAGCTTTGATAATGTCAGCCTGTGCTGCCGGGGTGGCAGACAGGCCAAACATGACAGACACGCTTTGTGTTGTGAGATTGAATGAGGGTGACGGAAAGTAAGCAAATTTCACCTGCAGATGACTTGTCTTTACAGCAAGATGAAAAGAAATCAAAAGTGAGAGAATGTGTCAAAGCGCTCTCTCTCTCTCTCTCTCTCTCTCTCTCTCTCTCTCTCTCTCTCTCTCTCTCTCTCTCTCTCTCTCTCTCTGTCATTTCTAGGCACTTTGACTTGGGCCTGCTGGTTTTTCTGTGCCACAGACAAGCTGAAATGGAATTAATAATTTAGCCGAAGAGTATCTCTTTCGATAGGTTCAGGACCAGCAGACAACACAGGATACATGCTGTTGTTTTTATTAAATATTGTTAGACCCCTTTCACCTGAAAAACGACAAAAACAACCCCTACAAAGCGTCTTCTAAATCCCTGCAGTTTTCTGAATGAAGCCTCAGCATTTCTGCACCAGTGGGTGCCCAATATTTCATGCCAAGGAGCCCCCCCCCAAATCGTCTGTATATTATATGGCAGCCGACCCATGCATGAAATGATGTAGTTCCAGGTACAATCCCAGAAGCATTTGCTATGAGCTTGCAGATCTGTTGTTTTTCAATAGTTAAAGCCAATGCTAATGCTTCCAATAGCTAAAGCTAATGCTAACTAATGCTTAAAACCTGCATGAAATGGGGTAAATCACATACTACATTATTATATTTATAATTTATAGTCATATGTTGTCGATGGTACACATTTGTGTACTGACATATGAGAATGTGTGTGTATATGTTTTCGCCTCCAGAGTAAATAGCACAGCACTGTGACTATGTAAGGGAATAAAAAGGGGAAAAAAAGGTCTACATTGAGTCTTGGGTCCTACTTGGATGTGTTTTTTTATTTTTTCTTAAACTTTGCTGCATTCACGTCATAGTCAATATTACTTTGGCAGTCTGGGGCTTTCTCCATTTATTTCAGAAAACAAATCCCTTTTAGGGACAGAGCACCTGGTGGAGCTACTTAATGGAATGGCTTTAGCCCTACGCAAATAAACAGCTTGCATTTTTTTTTTCTTTTTTGGGTGCGAGATTAAGAGTGGGCTTGAAGCCTGACTTATATTTAGTTACATGCCGGTGTCTCGCACAAACAAAAGAAGTCGATCTGCAAGCTCGCCACACGTCGCGCTGCATTGGGTCATGGGTCTTGTAGATCGACTGTAGTTTCACGCGTGATACTGGCACGCAACTATGTATAAATCAGGCAAGGAGGCGGCTGGCTTGGAGAGCCAGAGAGGAGCGGGAAACACAATCCCAAACAAAAAATGCAAACACGTGGAGAGAGTGGAAGTGAAGTGGCTTTAATTGTCTGTGTCCTTTGAGTTGACCTTATAGTCCTCTCATAGCCCATTTTGAAATATCCAGCAGCCCTGACTGAACCGACAAAACCTAGGCAAACTAGCAGATTTAGGGCTCCATTTTCGTCACCGCTAAACCCTTATCCCTTAACTTCTGCCTTTTTAAACTACTAAAAAAGAACATTTTTCAATAGTTTAAATGGCCAGTCTACAAGCTCACAATGTGTCAATAGATTGGCACGTTGAACTATTTTTTCAAAATAGTAAAAAAAATAAATAAATAAAAAAAGATAAATGGTTTAGGATAAGGGGTTTAGATGGTAACGAAAATGGAGCCCTTAGTGTTTTTTGGATGAACATAGGCTGGGAAAAAGTCATGGAGAGCTTTGTTTTCCATCAGTGGTTTTCAACCTTTTTCATACCAGGGCCCACTATTTATTCAGCATTTGAGCCACAGACCACTATGTGAGGACATTTTAGTCCCACAGACCCAAAACCCAAAGATTTCTTCTGTTTTTATCTACAATTCCAGGCTGGATTTCGGAAACATAACAGGCAAACCTGGATCTCTAGTTGTGTAGATTTGGGCTAATTCAGACGATGAATATTTTAACTCTTGAGAGTGTAAAAATGAGAGTGTAATACATTTTTTATGCTCAAAAAGAGTTACATCTGGTTAACCAACTTTCCATCATTTAGCTGGGGACCACCTGGAACCCTCTCAAGGACCACTGGTGGTCCCCGGCCCACTGGTTGAAAACCATTGTTCTATACAAACAACAACAACATACGGTTGTGCCTTTTCTCTTAACCTGGACAGGATAAATGTGGTAACCAGTGAGCCAACAGAAAGAGAGTACAAGTACCCACAGCGAAACATAAAGCAGAGTGAGTGCTACATTGCTTTTAAATAGCCAGACACGCCGTTATAAGATTAGTGAGAAAATGGAACCTTCTGACCCAGACGTATCAAATAATCTCCCGCTTTATTTCAATCAACCGCAAAGTTGGTGGACCGGTCTTAATTCGCGTCATACATCGTTGCCAATTACCCCCAACCCCTCCCCTTCTCTCCGTGTTGGATTGTCAAATAAATTA
This sequence comes from Benthosema pterotum, assembly GCA_039105355.1. Classification (NCBI taxonomy): domain Eukaryota; kingdom Metazoa; phylum Chordata; class Actinopteri; order Myctophiformes; family Myctophidae; genus Benthosema; species Benthosema pterotum. The sequence continues at coordinate 31,936,765 of CM076971.1, read as the reverse complement.
GCGTGTTAAAATATTTAAGATGTTGAATTAGAATTAGACACTTAAAAGATGCACTTGAAGCAGATCCCTCTCTCTCTCTCAGAGGCAGAGGACATTGAGCGGAGGATTCCTTTTCATCCCAGATGCGGGGGTTTATTTAATGTAATGGAACGAGAAAGGCAGAGGCATTTTTCTAAAACCGATATTTATTTACAGTGTTTTTTTTCGTGTGTGTGTGTCGGTTTTCAGCCTTGGCTCCTGCGTTGTTTTCATAAACAAAGTCTCCCTGGTCGACTCAAAGAAGAAGAAGAAGAAGGGGGGGAGAAAAAAAAACAGAAACGGGGCCTCTCTCAGCTCACTGAAAACAGGAATGACAAACACCATTAGCTGAAAAATTTCCATCTCATTGCAACTATGTTATTGTTTACTTTACCATACACGTCCTAATATGGTTACCTCCCTGTTAAAGCGGCCCGGGGGCAGAGCCGAGGGGCCCTGGCGGGGTAGAGAGAGAGAGAGACGCTTTTAACTGCCACTTAGACAATAAGAAACAAATGTCACAGCTCTGCAAAAAAAGAAAAAAAAAAGGACCAGCTTTTCACAGTCTTCCAAGTGCTCAGCCTTCCACAGCACCGCTTGGCTCAGGCTCCTGTGTGATATTTATCCACTCCTGCCCTGTAGAGTTGTTTCATGCCCTCAACATATCCCCCTCCTCACCATCTCTCTCTCTCTCTATTTGTGCATCCATCCCCATCCATCTCTTTCACTATCCTGGTGTTAGCTGTGTCTATGTGTATAGATTGACTGATGGCTCACTGTTTGCCGTGTTTAGTTATTTATCAGGGTGTGTGTGTGTGTGTGGTGGGGTGGGAGCAGGGGCGGATGTAAGAGTTACCAATTGGGGGGGGCAACAGAAAATGGTATGGGGGTGGCTTCAACACCCGTGTCGCTTTGCACCATTGGCGATGAAGCTGCCCCCATACGGACTTTACGGGACTTTTATTAGGCAAGTAAAGCATCAATAAAACAACAGTTGTTGTTGAAGTCGCAACAGGCATGCATGAAGCTAAAAGTCTGACTCAGAGAGTTTTCTGTTTTCAATGATGAAATGCTGTTGGTTTAGTTGTGCCACAGCTGTAGTTAGTTAGTAGCAGTATTGTAGTGTTTCAAATCATTTTAAATATAGGCACTTTAATTTGAAATATCTTTGGTTGTTTTGCATGCCATCGTGTTTGGTGGGGCAGTCAGGGCCCTCTTGCCCATGCCTAGATCCGCCCCTGGGTGGGAGGGGGGGTAAAGAGTGATGTGTTTGGAGGGGCTGTGGTGTGGTATGGGGGGGCCTGTTGTGTCCTCCTCCTCCTCCTGGCCACAGAGGCCCCCCGATGCAGCTAGGGGCCCAGTTCAGCTGCAGGTCATAACCCCCTCCCCAATGCAGCACCCCCGCACCGCCGCACCGCCACGTTTGAACTAGAGTCATCTCACCGACACTAGAGACTGTGTATCACTCCCTGGCGATGAGATCATCTCACTCCGGCAAAGGGAGAGAGAACCGGAAAGTCCCCCCAGCCAGCGCTGCTACGGCTGCATCAGCTGCAAAGATCCCAAGCATTCTCAGAGTCTAGACTAGCTGTGCTCCCTCTCTCTATCCACTCCAAATCCTTCCTCCCTTTTCTGTTTCTTTATCAGTGATGCAAGTCGGAGTGAAAGTTTTTTTTGAGTGAAACCTGTCTTTACCACCTGCCCCCCTCCCCTCCTACCCCCAGAGGACCTGGCTTAATATCCTCGTTTTATTCTCGACGGAAAGTCAATATGTGAGCTATTAGCCTGGTAGGGGGTCAGCGCTACCTTAACCACTGGCTAGTTTTGTGGCTAGGTGGAATTAGCTAGGGGTCTGGGGGTGTGCTTCCAGTATGCACAGAGCCTTTGCTTTTCCCCAGTTGGTGCTGAGGAGATGATAGCATCCCCTCCCTCACCTCACCTCAATTCTAAAATCCTCACGTTTATGATATTTGCCCAGTATTATCTGGGCTAGGCGGATGAATGGGAGGAGCGGCCATGAGGAATGTAGAAGGTCAGAGCTGGTGATTTACACAGGACTGAGCCCCGTAGCAGCCTTGGGAAAATACTTGGTCCGGGATCAAACAACCCTCATGTGATATGTTCTTAACTTTGACCTTTAAGTACACATGCATTTCACTTGGCATCTCTGGCATCGTACGATGATGATGATGATGATGCTCTGCTTCTAATATATTACTTTATGGCAATAATATATTAAGGACAAAATGTAATCCATTCTACGTTATTATTTTGAATAGCATTTGACATTTGAGAGGCATCAGTTGTTTTAAACTGAAATGGGCCTGCACTCGTTGGACGTTTTGTTTAAAATCCCTCATCTTTGCACGTAGCAGGTTTTCTTAAATAAAATAAAACATGTCATTACGCGTTGTTAAAAAGTTCCAAAGTGAAACCACCTGCTTGTGTGTGATTGCGGGGGTGTGCAATCAATGTACAGCAGTGGTTCTCAACCTTTTTGAGACCAGGGCCCACCATTTATTCAGCATTTGAGCCACAGACCACCGTTTGATGACATTTTAGCCCCACAGACTCCAAAACTAAACATTTCTTTCTGCTTTTGACCACAATTCCATGCTGGATTTGGGAAACAAAACAGTCAAACATACAGATCAAGATGGCCATTAATCGTCTACACTTGGGCTAATTCAGATGATGAATATTTTAACTCTTGACCAAATGTAACTCAAAGAGTTACGTATTTTTTCTTTTTGAAATGTAACTCAAAGAGTTACATTTGGTCAACCAACGGCCCATCATTTAGCCTGGGCACCACCTGGAATCCTCTCAAGGACCACTGGTGGTCCCCGGACCACCACTTGAAAACCACTGATTTACAGTATGAGGCTAGTGTCTCCCCAACTCACCAGCTCCTAGATGTAAAGGAGTATTTTACCCCAAATATTTCTCATTTTTATCATCAATCACAGATCGCACAATGTAACATGAAGCCTTCTTGGGAATTCTTTTGTTTTCTGGCACATTCTTGAGGCAATAATGTCATGAGCAGCTGTAGTAGGAGTCATTATGAGTGTTTATATTGTTGTATATGATATATTATACGTGGATGTTGCAATATGTCATACGATCGCGCCACTATATCGGGCTTAAGTGGTTGTGGTCCCCTGTGGATTGAAGGCGTGTCATGACACCATGATGTGTGCCTACAGGAAAGCAGGTCCTTCCTATGGCTTCTTTTTGGACATGATACTGTATGAGGAGCTCTTTGCATCTGACAACACAACATAATGACTTGCAGCCCACAATGACTTTTGAGGGCTGTGGAATGAAAAGACACATTATGAGATTTAAGGAAGTGATGACATAATTAGCTGCGGTGACTAATTGGCTTTGCTTGACAGTTTGTTTTACCACAGATAATGGGCTCCGTAATAAAAAATGCTCCTATTCATCAACATGTACACAGACCTCAGACATACATACTGTATAATTCTGGCAATCTGTTATTTTTTCTTTTTGACCTGGTTGTTGTTTCTTTTTTTGTTTTTCCACTAAATGCTTTTGATTCGGCATTATAGCCGAGTGCATTCGCAGTGTTCTGTTGGAATATACAAGCCCCGGGCAATTCTCTTTTTGTTTTTCAATGAGAGGGAACTCTATACCCTCTTTGACGTTAATGAACTTTGTAAAAGGCTTGTTTACTGACTTCAAGGTCGCTTTCTGAGAAGGGCAGCAGGTTTCCTTGTAAACATATTTACAACCAAAGGTGTGTAAACATTGTAAATGTATACCGGTGCACCAGGGGGAACATACACAGGCATATTTTATGTTTTTTTTCCTCCTCCTTTTAGACCAGTGTGTCACGTGCATATCGTGCATAGAAGTGTGTACATCCATGTGTTTGCTATGTGTTCTCTCTGTAAGCAATGCAAGCTAATATACATACACCAGCGGAGGGGAGGAAAAAAAAGCCAAAATGTAGGCTCACAAAATATAATGATGTGCCCACTCACAATGTGAGCCAATGAAGAGAGAAAGAGATCAGAGTGGGAGAGGAAGAGCTCAGCCGAACAACGCAGGACTACTGGGGGTATTAAATATGAATTAATGGAATGTTGCTCAGGCACATCTTTGGGTGTAGTGTGGTGTTGAAAAATAAAATTTATGTTTGGCGGTGCTACTAGCCGTGAAGGTGCATTTTGGACTTAGTATCCTTTAATTAGAAGTGAGATATTAGCATTTCATAGGGCTTTACACAAGGCGAGGGGAGCGGCCAGCCACCGCGCTTTCATTAGCCGGCTCCACAGCATGTAATGAGCACCGTCATTAGCTGATGGAGTGGATTTGCCCCGGCTCTACCTTGAGAGGCAGCATCTTTCTACATACTTCCAAGGAAGAAGGGCCTTTTTTAAATAGATTCCTCAATGAATAAAATAGAATGGCACTGTAAAATATGTATGAGTGCTTTCCTGAATGGAACACATTGCCCTTTTGTTGTTGTTGTTGTTGTTGTTTTGGGCCGACTCAGGATGGCAGTAGCCGTGCAAAAGGAGAGAGAGAGAGCAGGTTGGATTCATACTGTAGTTAGTAGGTGACTTATTATGATGGTTTCAAACACCAGGCGTTCATCAGAGTTCACTTTTTTTCCTGTGTCGTGTAGTGCAGGGGTTTTCAACCTTTTTCATCTCAGGGACCGCCATTTATTCAGGATTTGAGCCACGGACCACCATTTGAGGATGTTTTATTTTGCTTTTGTCCACAATTCCAGGCTGGATTTGGGAAACAAAACAAGCAAAGCATACATTCCAAAATGGCCAATTCAGATGATGAATATTTTAACTCTTGAGAGTGTAAAAATGAAACCAAATGGACCCGCCAGGGTCCATTTGGTTTCATTTTTACGTTCTCAAGAGTTACATCTGGTTAACCAACTTAGCTGAGGACCACCTGGAACCCTCTCAAGGACCACTGGTGGTCCCCGGACCACTGATTGAAAACCCCTGGTGTAGTGCATCATAAATTGTGAATTATATCAATAACGCGGGGACACAAACGTATAAAGCAGTGCATCAAACAGGGAGGGATAAAATATGACACGCAGGCTGACGTTGCCTCCAGACGTGGGAGCATAAATAAGGTGCATGTGTGATTTGTGTCAGGAGGCCCCCAGGAAGTGTTCCATACACACCATCGGTCCCGTTTGGACACCCAGAGTTAGATTAAGACTTGGAATTCTACAGTGTGCCGTTCAGTTGGGGAGGCTTCAATTACACTAGCTTATTTTAAAATTCACCATGTTTATGGATCAAACGGCAAGACGGCTACAGCTTAAACCTCTGTCTGTGTGTGTGCTTGCATGTGTCTGTGCATGTTTTAGTGTATACGCATGCGAGCTGAGCATGTACAGTATATATACCAATGTAGCTCTGTTGGCGTGAGTGTGAGTGAGGGCAGGTGCGTTAGCGATACGGACGCCCCTCCCTAAGCCCTCTCAGCCGAAAGCCGCCGCCGCTCTCTCTCCGAATCAGCCGTGAAGTGATTAGTATTTTATTGATGAGCTCCTGAAGTGGCACGTGTGGGAAATTGGATCTTTGATCTCCCCCCAGTGTTTGGGGAAATATCATGTTGAGGATTGGCGCGGTGAGCCTGCCAGGTAAGGAGCAAACATCCCTCCCCTCGCTGTCACCGCTGCTCCTCGTGTACTACAAACGCACAACCAACCCTTGTCCCAACCTCGCCGACGCCAGCACCGCCGCCGCGACTCCCTCACAGAACCTGTCGGCGCTCAGGAAAGAGAGGAAAGAGCGATCTTCCTCCCCCTTCTCCACCAAAAACACATATTTGTTTTGGATGTTTTCATTGAGAGTCTGGCCGTCCCGGCGATTACAGATGTTCATTAACAAAATTGGGTATTTGTTTTAAACTTTAACCAATCATGTTGATATGCTAATTACGGTGTAATTTAATTTGAGGCCCCCCCGTAATGATGATGCTGTTATTATGGACATAAATGATGCAGTTAAGCTGAGAGTAATCTCATTTGCATACTGTACATGCCAGTAAATTAAGCCCTCTCCTGCGTTGCTTCAGCTTTAATTTTCCACCTCTTTTCACTCAGCATCCCTCTCAGCCCCTGTGCCTAATGGCAGGCCCAGGCCGTTTGATGTGGGCTAGACGCTTCCACACACTAAATCTACTCACAATATGTAATACATAAAGGCCCTCATTAGAAGTCCTAAGTGTTCTTTTAAGAACTTGGCATTAATAAGCAGAGGATCCTTTTTTATAGTGCTTATGTTGGTGGATATGCGTCAACTTGTTTTCAGCCTAATCCACTGCTGGGAAATAAAAAACGGTCAACAAAGTAGTCACCGCACAGCGCAGGGGGGCTAATGATGTGACGGGGAATAGTTTAAACACTACCTAATCACCACGACGTGTCTCTCCTCATGGAGATGTTGATCAGAGATGCTCTTCAAAGCCTTGCTATTCTTTTACTTTTTCTTTTTTCACCCCCTTGTATTCCTTCATGCGTAAGAAATGCGAGAACTCCTGTGCATTTTCCTTAAACTTTAAGTACACTAGTACAGTACAACATTTAGGGGCTTAGGCCTTCATCGGGTAAAGCTTTAGTGGTTTTGGTTTATTGGGAGACTAAGCACATGCATCCCTATGTTCTCACAATATGTGAATGTTCTGCAAAAGAAGAACATTATGATGTATAAATATAAGTGTGTAAGGACTGTGTGGTGTAGTTTGTTTTTGTCCTATACAGCGGTCTGCCAGAGAACTAAATGTGTGTGACTGCACGCCTTTACAGTCATGGCATTCCTCCTGGGAGGGAGAAAACAAAAACAAAAAGATGAATGGCAGCTGGATACCATGTTTATTTTCCTGCTTGGAGGTTTTCCCTCAAAAACCTTATTGAAATGATACCTTATTAAAGAGCGACATGATTCCGATTCCATAGTTGGTTTTGATGTCCATATCAAAGTCTGAGAGCGAGAGAGAGAGAGGGAAAGAGAGGGAAAGAGAGGGAGAGCGCGCTGTGTGTTTTGTTGATAAATGTCCCATGTCTTCATTAGAGAGGCAGCCTGATTGTCTGATGTTTGCTGTGAGAGGGTAAACATGTTTGTCACACAGAGGGTGTATTTATGCTGATCAAACACACCAAGAGGGCAGAAGAGAATGCTAAAGGACTTTGGTTCACCTCGGCTCGGAGCTCAACACCACCAGGCCTCCGCCGCCATGCCTTAACTTTCTGTCCCCTCTGTGTCCCGCTTGTAAACACGAGTCCAACCGTCCCTTTGTGTTTTAAAAGGCACGTCGCGGTGGCCTGCTTTATGGACTTTAACACTGACGATGCAATTTGCCCTTCAGCATGAATGCTCCCTCCATTTTGTGCCATAAAGAATATTATTTTTCTGCCAGCCAATTTTCTCTGTTAGTCTCTGTTAGTTAATTGGCTACATAAATCTCGGCCGTTGAGGGTGAGAAATGTTGCGGTGTCACAGAGTGTAATCTTCACCCTTATTTACCAATTCATTAAGATTCATTGATGCAGGATCGGTGAGAGGAAATGACAGCATAAATCAGGCCTCCAACATAATGACCCTAATCAGTTGGGAATTGCAGAAAATGTCATGATGAACTATGTCCTTGTATTAGTGCCACTGTACATTGTCATTGTGCTGCTTTATGAGAGGGAAGCATCCTCCTGACATGGGCTGTATTTAACAGGAAAAAAAAGGAGTTGTTAAAAACCTGATTCCATTAAAGCGTGGAGATTTCACACAAGGTCTTTCGGTATTTAGCCCAGCGCCCTTTACCTTCAGTTTAACTGCTGAATGGAAGGCACGTTTACCCCCTTCCTTCTTAACCCTCCTATGTCCCCCTCTCTCTGGGAAGTAGGGGGCTTTTAGAAATGATGACATGATGACTGCTTAGGCACAAACAACCCCCCCCCCCCCCTCCTCGCCAGTAACGTCCAGGCAGGATGGCAGTAGGTAGGAGGGGTCAAAGGTAAGGACCACTCCCATGCCAAAAAGGCAATGAATCGGATGGCCACATTTATTTGGTCGTTTGGTCGCGCATTGGTTAATGGCCATCCATAACTTACAGTCGAGGCTGTATAATGTTGCTTGCATGGATGTTGTGTATTGCAGTGGTTTGCAACCTTTTTGATACCAGGGCCCACTATTCATTCAGCATATTCAGCCACGGACCACCATTTGAGGACATTTGACCCCAAAACTAAAGATTCCTTTGGTTTTGTCCACAATACCAGGCTAAATTTGGGGAGGAAAAAATAGACTTGGGCTAATTCAGATGGTGAATATTTTAACTCTTTGAAAGCGTAAAATGAAATGGACCCACAAGGGTCCCTTTTTACGCTCTCACAGAGTTACACCTGGTTATCCAACTTTCCATCATTTAGCCTGGGGACCACCTGGAACCCTCTCAAGGACCACCGGTTGAAAACGCCTGGTGTATTGTAATCTCTGTACCATGGTCAGCGCACACACTGACTGCCTTTGTTCTGGAATGAAGTTCTCATCTGGTAGAGCTTCAGTAACAGCATCTTGGCTCATTTGAGTGAATTAAGATAAATTATTTTGTGTTTTTGGCTTCAGACTTGGTCCAACAAATGGAGCCAGATCCTGTACTGTTTGTGGACATATTAGTCCTAACACTCACTCGGTATGTGTCCAGAAAATATTTAGCATTGTTTTCAACTCAAGGGAGATGACTATTGGAAGACAAAAGCCCCATTGCATTTGGTGTGCTATTATTTGTGTGCAAAAAGGTTAATGATTCTTTCCGGACAATCAATAGCTTAACTTTATCAGCTGTGTGACTAACTATAAAGAAAGGACACACAATCAGAAGACACACAGCACACCTGCCTGTTGTGTGTTGTTCTGTGCAGGCAAATATTTAACACTGTAAAGATTGATGCACAAGTGGCAGCAGCGGCTCAGACTGAATGCTCCGATTGATGTCATCTGCGCCGTTGAGAAGACAACACAAGAGAGATACATTGTTTTCATCGTTGATGGCTTATCATATTGCGCTGGCAGTCAGTTGGCACTGTGTTGCTGCGTAGCGTCTGTGGCGTACCACTGGACCATTCAGCTGTCAGCCTGAACTATAAAACTCTCATCCTCTTTGCCCAACAACGGCGTCCACCAGAGGCACAGCCAGGAACTGTCAGTTCACAGGGGAAGTGTGTGCAATTGGGTGGGTTTTTAGCAGCCCCCCCCCCCCCCCCCCAAGACAATGTTTCTAATAATATTGTTCTCTCTTGGTGTAGGCCCACAATATTAATTAGACAAGTTCGTGGAGACTAATCTTGGTTTCCCTAGGAAAACGCATCTGACACATTTCCTCTCCGCGAGTCCACATTTCCAGCACCCCCGTGGGGACGGCCCCTTACACAAATTCTCGTAAAAATGATTAAAAATATATGACACACTTTAAGTAATGTTAAAACAATAAGCGCTTTTGCAGATCCCACAGGATGCCGGGGACGAGATTGAAGTCTTGGGTGTTTTTCTTTAAGGCGTTGCATGTGTTTGACAGGTCTAATTGGTAAGATGAGCTTGAGGGAAGCGAGGCCCACTTTCTTTTTTTTTTCCCACGCACCCGAGGCCCGTTGGTCAGAGAGAGAGAGAAAAAAGAGGCCCCCCGCTTGTCTCCCGATGTCTGTCCTCTCCTCCGCCGTGTTAATGGGCATGGGCCACATGTGAGGAAGATTATCAAAGTCAAATGAAGGAGAAACGCAGAAGGAATGTGTGGCGGAGCGCTCCTAAAACAGGCTCTCCACATCCCAGAATTACTATTCCGTTCATGTATAACCGGATTTAAACTCATTAGACTTCTCTATTTACCCAGTCTCCATCGGCCCCTGTTGCACTAAAAATACCATGCCCTGCCTTACTTTGACACACGCCGCTATTGTCTATGCACAGCAGGGCCTTGCAACGCCGACGGAGTATCTCGGACGGCTCCGCAACGCTAAGGAGACAAACTGCTTTGTGTTATTTTCCCCCGAAATTATGGATCTACTTACCTTCTCCACTGGAGAGTCTTGCCTTCTTGCTAGCATCCTTATTGTTCATTTATCTGGTGGCTTGTAGCGTGATAATAGGTTCATATTCATATGAATCATCACACACAACTCGCCATTGCTGGGGGATGTCAAGCCTCTTACCTCTGTTGATGGTGTCGTAATAGGTTTGGATCTAGATTTCATGGTTGAGAATCCTATTATGGGTTCTTCACAATGTGACATAAATACGTGTTTGGTGCCCCAACGACATCGCTCTCTTTTTTTCGTTGCCTCCGCTGTAGGGGAAAGGGTGGGGGGCAAATGGGTTTGGGGGCCTAAATGAAATGATTATAAAAGTTGCCTTGTGGAAGGAAGGGGATGTGGAGGGGGGGGGGGGGTGTTAGAGACAGGAAACTAAAGACTCAGGTAGGAACGCTTCAGTTCAGCAGATGGCAAGTTGTTGTAGTATAGGCGTGGAAAATTAAGGCTCAATGTGAGGCGCAAAGCTTGAAATTCCCCCTCACTAAATCCTTTTACTGTGTTGTTTTTTGTTTTTTTTTTTGGTGGTGATCAATGCCGGCGGTGGGACAGTGATTTTTCATTTTTATCTATAGCATATGGAGCAACATATGGTAAATTACTGTAGGGAGTCTTGAAGATACACAACTGATGCGCATTGTATATGGAATCCTGTATATTAGGCGTGTAATGATTGACTGTATAAAATATCGTTTTTTAATTTTAAAAAAGTATATTGTTATGTATACAGAAAATATCGTATCATACCGTTTCACTTTGTATTATATCAGTGGTTTTCAACCAGTGGTCGGGGGACCACCTGTGGTCCTTGAGAGGGTTCTAGGTGGCCCCCAGCTAAATGATGGAAAGTTGGTTAAACAGATGCAACTCTTTGAGAGTGTAAAAATGTTGTCATGACAACATTTTTGACCACATGACCGAATGGACCCTTCTAAGTCCATTTGGTATCATTTTACACTCAAGAGTTAAATTATATTTAAACACCTGAAATTTTCAAGAGTGTGCTCTTAGACAATGTAGAAGAATTGCCAGTCATCTCTCTATCTTTGTTGGACACCAACAAAAAAATAATAATAATTTTGGGTCCGAGAGACTAAACTCATCATGGTCCGTGGCTAAAATGCAGAATAAATAATGCAGGAGTGCCCAAAAGGTAGATTGTGATCTACCAGTAGGTCACACAGGACATGCAGGTAGATCACGTGACGGAAGTGTATAGATCTGTAATTTCTGTAATGAGAGTGTTAAAATGAAACTAAATGGACCCTTACGGGTTCATTTGGTTTCATTTTACACTCTCAAGAGTTTAAAGAGTTTAAACATCTGAATTACGTAATTTCAAGAGTCCACACAATTAGAGAATGGAGAATAATTGATATTTTGATCAAAGTTTTGCCAGTTCTGTTTCCCAAACTAAATTCAACATCACAAACTGACAGCTCAAACCCCAAACGTCAGTAGTAGCATATACAAGAAAGCCTTCCAATTCTCCCCCTCTATTTTTCATCATAAGTGCATTATTCTTAAACACTATAACAGTAAGCAACACCATCACTACTATTTTAAAGTCAAACTTTCTTGGCGGCCTTGAAATGGATTTTTTTATGTGTAGATCTTGTTGAGCCAGTCATTTTGAAAGTAGGTCCCTAAGTCAAAAAAGTGTGGGCACCCCTGAAATAGTGGGTCCTGGTATGAGGGTGGCTGAAAACCACTGTTGTATAGGACTGTGGGTGTGGGATGTGAGAACACATAACTGCATGAACGCAGCGATCAAAGTGTCCAGTTTGCTTGGCGATACATCGCGTGTGTTTGCCAAATGAATACCAAGTTATTCACTGTTTATTTAACATGTCCTCCCGGTGCTGTGTGTGGACGCCAGTTTCAGAAGCCCAGGCGCTCAGACATCCTTTTGTTATTTCCACGAACTCGGTTACTGAATAATTGAAGGAGGGTAAATGTTTAACATGTTTTTTACAAGTTCCTTCGCCGCGGCATTGTGAAGACACACTGTTTGTTGGGTCTGGGGGAGAGAAAAAACTGTTGTTGCCTGTTGTGGTCCACTGGAGACCACCTCCTCCTCCTCGCCGCTAGCCAACTACAGCCCCCCAACCCATACACACACACACACACACACACACACACAATCTTGTTCGCATTCATGGTGGCTTTCGAGCAGCTGTAACGCACCAGCTTAATGCTTCTTCAAATGTCAGAAGAATGACTGTTTGTTTATCTTGAGTTGTGCCTCGCTGTTTATTCTAGCCCAGGCTGCATTTGCATCGACCTTGAAACCCCCCCACCCCACCATACCCCACCCCACCCCACCCCACCCCACCCCACCCCACCCCACCCCACTGCAAACCCTCCCTCCTGCCCCCCCTGTCCCCCCATACCAAACACCCACCAACCCTCAAACTCCATTCTCTAGCCCAGTGGTTTTCAAACTTTTTGATACCAGGGCCCACTATTTATGCGGCATTTGAGCCACAGACCACCATTTGAGGACATTTTCAGCCCCACAGACCCCCGAAACTGAATATTTATTTTGTTTATGTCCACAATTCCAGGATGAATTTCGCAAAACAAAACAGGCAAACATCAAAATGACCATTAGTCTTCTTACATTCTCTAGTTGTGTAGACTCATTAATTAAGTGGGGTTAATTCAGATGATTCATATTTTTTATATTAATATTTTAATATATTGTGTAAGCATGAACGTTTACGCTGTCAAGAGTTACATCTGGCTAACCAACATTCCATCATTTAGTCTGGGGACCACCTGGAACCCTCTCAAGGACCACTGGTGGTACCCGGACCACTGGTTTAAGACCTCTGGGTCCTGTTTACACACTGGACCCAGCCCCGAGTGTCACCTAGGAAATGGGCCCTCGGATCGTACCACCTGGTTAATATTAAATGGCTCTCTCCTGCAAGGAAGGAGATGTGTTTGTTCATAAACACAAGCCCGTCCCCCTCCCCACCCCTCCCTCTCTGTCTCTCTCCCTCACTTCCACTCCTCCTATTTACTGTAGCCATGGCAGCAATCACTTATAAAACAAACAGCTGCTTTGTTTGCCAATGTGAGTGGTGTGCTTATCCCACCCTTACAAGGTCTGGGAAGAACTTGGGGGATTTTTTTTTTTCTTTAAACAACACACAAAAAAACGAAGGCTTCTGTGTCTCCAGTGGTAAAGTGGTAGTGGGATGTCTGGAGCGGAGGATAGTTGGTAAGAAGAGGCAGGGGGTGGGAGGGGAGGGGGTGTGGTGGTGGGACAGTTGTCGGTTTGCTGCTGCTCCATCGTTGTTATACGGTAGTCTTGAAATATATGCTTGGGCTTATCTGTGGGCTTTCAGTTGAAGTGGCTGCTGGGATTACTGGCTTGTTTGGTCTGGCTGTGAATCCCCCTCCCTCTTTTTTCTGACGGTATGTCATCCATCCCTGTCGCTGGTTCTGCTCAGGGAGGACCGGTCGGAGAGATTGTGCTCCTCCAAGTGCCAAGTGGGTCCAGATTGTTTGCACACCTCTGTGAGGAGAGAGGCCAGTCCCTGTTGGCCGAGGGACCTTCCCTTTGATGGTAAAGACTGGGGGGGTGATAGGTGTGGGAAGGTTTAGGTGTTCTGGCCCTGTGTCTGTAGACCAGTGGTTTTCAACCTTTTTGATGCCAGGGCCCACCATTTCCTCAGCATTTGAGCCACGGACCACCATTTGAGGACATTTTAGCCCCACAGACCCTAAAACTATAGATTTTCTTTTGCTTTTGTCCGCAATACCAGGATGGATTTGGGAAACAAAACAGTCAAACATACAGATCAAAAATGAACATTATTCTTCTAGATTCTGTGATTGTGTAGACTTGGGCTGATTCAGATTGGAGAGGTAGCCGCAATGCAACTGTAGATTTTTTTTATCTAGAGTTGCAATACCCCCCCCCCCCCCCCCGCTCCCCCCACATAATGAAACAAAATCACCTGCGATCTGCTTGTATTAAATGGCATTAAAGCAACTTTGCAGCTGTATGGAAAGGTTGAATTAACCTCTTTCTATCTGCAAATATTTTTTTGTCATAAAAATCCACCAATGGACATGTTATGAGCTAATGAGTTAATAAATTCTCTGCAGGTGATTCTGGAGTTTGGAGGCGGTCATCATTAGTCACTGAACGGCCCTGTGTACCACCTGTTTAGAATTTGCACATAATGCACAAGGTACCAGCGCGACCCGTAAAATACAATCTAGCACCTCCAAGCTCCAGCACTATTATATTTATTGACAGAAAGTAACTCATCAAACAAATGCTTTGCAGAGGATAATTCAAGGAAAGGTTTCATTATTTGTTCAACCGAGGGTATTGCAACTCTAGATTCATCCCATTATGAAAAAATATCTGGAGTTGCGTGGCGGCTAGTTGGTGAGGTATTTTAGGAATACACATACGTTGTACAACGATCTTGGAAGTAGATTATTTTACGATGAGTACACTCGTGTTTGTCTTAGGTTCCAGAAAGCCAAAACACCGGCGTTGTGCGTCTCTCAGAAACCTTGAGGTGGGGGGTAAGCGAAGCGTCGTGATGTCACACCTTGCGGTGCACGCAAGCTGTTGTGTTGTCTAGTCTGGCAACCAAGCTGAACCCTAAACAGCGCTTTAAAGCTGAAACCTCTCCCCATTGTCGTTTGGTTCCCCCTTTGTGTCTCTTTATCTCCTGGCCCAAGAATGTTGTGCTCTTGTTGTGCGCTTGTGTAAACAAGCGCTCTCTGTGAGAACTTGGCGAGTTAAAGCAGGTGGCCCCGTCGAGGCTTTATACTGTCATGAGCATTAAAGAAAAACAGAGCGCAGGGGAAGGGGTCAGGCCACAGCTGCGCTGGGCCGACCCTACCTTGAATCCACTGCTGACTTGTTTGAGCTGTAGAATTCCAGACGGCCATGACGAGCGTACGGGTGGGGGGCGGAGGGGATGGGGGGCATTAGGTTTCCAGCGAGTGAGCGATGGAGAGGAAGAGGAGGAGGAGGAGGAGGAGGAGGAGGGAGCGAGGCGCACAGAGAGGAGAGGCAGACCCAGTGATGCCAACTTGGCGCATTTGTCGCTATATTTAGATTTTTTTCCCAGACCCCTACCATAATAAGTTTTAGTAATAATTTGTAATAAGTATTTACTGTATATTACTTATTACTTGAATCAAAGAGTG
>CM076971.1:31891470-31913970 GCA_039105355.1 Benthosema pterotum | reverse complement strand
TAGAATCCATCCCGTGCACACGCACGGGGGTGCACGAAGGCTCCCGCGCAGATACGCACGCACACACCCCAACTCTCTGTAGGAGAGCACAAACGGACCGTCAGGTCACCTCTTTTAGGAGAGAAGCCATTATCTCCTTGGTATCTGAGCTCCATTCGTCCACTCCAGTGCCACTCGTTGTTCCGTTTGTTCGGTGTTGTCCGCAGTGCTTTGTTGGCCCGGCAGTGAGGTTAGACAGTTTGTCATGGATTTCATCTTTGTAGTCTGCCATATCTCTTCTCACTTGTTCGGAAAGAGTTTCTTTGAAGTCCTCCGATTCCTTCTTAACGTCAGTCCCCATCGCTGTGCGTCATACTTACCGGTCCATGTTGTCGTTGTGACTTTTCTTGTTTGTTTCCTTTCTTTTCTTTTCCATTCTGGTGGTTGTTTCTATCAATTTTACCTTCCTATGGTCTTCCCCTTGCATTTTCGAGTTCTTGTTCGAGGAAATATTTCGCTTTTAAGGGAGAAAAGGCGGAGACCAAGAGACAAAGCTAGTCATACTGGAGTAGTATCAGGTCACACTCTTTATTTGTCTCCTTCCCTTTCCTGCATTTTATTTGATTATCATTGCAATATAAAATTATCGTCACAATATTGATATCGAGGTATTCGGACAAAAATTTGTGTTTTGTCCATACCGTCCGGCTCTTCCCCCCGCCGCGTCTTTCCCTCTCCAACCTGATATGGACATGTCATCTGCAGGAGGAAGAGGATCTGCTCCGGAAAAAACAAAACAAAAGAAGCTCGAGTTCATTACTCGGAGTGGAGGAGGAGATGATGGGAGTGACCATGGCGCACGTGCATGCGCGTGTTTGCCTCGCTGCGAAAACCGCTGCAAGCAAACAAACAAAAGAAAACATAGAGGGAGGGGAGGAGGCACACGCAAACCAATAGGGGAAACCTGTAATAAAAAAGCGAAATAGTGTGGGAAGGATATGACACGTGTTTATAGTTTGGCTCTGAGTTGAAACGCGGCCTCGATGCGGTGTGTTTTAACAGCTGCTTCTCTCTCTCTCTCTCTCTCTCCCCCTTCTGCTCTCTCCCTCTCTCTTCCTCTTCACCTCTTCCTCCACCTCTACCTCCACCCTCTCTCTCTCCTTTCTCTCTGTTTTCTCTTTTTGCCTCCACTCAGGTCTTTTGAGTCATGATGCAAGAATCCGGGACGACGGAAGCGACGAGGATCAACAGCCCGCCGTCGGCCAATCACAACGGAGCGGTGAGCGGCGGCGGCGGTTGCCACCTCCGTGGTGGTGGAGGGAGGAGGAGGAGGAGGAGGAGGAGGAGGAGGCAGGGAGCGGCGGCAGCGGGAACAGCAGCAGCAGCGCCAGGCCCCAAGAGCACGTCGTCCACGCCACAGTCACTGGAGGTCACCGCCGCAGACTTCCTGCACCTCCAGCAGCAGCAGGTAAAACCTTCAACCCGCCATGAGCCCAGAGGTTCATCCAGTCCCTTCACACCTGCCCCACTTCGCTTTCATTAAGCCATGTCAACAGACGGCCACAATCCCCCTTCTTTAAAGTGCCCCTTAATATTTAATCCCCCGGGGGGTTCCAGGAGTACATCCAGTACATAAAACATTTTATTATTATTTATGTATATTAAGGCGGTTTGTTTTCAATTTTAAAGACGGGGGAGGGACTACGGCTAAGTGCGCTGGCGCTCTGCCACGACGGCCCCCGCGGTCGGTCGGTTCATCATGTGACGTGATTATCACAGCACACGCATAGCATCTGCATGCGAGTGAAATATTCATTGGTGTTGGTCAGGCACATTTTTTAAGTGTGCAGGTGCTATGGGACGTCTAAGGACGGTCGGGGGGGAGGGAGGGGCAGTGAGAGCGTTGGCGTCCGATGGGGATGTCACACTATTCCCCCAACTCGTGTAAAACACGCCTGGCACTCGCGGGGCTCTAATGCCACTCTGGTTCTATCTCGTCCCCTCTCCTCTCCTTGTCGGACCAATGAGGCGGTTGTGTGTGTGTGTGTGTGTTGTGCTTTTATTGTCGCCGAAAAACACAAACAGACAAGCGTTAACTGTGGGTGTCAGCGCTATGCGCGGCACACGGACACGCGCGTTTAAGGAAAAACGTCTTTGAAAAGATCAACGCGTTGCGTCTCACCCCGCTTGGTGTGTGTGTTGTGTGTGCGTGTGTGTGTGTGTAACATCCGGCCCAGTGACTGTTGTCGTGTGTGTGTGTGTGTGTTTGGTGATGATGCGGTGAAGGGCCTCGCCGCTGCCATCATCTGTTGTCACAGCATATCCATCAGCGTTCAGTCGCATAGATGTTGAGGAACAACAAACGTTTGGAACATGAAGCATTTTGGGGTTTTATATAGCAGCCCCACTCTGTATGATGCACTATTACACCCTGGCCTTGTGACACCTACAATACAGTCACATTATGAGTAATCAATTCACACGTTGCTTTGGTGCGTGGGTGGGGGGGATCTGGGGTTTTTTATAGAGCGGAGCATGCAATGTTACAGGGTCCCAACTAGGGGCAAGCATGGCAAGTTAGATGGAGCTAATGTTATGATATGTGTCAAAGGAATATTTAATACATGATGCAATACTTTTAGTTTTGTTTTTCTTCTTAGAAATTATCTGATAGTCCCAAAACATTTGTGTGTTGTCATGATTTGTCACAACCCAAGTTGGCTTTGTCCACGCCATAATCATCTTTAGATCAACAATTTTGGAAAAGTCCTGTGAGGAAAATGAATGTTTCCGGGCCGTGTGTGACATCATGAAAGGGGCGGGACCGCTCAGTTTGTGTTAAATTTGGGTCTGTAGACTAATATGCATGTAAAACTGGGGGGTCCTTGCAATTATATGACTTGACAATTGCTGCTAGAGCCGGAGAAGTCTTCTCTTATGGGGAGGGGGGGCGGGGTGGGGGGGGGTGTGTCTCTGACAGATCTTTTTGAATCGGGATTCGCAGGCTAATTAGTGTCAAATTGGGGGTCCTTGACATGAAAAGGTTTGGGAACCACTGGTCTGATCTGTCCTCCAGCCCCACGGTCCCGCCCCCGCCTCCCCAGGCCCTCCTCCACCTTTTTTTCCCTCTCTAGCACAAAACGAGCATGTCGTCAGTGAGAAAATCACAGCCATACTGAATTCATTACCGCAGCAGTCACACAAAACCGTGGATAACATTTCAATAACTGCAGGCCACAGTTGAGTAAACAGTTGCACTGAAACTTAATTCCTGTTGACTTTTCCTTCATTCTTTGCCAGGGGCGCATTCTGATTCGCTCTGCAAAGACAACAGGGGTTACAACTTTGATGAATGCGAGGCGCGGAGGAGACCCGAGAAAGAGACAGACGCACAGAGAGAGAAAGGGCAGGAGAGAGCGAGGAAGGGGGAGAGAGGGAGAGAGAGAGGGAGGAGACACAGAGAGACAGAGAGAGAGAGAGAGAGAGAGAGAGAGGAGTGAGAGAGAGAGAGAGAGGGAGAGGGAGGACACAGAGAGAGAGAGAGAGAGACAGAGAGAGAGAGAGAGAGAGGGAGAGACAGAGAAGAGAGGAACAGTGTCATAGATGCACACTTGACACCAAGGAGGGAGGGATGGGGCGGAGGCCGGGGTCTTCCCTGTAGAATTGAGCCAGCGTTCAGGCCTGGCCCTGTTTTCTAGTCATCCAGAAAGAACTATTACTCTCAAAGATCCATCTTGGCATTTTTATGCACAGGGAGAGAATAACCAAAAGAAGACAGAAAGAAAGAAAGAAAGAAAGAAAGAAAAGAAAAGAAAGAAAGAAAGAAAGAAAGAAAGAGAAAAAGAAAGAAAGAAAAAGAAAAAAAAAGAAAAGAAAGACCCCCCCCCCCCCCCCCTACTACTCCTCTTCTAGTCAGGGACGTTTTGCCATTAGGCAGACTAGGCAGTTGCCTGGTGGGGGGACATGCTTTGAAAGGTTCCAGTCTAATGAGCCTCATATGGATACATGATACTTGCCCTCTATAACTAGAGGACATTTAAAACATAATATGTTCTTTAGTTTAAAAAATAGTTCATATTTTTATCCCTTGGGGGATATAGTATATTTTGTCCACCTAGTCCACCCCATTGGTTTTAGCAATGCTGTGTATCATGGAACCAATGACATTCATTGAGCCCCCTCTAACCAATGAATTTCATTTTGTTTTATAGGGGGGGCTCCAGGGAAAATCTTGCCTGGGGCTCCAAATTGTTCAGAAACGCCACTGCTTCTAGTTCCAAGTAAACATGGTCAGTGCAGTGCAGGGCAGTGGTGGATTAACATGTCCCATTTGAGGGCAGAGAACATGTTGGAGGGGGGGCAAGTGAAAATGGTATGGGGGCGGGGTTCATCGCCCATGTCGCTTCGCGCCACGGGCGATGGAGCCGCACCCATACCATTAGTCAAGTATAAAGCAACAATTAATAACATCAGTTGTTGTTGAAGTTGCAACAGACACGCAGCATGCATAAAGCTAAAGGTCTGACTCAGAGAGTTTTCTGTTTTCAATGATGAAATGCTGTTGGTTTAGTGGTGAGCAACTGTAGTTAGTTAGTAGCAGTAGTAGTGTTTCAAATCATTTTAAATATAAGCACTTTAATTTGAAATATCTTGGGTTGTTTTGCATGGCATCGTGTTTGGGGGGGGCAGACTGGGTATTTAGGGGGGCACTGCCCCCCCCCCCCCATGCCCATGCCTAGATCCGGCCCTGGTTCAGTGTATCCCACTCTCTCCCTCCTCCTGTGCTCTCTAATGCAGCTCACACAAACCAGTGGCTTTTCCTTTATGGCCATGGCATGCACGCTGAACAAATCCAACAGTTAATTTCACTGCCTTGCGGTTTGGAAGTCGAAACAGAGGGAAGGCGTTTAATTGTTCTGTGTGATTAAATGGCGCATGCTCTGGGATGAGGACGAGAGCTCTCACTCTCTCTCTCTCTCTCTCTTCTCTCTTCTCTCTCAACTCTCTCTCTCTCTCTCTCTCTCCGGAGCTCCTGACACTGGGCTTTGATAGGCTACTTACCCGGGTGGGTGTGGGTGGGTTGTCGGTGGGTGTGGGGACGGGGGTGGTGATGGTGTGTGCGTTCCAGAGAAGGCACACAGCCTATTGCAGTCTTTTTATTCTCCCATTAGACTAACCCAGGATTTTCACTCTCATGCACCATGAACCATGTTAATTGTCCCGTGGGCATTAAGATCTCGCTCAATTTACTTGATAACTTTTTACTTTCAGTGGCATTCCCCCTGTCTGTCTTTTTAACTTTTATTTGGCGCTCGCAGCACTGATATATGGGCAAAGCACATGACATGCCACCTTTTATTTATTTTTTCTTTGTGTCATTGGGGCCTTTTGTTCTGCGTAAAACATGGAAGGGGGAGAATAAGGGGGGGGGAGGTGATTTAGAAAGAACGGAAAATCAATCAAAGACAGATCTCTGTGACTCAAAGTGCAAAATGTATTAGAGTCCCGCTGCGTCACTAGCAACAACAAACTGGCAATGGCATCATCATTTATTCTTATTTGGGAACATAACTATGAAAGACAGTGCTCATTAATAAGGACGGGGGGGTAAAATAATTCTAATCTGTTTGATCATCTTGATCCTGACAGGGGAATTCATCTTGTAGACTAGGCAGATTTGTGGGGAAGTGGACCATACGTTTGATTTAAGCATCTCTATTAGGAAGTCAAATACTGTTTCTTTTTTTGTTTTTTGTTTTAATAAGCTAGTAGAAAGAGAGAAAGGATAGTGTTTTCTGTCTATAAGAACTATTTAGAATATTATTTTCTAAATAGAATATTATTTAGAATTTTATTTTGGCTTGTCTTGGCGGTATTTAAAACGACGACAGCGTGTGTGGAAATGAATTATGAGAAAGCTTTTTTGTGTGTGTGTTTCCTGTGGTTTGGCGTGTGCTTTTGTGCAACATACTCTTCCTGTTTTGATGTTGTCCACGTTTCTGTGATGTGTGGCCTTCCTCGTTTTGGCTGTGCCTCGCTTTGGTTTGCAGTCACTTGGTGCATAATATATGAATTTGTGTTGTCTTTGAACAAGTACAAAATAAGCTCTGCACAGACAACAACCACAGATTCAGATTTTTGCCTCGCAACACACCCGAGAGTTGAGGTTTTTCTGCATTCTATTTTCTTTTCCTCGTTTGTTTCGTTTCGTTGTTGTTGTTGTTTTTATAATTTACAGCCCAGAACTTGTGGTTTTCACCTCTGTCCCCTTTGGGGAAGTAACGATAAGAGACAAACGATACAAAAAAAATAAAAAACAACAACCCCAACCTGTGAAATATATTTTTTTGGGGGGTGGTGGGCGGGGGTGTGTGGAGTAACCTGATTTTCGCAACCGGAAGTTGTTTTGTAATGAGAGCGTGGCCATAGCAACGCTGTTTATGTAGCTGTAGTTACATAAAAGAGTTGCAGTCACACTGCTGATGCTAGAGAGTTGTTGTCTTGGCTTCTATGCCTCTGGGGGGCTGTGCGGTCCTCAGGGCATTCAAGTCCGTACCCATAGTGGTATTTCTTATGATTTATGGTCAATTCTGGTGCCACATTTATAATATCTTGCACGTTTAAGCATGCAAGCGATTGCTTTAAGTAGAAATGCTGTTTGGACTGATACAACTGCTGCAGTATTACATATTAATATCCCTTTCTTTTAGCACGCTCTTTAATCAAATTCAAGCGATTTTCTAAAATATTAGGCCTCCTTGTGCTGGCAATACAAATGCACCCCAACAATATCATAACGTTGGAGGGGGTGAAAGAAAAAAAAAGGCCAGCAAAATGAATAATTGCTTTTCTTTTATTGCGCGCACAGACACACACACAGACACACAGACACACAGACACACACACACACACACACACTCTAAAAAAAAAAAAGTTGGTTAAACTGATTATTTATAGGGTTACGCGTTCCCCTAAATATTTTCAGTTGACTCAATTAGTATTTTAAAACATTGACTGAACGACAAACTCTTTGTTGGCTATTAATTCAGCCAATAGCTTAATCATCGTTGACAGAACGAAAGACTGCTGGCTCTACATTCACTCAACTAGAATGTATTAGTTATTACAACTATTTGCTATGCAGTAATAATTGAGTGAATATTCTAATAATGATTAACTGAATTAACATTTAAATATGATATAATGAAATAAAAAAACACATTTACTTTATTTTTTTTTATTTGTGCTAAAGTAGACATTTAAATTCAAACAATTACAAATCAACATTGGAACAGAATCCAGGCAACACCGGTCTTAAAATTGCTAACAGTATAGTAAATATAGTAAAGTACAATGTATACATTACATTATCAGTGTGGAAAAAATGTGAATATCTCAAGGACGCTTCAACCACTTGAAATAATTGGTCCTCATTACTGTTCATGATAAAATGGCACCTTCCCCCCCTTTATCTCATAGGAGGACTGGGCAGTTCAGGACCTGTGGATAGGTTATCCTATGATGTTACAGGTCCAGTTTCTGAACTGGACACAGCCTGATTATGCTAACTATAATACATCATGGGCAGTAGTAAGACCAATTATATTAAGGTTTTTGAAATCTTAAAGTATGACGTTTTGCATCAACAGTGGCAACATGCTGTTGATAGACATTTCAATAAAACATTCAAGAACATTTTTCACCATACAACTTCAAGTAATGTACATGCATGGAATAAAGGAATGATGAGGTATTGTATACTTTGTATACTTTAAAGTTAAAAGTGTATTCCAAATGCATTATAGACAAAAGAAAAATATAACGGATCAACCCTTCAAATCAACTGACCCTTATAAAAAAATGTTTGTGCATAAAACAGCAAGAAAAAAAAAATCATGCTTCACATAGTGAGAACAAATAGCCATCAAGTATGACCTCCTAGTGTGTGTTCTCTTTAAGAACACAGAGAAAATGGTAAATTTCCATAGAGCTACATCTTTGCAAGAGGGTTTACAGAAAATATGCCAATATCAATTAGGGTTTTTGGACACTGCGAAAGACATGCACTGTTGCAAACCTTCATAGACAATACTCAAGTTTGGCTTAATGTTCAAAGCATGCCTGGTGGTGTGCCAATGAGCAAGGCAGATAAACAAAACCTGTTTCGTTGCCAAGTGAGGTAGTCATGTTGCAGTACATCGCAAGAAGACACCACAGCTGAGGGTTTTGTCGGTTTGTCCACGTTTCTCAGCATACATTAACAACTTCTGCATTACCTCAAAGACGTTTAACCACTCCAGGGGATAAGCGATGTTGACAGCAAAGATGAAACCGAATAGAAACTCCAAGGGCAGTCGGGGGATCTGGTAGGTTGTCACAGAATTGCCCCCCCATCAAGGACAACTGCAGCTCTCGACGCAGCTTGCTTCATGGAGGCCCACAACTTGCAGGATACACGTTGGCATGGGACTTGAGGCTTCGACCACGCCGTCTGGCTATAGCTGGAGCACATTAATAAAAAGGAAATTAAAATCAATATTGACGATATTGATTGACGGATGGATGTTCTCCTTGAAATTCTGATTTACCTGCAGGTCTTGAAAAGCTCGGTCTTCTCCCACCCTTCTCTCAACTCAGTCTTCTCCCCGGTAATACTGCAGAACTTTGACACCCTCCAATGTTTGATGATCTCTGTCTGGATACAGAGGGCAAGTCAAGTCACTTGTATTTTATAGCCATTTCATACAACATGTGTAAACTCAAAGTGCTAAACCATGACAAAGTAAACAGGAACAATTTGAAACAAAAAACAGCAATGAAATGCTTCACTCCTTCAGACATAATGTGCGAATGAAGTGGGCAATCTCATTTCACGTCTAGATTCTATAGGCTGAATCATTTTAACAGCATACACATCTACTGTATGTATACTGAAAATAGTTAGTACTGAAAAATCAGAATGTCAAGCTCACAATGCCACAATGTAACACTTTAACTGTGAGGAAATTTGAACACCCAGGTTCACATGGTTAAGACATGTGTACATTATTCTCCATTTTACCTCATCTAGACTCTTTGGAGTTCTTCGTGTCTCATGAGTGGGGTGGTGAGCTACGGTACTCATCCAAGGAGGTGAACGTTCCCGGCAATTCTTTTTGAATTCTGCATATACCTGCACAACAATAAGATAAAGATGAAACAACATGCCCTTTATTTAATGTTGGGGTATTAAAAAAAAACAGAATGCGAAAATTCGCACTGGCAACACTGCATCCACAGTCTTACTTGTTTGCTTGGTTCTTGACTAGATGTGACAGCTTGTTGGGCCGCTGGACGTACACACGAGGTTGCCCGATTGTGCATGTGAGGTTGCCACAGCCAGTAGCCGCAACTTAACTGTTGACCTGCCAAACGTGACACTGGGCCTAGAGAAAAAAAAGAATAAACGTAACTCTGCTAAGATATAAGCCAGGCAAACTAACTGGCCAGTGAGGTCAAATGGCACCTTACATTTGATCGAAGATAGGGTCCATGAAATTAGATTAACAACCATGACTTAATAAGATATGTCTAGGTTCAGAAACGGTTGCTAGTGTTAAAGGACCACTTTGCCACTTTTCAATATAATAGGTCCCCACTAATGTACATGATAAAATATCTATTTTTTCTACTCTCAGTAGAGCTGTGGGCAGTTCAGAAAGTCGTCCTCTAGTGACATTGATGAGGAAAACAAGCTATTAGAATCTGCTGGCTTTCTATTCCTGAAAATTTGCAATGCGAAAATGGAAGCCCCGTCCTCTGGATACTAATACTATCAATATTTTTTCAAAAGAATATTCTTTTTAAAAAGTCTGAACTATGCTGTCACTGGAAGACGGATTTCAGAACTGCCCACAGTCTTCCTACTTATGAGACACAGACTAAGTAGGAAAAAAGTGGTATTTTATAATGTGCATCCGTTAATATAAACAGTGGTGTAAAATAAATACAGATAATTATTTGACAATAGACATGTGACAGATACTTACAGGGTGCAAGTAATAGTAGGCAGTGCAGGTCTGTACTGGCTCGCTACAGCATACTGGATGTATTTCTGGGCCAGCAGAAGAAACTGCCATGGGTAGAGAGATGACAAAAAGTTAAGATGGAAGCCAGGGGCTGCACAGTCAACTTATGGGGTGATTGAGGCCCAGGAACCAGGGTTTCTCAAAGGTAGACCCTATATGGTGCAATCAACATGAAAGTAGATATTCCTTGATCTAACAGGGGCAAACTAGGAATAAAGTGATATAAAATACAATAACAATTGGTTTTGTTTAATGGGAGATTTTTCAGATTAATAATAATAATAATAATGGATAGGTGACACGTGGGTGATACTTACATAGGCCAGGTAGTTAATGGGGACAATGTGCTGGCAGGGAACTCTTCCTAGCAGACCTGTGATGGGCTGAGATGACAGAACACAAATAAATAAAAACACAGCTAAGATGGCACAGACAATTTATTTCAAGGTGCATTGTGAGCTTGTAGACATGTTGTGTTCACTAGTTGGGTGCTGGGCAAATGTATGGTATGGTGTCAGATTTACAGACTTGTAAGGGTACAAGTCTGTAAATCTGACACCATACAAATGGAACCAAATGCATTGACATAAGAAAAATAGTGCTGCACAATACTTCAAGGAAAAGGTGCTTTCCTTAATGCCAAACAACTTATTTGGACAGCGGTCCATTTTGCTCCATGTGTACACTGTCAGAGTGAACGATGGTTTGAACGACAGAGGTAGGATACAGGTACTTACAGATACAAGTCCAGTGAGTGCAGAATCAATGGAATGCCAAAACAGCGCTGGGGAAAGGCCCTGCAAACAAAAACACACGTATTGGTATTAAAGTGAAAGTTCTTAAAGTATGAAAAAACGGCACCAGAGGTAATGAAGAATCAATCAAAGTTTACTGACTTCTCTTGCAGTAAAAAGGCACAAAACGATGTGGTACAAAAACTGTGATAAACAAAAATATAAAGTGGCAAAGTTTCACGTGGAATCGTTCAGTCTCTGTGCAAATGAATATCACTGTTTCAATGAGTGAAAACAAGCTACGTAGCGTGTGTTCGTTCTTCTTTTTGCTTAGTGAGAATACACGGAGTAAACACAAGTTCTATTCCTGTATACGCCTTCACAATAAGAGTGTGCAAAAACGTATTTTCTTTTAGAACAAAATAAGAACATTATGTGCAGAAATAATACTGTCAAGTATTCAGAACATCAAATAATAATAGTATTTCAAGTAATTGCTTCGTTTTAAGTGTAAACAGTAGGCTAACTCTTCTTTCTTTAAACTGTTTTGACTGTAAATAGTGCAATTCGTTTTTAGGATGTTTTCAACAACATATCAATTTCCTTAACTTCATCTTCAAAATAAAAGAAAGCATCATAAACGTTTTCTTAGTGCAGGTTAATATGAAATGAAATAAATCACAACAGTATAACGCAGGGGTTTTCAACCTTTTTTACTCCAGGGACCACCATTTATTCAGGATTTGAGCCACGGCCCACAATTTGAGAATATTTTAGCCCCCACAAACCCCAAATCTAAAGATTTTTTTTTTTTTTTTCACAATTCCTGGCTGGATTTGGGAAACAAAACAAGCAAAAGATACATTCCAAAATGGCTAATTCAGATGATGGATATTTTACCTCTTGAGAGTGTAAAAATGAAACCAAATGGACCCGCAAGGGTCCATTTGGTTTCATTTTTTACGTTCTCAAGAGTTACATCTGCTTAACCAACTTAGCTGGGGACCACCTGAAACCCTTTCAAGGACCACTGGTGGTCCGCGGACCACCTGTTGAAAACCACTGGTATAAGTTATTAAAGCCTTCAGGACTGGCTTTCCAAGCTAGACGTGAGCTTCACAACTGAGGGGGGCTATATTCAATTTTATAAGTCGTTTTTTTCAGCTAGCTAAGCTAAAAGTGAGCCAACAAACTAACTAACCAACAGCACCCGCATCTGGCACCAAAACTATCTCGGTGGCTAATGTGAATGCGGCTAACGCTAGTGAGCTGGCTAAGTTAGCCCACTAGTTTAAAACTATGCCTAAACCTAACAATTAACCTAAACCTAAGCTCAGTAAAACTATGCCTAAACTGCGCGCCGAACCGGGAGGCGGGGGCCGGGGCGCACACCGCACAGGGAAAAACAACATTAAACTCACCGGAGTTGGGAAGCAACAGCTAGGTCAGCTAATTGGCTAGCTCGCTAGCATAACATGTTGAAGAAGCAAACGCAGTGTTTCTTACCTCGTCGCAACGCTTTTCCAGACGAAAGGGACGGAGTGCTTCAGAGGGTTCTCTCGGTTTCTGCCACTGATAGAGACTACTGATATAAAATTCTAATAATGTTCTGCTTCATTTGGCTGTGTCTGTGGTGCTATTTGCTGCACACAACAATGGCTGCCTTGTTCTGCCTCCGTCTCTGTCTGACTCCGCCCACATTGTTTGAATTTGTTGAACCAACTTGTTCAAAAAAATTCACTCAATAACTGTATGTTAGTTGAGTCAATATCAGTCATTGTGGGTGTTCACCCAACAACAATTTATCACCTAACTCAATATTTTTTTTAAATAATTGTACAAACATTTTTTAACTGGCTTTCCCAATAATAGCACCATCAAAACATTGAGCCAATGGTCTATTTCAACTTGCCCCAGCAATCTTCTAATTGAGTCAATGTTCTAGTCGTTGGGTTTTTTACGGTGCACACACACACACAACAAACACACACACACACAACACACACACAACACACACACACACACACACACACATCCAGCCCACGTTGCTTTATTGTCAAACACGTGCGGCTAAAGCTTTGTTACAAATCACAAGATAAGGCAAACCAGTTATTGCGCAGCTTTCTTTATTATTATAATTTTCGAGAAATCTTTTCTCGTCTCTTCTTTGACTCATCCATAGTGTTGCGTGTACAGTGAGAGAGAGAGACAGTTGCACGCAGTGCTCTTCGCACACAACGGTCAGTGTTGCCAGAGTTTGTGAGATAAATAAGCAACCAGGTCTATGTTGCAAATAGCCAGTCTGCAAGCTTGTAGATCCTCTATTTTCAAAACAATATTCAGAGGAAACTGTAGAGTTTTTAATTATTATTTTTTTAAACATTTTAACAACACAAGTCTGGCATGGGGGGGTTGCCTTGCACAACATGTGTTCAGACTGAGGGGACTATACAGACAATTTTGGGACATGATAATGTGCCAGCATTCACTGTTTTAAATAACTAGGACCTTAACCGTTGTAATATATGAACACCAAACGATGTACTGTGTGGGTAATGTGATATCACCAAAGATGCAAGTATTTTGATTAAGGATTGCTTTAATGCACACTTTTGCACAGAAACTGCAATGGCCAGTCAGAAAGTGTGTGTGTGTGTGTGTGTGTGTGTGTGTGTGTGTGTGTGTGTGTGTGTGTGTGTGTGTGTGTGTGTGTTGTGTGTGTTGTGTGTGTGTGTGCGCGTGCGCTGGCGCGGCGCGCGTGCGTGCGTGTGTGTGTGTGTGTTTGTTTGTTTTGCTATTTGCATTTCCCCTGTGGCCGAAAAGGGAATTGCCTATGTTAACCGAATGGGGAAATCTAATGCACCAATAAATTCATTATTAATCAACAATTTGTTAATTTGAAAAAAGGGCTTCCTCAGTCTCTTCCTAATGTTATGGTCAATGACTGTGTGAAAAATCAAAGCGATTGGTGCAGCCAGTGATGAGTTATGCTCGTTTCAGACAGACAGACATTCAGACAGACATTTGCTTAGTTATAGTATTGATAAAAGGGGAACACCATGAATGTAAAATCAAATGTATCATATAAATGTTAGATTTTTATACCCTCTGTAGTCTAAACGACCACAACCAAATTATGTTCAATTTTCTCACTGTGCTATTTAGCTGCAGAAATTTCCACAACCCCCCCCCCCTCTCCCTCTTCACTGCTCCCCCCCCCCACCTCATTGTTATTCTGTGTCTCATTAGAATATGCAAGATCTGCCTGGTTTCAGTGGCTTCCATTGGACTTCTTTGAGTGGGGGTGTGGATTGATTCATGCACACCAATGAGTAAGGTTGGAAGCAAAAAGTTAAAGGGGGAAAAGGAGTATTAAAATGATAATTTTAGTGACATCACCAAATCAGAGAATCTGAGAGTTCTCATTCATGCACCCCCATTCAGACACACACAGATGTAATACAGATGTACAGATGTTTTGGTAGTAAAAACACCAAAAATCTTGTCAAATTCATGGTGGAGCCCCTTTAAATAAACAACATTGAAGCAACAATAGAAAGAACTTTATTTATTTTTTATTATTCATTTATTATTTCCAAGCAACCTTACAGAAAAAAGAAACGATTAAAGCCAACGTCGCTTACAATAACAGAACGTGGCAACACTGACAGCGGTGGCAGCGGGAAAAAAAAGCTGAGAGGGCATTCACAGGTTGCGTGTTTGCATAATGCACGACTTACAGGGTCCCTGGCTGGGAGGACTGGAGAGGATGGGAGCACACGTCTCCAGTCGGCATGGATGAACTCTGCTCTGGGTGATAAGCTGTACTATCACATGATAATATGCACATACAGTACACATGTTTTCTTGTGTGTGTGTGTGTGTGTGTGTGTGTGTGGGGGGGGGGGGGGGGGTTGTATATGCACAGATATACAGATCACTGCATTCACGCATACAGTGCTTACATGCAGTGTAGATGTTACTGCATGCTGTACTGTACACAATACAGACCAAATAGTCGGGAGCGGATGTAACATTTCCCAATTGGGGGGCAGGTGAAAATGGTATGGTTGCGGCTTTTCGTGCCACAGGCGATGAAGCCGCACTCATAGCGTGTGTGTGTGTGTGGTGCGCAATTACCACAAATAACCAAGTTTTTAACAATCAGGCTTTAAGTTCAAAATTTGCATTTCGACTTAGAACATCTACAATGTCCAACATTGTTGCTTTTCCAAGCTGGCATGGAATGGAAACAAGCCAGTTTTTTTTTTTTTTTTTTTTTTATCTAGCATCAGTATTATTATGACTCGACTCAAATATAAAATAATGTGTTTAAAAATATATTTTTTAAATATTTGCACCCCATGTTGTACACTCTCAGCGCAAACGGTGCAGCAAAGAATAAGATTAATTTCAAACACACACATGTGTTCTGTAAATGAGAGTCTCATCATTTAACACACATCATTCAAATTGAATCCTACTCCCTGTATCTTTGTGTGTATGTTTTATTTTCATTTTTTCTGTTACTTCAAAGCAGAATTATATGTCTGTAAAACGCTGCATATCTTAAGACGTGTGGCAGGATAAAGGCTGTGTGTTCTTTGTATCCCGATGTCTGGGTCTGGCTAATCCCAACCGAATCGCTGCTTCCTTCCTGAAACGCATTGGTTGTCGGTGTGCACGCACGGCACATGCACGTGCATGCACACACACAGACAGGGGGATTGTAGAGAGAGACCAAATCCAACAGCTTCCGAGAGAGGATCATCACCAAGCGCGGATGTAACCTTTCAATTGGAGGGAGGGTAGGAGAAAATGGTATGGGGGTGGCTTCATCGCCTGTGTCGCTTCGTGCCACGGGCAAGGGAGCCGCCTCCATACCATTTTCAGCTACAGGACTTTTATTAGGCAAGTAAGCATCAATAATAACATCAGTTGTTGTTGAAGTTACAACAAACAAGCAGAATGCATAAAGCTAAAGGTCTGACTCAGAGAGTTTTCTGTTTTGAATGATGAAATGATGTTGGTTTAGTGGTGCCACAATTGTAGTTAGTTAATAGCAGTTGTAGTGTTGCAAATAATTTTAAATAAAAGCACTTTAATTTGAAATACCTTTTTAAATTTGGGTTGTTTTGCATGTCGTCATGTTTGGTAGGGCAGTCAGGACATGCCCAGGCCTAGATCCGGCCCTGGTAGAGAGAGACCAAATCCAACAGCTTCCGATAGAGTACCATCACACTCCAAAAGCATCTTGCGTTCCTGCCATCCACAGCCCTGCTGAGGGTGCTTTGTCCTCCATCTGTGAGAGCTGTCAGGTAACTGCGTGTAAACTGGTCATATTGTCAGATGGAGCACGGCCGCAACAGAGGCTCCGACTTATTGGAAAATCTGGCGGGGAGGATAACATCAGTGTTATGACACTGCACATTGCCCTAAATTGCTTTATTGGTAAAATGATAGTGCTCGTCCAATTTGAATAATTTTATGGAATCCCTCACAGAACAGTTTAATTATGTTATCACACAACTGGCAACATCTGTCTTTATACTGCAGCACATGACAGTTTTATTACAGGCTGAATTTCTTTGCTGGTTCTGGCAATTGATGTGTGATCTGATTAATAATCACACAGATGGAGGTGAAAATTGGACAGTAATGCGATGGTATGTCGGGAAAAATCGAGAAGGGGCATTATTATTAAAGGGGAAAAACACACACATACGGTATGTGTCATTGAAAACTTCAGCACAGTCCGAAGCGTCCACCACCTCTCTCCTCCGATGAGACATATTGTCTCCTTCTTCTTTTCCACAGTTAATTGTTCCACGTTCAACGTTTCTGTTTCTCCCCCGGAGAAGACCTGTTTAGTCTAGTTGCAACTTTTAAAAGATTTTCTTTAAAAAGAGAAAAGAAAACGAAAAATATTCTGGGGTTGTTGTGTTCACGAGTCTTGGCATGGTTACCTAACCCGTCTAGCACCTCTCTATTGTCCCCATGGATGCCTTCCAACACGACCCGCGCATGAACTCATCCGTTTTTTGTTGAGTCTACCTCCAGCCGATCGCCTCCATGCGAGTGGAGAGAGACGAAGCCCAGGTTGCACATGTCTGCATGTACAGTTTAAAATAGTTGACTGTTCCATGGCTTGACGTCCTGTTTACACACACACACATACTGTACATACACATACACCCACCCTAGCTAAGCCCATGCCATGTGTGCTGCAGGGGGGGCAGGGGGGATAAAGATGACTCCCACACCCATTAATTTACCCTCCCATGTACCAAACCCACAAAGACGTTGGTTGGTTGGCTGGCAACACAACAGCAGTGTTAAGGGAAGTTAAGTCAAACAACGGGTCACTACCCAGTAAAAGAAGATGTTTTGTAGAGGAGTAGGAGTAGGTGAGGAAAGTAAAGTTCTGAGATGGTGAAAGGTCCCCTATATACAAACGTATACTATGATGGAAATGGCAGGAATTTGTTTTTCTTCCTTTCTTTCTTTCTCTTCTCTGCCAATAATCCGAACGTGCAGGTGCTGTGTGTGTGTGTGTGTGTGTGTGTGTGTGTGTGTGTGTGTGTGTGTGTGTGTGTGTGTGTGTGTGTGTGTGTGTGTGTGTGTGTGTGTGTGTGTGGTGTGTGTGTGGGTGTGTTTGTGTGGGTGTGTGCAACTGTGCGTGTATTTGTGCGTGTGCACGAGCGGGCCTGGTGCTCCTATGTAAATGATGCGCCTCCTCCATGCTGGTATCATTAGTGAGTGTGAAGTGGCTCTCATTGTGCGTGGCGGCGCCCGGATGGTCTTTTGATGGCCCCCGTGTGTGTTTGTGCTGAAGTGGGCAAGTCTCAAAAGTTTGAGCAGGTGTCTGAGGCAGCTGGCGTGGACGTGGAGGGGCAGGGCTAGCGGCCCGGACAGCAGCAGCACTGCACTGTATACGCCTCGTAATTATAGGTGTTGGACTAATGCACTCACTGCCTGTTTTATTCAGACATTTTAAAATCCTGTAGTTGACCACCAAGGCTCTTCACAAAAAATAGGAAGGGACTAGAGAGCTTTGGTTTAAAGCAGGGGTTTTCAACCTTTTTGACACCTCCAGGGCCCACTATTAATTCAGCATTCGAGCCACGGACCACCATTTGAGGACATTTTAGCCCCACAGACCCCCAAACTAAAGATTTCTTTCTCTTCTCTTTGTCCACAATACCAGGCTGGATTACTAATCTAATAACAAAACAGTCAAACAATAGATCAAAATGACCACTAATCTTCTACATTCTCTAATTGTGTCGTAATAT
This sequence comes from Benthosema pterotum, assembly GCA_039105355.1. Lineage (NCBI taxonomy): Eukaryota > Metazoa > Chordata > Actinopteri > Myctophiformes > Myctophidae > Benthosema > Benthosema pterotum. The sequence continues at coordinate 31,895,895 of CM076971.1, read as the reverse complement.
TGTAACTCTTGAGAGTGTAAATGAATGAAACCAAATGGACCCTTGCAGGTCCATTTGGTTTCATTTTTACACTCTCAAAAGAGTTACATCTGGTTAACCAACTCTCCATCATTTAGCTGGGGACCACCTGGAACACTCTTAAGGACCACTGGTGGTCCCTGCACCACTGGTTGAAAACCACTGCGGTTTAAATAAATACCTGATGTACAGTATGCGCTCATTCACCACTGTGAATGTACACACACACATGCACGCACACACACGCGCACACACACACACAAACACGCACGCACCAGCACAACATTCTCATGTACAGCATACTGTAGATTGAAGGAGCATTCCATTATTGGGATGATTTTTGGAGGGGGAAAAAACTGTCCACCCTGGTAACAAGATATGCATGTGCACATGCTCTACAGTGGAGGAAGTCTTTATATGGTCAGCGCACTGTGGAGTAGGGAAGATTATCACAACAAAGACAACAAAAGAAAAAAAGTGATATTTGAACTAAGTGAAATCCATAACATTTAACTAATGCTCACATGTCATGCAGGTAGAGACATGTCAACACATGTATGCAATGTACAGTACATGTATACATGTACTGTACTTGCTGCACGTGTGCACGTGCACACACGGGCCTGTGTGCATGCACATGCACACCAGCAAACCATTCTCATGTACAGTGCAGTATCAGTGGTTTTTAGCCAACCAAATGGACCCTTACGGATCCATTTGGTTTCATTTTACGCTCTCAAGAGTTATATTTAAACATCCGAACTAGTTAATTTTCAAGAATCTACACAATTAGAACATATAGAAGAAATGTCATTTTGACCATGTTTTTGCCAGTTATCATTCTTCAATTGTGGAAAACAACTTGAAAATCCTTGGTTTTTGGCTCCGAGAGACTAAAACTCAACATCAAACGGTGGTCCTCTGTGGCTATAAAATGCAGAATAAATAGTGGACCCTGGTATGAAAAAGGTTGAAAACCTCTGCAGTAGATCTCATGCTCGCATGTCATGCAGCTAAACACATGTCAACACACACACACACACACACACACACACACACACACACACACACACACACACACACACACACACACACACACACACCGTCACACACACACACACACACACACACACACACACACACACACACACACCGTCACACAGATGGTCACATAGACTAATTTTTCTGTGTTTAGCCAAGCAGCATGTGTGTTTAGAGCTGTAAATAAGTAACCGTTTTAACAGTGCCCCAGGAGAGCAGCACGCATGGTGGGGAAAAGTACAGGCTCAGACAGGACCAAGGTTTTAATGGCCATCGTCAGAACAGTCACAACGCCTCCCTCCCTCCCTCCCTCCCTCCGTCCCTCCGTTTCATCAGCGGATCGGAATGTTTACATCGAAGGCCAAATCATAACCACCGTTTTTAAGGGACGCGCTATTCTTTCAGGATGGCCAATTTGACCCAATTTATTGGGGATAAAGTTGAGGATGCAGCGACTCCTCTTGGGAAAACATTTGAGCGCGGGCCGGGGCTTATCCATTTTTAATGAGAGCTCTACTTAAAAAAAAAAAAAAAACTTCATAGAATTAATATGTATCAGGGAAGTCTACTGCTGCTACGCAGGAAAACTTCAGGGTAATTAATATTCATAGGCTGTGCTTGTTAACACCCCCCCAATGCAAGCGCAATGTAGATCCAATTAACATAGAACGGGCCCCAAGGAATTGGGCAGATAAGGGTTAAACGAGATATTGAAATTGAAACCGAGACCGTCTCCCATTAAAACACTTATTTGTTTCAATAAGCCCTAATCCTTGTTGCAGCATTCCTCCTCAGATTAACAGCGTCCTATTGGACGCTCACAGGAGGACAATGTGGATGGCGCACTTATACACACACGCCGTAGTGCGCGTGTGTGTGTATAAGTATACACACACACGCCGTAGTGTGTGTGTGCGCGTTGAGTGTGTGTTTTGCGTGCGTTGCGTGTTGCAATGTTTATGCGTACGAGTTTGTGCCGACATGTACTGTATGTAAAGTGTGTGCATGGCGACGTGCGCGCGTGCACACACACACACACACACACACACACACACACACACACACACACACACACACACACACACACACACACACACACACACACACACACAGGCGCTCGCTCCCATCCATCCTATCGCATGTGTGCAACTGTGCGTGTGCCGCCCAAAAGAATCCCCCCCTAATGCGAAAGCCCTGTAGTGGAAGCCAGGCTCTTATATCTTATTCATAATCTAGTCGCCACAGTGTGGATAATAGACGTCACTGTTCATTCACAGTGTCAGCCCTGGGAGACTTGGCCGAGCCTGGGTGACAGAGAGGGAGAGAGGGGTAGGAGGAGGTGGGTGGGTGACTGGGGGGTTGCTGGGACACAAGCAGAGAGAGACAGAGAGCAGAGCTAAGTGATGTGCAGTGCACTGAACGCCTGTTTACCGCCCACTGCCCGTCTGTTAGCACGCAGCCCCTCAGATATGGCTCCCCGGAGTGTGATGAGACGGCCGTGTCTCCAGATCCTTAAGGACTCTCTCCAGGCTGGCTCTGAGCAGGTTATCATGGTGACGACCATGAAGAAAAAAACACACAGGATAGAGGAGTGTTGTTGAACTCCCCCACCGCCGGAGATGTATACCTGTCTGGGCTTCCCTGTGTTGTGTGTTTCCTCTCTATATCAGTGGTTTTCAACCTTTTTCAGACCAGGGCCCACAATTTATTCTGCATTTTAGCCACGGAGGGTCACCATTTGATGTTGAGATTAGTCTCTCGAACCCAAAACGCAAGGATTTTCTAGTTTGTGTCCGCAATTTAGGAGAGGTAACTGGCAAAATGTTGGGCAAAATAACAATTCTTGTACATTTAAGTGTGTCAATTCTTGAGAATAAAGCAGTTCTTTAAATATAATCCGGTTTCATTTTACGCTCTCTAGAGTTACAGATCTATAAGGGTCCAATTGGTTACCAACTGACCATCATTTAGCTGGGCACCACCTGGAATCCTCTCAGGGACCACTGGGCGTCCCCGAACCACCTGTTGAAAACCCCTGCTCTATATATCCTTAACAAGGATGCTGTTATTCATTTAAAAGGCGTAAAGAACAACATATATCATGTGAGTCTGAATACAAACAGAAACGTGCAAGTGAGAGAGAGAGGTTTAATAACGTCTTCCTGAAACTGCAAAGCCATGTGCCTCACCTGAGATGATAGTCAATAAGAAATCATACCTGAAATCCAAAATTAATCATGATTCTGAAAAACGCGATTATTATGCTATATAATCCTCGGTGTCCCCATGCAGCCCCATCCCCAAGTATGAAGTGACCGCTGTTTGAATACGGGCAGTGTTTTAGGTTATAGGCAGCAGAAATATGTCATTTGCAAAGCCATTACCCAGTCTCCCTCTCCATAGCATCTGAGGTATATATGCTGTAGATGTCCTCCTCCATGTCCTGCTGAATGGTGACTGTTAAATGACATTCTGCAGAATGGGACATTCTGCCACAATCACGCATGCACGCACGTGCGTGCGTGCGCGCACACACACACAAACGCACATACACACGCACACACACACAAATGTCACAGTCGAAGTTGAAGGAATGTGTCTCCTTGAATACATGAAGGCTCGGCCCAAATAATACTCGGACCAGCCGGATTTTAGCGACATTGAGGGGTCACAAAACTGAGCTCTCGGTAGGGCTGTTGCAGCCTGAAAGAGGGACAAAAGAGGGACATTTCCAAAATTTTCCTGAGAGTGTACAAATGTGAACCAAATGGACCCGCTAGGGTCCATTTGGTTCCATTTGTACACTCTCAGAAAAATGGGTCCTAAAAGAGAAATGACATGGTGAAGCACAACTTGATAACAGAGCCGCCATTGGACCGATCCCATGAAGTCAACAGAGTTTGCGACAGCGTAAATCTGTCTATACTCAGGGCTGTGTATTATTTGGGCCAAGAATTCCTGATACCAGAGAGAGACACTGACCTTGCCATGCTCTATGCGTTGCAGGCTGTTACTGCTTTTGCACGGCGTATCCCTTTTCCTATAGTGCGCTGAAATGATACAGGAACACCCGGAGAGAAAAAGGGGGGAAAATAAAAGTGTCTTTGTGTTTTGGCGGGGGGTGGGGGTTGGAGGGGTTGTTGCGGCGCGCTGAAATATGATAAACGACTGACACCGCTGATCAAACGAGCACCCCGGCTGAAGTAAATATGCGTGGACCATCGCCGCCGCCACTGCGGGCGCCGGTTGTGTCCCCTTGGAGTAAATTTGATTGTTTGACGTGCGTTCGCCCATCAACGTATGTATCGGTGATTAATAACGACCCCCCTGCGTGTTGCGGGAGTGGCATGGCCTCTATTTGAGAGA
>CM076971.1:31886470-31888970 GCA_039105355.1 Benthosema pterotum | reverse complement strand
ACAGCAAAAAGACAGTCTGGAAAAAACCTGAAGGGCCACACATAATGCATAATGTAGTCCTCTGAACATTCACAATGCATAAGATGTCTGTTTTCTTTTTCTTCCATGCGATCTTTTTCTTTGCATATGCAATTTCTTTGCTGGCAAATATGCATCCTGTTAACTGAGTTGTATATACTTCGGGGAGTGTGTTGATTGTGCATGCGTGTGTGTGTGCGTGTGTGCGTGTGCATGTGTGTGTGTGTGTGTGTGTGTGTGTGTGTGTGTGTGTGTGTGTGTGTGTGTGTGTGTGTGTGTGTGTGTGTGTGTGTGTGTGCAGCCACAAACATGCGAAGGACACAGTGAGAGAGAGAGAGAGATAGAGAGAGAGAGAGAGAGAGAGAGAGAGAGAGAGAGAGAGAGAGAGAGATAGATAGAGAGAGAGAGAGAGAGAGAGAGAGAGAGAGAGAGAGAGAGAGAGAGAAAGAGAGTAAGGCAGTCATTTCCCTAATGTCTGCACTTATCGACACAACTTCCTGTCATAGAGGAATCCCCACCACACCACTTGGTGTAATATTTTTTTGCGGTATAATTGCACACGTGCCCAATATTCCTCCTTTTGTTTGGACGGGGGATAAACACTTCTGTTCTGTAATCACGGCGCATGCATCGCAGGCCGGGATTATCCATGTCGCGGGGCTGCGCGCGAGGAGGATAAGAGGCAAACGTATAAATAATCAGTGTAATTACTGTGTGTATTGACGCAATTGTCTCCCCTGCGCAAGCAAGCCTGGTTCTCTCTCAGGCAGCCGACTTGATGTGTTTAGATGCACAAGTAAATTTAGATGAGTGAAAACATGGTGCTTCTCTTAGAGCTATTTCCAATGCATCAGAGAAGTACAACATTGAGAGTGTGATTAATTTTTCAATTCCTCTCTGAGGATATCTAATAATTGTGCCCATAGATAGCCAAGGGCCCTTATTAAACATTAACATGCAAAAAAGAAAAAGTTCAGAATCAGAAAGATGGTGTTTTGGATTGAATAATGTAAAATATCTGTAGGGCAACGGCAGGCGGGAGCAAACTAGTCCAGGTTTATTCTTTCAAATGTTTCCCTCCACCACGCCATGCCTGCACTTAATTACCCAGCTCTTATCTGCACACTCGACACTATATTTATTTTTCCTCATTGCTAAATGCAAATTTTCGCTAACCTTTTTAATAACTGGCGTACATGTCAGTAATTTTTCTTTAAAGGGGATCATTAGGAGTGTCAGTCGGAGTCTGCCAGGATTGGGTTTTTAATTGGTTTGTAACTGCGTTGGACAGATGAGTTTTTATTTTTTAATCCAGATTTTTTATTTTTTATTTTTGATAATTAATTTTGCATCTGTCTGCGGCATATAAATGCTTGGCTGCTGGTCTGGGTACCGTTAAAGGGAATGTTTTGTGTGGTGGCACATACAGGCTGGACCCCCATTAGAAACAACTAGGAGACCTACCCCTCGTTCTCCAGGAGAGGGGCACTTTGTCTTTAAGAAGACTAAGCCTTGGACAAGGTTCCACATTGAGATCTCTCCCTCTCTCTCTCTCTCTCTCTCTCTCTCTCTCTCTCTCTCTCTCTCTCTCTCTCTCCCTCTCTCTCTGTCTCTGTGCTGTCTTCATCACTTTGCTCACTTCCACATAATATCATCTTCATCTCAGATAGCCGTGGCACAGGGGAACTGCATTTGTTGATCAAATTTGGCTTGGCTAACACTGTGACGCCCCGCTCCTCCCATGAAGTCAGCTAGGGGATGTGCCTGGAACGCTCTCTCTCTTGCCTGTGTGTGTGTGTGTGTGTGTGTGTGTGTGTGTGTGTGTGTGTGTGTGTGTGTGTGTGTGTGTGTGTGTGTGTGTGTGTGTGTGTGTGTGTGTGTGTGTGTGTGTGTGTGTGTGTGTGTGTGTGTGTGTGTGTGTGTGTGTGTGTGTGTGTGTCGCTCCCTCGCTGGCTGATTGAGTGATTCCGCCCGTCACAGGACAAGATAACCACATCAGTAAATACCGGCTACTGCTCCGTGTTCTCGCCAGCCGCACACTGATGCATGTTGGGAATTGGCGGGCCGAGGCTCAGCTGTGTCACTGAGGTTCCAACAGCAGCGTACATCATGTATATACTGTATATTTATTGTTTATCAACTTTTTTTCTTTTCTTTATTTACAATGGGAGCATATGGGAGGTGTATAAAATGCCCTAAGAGGGGCGTTTTTTGCCATTAGACAGACTAGGCAGTTGCCTGGGGCGCCATGAGGGGAAGGGGGGGCGGCCTGGGGGACCACCAGACATGCTTTAAAAGGATCCCAAGCAAATAAACCTCATATGGATAAATACATTATACTTGTCCTCTATAACTAGAATTGTATTCATTTAAAACACATATAATATGATCTTTAGTTTAAAAATAGTTCATGTTTTTATCCCTTGGGGGGCGCCATTTTACTGTGCCTGTCATAGGTATGACGTCACAGATTTTCCCTGGA
>CM076971.1:31853970-31881470 GCA_039105355.1 Benthosema pterotum | reverse complement strand
AGAGTGAGATCTAAGATTCTTCACAGGTCGTGTGCTGCTAGATGCACCCCTCTCACATAGCAGCTAATGGAGTTGAACAGCAGTCTGTCATTTCCCCTGCCCAACCCCACCCCGCCCCGCCCCAACCCACCTCACCCCCGCCCCGTTGTGATGCACCCCGCCTCCCCCCGCTCTATAGCTCTATAGCCCACATGCCCTTGGTTCCTGCAGATCTTGTTGTTTGGCGCTGCTCCTGCCATGTGCCATCTGCATTTCACTTTGTGTTTGCTGTGTTTTCTTCTGTTTCTTCTTCTTCATTGTAATTATAGCATTATGCTATTGACAAATAGCAGATCGACATGCTTGTAGCGCGGCACTCTTGAGTATATATATTCTTTCACAGCGAAAGAATATATATATTCTAGGGGTGGGACTCGATTAATTTTTTTGATCTAATTAATTTGAAGCCTTGTAATTAATTAATCTCAATTAATCGCATACCAATATTTGACCCAAGAAGCATTTTTGTGTCAATTAAAACAGGGTGGTATAGTGTGTGACGGGTCTGTGTGGCGATTAAAATGAGTTAATTTTGTTAATCGCGTTATTGTTTCTGTGATTAATTAATCTCAATTAATCATTTAAAGTCCCAGCCTTAATATATTCAAATCTTTCTTTTCCTGTGTGGTCCCCCTCCCTGGACAATCATATTTTAAGATGGGGGTTTCAAATTATAGATTATTGTGGGGGTCCTTGAAATGAAAAAAGTTGAGCACGACTAACATAGAAATACAGGTTTTTCAGAGAACTTTAAGGATTCAGAAGACTTATTTATCTAGATTTACAATCGTGGAACAGAGCCATTGCTGTTTTGTTTTTTCGTTCCACGCTAGGACAATATGATGTACCAAAATTTTGATCATTAAAATAAAATATTTGACGTTTCGTAAGCAGAATGGCAGCCAGTTAGTTGTTCAGTACTGTCTGTATACGTGAAAATTTGTGCAGGTTTCAACAGGACCTGCATTATTTTTTTTATTTTTTTGTCATAGCCCATGTTTTCTGCCGTTGTTTAATATTTCCTTCACATGTTTGTGTAAACCCTTTAAGCTTTAGCACATAACTTAATTTGGGTTGCGATCTCTCTCCTCTCCCGCGACATTTATTGAAGCCTGCAGCTCAGGAAGCCACCGGGGGCTGAAGGTGTCCGGGGCAGATTGAGGATGGTCAATCCTGTCACCGCTCCGCGCTCCGAATGCTAATTAAACCTCCCCGCCACTGTTTACAAAAGTGCTTACACTTTTTACCGCAACTTTTGACAGCCCACAAACACTCCACACCAGTCTTCTTTGCCCCCCCTTGCCAGCATTTTTCGAGGATTCAATAAATAAAATAAATTAAAAAGCAAATGGAATGTGGAGAGCACTTGGACAAAACAAAAAGCACACAAAGTCGCAGGGCCCACCGTGTGAGTGTATATATCTCTCTCTCTCTGTCTCACCTGTGAGACTTTGATACATTGTAGTCCAGTCTGACGGGTGATGTGTCTAGACCCCGGCTGGAGATTACACTGCTTTATGGCCAAAGCAATCTGATTTTTTTCCTCTTTCCCTTTCTACCCTCCCCAGTCCACCCCACCCCACCCCCTTCTTTTCTCTTTCGCTTCCCTTTATTCCTGGCGGTGTGGGATCATATTACCCATCTTGGAATGACTTCAACAGAGACACCGGCTATTCCCAGGGAGCCGTCTCTCTCTCTCTCTTTCTCTGTTTGCTCTCTGGTCTCGGTCTCTCTCTCCCCCCTCTTCTTCCGTCTATCTTTATTTCTCTCTCCCTCTATCTCTCTTTCTCTCTCTCTCTCTCTCTCCCTCTATCTGCAACTCAATCCATAGCCAATTGGACCGGTCTGTGATTTATAGAAAATCTTCTCCCTTTGGAGCAACTCTCAGTCACACATTGGGACCCCCCCACCCCCTCCCCGCCACCCGGCAGACAGCACCCACCCCAACACACCCCATCCAGCATCTCATGATGTGTGTTAGGTCTGCAGGGTCAAGATGGAATGAGGTTCAAGTGTGTGTCCTTCAGCCAGACATGGGAGATACCGTAGTAGTCAGACTGCCCTACTGTACACCCAGAGCATAGAGGTCAGAACCAGCTGCTGTTTTTATTTATTTATTTGGTTTGGAATCGATGGTGTTTCAACAACCCCCCCCCCCCCCCCTCCCTAAAATGAAAGACAAACAAAAAAATATATAACACACTAAAAATAAAACAACATCAAAGTCCTGTCCCATGTCCTGTCTGAGTAAAATCAATATCCAGCTTAAGCTTTTTATATCCTCTTGAGGAAGGACATCAGTCAACTCACTGGGGCTGTTATGTTTGGCCTGGAGGCGGTGTCAGAGTTGTTGTCTAGTTTATCCATTGGTGGCATTATTCATGTGCTGGGTTGCTTTTTAAATGATGTTTTTATGCCTAATATTTATATCAGTGCAGGTTGCAGTAAACCTCTGATAGACTGATGTGCCAAACTGATGTGCTTCAACAACAGCTAAGCATAACATGTGATAGACAAACCTCTCCACCAATAGTTTTCCTATATGATAAACATTAAAAAACACACCACATATTCCTTGCTGACGAATTTGGAAGCGACTTTGAAGGTCTGGTTCCAAAAATAAACCAGTGTTTAATGTCCCATATGGAAAAAAATGTCATATAGGCTATGTGAACTCTAACACTTTAACATGCCACCTTTCATACAACAAAATGCTATGGATGGAAGTTACGCTAGGTTACATTATGTTGGAAGTTAAGTTTTATATATTTTCCACTCAACAAAATACTATGGATTTTATACTAACTTTGTTCTCTTATGAGGTTTGTATGAAAAGGCCACTTTCAAGAGTTCGCATATATGAACATTTTCCATATTTACATTGGAATGATTGAGCCCGGCTGGAAAGTGCCAACCCAGGGGTTGGACACTGGGGAATGGACGGGGCTTACAGCAAGGTCTATTGTAGTGTCTGAGGGACTGAGCCAACCCGTCACTTCTCCAGTCTGTGAATAGTTTGTCCCTCCCCGAACTCAAGTCAGCTGCTTTGAAGTTGTGCGTCGAAGTCTGTCGACTGCATTCATCTGCATTCAGCGCTAATAAACTTGAGAGATTTGGGAGGGTGGGGGTGGGGGGGGTGGAGTCTGTTACCCTGCGGATTCTGGAGGGTTTTCGCTAAAGTTGTGTGAGACTGAGCCGAGGCAAACCTTCCCATTCTAAACAATATATGATTCGCCCAATAATATAATCTGCTCACAATCTTCCAGGACTCACGCTGGGCTTTGGGAAGCGTCCTGTGTTCTTTTTTTTTGTTCCTTCTTCTTTTCTTTTACACCAAGCACAACACTCCGCACCCACAAACCCATGATGCAACTCCTCCAACCGACGATGCAATCAGGAGGAGCGCGGGTGTTTTCAGAGCTCCGGTCCGTCTATATACCCAGCACAGAGTTGGTACGCCTTGGCCAATTCACCCTCCACCACCTCCCCAGAACCCAGCACCCACCAGCACCCACCCCAAACTTCTACCATTCTCCCCCTTTGCTCTTATCGACTCCATGGAAATTGCAGCTAAACGCAATGGTGGGCATCCCCAGGCATCATATGCTCGGAAGGAAAAGAGAAGGGCAGGGAATTAGAGAAGGGAATTGTTTTATTTTTTTGTGCTTGTCAGTTCTCATCCTCTCCAATATCGCCTTCCCCATGTCGACCCTCTCTCTCTCTCTGTTTCTCTCTGATTCTCTCTTTTTCTCTCTGTCTCTCCTCTCTCTTTCCCTCCATCTGTCTGCTAAGTGTAAATGAAAGCTACACATTGACTGCTCACTGCTCCACGCTCACCGACTGATGTGCCTCCCTGTGACCTGCCTCTTTAGTGGAGGCATTCATAGACGATGCCAGAGCAGGATGCTGGGCTTATAGCTGAGAAGGAGGGAGAGTGAGACAGATAGAGAGAGATAGAGAGGGGAGAGAGGCAGACAGGACAGATGGAGAGAGAAGGATAGAGAGAGAGAGAGAAAAGGAGGCAGAGGCGGCCGCACACTGATAGACTTTCCACTGGAGTGGATTAAATCAGGATCAGGCTAGTGGAGCTGATTACCCCAATATGAAAATGCAGTATCTTAATGGTACATATTTTCATGAGGCAGCCCCAGTTGCCTTTCATTTTGCGGCTAATACGTCTATTCTTATGAGTCATTTACTTCTTTAATTACCTTTAGCAGCAGATGCACAATGGTGTATTAATGTGAATGATTTTTACTGCCACTTCATCATACTGAGCCCGGCGAAGTTGAAAGGCGTAATTGAGGTGGAAGAGCGCCTCGCGAGGGAAACAATATTTAGTTGACAGGTCCCCTTGTACTCTGGGAGGGTGTTTATGAGTTTACACCGCACTAAAGCCGTAATAAACACTGGATTCATTTAATAACTGCTGAATGGCAGGGGACGGAAATGCCTTCACCGACAGAGACAGGAGCTTTGCTCACTTATTGAATCGTGACAGGAAGTTGTTTGCTGTAATCAGACAACACTTTGTGTGCGTGTGTGTGTGTGTGTGTGCATGTGTGTGTGTGTGTGTGTGTGTGTTTGTGTGTGTGTGTATATTTGCTCACTTGCAAGGACTCGCTCTTGCATGTTGTTGCGTTGTGTGTGTGTGTGTATCTGCTCCTGTGTTTGTCTGCCACGTCTTGCTGCGCATAAGCAGGTATAAGCAAATAAGTATTTGCTGCCCGGCAAAAAGCCATCCCTTATTTGCCATCATCCTATTTGCTGCATGGGCAACTCTGACAATCCATGTCATTTGCATGTGTGCGTGTGTGTGTGTGTGTGTGTGTGTGTGTGTGTGTGTGTGTGTGTGTGTGTGTGTGTGTGTGTGTGTGGGTGGGTGGTGTGTGAGCACGCTCACACACACACACACACACACACACATATGCGTGCACAATTGTGTGTTTTTGCTGTAGCTGCTTGTGTGTGTGTGTACTTGCTGTGTGTTCCTGAGCCACAGTCCAGTGAATAGAGGCCTTCTTCAGCCATCTGTTGTTAAGCTGCTGGCTAAGCGAGGGGCTGGAGAATCCAAACAAACGGCGCAGCACACAGCAAACGGAAGCTGTCAGGACCGCATAGCTGAGCTGACCTCCCCCGAGCCGAGGGTCAGCCCCTCTGTACCAGGCTGCTCCGGTCACTGTTTACTCTATCTCTCCTTCTCTTCATTTCCATCTGTTTGTTGTGTATCTCTCTCTTCTTCTTGGCGCTCTGTGAACGTCATTCTTTCTCTGTCTCATTTAGGATCCTTTTATCTTAATCTGCTGTTTTTTTTACCTCTGTCTTTTTTCTCTCCTGCATGCATGGTCCCTTTCCTCTCTCTCTCTCTATCTCTCTCTCTTCCCTTTGTCTTCTTCTTCTCTCCCCTGCATGCCTTTTTGAGATTCTCTTCATCTCCATTCTTGTCAGGCCATTTCATTTAGTTTCTGATATTTTAAAATAAGTTGTTTCTTTTCAACCTTTTTCATACCAGGGCCCACCATTGATTCAGCATTTTATCCACAGACTACCTTTGATGTTGAGTTTAATCTCTGTGATCCAAAAGCAAGGACTTTTAAAGTCCATTTGGTTTCATTTTAACACTCTCAAGAGTTACATATCTATAAGGGTCCATTTGGTTATACATGTATAAGGGACCACCTGTTGAAAACCCCTGAAATAATAAATAAATAAAAAGAAAATTTGTCTCTGCACAGTGTATTCCAAACAAACAACCAAAATGAACAATCAAAAGAGATTTTCCCTTCGTCGAAGTTGTCTTTTGTGTCTTATGTAAGTGCAGAGAGCCGTGCCCTATATTGTTTAAACATGACTATTTGGAATGTTTAGCCTCGTCATAAATATTAATAGATGAGTTGAAAAGTGCGGTGCGAAGGAAAGGGGAATCTAATGGTTTGAAGTGGGTATAAAACGTTGATTTATTTATGTATTCTACATGAATTAGTTTGGAAATCTAAACACGAGGTTGGAGAGTGTTGTTGCGAGGGCCCCCGTAATATGCAGGGTTTGAGCACGGAGGGGGGGTGGGGGGTGCTGTTTTCCATGTGGAGTGGCTTTTTTGGAAATGGCATTAATTATATACTTACTGGAAAACCAGCCTTGCCCTGCTTTGCATTGCAGATAAATGTTCATGTTACTGCGAACAAAAAAAAAAAAAAACAGAACCGTGACCCACCCAACCCCCCTCCTCCCCCCACACACACCTCCCTGCAATTAATATAAATATACTCGTTCCTCGCCCCTCAACCCCTCCTCCACTCCCCCCTCCCTAACCCAAATCATATGCATTTCAATTAAAATGACACTGATTTCTAGCTAGTTCTATTACACAATGTTTACACACACAACACACCCCTTCCTTTCCCCTCTGAACTAGGATTGGGCGATATTTCGGTTTTACCCGTTCAATGCGGTTCAATCATATCACCGGGCTTTTCATCAGCTAAACCCACCAAACCGTTTCAGGTGACGTGAGAGTGTTGGGTGCCTGTGATTATTGTTTATGGAAGCAGTATGGATGGCAGCATCAAATAATGCACAATAACCTACTGTTAAAACCTACTGTTAACCTACTGTTAAAATACAACCACTGAGATGGTACAGAAGAAGAGTAGGCAATAGATTAGACAGCAGTGCATGCAACGGCTGCTCTATGCTGGGACCTCGTAACACTATGGTAGGCAGAGAGGGACAAGTCAGGCCAAATGCGAATACGACTGATACATTACAATCGGGAAAGGCACCTCTTATGGCAATAGACTGCAATAGCTGTCTCTGATTAACGATAATTAAATGATACTGTGAATGCATGGCCGCATTATTCTCAATCAGGCGGTAAAAACAGAAACCGCACTGTTTTGGTCATAGTTAACTGGGGTTTGAAATTTTGCAAACCGTACAACCTTACGTGTGGCGTTTCTAAGCAATTTGGAGCCCCATGCAAGATTTTCCCTGGAGCCAAATGGACCCGTAAGGTGGGCTCCAGGGAAAATCTCCTGTGACATCATACCTATGACAGGCACAGTAAAATGGTTCCCCCAAGGGATGCCTGGGATCCTTTTAAAGCATGTCTGGTGGTCGCCACCCCCTTCCCTCTTGGCGCCCCAGGCAACTGCCTAGTCTGCCTAATGGCAAAAACGCCCCTGAACATTACTGTGAACAATTGATATCAGTTGCATCTCCCATGCAGCCTCTGCGAGTACGAAGCCATAATGTAATTTCTGAATTCAATACACACGCAAACACAAACAGAGTCTATGCCTATCCTGTCTGTGGTCCACAGTAGTCGGTCTGCTCCCCATGCTATGCTGGCAAGAGGGTGTGGGAGAAAGAAGGGCAAGAAGCTCAAGCTCTTTAAGCTCTAGGTTACGGTATCAGTTCCCGCTAAGAGTTCCAGGGCTCTGGGCGTTTTTAAAAAGGACCCGCGAGCACGCCGCACACTCAGGACAATAAATGTCAGGTTAGTTGAGACGTGCGCTCAGTCAGTAAAGTCAAGCCAAGTATAACCTTGACATTTAGGCGGTCGGTGTTGGAAGCCCCCCCTGCGGAGGCCACAGAAGGCGAGCCAGAGGCCCTGGAGTCTGCTGAGCAGGACTACATTAAGAGCTAACGCCGTGTTGTTGCTGGCTGTGTCTGAGCCACGATCTCCTGGCTAATAGACCCCCAGTAAACCCCAGCCACTGAGTAAATACACAGCCCCTAGCGCTTAGACGTACACACATAAGCACACACACACACACATGCAAGGACACACTGAAGCACATGACCGCAGGGATCCAGTTACACCTGCATGCACATCTTCTAGCAATTAGGAGCAATCTGCTGGAAAGCATTTCACATTCAAGGTCTTCCCTGGCTCTCTGCTGAGAGCAGGAGGACACTGGTATAAAGTAAAGAAGTCTCCCCTGGCTGAACAAACAACGCTGGCCTGAGTCTTCTCTCCCAGTTTAGGACTCATCAGAGGTCCCTCTCTTCTCTCTTCTGTCGCTCCTTAGCCACTTCATCACAGTATTCCACTGTGTTGTACCATATGTGTCTTTCAACAGCTTGAACCCTAGCATATTAATCTGCGAGGAAACATTTGCTTAAAATGGCAGCTCCATAATGGTTAAATCGTACTTGCGCTTTGAGCTGGTTGATCAGATACTTCAAAGACGTTCTGCATAGTGCAAAGAAAGTGGACAAAGTACTGAAGCTGGTCAAGTTTACTATGTATATCATGCTATGGCGACCAACAGAGTGATATGTGGTCCAACATGCGCTGCTCCCATGCTTGCGGTTAGCGCTAGGTCAGGGTTTGAGGTTGTTGGTCTAATGACAATGGAACTAATAGTATATCTAAACTAAATCCTGTAACCGAGGGTTTGAGTGGTTAAAACAAGGAGATGAGTGCCGTCTGTCATCGATGCTTTCTGAGAACTTTGCTGGGCTGCCTCCTTTGCGATCCTGCTTCCTTGTTGTGTTTTGATGTTCCCTTCAGGTCAGCAGATATACATACTGTATAAAGGGTAGTACGTGAGAGAAAAGAGATAAACCTTACATGTGTCTGCAATGTGTCTCCTGTTTCTTCCCCCCTCCTGGCATTGAAAGGTGCAACGAGGGGGGAATCGGCGGAGCACAGACTCGACTGTGTGGCTACGCACTGAGCTGGGATTTGTAAGACACCCAGAGCCGGCTTTAGCAGCAGGAAACCCCAAAGCCTGTAAATAATCCACATGTGCAGACTGCACATAAAGACATCCAGTAC
Source organism: Benthosema pterotum (assembly GCA_039105355.1). Taxonomy (NCBI): domain Eukaryota; kingdom Metazoa; phylum Chordata; class Actinopteri; order Myctophiformes; family Myctophidae; genus Benthosema; species Benthosema pterotum. The sequence goes on along the minus strand of CM076971.1, from coordinate 31,872,646 downwards.
TTAGCAATTCCCTTATCACAGCTAGATAGCCCAGGGACATAAGAGGCGCTCCTGCCTCTATTCACTAATATGGTGTGAAAAGTAGATGCAGATAACGCGCTTGTTGTTTATTGAGGCGGTGCCGTTCACACAGCGCGGAGGGTGTGAACTTTGAACATGTTTGAAATGGAGGAAAATAAAAGAGGATTGCAAATGACAAGGATACTAAATTGCAAGCTCTTTGTTACAGATAAGACGTTGTCAGGTGCCGGAGGGTGTTCTCTAATCAAAAGCACCTGGAGGTTTTTGCCGTGCACGTGTGCGTGCACACGCACGCTAGTGTGTCTGCACACACGCATATATACTGTATGTATGTATATGTGTGTGTCAAGGTGTCTATATATGCAATTGTGTTCCGTTCCTTATCCCAGCTTACACAGTAACAGGTCTGCCTTGCAAACAACCTGCGTTTGAGATTATAATGGAGCTGCTGTAGTCCACCGTGCTTCTAAAACTATATATACAGAGGAAACAAACAACACAAATCCAATTTATCAAGCTCATAGATATTCTGCTAGTGAACCAAATCAAAAACCTTTTTGTTTGTTTGTTTCTGTCTGTTTTGTTTCTCTCCCGGATTCCGTCCGTCATACTGAATATAACCACAGTTAGTTAGGCTGGCAACTGTTCCCAGTCGACTGCTACTACTGTAGCTCCCGTTTGTCTTTGAACCGCTTTTGTTGGATCAGATCAGTTCCACCTAATACGTGTCGTGATTCGCGCCGTCGTAGCGTCCGGACGGCACATTGTTCCACTCATCTCGCCAGGCTTCAGATGGCTCTCGCTTGTCATCAGCTGCCAGTTTATCGGCGCAGTCTGCAGCACTGCCTGCTCTTTTTTTTCCTCTAAGACGCGCATGTCTATCAAACCTCATGGTACCTTTGAAAAGGGAGATCAAAAGGAGATAAATTCCAAAGGAGAAGAGAGAAAGAAAGGGAGACAGAGAACGAGAGAGACAGAGAGAGAGAGGGAGTTGGTGAGTGGGGGTGCCCCTGCTATGTAAACATGGCAGTGACAGCTCACAATAGGATATTTTAGCGTAGCATTTGGCCTCCCCAAAGCACATGGCAGCTTCAGTGGCCTTGTTAAACTACAAAACAACAGCATTCTGCTCTGCCCGCAGCGTGGCCTGCATAACGAGGGTCCTCATCCCATTCCTCTTTTCATCTCATTATTTTTAACAATCACTGGGCTGCTTTTGACTCATCTCGTATCGCTCGCTCTTAAAATAAAATAAATCACGCTGGAAAGTTGTTAGTGCGAGAGAGCGGCACGGGCAGCCCCCAATACAAGCAACATCTGGTTATTTGTCTGACAGCGTCTCCCAATTTGCTTTCAACTAGCGCGCTTAGTTATGCCGACATGATCAGCCTCAATGTCCGCAACAAAACAATCTAAATAATTTGCATCGACTTTGATTCAGAAGCTAATGTCGTTGATGGGTTTATCACACACAGGGGAAGAAAGTTATGTTTAGCATTGTTGTGCCGTTCATATTACATAAGATTTATTCATCAAGATTAATTGATTAGATAGCTTCCCATGACGCTCTGCTCAAGCTTCTGTTCAAGCGTCATATTTCATTGTTAGAATAGATTATTGTTCAAAAGACAGATTTGTTTAGGCTATAGCACATGCACATAGTACGGCCTATTCCTGTTAAACACTGACCCTGAGAGGGTTCCAGGTGGTCCCCAACTAAATGATGGAAAGTTGGGGACCACTTTGGGAGCATAAAAATGAAACCAAATGGACCCTTGTGTGTCCATTTGGTTTCATTTTACAGTCTCAAGTGTTAAAACATTCATCATCTGAATCAGCCCAAGTATAGACTATTGGAGAATATAGAAGAATGGTCATTTTTTATCTATGTTTGCCTGTTTTGTTTCCGAAATCCAATCTGGAATTCTGCACAAAACCATAACAAATCTTTAGCTTTGGGTCTGTGGGGATAAAATGTCATCAAATGATGATCGGCGTGGCTGAAATGAGGAATAAATAGTGGGTCCTGGTATCAAAAAGGTTGAAAACCCTTGGTGTACAAACGTTCCAGTGTCCCTGTGCAAGTGACAACAGGCCTGTACACGACAGAGACGGGATTGTTGTCTCTTATCTTTGTATTTATTCAATTGTTGCAGTTGTTTTAAGACAGTGAGGGAGGACTTCCCAGAAGTTCATCTGTTCATCCATGACTGTGTCGACTTCCTGTCATATCCTGTTGACTCAGCTCTGCTGCTTCAAACAGACTGTGCTGTAAAACCCAGACACATCATGTGTCATCCGTTGTTACATGGCAGTGAGAGAGAAACAGCCGTTTGTTTACCCTTGGTTTGATTTCAAACCACACCTTTTGGGCTTGGTTAAAATGCCTTTGTCTCCACCGTGCTTTTCCCGTAAATTGTTTCTTGTACTTAATCAGTTTCTGTCATTCAAGTTCGCTTTTGGGGAGAGTCGGTTAGACTTAACGGACGCCAATGCCTTTATCTGATCGTTCAGCGCTTGAAGGTCACCACAGAGCTAGTGATATGATAGAAAACTTGCGACAATACCTGGGCGACATTACTGTATTTGGATCACTGCAACATATAATTTACCTTGCCCATGATAGAAATCTGAAATATCGTCCTGATGTCAATATGTCATCAGTAATAATGAAGAATAGAGATTACAGTTGGATATGGGAAAAACAAGGTTTGACTGTCTTAACACCATGACTCATCCCTCGTCCCTATTCTGGGAATGTCATGATAGCCGAACATTCAGAAAAAGTAGGTGAAGATTCGCCACCAAGTATAGCAAATCTACACCCTCACAACACAGATTGGCAAAGACCTCTCTCCATGGGGGGAAACAAGTCAACAAAGTATATTGGATTTCAGTTATTAATGGTTATACAGTACATGTATCCCTTAATGAACTATAAAACAAAGGGGATATCAGCAAACAGGACTTGTTTCAACCACTCAGGGCCTCAGGTAGAGTTGGAACATTGGCGTCTTTTTAATAATTTCCAGAATCGTGGCTATGAGTGTGCAACTTTTTTCTCCTTTTTCTATCGCCATAGGCCTTTAGCACCTCACCAATTCTGGGGTGCGCCTTCTCCTGTTGGTCCACCAAGTTATGACAAAATGTCATAATTTCCCTGAGTAAAGAAAATGATCAAGACAGAGTTTCCCTCCCTGGTGATATGTTCTTGTGTGTGTGTGTGCGTGTGCGTGTGTGCGCAGTATGTTAAAGAAGCTGTACAAATCACTAGGAACAAGCTGGCTGTTTGTGCGCGGTGATGCTCTGTACCCCATTAAAATTGTGACCATAATAAAAAAGTAGAGAACATAGTCAATCTTTGGGATAACATACATACCACGATAGATACATTCATAAAGTACTGACTAGCACTGTTCTAGACAATATAGTATTGTTATGTAATGATCTGGCATGTGCTGTTCCCCCAAACCTATATGCCTTATTGCAACCAACATTTACAATACTTCACAAATCTTCTTATAATTATAAGCATGTAGCAAGTATTATGAAGCCATATAAGAGCATGATAATGCATTATAAATGCTTGTTATTTTCTTCCCTCTTCCATCTTCCCATCAATACCTCTACCAGCACCATATTTTATCGCTCGGTTAGCACCATGCAGGCGTTGGAGTGAATCTCACTCATATAGTTTTCAAGTCTCAATTTATGCACTACCTTTATGAGAGGCACTATTGTGGGCTTTCTCCTCCCCGAATTACAACACGGAGGACAGTGAAAGTTTGCACACAATAATGCATAATATTCACATCCTTACTTCTGAGCATGTGTAAATTGAGAGTGGAGTGGAGAGACAAAGAAGGAAAAGAGCAGAGAGCGCTGTAATGACACTTTTCCACTGCGTGGTAACCGCAGATTCGGCACAAACAAGGGGAAAATGCATTCTGCTACACTGCCACCGAACTGTGTCCGAGTGCCCTGCCAACAGCCATTAAACTCCCCTCAACATTTAAAACCGACCTAAAAACACGGCGCCCTCCAATTACAATTGGCAGTAAATCATTTTGCCCCCAATATCTCGCCCCCAGAGAGTCAAACAACACACAGTCTTCCCTCGGCGAACTCCACAGTATAAGAGCCTGTGTGTGCGAGTGGCACCCTGTGCCTCCTGGCCTCACCCCCGCCATTTACTGTAAATATTGCTTTTAGTGCTGCTACATGTAATCTATTGTATATATTGTGAGTCTCTATGATGAATTTAGTACTACGCAACAGACCACAACGGAAACAAGTCTCAGGGCTGTCTGTGTTATCCTTTACGCATTGTTTTGTTTTTACTGCCATACTGTTTTCGATCTTGCTAATGAAATATTCAATCAATCACTAAAACGGACTTGACACTACTAGACTGCCCACTTCTGGTGCCAGGCATGTTGTTTTCTTCTGCAGACGGTGTCCCTCACCGGTAACTGGTCATCATGGCAATGTCCAACCCTTCATAGCACAGTGCTAAGAGAACAATGCCCTGGTTGTCTGGAAACTATTTCACCTAGTCGATGCGGTCCAACAAAAACAGTTTTGACAACATTTTTTAGGCAAGAAATATTCCCTGTTGTTGCTGGGCCTATTTGGGTATATCTCGGTACATTTTGTAAAGCATTATCCCATATTTCTGGACCATTCATCCATCAATTGACTTCTAAAATAAACATTTTGAAATACGAGCACATATAATTGTTTCATTGGCTCTATATCATCCTCATACAGTCAGTGAGTGCCGTGGCTTTTGGATCATCCCATCTCTCAGAGATCTGAGATGTCTCAGAGCCTCAAGGAGATGGATGGTTGGCTGGAGTATCCAATAACTAAACACATTTCAATTCACTCACTCTCTGGCACGCACGTGCATGCACACGCACGCACGCACGCACGCACACACACACACACACACACACACACACACACACACACACACACACACACACACACACACACACACACACACACACACACACACACACACACACACACACACACACACACACACACACCTGCAACGCACATACCTCCATGCTGTGGGTGAGCATTCTCCTGCTGACTAATCAATCCCCCAATAGACACTCATATTCTGTTATTCTCTGTATGGTAATGTCCAGCTGAGCGTCATCTCAGACTGCCTCTCTGTCTTTCTCCTTTGCCTCTGATGGCATTCTTCATGTTTCTCACTTTCATGTCACGTCATTCTCACATGCTTTCCAACGTTTTTCTTCTTTTTACACCTTTTGTTCTTAGTGCCTTAATTTCCCCTCTTTTGTCGCTCTCTCTCTCGTTCGCTGCCCCTCTTGCTATTTACATTTTTTTTTAATTCAGCATTTGTCTTCCGATCACTAAACTTCTCAAGTTATTTGACTCGTGGATAACTCTTTAAGTCTTCTCTCATCAGCGGAGATGGTCTTGGATGCGAGATGGTTTCCGACTGTTTGTTTAATTGTGGGAGTAATCGTCTGAGGAACATGGAAAGAATGAGGCCAGTTATTTAGCCAGATGGTTTACTGGTGGAGGTGTGAGGCCGGCCAGCGCGCTGTGGGAACACAACGCTTGCTTTTCTTGGTATCGCTGTCCGTTTTCATGGCCGCCGTTCCTTTTTTCTCCTCCCCAAGGCTTTCTCTCCCCCCGTTCTCTCTCTCCTCTCTCTCTCTCTCTCTCTCTCTCTCTCTCTCTCTCTCTCTCTCTCTCTCTCTCTCTCTCTCTCTCTCTCTCTCTCTCTCTCTCTCTCTCTTCTCTCTCTCTCTCTCTCTCTCTCCTCTCTCTTTCTCAGTCTCATTCTCTCCCTCCCTGTCTTTGTTTGCTCTGGATGGCATGTTTGATTATTTATCGTAAGGGAAAAGGGAGTAGCTAGAGCAATAAACATGTGACTGCACTGTATTTTGTTTTCCACTGAGAAGGCCATGTCCTTTAACAGATATTCGAAGCAGCCATAAAGCCTTTTATTTGCTTTCTAGAGGGGGTGGGAGGGCTCTGGAGAGCCGGGGATGGATCAAAATGCACTGATCAGCGTCTATTTTGCGGTTTCTGTTTACTGTAAGTGTGACTTATCAAGAGATAAATATTATCCCTGGCTGTTGGCGGGTTGGATGTTTCTTTTTATCTTGTGAGTTTTGTTTTGTCAAGCGATCATTGTTCCCTCTGGGCTCGTGGAAGAATTTATGTAAATTTGTTTGAGTATCAAAAAGAAGTTCTACGTTACGCAGTTTGTTTTCTTATTAGCTATCAGTGGGCCAAAATAGTTACGCATCTGTACTGTGATAACAGCCGTAAAAGTGCTCTCGAGGGACTTTCAAAAAGGTCCTGCTATGGTTTAGCCTTCTTCTTTTTGTTGTTTTTGTTTGCCTTGTTTCTAACGTTAATGCCATTGTCTCTGACAGGCACTACAAGTGGCTCGGCAAATCCTCCTCCAGCAACAACAGCAGCAACAACAGCAACAAATACTACAAGCACAGCAGTCGCAACAACAACAACAGAACTCTGGACGCAAGTCTCCCAAGGCCAACGACAAGCAGCAAAGCCTACAGGTACGTTATAGATGCATCCGCTGTGAAGTTATTAACCTATAATCACCAATATGCTCTTATCAATACTAATGCCACTAGGAAACGGAAACGTGGAAGCGAAAACATTGCGAAACAGCTCTGTAGACACAGACTCTGTAGACAAGTTACTATTTCAGTAGTAACTGCTAAGTAACTTTAGCAGTGTTGGGCAATATTACATAGGGGAGTAATATCTTTACTTTACTTATGAACCCTTAGAAAAAGTAATAATATTACATTACTTATTTGAATCAACAAATAATATATTACATATTACAATATTACTTTCCAAGTCCCCCCTTCCCGCTTGCAAAGGAATAGAGATGTACAACACAATCTGTCTAGTGATCTACAAACTACTGAGCATCTCTGTTTCTTATCTGTTGATAGCAAGAGAACAAGCTCAAAAGTAACAAGTAATGAGGTATGCTTTTTTCAGAAGCATGCCTCATTGTAATAAGTAATATTACACATACTCTGCCAAAATATTACACATTTTGGCAGAGTATATCTTTACTCAGAGAATATCTTTACTTTTGCTGGAAAATGTAATATTTTATAGTAATATGTACTATTTAATTAGTTACTGCCCAACACTGCTAACCAGTGATGAGGAAGTCACTTTTAAAAATTCAGGACAACACACCAAACACGACGTCGCACAAAGTTTCACGACGTCACACAACGTTGGCTGACAACAATGTCAATATGTACTAAATAACCATACTGGCTCCATGGCATGGTCTTGATAAGGGCTGATGACGGAGATGTGCCATTTGATAACATCAGAACCCGCTAATAGATGAGGTGTTTTGCTTCTGCACCACAGCCTCTACCATCAACAACTGGCTTCAGCTTCACTTTTGAGGTTTTCCAAACACACACACACACACACACACACACACACACACACACACACACACACACACACACACACACACACACACACACACACACACACACACACACACACACACCACACACACACACACACACACACACACACACAGAGTAACACTCGAGAGTGTGTTATATTGCAGAGTGTTATTGAGAACACAATGTGCAAGAATGTGCAAGAATAATGCAGTGCGAGGGCTAACTTCAAAAACAGGAAATTAAGATTGGCAGTGCAACAGTTTCAAATTATGCCTGTTCTGTACGTAATACAGTATGTGCGGTTTACACATACTGTCTGTGACATGTATACACACACACACACACACACACACACACACACACACACACACACCACACACACACACACACACACACGCATACACACCCCCACACACACATGCACACCCCCACACACACATGCACACACACCACACACACACACACACACACACACACACACACACACTTGCACGCATGCGCGCGCACACACACACACACACACACACACACACACACACACACACACACACACACACACACACACACTGTGTATGCACACGTGTGCATCAGAAGGTGTTTTTGTGCTTAAAGAGTACCATGGTAAATTATATAGGCCAAACTCTTGGAAATCTTGCATCTTAGAAAAGCCTCTATGTGGCCTATTTATATCACATGAGCTCATCCATTAGCCAGGATGTATCCGACGCAATAGTGTGCATCGGCGTGTGCATGTGCACATGCATTAATCTGTTTGTGTGTGTGTGTGTGTGTGTGTGTGTGTGTGTGTGTGTGTGTGTGGTGTGTGGTGTGTGTGTGTGTGTGTGTGTGTGTGTGTGTGTGTGTGGTGTGCCTGTTTGCCAACTATGTGTGGCCGGTCCATTCCTCCATTGTAGAAGGGCTTTTCCCTTACTACTGGCTGTCTTCCGAGGTGTGTGCAGTTTAGTTACTCTAGCTACTCCTCTTGTCCAGCAGTTTGCTGGACAATGCAAACTTTGAATACCAGTTATAGCTGATTAGGATATAATATGAAATATGGACAAGATCTGCCTTGGGCACGTGACTATAGAGATACTGTGTGAGTATATTGAAGAAATTGTGTTTTGTTAAAATGGGCCTGCTGGTGGCACTATAAAATGTGGAAAAATACAGGTCAAAGGCTTGTCCTTGCCCTCTAGGGGGTGTGCATGCAATGTTTCATGTAGAACGGCACAGTTATAGGTAAAAATGTGAAATCCTGCCTCCTGGTGGCGCTATAGCGGGCTGTTCTGGAAAATGTTGGGTGGAGGTTCATCGTTGAACACAGGAGGCAGTGTGCAAATTTTGACACCGACCGGGTTAACCGTGCCGGAGATTAGCTGGTAACAGACCGATGGACGGACACACACACAAACATACGGATGGCAGGCCCGGAAGCTAAAAAATGGTCCTGCAACCATTTTTGGTTGCAGAACTTACTGTATATTAGGCAAGTAAGCATCAATAATAACATCAGTTGTTGTTGAAGTTGCAACAGCATGCATAAAGGTATAGTGGTGCTAGTTAGTAGCAGTAGTAGTGTTTCAAATCATTGTAATTATAAGCACTTTAATTTGAAATATATTTGAAATTTGGGTTGTTTTGCATGCCATCATGTCTAAGGTGGGGCAGTCATGGTACCCCCCTCCCCCCCATGCCTAGATCCGGCCCTGACGGATGGACAAAGTGCAAAACATACTCTCTCTGCACGCCTTCGGCCTGGTGGAGAGAATGAGGGAGTGAGAGAGAGAGAGAGAGGGGGACAGGCCCGGATGTAACATTTCCCAATTGGGAGAACAGAAGAAAATGGTATGGGGGCGTCTTGCCCATATCCCCATACCATTTTCCGTTAGAGACTTTCATTAGGCAAGTAAGCATCAATAATAACGTCAGTTGTTGTTGAAGTTGTTGGTTTAGTCGTGTCAAGGCACCACTAAATCAAGGCATTTAAGGACATTGAATCCACATGCCCATGCCTCGATCTGGCCCTAGAGTGAGAGAGAGAGAGAGCAACAGTGTCACCACACCTATGACAGGGTGCAGCACACAGCACAGCACAGCTATGCAGTGGCCTGGCTGTTCCTTTCTGTCTCATACCTGCTGGGGTCACTCCCCACCACCAGCAGCAGGGGGTGCTGTGGAGCAGCTCTGTGAGGCTAGGGGGCTGTTATGTCAGAGGCTGGAGGAGTGAGGCTGGACATAGAGGGCTACAACAGGCCCATGGAAGAGGAGGAGGAGGAGGCGACTGGCCATGCCGGCCGGGGCAGTTGTTTGGGGCTGCTTTTGTGACACGGGGCAAAACGGGACGGACGGAGGGGGCTAGCGGGTGTCACTTTTTTTTGTTTTGCTGTGTTTTGTTCTTGCTTTTGAATGGGGACGGCTGGCTATGCGTATCTGATGCAATATTTACGTTGGTTTCAGATGTGCTGTCTGAGCTACCTCAGAGATGCATATCTTTGTTTGAACAAGGAGGGGATGTTTGTTTCACTGTGAAATTGCACAACGACTTCAGGGCATATTTTGTAATTAATACGGAGGGGCCCCTGTTCTGTATGTGTCTCTGCATGTGTGTGTGTGTGTGTGTGTGTTTGCGTGTCAGTGTGTGTGTGTATAATATTTAATACCCCCGCCATCCCATTGGGGGCCCTTTTTAATGAGCTATTGTAGCGGGGCTAGGTCTAATGTCAGGTAGTGAAAGGGCCCCTTTGTTGTGCAGATGTCTTGGAAATAGCTCCAGAGGATGAAATATGACTGTGATGACCTTTCAGTTGTGTGCATATTTGTCAGGATTCAAATAAGTTGAAAGGATCAAACCAAACAGTTTCCCCTGCCTGGCAGGGAACTGTGTGCTGCAGAGGTCAACAGAGGGGACCGTCAGCGGCAGATTCCAGCGAACAGCCAGTTGTTGGTACATAGTGAAGTACTAGACCATCTCCCCGTGCAGACAAAGACAAAATTAAAATTCTAATTTATTAATGTATACAGAGAGCTCGGCCAAGCTGTCACTCAGCTATTGAAAAGAGAGCTGCCTCCCCCCTCCACAGCCCCCCCACCACCACCACCACACACACACACACACACACACACACACACACACACACACACACACACACACACACACACACACACACACACACACACACACACACACACACTCCGCTCTCCTCCCCTCTCCACGACTCTCTCCTGCCCAGTTCTTGTGAAGCGAGGGCGGCTGTGCTCTAACTGCGTCGTATCCAACTTGACGCGGTAAATTGCCTGAGTTCTAATGTTTGTGTGTTACACACACTGCGACACTTTGAGTGCTAATTTAGCCCCGAGAAGTGACTGGATTTGGTTTCATTTGTACACTGGCTGGCTCAGGGTTAAATTAATGGTGAGGATTTACCGCAAACCGCCATTATGAAAGGGAGGAGGAAAAAAAGAAGCCACGGGACACGACAAGTGTTTGTTTATCTCTGAATTACATATCCTGCTAATTAAAGGCATCCTTACTACACACGGGCACACACGTGCACGCATGGACACGCGCAGTCGCGCACACAAACACACACACACACACACATGCACACTATTCTGCTTAAGTCTTCATACGTGTGGTCGTGTGTGAGATATCGTGTTTGCACTTGTGGTCTTCTGGCTAGCCTCATGAACAAATGGGCGCACGTGCACACACCCCACGCACACATACGCACACACACACACGCACGCACACGCAGAGACACGCACGCACAAGGCTGATAATGATGCTCTGTTCAGCTGGACCCAGGTCATCAAAAGACATGATCCAACAATTACGAGGCTGTGTAGTACTGACAGCCCATAAAAGTCACCTGATCGGTGGGAGCCATCTGCGGACGGAGCTTCATTCATCTCAGCCATATCCCTCCATTAGGCATGAGAGACAGAGACCCTCCAGTCGTTCACAGATGACATGCCTTCTCTCTGCCTTCCTGATCCACTCCTTCACACACACACATAGTCTGTTCATTTGTCACTCATGAGCAGTGTTGGGCAGTAACTAATTAAATATTACATATTACTGTAATATTATTACCTTTTCCAGAAAAAATAAAGTACAGATATTACTCTGCCAAAATGTACTCTTTGTTACTCGAAAAAAAATGCTTGTTGTTGCAAGTGAAAATAAAACAGATTTGCAAGCTATTAACAGATAACAACAGAGATGCACTGTAGTTCCTAATTCTAATCCACCACAGGATTCTGCACACATGACAAGTTGTCACTAAGCAGATTGTGTTATACATCTCTATTCCTTTGTGGGTGTAGGATGGGGGTCTTGGAAAGTAATATTGTAAAATGTACCGGTAAATGTAATGTATTATTCTTTGATTCTTCTTCTAGTAAGTAAAGTAATTACATTTTCTAATGGGTCATAAGTAAAGTAAAGATATTACTATCCTAAGTAATATTGCCCAACACTGCTCATGAGACAGTAACATTTTAAATTAGTTAAAAAAAAAAGCACTCTTAAAAGTGAAATTAAATTGTGACTTTTACGGTGTATTCAAGTCAGAAGGGGGGGGGGTAATAGTGAACTGTGGTTTATGTGATTATCAAAATAGAGAAAAAGAGATCTGCACAGAGGGGCCGACAGAGAAAATAAAAGATGAGGCTACAGAATCCTTGATCAGCATTAAATGGCTCTTTAGTTTTATATCTTCAACAGGGGTCCCTCCTCTCTCTGGAAGCTTGGGAGGAGGAGGAGGAGAGGAGGAGGTATAGGAGGAGGAACGGTTACAACTGTATACTTGTGGCCTGAAGGCGTTTCATCAGACCACAGATACACAAACAGCTTGCCGCTCGCGCTGGAGAGCAGAGCTTAACATACTTGACTGGTCAAAAAGCCAGTAAATTACACTGACAGAATGACACATGTAATTAAAAGAGTCCATGCCACTTTACCTCTCTCTTTTTTCTCCTCCCCCACCACCCCCCCCTCCTCTTCTCACACACCTACAGTGGCGCGGATGAAGAGAGCCGGTGACTCCCACCCCGCTAATTACCATTATCAGCGAAATGCGAGGGTTTGACTCATTAGTTCCATGCGCATTTAATTAGAGGCAGACCGAAATTGGATTTAACTTATTACTTTTTCATGGATCACTTTCTTGTCATCACTTCAAATTGGATTGCAGCCCCAGGTAACTAATTATGCCAGCCGCAGGATCAGGAGTGGAGAAATAGGTAATTAGGAACAACACTGTCGGACCCTCGCTGATAGTCCACCAAGCCCCACGCAGGGGGCGTAGTGTGGGGGGAACCACGCCGATCGTTTGTTGCTCGGGAAGCCGACTGCTTAACTACGCACGCGCTGCGAGCCGTCCTACGGTATGCACCTAGCCTCCTACAGGGGGATTATGTGGCGTACAGCTGGGCTGAAGATGTTGTGTCAACATGGTGTCTCTGCTATCAACCTAATGCCCAGATTAGGCTTGTTTCCGACCCTGGGCCTTTGCGGCCCCTTGATTGGTGTACATTATTCATGACCGGCGCTGGTACTACAGTGCGAGGGTGTTGGGCTCGGGGCCAGCTTGTGTTCTCGGTACGGGACCCTCTCTCTCTCTGTCTCTCTGTCTCTCTCTCTCTCTCTCCGTCTCTCTGTCTCTCTCTCTCTCCGTCTCTCTCTCTCTGTCTTGAGTGATGCTGATGACCGTTATCGCTCTGCCTGCATGGTCTGAAGTGTCCTCATGAGAATGTGCAGGTCTTTATAAGCATTGCAGGAAGAAAGAGGGTTTTTTTCTGGAAGAAGAACTAAACACAATCTTTAATGAATATCTTGTTCCTCAAAGTCTTTTGAGGTTTTCTTTGAGAGACGTTTTTTTTTTTCCACTTAGCTTACATGTGAGGAATGTTGTCAGGGATGGGTATACAGCACTGAATCCCATCGGAACTTTTAAGTGTTCTTTACAAGTCAAGTCCTTGTTTTGCCAGGAATGGAAAACCTCAAAAGAAACATGATTTCCCATAATACGCTGAGATTATGTATGGGTTCAAATTAAACCTTGAAGTGAATGCCACTACGTCAGCATGGTAAAAAACGCTGTGTATAACTGATGGAATCATAGGTGCACAGCCTGAAATTATCTTTATATTTTTGTTGATTTAAATCACAACAGCGTCTGTCTGTCTGTCTGTTCTCTCTCTCTCTCTCATATTCTCTGTTTGGACACCACTGTGTTCCACCTCACAAGGGGCATCTCCAGGTCAAAAGATAATGCCTTTTCAGTTCGCACGATGAAAGCCTTTTAAGTTGTTGTATGTCCAGCGCACCACCACCACCACCACCACCACCACCACCACTCCACCCCTCTGCAACACCCCCCACCCCTCCACCTCCCTCCCAAATGCTTGTGTCGGTCGCATCCTTCATCTGCGGTCTGCTGGGGGTATTATGGGGCAGGGGGCTCCAGCGTGATGTGACAGAACGCAGCAGCCAAGCCTCTCTGTCTGACAGGACAGAGAGAAGCCGGCGGCTTCTCTCTCTCTCTCCTCTCCGTCTCTCTCTCTCCGTCCCCGTCTCTCTCTCTCTCTCTCTCTCCGTCTCTCTCTCTCTTTCCTTTTTTTTTTTTTCTCTTTCGCAGCAGACCCGTGGCATTGTCCTGACACATGTACACCACAGCAGCGCTCCAATCTGTAAGTCATTAGAGTGCTGGGCCGGGGCCCCGTCAGCTGGAGTCCGGCCAGCACTCCAGGGCCGTACCGCGGCGGCGGGCATTCCGAGGAGGTGGTTCCCTCAGCCCTGTACCGGTCGGCTGGCCGGTGGCCCGAGGCGTGCGGGCACTGCTAACCCACCGGCGAGGTGACAGTCAGCCTAATGCAGCCCTGGCACTGGCTACCTGCCCAAGCAGGAGCATAGAAAAAATATATAATAATTTAAGCCTTATTTACCCTGGTTTGGCTATTTTAAGGTCATTCTCTTACAGTCACTGTATGGCTAACATTTTAAACAGGAGCATATTGAGCCGCAGGAATGGGAGGAAGGGAAAAAAAATGCACCTCTGTGATTTTCTAGCCAGCCGAAATTGCCACACATGACAGTAAGGCAAACATTGTGTGTGATTGGTCAGAAATTCAAGATGAAAAAACAATTCGGCTTCTTTTGAGTTTGCGCTGCCCTGCTTTTTAAAACACAGTCATTCTAATTAAATCACCAGCATGCAGGCCTGTCTGGCCTCAAATCTTTCTGTGGATTATTCCATACAGAGGATCAGAGGTTACAGAGACTTTTGAAGCCGGCCAAGATAGCAGGGCAAAAGGAGGTGGAACCAGCAATGATCACACCAGCTGCTGTCCAGGGTAATATATATATTATATATATATATTGTTGACTGTTATGGCTGAAGTTTTATCCACTCTATACAGCCCTTTTAAATAATCTATAGCACCAAAAAAAGCAGATCTGGTCTTCTGATGTGTTGCGTCAGGATTCATCTTTTATGGAAATGTCCACTAGAAGGAATCGTCTTTCAGTCTGAGTTGAGGCTTAACCCCATCAGATAACATCATTGGAGGGAGTGTGCTGCGTGCGTTGCGTGTGAGATCCTGGGAGTGACTCCTGCCCATGAGTGCAAAAGGTCTCAATTAATTCTCATATTGATGCATGCGTTGATCCAATCTGTAAGGCGTTCTTACTCTGAACGGGGGAGACTGATCTGGGGCGGATGTAACATTTCCCAATTCCCAGGGGAAAATTGTATTCATCGCGCCATGGGCGATGAAGCCGCCCCCATACCATTTTCGGTTACAGGACTTTTATTGGGCAACTGTTTTTGAATGATGAAATGCTATTGGTTTAGTTGTGCCAGAATTGTAGTTAGTTAGTAGCAGCTGCAGTAGTGTTTCAAAACATTTTGAATATAAGCACTTTAATTTGAAATATCTTTGGTTGTTTTGCGTGCCATCGTGTTTGGTGGGCAGACTGGACATTTATGGGGCATTGCCCCCCCATGCTCATGCCTAGATCCGCCCCTGAGACTGATTGAGGAGGGGGGGACCTCTCTTTATGCTTGTTTTCAGTATCATACTGTAAAAATGCATTATTTGCAGCGTAGTCTACACAGTAGATTAGAACCAGGTTTGGGGATAATCCATGTCAGAATGAAGTCATAGTCAGTCATCTCACAGCTGATGAGTGAGTTCCTCCCCAGGGGAGAGGGAGAGGGAGAGAGAGAGGAGAGGGGAGGAGAGGAGGGAGAGGAGAGGAGAGGAGAAGAGAGGAGAAAGAGGAGAAGAGAGGAGAGGAGAGGAGAGGAGAGGAGAGGAGAGGAGAGAAAGAGGGGAGGAGGAGAGGAGAGGAGAGGAGAGGAGAGGAGAGGAGAGGAGAGGAGAGGAAGAGGAGGAGAGGAGAGGAGAGGAGAGGAGAGAGAGAGAGGAGAAGCAACTCTGTGTCCACGTTTTGACAACTTAGTGGTTCACTGTTTCCAGTCCCAATAAGGCATTTAAACCCGTTTTTAGCACAAGGAAACAGCGTGAAGTTTTTGTTTCATACCTTATGAGAGTGTAAGCCAGGGATAGGGACATTTGTGTTGGATGTTCAGTAATAAACCTTAGTCAGAGTCAGAATTGCTTTTGCGAACAACCTTATAATCACGATGGGCCTCTGAAACGTATAGGCATGTGAAATGTAACGCTGTGTTTCCTTTGTTTATCTTTTGGTACCTTCTCTAAATATGAGAAAGAATGGTTACTGGTAATATCATCAACAATGTCTATCCTCACGAAAGCATGACCTGAACCACTCTATTAACATAATTAAACACTGTGTTTAGTTTAGAGTCAAAACGATCCATTCTACAAATGAAGGCAACTATTAATCATACACGTTATTGTTGTTTTGTTTGGAATTGAGATAATTGGCCCAATACATAATGAGAATGTTTGCCTGCATATTTCTGCATTGCCTTTAAAGCTCAAAAACATCCCATTGGCCCAGTAGAACAGTTTCAGAAGTGCATTAAACCCATTGTGCAGAGTTTATGGTCTACACTGAATGCCTGTTTCTGTTGTTTGACCATATATGGACATGCCTTGTGACATCATCATCATGGATGGAGATCCTTTGGCCAGCAACTCTAATGATCTGACCTCAAACCCCCCACCCCCAAAATTAAGGCCCAGCCCTAACTGGGCCCTCATCAAACCCTGTACACTCACAACACGGCCCCTGCTGGTACCCTTAGATCTCCATGGAGCTGACCTCTTCTATCAGATGTGGTCATATCGACAAATGGAATGGAATTACAGAGCAGTGTTCTGTCATTTCATATGTTGATCTGATCACATCAAACCCTGTACTACACTCAAGTCACCCTCCATATATGGCCAGAACAGAATTCATTCCATATGTTGGTCAGACCTCCCATGCCACAGTGCAACAGTGCAGGTCTGCTGTCACCCAGCTGCTGGTTGCATGCCCTCAGGCATCTTGCTGGTAATATGTATGCAAACTACGCATTCAAAATGTTTTTTCTCTGTGACATGGTATGAAAGCAATATGCAAAATACTCCAAACTAGTTACCATTAGTTGAATTTACGAGCTAAATTTTATTGAAAAATAGCATGTGTTCACAGCTCATAACGTGTCACAGAGTGGCGTGCTATGAGCCGTGAACACCTGCTATGAGCCGTGAACACCTGCTATGAGCCGTGAATCGCCTGCTATTTTTGAGGAAATTGTGAAAACGCAGTGCAAATCTTTGAATATTATATGCTCTTTCAGAGTGAATGTTTTCTAGAATCTACAGGACAAAAATGGGTTAAAGAAACTCCCTGTGGCGAGTTTCTTTACTAAATTTACCTATTGCCTTCAGACCACAGATCATCAAACAATCTGAGGCAAAAAAAATCTCCCATCTCCTCAAGTTGTCAATGTTTGTCATGGCCGAAGGTGTTCTTGTTTTGACTAAGACAACTACAGCGCACTGTGCTGGCACATCACCCCAGGAAAATATTTTGCAAATACAGACTATACACAAATGCTGACCAAACAGTGTGTTCTCGAATGCCGAAATTAAAAGTAAATAGCGAGACCCAAACCTGCCAAACCATAATAGACCAGGAGGAACTCACTGAATCAAGCGTGACTTAACTGTAATTCAGCCTAAGTCTTTTGCTTTGGGACAGACAAATTACAATTTTACAATTTAGGAATTTTAGCAGATTCTCTTAATCCAGTGTGTCGGCAAACAGGGACAGAAATGTGGAAATATATCATTGCAAACGCAGTGAGCCAGGTACTCTGAAAGTCAGGCAGAAATGTCTGTGAGTGACTGCATGACACACTCCATATTGGGGTATGCCCAAAGTATATGGAGTGTGTGTTGAGCAGGTAAACATAAGAGATCTCCCCTATGTGAAGTAAGTGGTGCCAGAGTGAGAGTTTTGGATGCAATGGAGGGAGTGGAGATGTGAACATCTTGGTTGGGGTGAAAACCAAACAGATAGCCTCATTCATTTTAACCCTTAAACATCTTATTCCATATATCATCACAACTTTTAGGTTCAGTACTTTGCAGCCACAAGGATGGATTTATTGTGTTCCACTGTACATACTGTAACTGTGGCACTGGGAGTGTAGCTTCTCCAAAATCCTAATTTAACACACAGCGATTTCGTGCACCTATAGGGTACAGTGCTTCCGTACAATTACCTGTGCTACCTTACTGTGTAATATTCATTTTACGTAGTTGTGATTTTGGCACTATAGCGCTTGTCAACATGTAGAGTAAGTAGGCTTAGTGCTCAACAAAGAATGCTGCAGGGCACCCCTAGTGCCTGAGGATATATGTTGTGATGCAACAAGTTGTCAGAAACTGTACTTATTAACAGAAAAAATCATCAATAAACACATTTCCGGTGCAAAATTATCATGAGTTGTGCGAGAGTTGGTGCCAGACACTAAATGTGTTTGTGAGAAGTTGTCAAGAACACATTTATATGGAATTGTTGCGAAAGATTTTCCAGTAAACCAGCGGTGACTGATGACATCAAAAATAGCTTTGTACCGTATCATTGAAATCTTACACAGTAGACTCTTAATGTTGCTTTTGGACCGCACACAATACAACATCTTGAGCAATTTGATGCCTCCAGCAAGTGGCCGGTTTGATCAAATAATATATGCATA
>CM076971.1:31846470-31848970 GCA_039105355.1 Benthosema pterotum | reverse complement strand
ATGTAATTCAGGGTATTTTTGCTGTGTGTGTTTACGTGTAATTGCACATTTTGAATAGAGTGAGACAATTCAGGTTTATCATTTGTGTGTGTGTGTGTGTGTGTGTGTGTGTGTGTGTGTGTGTGTGTGTGTGTGTGTGGTGTGTGTGTGTGTGTGTGTGTGTGTGTGTGTGTGTGTGTGTGTGTGTGTGTGTGTGTGTGTGTGTGTGTGTGTGTGTGTGTGTGTGTGTGCGCGCACAGGCACGTGCATGTGTGTGTGCGCTCAGTTGAGCATGGGTGCGTGCATGTGCGTGCGTGCGAGCACGTGTGTGTGAGTGTGTGCATATGTCTGTGTTAGAATTTAGTGATCTGTGGTGAGACTTGGCTTGCTCCCAGATCTATGGCCTGGACTCATCACTTTCCTGGCCGTGTCACTGTGAGCTACAGCTCTATATTTGACACCGTCACCACTTAACCACCATGGAGAGGAGCCGTCACTCCAATTGTCAGCGCTCGCGTCTTCCTGAAAAGTTTGGGAGTGTGTGTTGCGCGCACGTGTGTGTGTAACCGTATACCAGCATGTATTTAAAAGGATTATGAAGTGCACTGTATCTTGAGAAAGTTGTCCATAATCTTTTGACATACTTTTTAAAAATGTTAATTTTATTATTTTTATAATTTTTATTTTGTCTGGTTTTGAGTCCCTGTCAGTGTCAGCTGTGATGGCGTTATACATGTGAGATGGCTACTGAACTCACGGCTGGTCATCCACTCAGATGTGCAATTTTCTTTTTTGACCGCTATACTGCACAATCTTTACTTGCCCGTCATTACAACTATTTTATTTGGTTTTATTGTTTTTCAAGAACTCCATATATTAGTACGAGAATTAGTCTCTGGCTGTATTGTGTCAATTGCTTATTATCGTGCACCTATACAGGTCCGGCAACGGCAACTTGTTTGTGGAAGTTTCCAGGCTGCCTGGTACCAACACTGAGGACTTTGGATCTGCCGTCGTACAGTATGTCCAAGTGAAGGACGGAGGGGTGTGGGGGGGTATAGGGCAGACGGGGGTGAAGATCAGATTAGCCCAGACCAGGAGAAATATGATGAGTAGAAAGCAGGAGGTGAAGGAGAAGAAGAAGAAGAAGAAGAGAGACAAAGAGAGAGAGAGAGAGAAGCCTAAACAGTGCAGCCAGCGCTGCGCTCCGTATAATGCCGTGCAGCTGCGCTCGGGGGACTCGCAGTTTGGGAGAGCTGGAGTGCGAGCTGATTGGGTTGACAGTTTGTAATCAAAGTTGATTTATTGTTCATTAGTAGTGCATTAGCCCTTTCAGGCAGGGGCCGTTATTTGTGCAGTGGCCTGTCAAGGCACGGGGGTTGCCAGCACCTGTCATTTCTAAACCATGACATAGGCAACCAGATATTAGCCCCTCTGTACCAGACAGAGAGAGAGGGAGAGGAGAGAGAGAGAGAGAGAGAGAGAGAGAGAGAGAGAGAGAGAGAGAGAGAGAAGGGGGGCACAGGGTGGCAGCCTCCACAAGCCTCACAGCTCTATGGGATATCCTTTACAGGGACGGCTCTGGCTTTGTAGTGGAGCAGGCAGGCGGGCAGGGAAAAGAGAGAGGGAAGAGGAATATTTTAGCAGCGATACGCCGAGCTACCAGCTGCTCTCTGCTGTTGAACGCTGACTTGCCAGAGTGAAACATGTTTTTACTTGAAAACAGCTTTGTTTCTCTCCCCTCCTCTTCTTTCTTTCTTTTCGCTCAAGCAGCATTACTGTTGGGGTGGTGGGGAGGGGGGGGGTGCGTTTTGGTTCCAGTGTGTTTCTACTGTTTCAGATAGGCAGATTAAGAGATGCCATGTGTTTCAGAGAGGCTGAGACGGTAGCCTCCAATAATGTGATTACATAGTGTACAGTCAGTGATGTTTTCTGGCTAAAACGTTAACCGTCTCTCTCTCTCTGTGTGTCATCACTAGCTGTACTTTTTCATAGCGTAGTGAAACTCAGAATGAGTGTGGACACAGTTAAGCGAAGCATCTGAAAGTAGTGTGTGTGTGTGTGTGTGTGTGTGTGTGTGTGTGTGTGTGTGTGTGTGTGTGTGTGTGTGTGTGTGTGTGTGTGTGTGCGTGTGCGTGTGCGTGTGTCTGTATGAGTGAGTGTATTGGACATAAACCACACACCCAGTTGTGGACCTGATTCAGCTCTGGCTAACTTCCACACTTCACAGTATAAGCCAGCTGCTGTTCACTTTGATTCCTTTTTCTATTTATGTTAATTGGCTGTGTAGTTTATATGAGTCACAAAAGACAACAACACAAGGAGTGCGAAGAAGCAACACAATTCGTGCCCCCCCCATCCCCAACACCCCCCCCCCCTTTCCCAATGTCTGCCGTCATGGAAACAAGGATTAGCTCTGCGCGTTTGCCGGCGGTGTGTGTGTGTGTGTGTATGTGTGTGCGTGTGCGCGGAGAATGGAAACAATCTGCACGAGGATGTGTCAGCCATTGTCTCTCTGGCT
>CM076971.1:31794862-31840970 GCA_039105355.1 Benthosema pterotum | reverse complement strand
TCACCCACCCACCTCCTCCTACCCCTTCTCCCTCTCTGTCACCCAGGCTCGGCCAAGTCTCCCAGGGCTGACACTGTGAATGAACAGTGACGTCTATTATCCACACTGTGGCGACTAGTTTATGAATAAGATATAAGAGCCTGGCTTCCACTACAGGGCTTTCGCATTTGGGGGGGGATTCTTTTGGGCGGCACACGCACAGTTGCACACATGCGATAGGATGGATGGGAGCGCGACGCCTGTGTGTGTGGTGTGTGTGTGTGTGTGTGTGTGTGTGTGTGGGTGTGTGTGTGTGTGTGTGTGTGTGTGTGTTGTGTGTGTGTGTGTGTGCATGTGCGTTTTTGTGCACGCGCGCACGTCGCCATGCACACACTTTACATACAGTACATGTCGGCACAAACTCGTACGCATAAACATTGCAACACGCAACGCACGCAAACACACAAACGGCACACACACACGTACGGCGTGGTTGGTGTGTGTGTATAATGCGCCATCCACATTGTCTCCTGTGAGCGCCCAATAGGACGCTGTTAATCTGGAGGAGGAATGCTGCAACAAGGTTTAGGGCTTATTGAAACAAATAAGTGTTTTAATGGGAGACGGTCTCGGTTTCAATTTCAAATCTCGTTTAACCCTTATCTGCCAATTCCTTGGGGCCCACCCGTTCTATGTTAATTGGATCTACATTGCGCTTGCATTGGGGGGTGTTGGTGGTATTACTATGTTACCAAGCACAGCCTATGATATTATTACCCTGAAGTTTTCCTGCGTAGCAGCAGTAGACTTCCATGATACATATTAATTCTATGAAGTTTTTTTTTTTTTTTAAGTAGAGCTCTCATTAAAAATGGAATAAGTAAGCCGGCCACGCCATCAAATGTTTTCCCAAGAGGAGTCGCCCTGCATCTCAACTTTATCCCATAAATTGGGGTCAAATTGGCCATCCTGAAAGAATAGCGCGTCCCTTAACCCTTCTGTGCTGTGCGGTTTTGGTGTTCCTTTAGCTATTGAAAATATCAGATTACAAGCTCATAGCGCGCCACCGAGGGCGCGCTATGACTGTAGGTCTGATATTTTTGAAAAATTGTGAAAATGTGGCACAAATTTTTGAATATATATTATTTCAGAAGCAGAAATTTAACTCCAATCTTTTGCATGCTGGGGATCCTGAGAACAACTAAATTTGGTGTCGGAAACTAGGAAAATAATGTCAGAGCTAGAATCTAGTGCAGGGGGGCCCAACCTTTTTTGACCCAAGATCTACTTTTCAGCAGCAACCCTCTGGGATCTACCAGTCCAATATCACAAATTTCAAACCACACGCAGTTGCCCGCCCTCAGTAACTTCCATACACTCAAACATACTTTGTTTTACCACTTTACTTTATGTCCATATAAGCATAAAGTACAACAGACTTGTCATAAGTAGAACTGCAACAAGTACAATAAAGATTTACAACAGACATGGACAAAAACTGCCATTGCAAATGCATCACACACACAGACGAAAATCGTTTAATTTCCACCTCTTTTTTTTCTTTCCCCCCCCCACTACCGAGATCTACTTGTGTCAGGCCGGATCTACCTGTAGATCCCGATCTACTGGTTGGCTCCCTGTTTCTAGTGTAAACAATCTAGCGATCATGCGCTGTTTAAACTGTTATGAGGCCTTCGAGTACATTCCGATCCGCTGATGAACGAGGAGGGACAGGGAGGGAGGGACGGAAGGGACGGAGGGAGAGAGGCGTTGTGACTGTTCTGACGATGGCCATTTAAAACCTTGGTCCTGTCTGAGCCTGTACTTTTCCCCACCATGCGTGCAGCTCTCCTGGGGCACTGTTAAAACGGTTACTTATTTACAGCTCTAAAACAACATGCTGCTTGGCTAAACACAGAAAAATTAGTGTATGTGACCATCTGTGTGACGGTGTGTGTGGTGTGTGTGTGTGTGTTGTGTGTGTGTGTGTGTGTGTGTGTGTGTGTGTGTGTGTGTGTGTGTGTGTGTGTGTGCGCGCGCGCGCACACGTGTGTGTTGACATGTGTTTACCTGCATGACATGCGAGCATGAGATCTACTGCAGAGGTTTTCAACCTTTTTCATACAGGGTCCACTATTTATTCTGCATTTTATAGCCACGGAGGACCACCGTTTGATGTTGAGTTTTAGTCTCTCGGAGCCAAAAAACAAGGATTTTCAAGTTGTTTTCCACAATTGAAGAATGATAACTGGCAAAAACATGGTCAAAATGACATTTCTTCTATATGTTCTAATTGTGTAGATTCTTGAAAATTAACTAGTTCGGATGTTTAAATATAACTCTTGAGAGCGTAAAATGAAACCAAATGGATCCGTAAGGGTCCATTTGGTTGGCTAAAAACCACTGATCTACTGCACTGTACATGAGAATGGTTTGCTGGTGTGCATGTGCATGCACGCACGCCCGTGTGTGTACGTGCACACGTGCAGCAAGTACAGTACATGTATACATGTACTGTACATTGCATACATGTGTTGACATGTCTCTACCTGCATGACATGTGAGCATTAGTTAAATGTTATGGATTTCACTTAGTTCAAATATCACTTTTTTCTTTTGTTGTCTTTGTTTGTGATAATCTTCCCTACTCCACAGTGCGCCTGACCATATAAAGAGTTCCTTCACTGTAGAGCATGTGCACATGCATATCTTGTTACCAGGGTGGACAGTCCCCCCCCCCCCCCCCCCCCCCCCCCCCCCCCCCCCCCCCCCCCCCCCCCCCCATGAGAATGATGTGCTGGTGCATGTGTGTGTGTGTGTGTGTGTGTGTGTGTGTGTGTGTGTGTGTGTGTGTGTGTGTGTGTGTGTGTGTGTGTGTACGCATACTGTACATCAGGTATTTCTTTAAACCGCAGTGGTTTTCAACCAGTGGTGCGGAGACCACCAGTGGTCCTTAAGAGGGTTCCAGGTGGTCCCCAGCTAAATGATGGAGAGTTGGTTAACCAGATGTAACTCTTTTGAGAGTGTAAAAAAATCACACACCCGTGTGAAATGAAGTGCTGCCTGTGTGGTGGTGTGTGGGGGGTCCCCCGAACTTTATTTGATGCATCACTCAAGGAAATACATTCGGTGCTGCCGCGCATTGTTGTACAAACCTCCTACCCGGAAATGCATTTGGTGCGTCCGCGCGTTTGTTGTACAAACCATTTGGTGCGCTCGCGCACTGTTTGAACAAACCATTTGGTGCGCTCGCGCACTGTTGCACAAACCATTTGGTGCGGCCACGCACTAGTTGTACAAACCTCCTGCATGGAAATGCATGGGTGCGGCCGTTTGTTGCGCGTTTGTTGTACAAGCCTGTAAACCGTGCCGGTTCCCCCACGCAGCCAGCCACGCAGCCAGCCACGCAGCCAGCCACGCAGCCAGCCACGCAGCCAGCCACGCAGCCAGCCACGCAGCCAGCCACGCTGCTTGTAAATCGTCTAAGGGAAGTGCTTGGCAGCACTTCAGAAATGACACAAAATGGACCTGCAAGGGTCCATTTGGTTTCATTCATTTACACGCTCAAGAGTTAAATATTATGACACAATTAGAGAATGTAGAAGATTAATGGTCATTTTGATCTATTGTTTGGACTGTTTTGTTATTGGAAATCCAGCCTGGTATTGTGGACAAAGAGAAGAGAAAGAAATCTTTAGTTTGGGGGTCTGTGGGGCTAAAATGTCCTCAAATGGTGGTCCGTGGCTCGAATGCTGAATTAATCGTGGGCCCTGGAGGTGTCAAAAAGGTTGAAAACTCCTGCTTTAAACCAAAGCTCTCTAGTCCCTTCCTATTTTTTGTGAAGAGCCTTGGTGGTCAACTACAGGATTTTAAAATGTCTAAATAAAACAGGCAGTGAGTGCATTAGTCCAACACCTATAATTACGAGGCGTATACAGTGCAGTGCTGCTGCTGTCCGGGCCGCTAGCCCTAGCCCTGCCCCTCCACGTCCACGCCAGCTGCCTCAGACACCTGCTCAAACTTTTGAGACTTGCCCACTTCAGCACAAACACACACGGGGGCCATCAAAAGACCATCCGGGCGCCGCCACGCACAATGAGAGCCACTTCACACTCGCTAATGATACCAGCATGGAGGAGGCGCATCATTTACATAGGAGCACCAGGCCCGCTCGTGCACACGCACAAATACACGCACAGTCGCACACACCCACACACACACACACACACAGCACCTGCACGTTCGGATTATTGGCAGAGAAGAGAAAGAAAGAAAGGAAGAAAAACAAATTCCTGCCATTTCCATCATAGAATACGTTTGTATATAGGGGACCTTTCACCATCTCAGAACTTTACTTTCCTCACCTACTCCTACTCCTCTACAAAACATCTTCTTTTACTGGGTAGTGACCCGTTGTTTGACTTAACTTCCCTTAACACTGCTGTTGTGTTGCCAGCCAACCAACCAACGTCTTTGTGGGTTTGGTACATGGGAGGGTAAATTTAATGGGTGTGGGAGTCATCTTTATCCCCCTGCCCCCCTGCTTAGCTAGGGTGGGTGTATGTGTATGTACAGTATGTGTGTGTGTGTAAACAGGACGTCAAGCCATGGAACAGTCAACTATTTTAAACTGTACATGCAGACATGTGCAACCTGGGCTTCGTCTCTCTCCACTCGCATGGAGGCGATCGGCTGGAGGTAGACTCAACAAAAAACGGATGAGTTCATGCGCGGGTCGTGTTGGAAGGCATCCATGGGACAATAGAGAGGTGCTAGACGGCTTAGGTAACCATCCCAAGACTCGTGAACACAACAACCCCAGAATATTTCTCGTTTTCGTTTCTTTTTTTAAAGAAAATCTTTGAAAAGTTGCAACTAGACTAAACAGGTCTTCTCCGGGGGAGAAACAGAAACGTTGAACGTGGAACAATTAACTGTGGAAAAGAAGAAGGAGACAATATGTCTGATTGGAGGAGAGAGGTGGTGGACGCTTCGGACTGTGCTGAAGTTTTCAATGACACATACCGTATGTGTGTGTGTTTTTCCCTTTAATAATAATGCCCCTTCTCGATTTTTGTCACCATACCATCGCATTACTGTCCAATTTTCACCTCCATCTGTGTGATTATTAATCAGATCACACATCAATTGCCAGAACCAGCAAAGAAATTCAGCCTGTAATAAAACTGTCATGTGCTGCAGTATAAAGACAGATGTTGCCAGTTGTGTGATAACATAATTAAACTGTTCTGTGAGGGATTCCATAAAATTATTCAAATTGGACGAGCACTATCATTTTACCAATAAAGCAATTTAGGGCAATGTGCAGTGTCATAACACTGATGTTATCCTCCCCGCCAGATTTTCCAATAAGTCGGAGCCTCTGTTGCGGCCGTGCTCCATCTGACAATATGACCAGTTTACACGCAGTTACCTGACAGCTCTCACAGATGGAGGACAAAGCACCCTCAGCAGGGCTGTGCATGGGAGGAACGCAAGATGCTTTTGGAGTGTGATGGTACTCTATCGGAAGCTGTTGGATTTTGTGTCTCCCTCTACCAGGGCCGGATCTAGGCCTGGGCATGTCCTGACTGCCCTACCAAACATGACGACATGCAAAACAACCCAAATTTAAAAAGGTATTTCAAATTAAAGTGCTTTTATTTAAAATTATTTGCAACACTACAACTGCTATTAACTAACTACAATTGTGGCACCACTAAACCAACATCATTTCATCATTCAAAACAGAAAACTCTCTGAGTCAGACCTTTAGCTTTATGCATTCTGCTTGTTTGTTGTAACTTCAACAACAACTGATGTTATTATTGATGCTTACTTGCCTAATAAAAGTCCTGTAGCTGAAAATGGTATGGAGGCGGCTCCCTTGCCCGTGGCACGAAGCGACACAGGCGATGAAGCCACCCCCATACCATTTTCTCCTACCCCCCCTCCAATTGAAAGGTTACATCCGCGCCTGGTGATGATCCTCTCTCGGAAGCTGTTGGATTTGGTCTCTCTCTACAATCCCCCTGTCTGTGTGTGTGTATGCACGTGCATGCACACCGACACACCGACAACCAATGCGTTTCAGGAAGGAAGCAGCGATTCGGTTGGGATTAGCCAGACCCAGACATCGGGATACAAAGAACACACAGCCTTTATCCTGCCACACTCGTCTTAAGATATGCAGCGTTTTACGACATATAATTCTGCTTTGAAGTAACAGAAAAAATGAAAATAAAACATACACACAAAGATACAGGGAGTAGGATTCATTTTGAATGATGTGTGTTAAATGATGAGACTCTCATTTACAGAACACGTGTGTTTGAAATTAATCTTATTCTTTGCTGCACCGTTTGCGCTGAGAGTGTACAACATGGGGTGCAAATATTAAAAAAAAAACTTTTTAAACACATTATTTTATATTTGAGTCGAGTCATAATAATACTGATGCTAGATTAAAAAAAACTGGCTTGTTTCCATTCCATGCCAGCTTGGAAAATCAACAATGGTGGACATTGTAGAACGTTGTAAGTCGAAATGCAAATTTTGAACTTAAAGCCTGATTGTTAAAACTTGGTTATTTGTGGTAATTGAACACACACACACACACACACACACACACACACACACACACACACACACACACACACACACACACACACACACACACACACACACCACACACACACACACACACACACACACACACACACACACACACACACACCACACACGATCACCAAGTGCTTACATTTCAAATGATTTGAAACAGTATTACTGCTTCTAACTAACTACAATTATGGCACCATTAAACCAACAACATTTCATCATTGAAAACAGAAAACTCTCTGAGTCAGACCTTTAGCTTTATGCATGCTGCATGCCTGTTGCAACTTCAACAACAACTGATTATTGAATAAAAGTTTTCTAACCGAAAATGCTATGGGTGCGGCTTCATCGCCCGTGGCACGAAAAGCCGCAACCATACCATTTTCACCTGCCCCCCCAATTGGGAAATGTTACATCCGCTCCCGACTATTTGGTCTGTATTGTGTACAGTACAGCATGCAGTAACATGTACACTGCATGTAAGCACTGCGTGAATGCAGTGATCTGTATATCTGTGCATATACACCCCCCCCCCACACACACACACACACACAAGAAAACATGTGTACTGTATGTGCATATTATCATGTGATAGTACAGCTTATCACCCAGAGCAGAGTTCATCCAGGCCGACTGGAGACGTGTGCTCCCATCCTCTCCAGTCCTCCCAGCCAGGGACCCTGTAAGTCGTGCATTATGCAAACACGCAACCTGTGAATGCCCTCTCAGCTTTTTTTTCCCGCTGCCACCGCTGTCAGTGTTGCCGCGTTCTGTTATTGTAAGCGACGTTGGCTTTAATCGTTTCTTTTTTCTGTAAGGTTGCTTGGAAATAATAAATGAATAATAAAAAATAAATAAAGTTCTTTCTATTGTTGCTTCAATGTTGTTTATTTAAAGGGGCTCCACCATGAATTTGACAAGATTTTTGGTGTTTTTACCAGAACATCTGTACATATGTATTACATCTGTGTGTGTCTGAATGGGGGTGCATGAATGAGAACTCTCAGATTCTCTGATTTGGTGATGTCACTAAAATTATCATTTTAATACTCCTTTTCCCCCTTTAACTTTTTGCTTCCAACCTTACTCATTGGTGTGCATGAATCAATCCACACCCCCACTCAAAGAAGTCCAATGGAAGCCACTGAAACCAGGCAGATCTTGCATATTCTAATGAGACACAGAATAACAATGAGGTGGGCGGGGGGAGCAGTGAAGAAGTAGAGGGGGGGGCTGTTTTGTGGAAATTTCTGCAGCTAAATAGCACAGTGAGAAAATATGAAACATAATTTGGTTGTGGTCGTTTAGACTACAGAGGGTATAAAAAGCTAACATTTATATGATACATTTGATTTTACATTCATGGTGGTTCCCCTTTTATTATTTAAAACAGTGAATGCTGGGACATTATCATGTCCCAAAATTGTCTGTATAGTCCCCTCAGTCTGAACACATGTTGTGCCAGGCAACCCCCCCATGCCAGACTTGTGTTGTTAAAATGTTTAAAAAAAATAATAATTAAAAACTCTACAGTTTCCTCTCAATATTGTTTTGAAAATAGAGGATCTACAAGCTTGCAGACTGGCTATTTGCAACATAGACCTGGTTGCTTATTTATCTCACAAACTCTGGCAACACTGACCGTTGTGTGCGAAGAGCACTGCGTGCAACTGTCTCTCTCTCACTGTACACGCAACACTATGGATGAGTCAAAGAAGAGACGAGAAAAGATTTCTCGGAAATTATAATAATAAAGAAAAGCTGCGCAATAACTGGTTTGCCTTATCTTGTGATTTGTAACAAAGCTTTAGCCGCACGTGTTTGACAATAAAGCAACGTGGGCTGGATGTGTGTGTGTGTGTGTGTGTGTGTGTGTGTGTGTGTGTGTGTGTGTGTGTGTGTGTGTGTGTGTGTGTGTGTGTGTGTGTGTGTGTGTGTGTGTGTGTGTGTGTGCTGCGCGCGCAATAAAAGAAAAGCAATTATTCATTTTGCTGGCCTTTTTTTTTCTTTCACCCCCTCCAACGTTATGATATTGTTGGGGTGCATTTGTATTATTGCCAGCACAAGGAGGCCTAATATTTTAGAAAATCGCTTGAATTTGATTAAAGGAGCGTGCTAAAAGAAAGGGATATTAATATGTAATACTGCAGCAGTTGTATCAGTCCAAACAGCATTTCTACTTAAAGCAATCGCTTGCATGCTTAAACGTGCAAGATATTATAAATGTGGCACCAGAATTGACCATAAATCATAAGAAATACCACTATGGGTACGGACTTGAATGCCCTGAGGACCGCACAGCCCCCCCAGAGGCATAGAAGCCAAGACAACAACTCTCTAGCATCAGCAGTGTGACTGCAACTCTTTTATGTAACTACAGCTACATAAACAGCGTTGCTATGGCCACGCTCTCATTACAAAACAACTTCCGGTTGCGAAAATCAGGTTACTCCACACACCCCCGCCCACCACCCCCCAAAAAAATATATTTCACAGGTTGGGGTTGTTGTTTTTTATTTTTTTTGTATCGTTTGTCTCTTATCGTTACTTCCCCAAAGGGGACAGAGGTGAAAACCACAAGTTCTGGGCTGTAAATTATAAAAACAACAACAACAACGAAACGAACAAACGAGGAAAAGAAAATAGAATGCAGAAAAACCTCAACTCTCGGGTGTGTTGCGAGGCAAAAATCTGAATCTGTGGTTGTTGTCTGTGCAGAGCTTATTTTGTACTTGTTCAAAGACAACACAAATTCATATATTATGCACCAAGTGACTGCAAACCAAAGCGAGGCACAGCCAAAACGAGGAAGGCCTCACATCACAGAAACGTGGACAACATCAAAACAGGAAGAGTATGTTGCACAAAAGCACACGCCAAACCACAGGAACACACACACAAAAAAGCTTTCTCATAATTCATTTCCACACACGCTGTCGTCGTTTTAAATACCGCCAAGACAAGCCAAAATAAAATTCTAAATAATATTCTATTTAGAAAATAATATTCTAAATAGTTCTTACCTTTAGACAGAAAACACTATCCTTTCTCTCTTTCTACTAGCTTATTAAAACAAAAAACAAAAAAAGAAACAGTATTTGACTTCCTAATAGAGATGCTTAAATCAAACGTATGGTCCACTTCCCCACAAATCTGCCCCTAGTCTACAAGATGAATTCCCCTGTCAGGATCAAGATGATCAAACAGATTAGAATTATTTTACCCCCCCGTCCTTATTAATGAGCACTGTCTTTCATAGTTATGTTCCCTAATAAGAATAAATGATATGCCATTGCCAGGTTTGTTGTTGCTAGTGACGCAGCGGGACTCTAATACATTTTGCACTTTGAGACACAGAGATCTGTCTTTGATTGATTTTCCGTCCTTTCTATATCACCTCCCCCCCTTATTCTCCCCTTCCATGTTTTACGCAGAACAAAAGGCCCAAATGACACAAAGAAAAAATAAATAAAAGGTGGCATGTCATGTGGCTTTGCCCATATATCAGTGCGAGCCACAAATAAAAGTTAAAAAGACAGACTGGGGGAAATGCCACTGAAAGTAAAAAGTTATCAAGTAATTGAGCGAGGATCTTAATGCCCACGGGACAATTAACATGGTTCATGGTGCATGAGTGAAAATCCTGGGTTAGTCTAATGGGAGAATAAAAAGACTGCAATAGGCTGTGTGCCTTCTCTGGGAACGCACACACCATCACCACCCCACGTCCCCACACCCACACCCACACCCACCCGGGTAAGTAGCCTATCAAAGCCCAGTGTCAGGAGCTCCGGAGAGAGAGTGAGACATCTCGTCCTTCATCCCAGAGCATGCGCCATTTATCACACAGAACAATTAATACGCCTTCCCTCTGTTTCGACTTCCAAACCGCAAGGCAGTGGAAATTAACTGTTGGATTTGTTCAGCGTGCATGGCCATGGCCATAAAGGAAAAGCCACTGGTTTGTGTGAGCTGCATTAGAGAGCACAGGAGGAGGGAGAGAGTGGGATACACTGAACCAGGGCCGGATCTAGGCATGGGCATATGGGGGGGGGGGGGGGGGGGGCAGTGCCCCCCTAAATACCCAGTCTGCCCCCCCCCAAACACGATGCCATGCAAAACAACCCAAGATATTTCAAATTAAAGTGCTTATATTTAAAATGATTTGAAACACTACTACTGCTACTAACTAACTACAGTTGTGTCACCACTAAACCAACAGCATTTCATCATTGAAAACAGAAAACTCTCTGAGTCAGACCTTTAGCTTTATGCAAGATTTTCCCTGGAGCCCCCCCTCACAAAATGAAATTCATTGGTGAGAGGGGGCTCAATGAATTTCATTGGTTCCATGATACACAGCATTGCAACGTAAAACATCGACCCCCACTGGTTAAATAAAGGACTATAAAACCAATGGGGTGGACTAGGTGGACAAAATATACTATATCCCCCCAAGGGATAAAAATATGAACTATTTTTAAACTAAAGAACATATTATGTTTTAAATGTCCTCTAGTTATAGAGGGCAAGTATAATGTATTTATCCATATGAGGCTCATTAGACTGGGAACCTTTCAAAGCATGTCCCCCCACCAGGCAACTGCCTAGTCTGCCTAATGGCAAAACGTCCCTGACTAGAAGAGGAGTAGGGGGGGGGGGGGGGTTTTCTTTCTTTCTTTCTTTCTTTCTTTCTTTCTTTCTTTCTTTCTTTCTTTCTTTCTTTTTTCTTTCTTTCTTTCTTTCTTTCTTTTCTTTCTTTCTTTCTTTCTTTCTTTCTGTCTTTTGGTTATTCTCTCCCTGTGCATAAAAATGCCAAGATGGATCTTTGAGAGTAATAGTTCTTTCTGGATGACTAGAAAACAGGGGCCAGGCCTGAACGGCTGGCTCAATTCTACAGGGAAGACCCCGGCCCTCCGCCCCATCCCTCCCTCCTTGGTGTCAAGTGTGCATCTATGACACTGTTCTCTCTCTCTCTCTCTCCCTCTCTCTCTCTCTCTCTCTCTCTCTCTCTCTCTCTCTCTCTCCTCTCTCTCTCCCTCTCTCCCCCTTCCTCGCTCTCTCCTGCCCTTTCTCTCTCTGTGCGTCTGTCTCTTTCTCGGGTCTCCTCCGCGCCTCGCATTCATCAAAGTTGTAACCCCTGTTGTCTTTGCAGAGCGAATCAGAATGCGCCCCTGGCAAAGAATGAAGGAAAAAAGTCAACAGGAATTAAGTTTCAGTGCAACTGTTTACTCAACTGTGGCCTGCAGTTATTGAAATGTTATCCACGGTTTTGTGTGACTGCTGCGGTAATGAATTCAGTATGGCTGTGATTTTCTCACTGACGACATGCTCGTTTTGTGCTAGAGAGGGAAAAAAAGGTGGAGGAGGGCCTGGGGAGGGCGGGGGGGACCGTGGGGCTGGAGGACAGATCAGACCAGTGGTTCCCAAACCTTTTCATGTCAAGGACCCCCAATTTGACACTAATTAGCCTGCGAATCCCGATTCGAAAAGATCTGTCAGAGACCCCCCCCCCCCCCCCCATAAGAGAAGACTTCTCCGGCACTAGCAGTAATTGTCAAGTCATATAATTGCAAGGACCCCCAGTTTTACTTGTTTTACATATTAGTCTACAGACCCAAATTTAATAGAACTGAGCGGTCCCGCCCCTTTCATGATGTCACACACGGCCCGGAAACATTCATTTTCCTCACAGGACTTTTCCAAAATTGTTTATCTAAAGATGATTATGCCGCGGACAAAGGCAACTTGGGTTGTGACAAATCATGACAACACACAATGTTTTGGGACTATCAGATAATTTGTAAGAAGAAAAACGAAACTAAAAGTATTGCATCGTGTATTAAATATTCCTTTGACACATATCATAACATTCTATAGCTCCATCTAACTTGCCATGCTTACCCCTAGTTGGGACCCTGTAACATTGCATGCTCCGCTCTATAAAAAACCCCAGATCCCCCCCACCCACGCACCAAAGCAACGTGTGAATTGATTACTCATAACGTGACTGTATTGTAGGTGTCACAAGGCCAGGGTGTAATAGTGCATCATACAGAGTGGGGCTGCTATATAAAACCCAAAATGCTTCATGTTCCAAACGTTTGTTGTTCCTCAACATCTATGCGACTGAACGCTGATGGATATGCTGTGACAACAGATGACCCTTCACTGCATCATCACCAAACACACACACACACACACACACACACACACACACACACACACACACACACACACACACACACACACACACACACACACACACACACACACACACACACACACACACACACACACACACACACACACACACACGACAACAGTCACTGGGCCGGATGTTACACACACACGCACACACACACACCAAGCGGGGGTGAGACGCACGCGTTGATCTTTTCAAAGACGTTTTCCCTTAAACGCGCGTGTCGTGTGCCGCGCATAGCGCTGACACCCACAGTTAACGCTTGTCTGTTTGTGTTTCGGCGACAATAAAAGCACAACACACACACACACATACACACCCGCCTCGTTGGTCCGACAAGGAGGAGGAGGAGGGGGACGAGATGAGACCAGAGTGTGGCATTAGAGCCCCGCTGAGTGCCAGGCGTGTTTACAACGAGTTGGGGGAATAGTGTGACATCCCCATCGGACGCCGCCGCTCTCACTGCCCCTCCCTCCCCCCCGACCGTCCTTAGACGTCCCATAGCACCTGCACACTTAAAAAAATGTGCCTGACCAACACCAATGAATATTTCACTCGCATGCAGATGCTGTGCGTGTGCTGTGATAAACACGTCACATGATGAACCGACCGACCGCGGGGCCGTCGTGGCAGAGCGCCAGCGCACTTAGCCGTAGTCTCCCCCGTCTTTAAATATTGAAAACAAACCGCCTTAATATACATAAATAATAATAATAATGTGTTTATGTACTGGATGTACTCCTGGAACCCCCGGGGGATTAAATATTAAGGGGGCACTTTAAGGGAAGGGGGATTGTGGCCGTCTGTTGACATGGCTTAATGAAAGCGAAGTGGGGGCAGGTGTGAAGGGACTGGGGATGAACCTCTGGGGCTCATGGCGGGTTGAAGGTTTTACCTGCTGCTGCTGGAGGTGCAGGAACTCTGCGGCGGTGACCTCCAGTGACTGTGGCGTGGACGACGTGCTCTTGGGCCTGGCGCTGCTGCTGCTGTTCCCGCTGCTGTGCTCCCTGCTGTGCTCCCTGCCTCCTCCTCCTCCTCCTCCTCCCTCCACCACCACGGAGGTGGCACCGCCGCCGCCGCTCACCGCTCCGTTGTGATTGGCCGACGGCGGGCTGTTGATCCTCGTCGCTTCCGTCGTCCCGGATTCTTGCATCATGACTCAAAAGACCTGAGTGGAGGCAAAAAGAGAAAACAGAGAGAAAGAGAGAGAGAGGGTGGAGGTAGAGGTGGAGGAAGAGGTGAAGAGAGAGAGAGAGAGAAAGCAGAAGGGGGAGAGAGAGAGAGAGAAGCAGCTGTTAAAACACACCGCATCGAGGCCGCGTTTCAACTCAGAGCCAAACTATAAACACGTGTCATATCCTTCCCACACTATTTCGCTTTTTATTACAGGTTTCCCCTATTGGTTTGCGTGTGCCTCCTCCCCTCCCTGTGTTTTCTTTTGTTTGTTTGCTTGCAGCGGTTTTCGCAGCGAGGCAAACACGCGCATGCACGTGCGCCATGGACTCCCATCATCTCCTCCACCCCGAGTAATGAACTCGAGCTTCTTTTGTTTTGTTTTTCCGGAGCAGATCCTCCTCCTCTTCCTCCTGCAGATGACATGTCCATATCAGGTTGGAGAGGAAAGACGCGGCGGGGGGAAGAGGCCGGACGGTATGGACAAAACACACATTTTTGTCCGAATACCTCGATATCAATATTGTGACGATAATTTTATATTGCAATGATAATCAAATAAAATGCAGGGAAAGGGAAGGAGACAAATAAAGAGGTGACCTGATACTTCCAGTATGACTAGCTCGGTCTGCCTTTTCCCCCTTAAAAGCGAAATATTTCCTCAAACAAGAACTCGAAAATGCAAGGGGAAGACCATAGGAAGGTAAAATTGATAGAAACAACCACCAGAATGGAAAAGAAAAGAAAGGAAACAAACAAGAAAAGTCACAACGACAACATGGACCGGTAAGTATGACGCACAGCGATGGGGACTGACGTTAAGAAGGAATCGGAGGACTTCAAAGAAACTCTTTCCGAACAAGTGAGAAGCGATATGGCAGACTACAAAGATGAAATCCATGATAAACGGAACGACGAGTGGCACTGGAGTGGACGAATGGAGCTCAGATACCAAGGAGATAATGGCTTCTCTCCTAAAAGAGGTGACCTGTCCGTTTGTGCTCTCCTACAGAGAGTTGGGGTGTGTGCGTGCCTATCCGCGCGGGAGCCTTCGTGCACCCCCGTGCATGTGCACGGGATGTATTCTAGCTGCACACATCTGAACGGAACCCAACCTGAGTTTCTTGAGCGAGAGGAGCCCAAGAAAACACTGGCCCTCCAAAACAAAACACTTTCTATGGAAATGGATATATTTACTCGCATGGCTCCCAGAAGAACCGCGGAAGAATGGCTTTTTAATGGGAAACAGGATGAACCCGTGTGAGGCCTGCCAAAGGATCTCCATGAGAAAACGCGCAGCAGGGCCGAGGCGGACCCCAGAAAACAAATCAGATCCTTGAGGGGTGCTCAATTAACACCCAAAACACAGGTCTGAATATAAATAAACCCTCTGGGTCAATGAGAGAGGGAAGAGGAGAGGGAGAGAGAGAGAGAGAGAGAGATGTCATCCATAACAACTTCATTTAACTCGAGAGCATAACATACAAACAGCTGCGGTGTAATTGCATGCAACGCAATCGCGTGGTGAAACGATGAGTTTACAAAACAGTGTTAAATGTGAATAGGGCTGCGGCGGCAGCAGCGGCAGGCAGCAGCCATATGTTTTACATTTTAAACCCTCCTATTTCTTATTCTGTTTTTTTAGGATGCAGACAAGACAAGACCTACTGTACCCCCCCCCCCCCCCCCGCCCCTCACCCCAGCATGGTGCTGCTTGCTGCTGTCTCTCTGGGGACCAGAGTGCCAGAACAGTGAGTCCGACGATGATTATCTGGGCACATATTCCTTAAGTCAGTGGTATAATTTTACATCTGTGTGTTGACCAGATGTCCCTCTTTGCGTGGGACAGTCCCTCATTTCCTAGACTTTCTTGGTTGTCCCACAAATTGAGACCCTGTCTGTCCCACATTGTCACTGACAGGCATCAGTGTTCAAATGACCTAATACAGCAGGTGGCTTTCTGTTGTCTCTTTTCCTGCTATAGATGTGTCTGGTACCGTAAAAATAATCTGAGAAGTACTGGTATTTCCACAGGTACTCCAGAGGGCTATCACTACTGTACTGTCGGATGTATCAAAAGTAGCTGATCGACAAGCTCAAAACGTTTCACCACCAGTGGTCCCGGAGAGGATTCCAGGTGGTCCCCAGGCTAAATGATTTCCCCACTTGTCCCAAACATGTAATACTTCTGTCCCTCGAATGAACAGTTTGTATATCTGGTCACCCTACTCTCTCTCTCTCTCTGTGGTGACACAGTAGTGTGTCTAGTCTGGGGGGGGGGGGGCAGTTAATGAAGCTGACCAAGTCGGGCAGAAGCGAATTAACTTTGGCTGATTAATTATTTATATGAAGCAGAATAAATGCCCTTAAAACACACCGGGGCCCTCATCATCATGAAAGAAGGTGAAAGAACTGAACTAAATGCAGATTTATAGCGCAGCGTTTAAACCGTGTAATGCTGGGGAGGCTGATGTGTGCGTTAACTTAACATGTGGTGTGTGTGTGTCTCTCGGCTGTGTGTTATACTGTATATCTGTATATGTTTGTTCCCTGAGATAGAGGAGATCTATATTAAGATATAAAGAAATGCAAGTACCCTGTGATGACATGCACAACATAAGGCCACTGCGGAGACACACCGTCACACTGACTGACAGCTTGGTAATGGAGGCTGACAACATGTCACATCACAATATTTCACCAGTAAGATAATAATAAAAAGATGCAGCATTAGAAAAACAAAGGAATAAACAGCATCGCAGGCTACAGTACACAGTGAAATCATCAGTGTTTAAATGATCCATTTGTGACCAGTGTCGGGAAGTATCTTTACTTTACTTATGACCCCTTCGAAAAAATAATATTATATATTACTACCTGAATCAAAGAGTAGTGTACTATGTGACATTTTATATTACTTTATTAATACTTTCACAAGCCCCACCCCCTTCCACCCGCCAAAATAAATAGAGATGAGCAACACAATCTGTTTAGCGACAACTGCAATAACTTGTAGTGTACGTCATGTGTGCAGAATGCACACATGCCGTATTACATACAGTATATAGTACATATTACATACAGTATTACCCATTTTGTAATGGATAATACTGTAATATCACTCCTTTTGCTGGAAAAGGTAATAATATTACAGTAATATGTATCGTAACCAATTAAAATGTAGCCAAATACAAGTGTAAGAGAGTTGCTGTGCATTAACAACTGAGAGGATGTCACTTTGATTGTGTGTTTGCACGCGTGTGTGTGTGCGTGCATCTGCATGTGCGTGGTTGGGGGAAGAGCAGGAGTGTCTTTGCCATTTAAAATCGCGGTGCTTCACTGCCATCACAAGGAACTAGCAGTAGCAGTTGCTGGATTCCGGGGGTAAATTGGTTTTTAGTGCCATAATCATCCCCACATTGCACCATGGGCTTTTTTACACCAGGCAGAAAGCTGAGCTATATACAGAGAGCTCTCTCTCTCTCTCTCTCTCTCTCTGGGCCCAGTGAGTCATCTGACACTGCTGGCCCTGCACCGGGTGAGTTGTGTGTCAGTTAGCCGCCCCCGCACTCTGGGGCCTGTCTGAGCAGCTTTTTGGGCCTGGCCTATAGGCCCTGTTTCCTGGGCTGGAGCTGGAGCCTGGCCCTCGTTCTCTATCTCTCTCCCTCTCTCTCTCTCTCTCTCTCTCTCTCTCTCTCTCTCCCTCTCCCTCTCCCTCTCCCTCTCCCTCTCCCTCTCTCTCTCTCTCCCTCTCTCTCTCTCCCTCCCTCTCTCTCCCTCTCTCTCTCCAGACAGATGTTGACCCGGCTCACCCCTCCAGTCTGGCACAGCCTCCCTCCATAATGGGATTTTCTAAACAAGGAGCAAGAGAGAGCGCACATGAGGGATACTGTGGGACGCAGTGAGGCAGCGAGCCACGACTCCCATCTACAGCCCCCCCCCCCCCCCCCTGCTCTCAAAAACCCCACTCCCCTTCTTCTGAGACACACCAATTAGAAACACACATTCTCGGGGCGAAATTAAATGCCATTTGAAATAAACCATGTGCTGGGCGTTATTCAACCAACGCGCTTTTTTTTCACTTGCAAATAAAATGCATTTTTTATTTCCACACATACACACACACACAGAGTGTGTGTATATGAGAGAGAGAGAGTGAGAGAGAGAAACAGGGGCCTAGTCTCCTTTTTCAAAGCTACATAAAAGAGAGAGAGAGAGAGAGAGAGAGAGAGAGAGAGAGAGAGAGAGAGAGAGAGAGAGAGAGAGAGAGAGAAAGAGTAGGGGTGGGGGGGTGGTAATGGCCATTATGCATGCACTGTCATTCCATGTAACATTTTCATAATTATAACGGAAAGGCGTAAATTTCCAAATGCACGGCATCTCTAAAAGTAATCAGGAGAATGAGCCGCGGGGCTACTTTAATGTATGCAAAAACTAGTGACCCACAATAAGGAAGAGGAAGAGGGGTCCACACAATGAATGCAAAGTAATGCACGCATGCCTGCAACCGGCACTGATGAGGGGACGGCTGAAATTAACACCCAATTAATTTCCGAATTGACAAACAAATGAAACCCATAAATCTACTTTCTCATTAATTTTTACCGCGGAATAATTCAAAGCTGCAATATCACGTACGAGTGTGAGGGGGGGGGATGAAAGAAAGAAATTGGGGAGAAAAAAAAGGAAAATGGGCATTATCCATCATAAATATAAAAGCGGATAGGAAAAGAGCCTTATTAGAGAGTTGTTGGGCGATAAGCGTGTTAATCTGCCAGCCAGCCGCTAAGGCGCTGGTCAGGCAGCGTCTCTGCATCCAAACTGAGCTGTACTGGACATCCAATCGACTGTTTATACAACTGTCCTCTTCTAGGGTGACCAGACATCCCTCTTCACGTAGGACAGGACAGCCCTCATATTCAAGCAAATTGAGACTCTGTCTCAATTTGTGACTCTGAGACTCAAATTGATACTCTGTCCCACATCGTGACTGCCAGCTGTCTGTGTCTAATACTTGTGATTTTCAACCTTTTTTCATACCAGGGCCCACAATTTATTGAGAATTTCAGCCACAAAACACCATTTGATGACATTTTAGCCACACAGACTCAAAAATATTTCTTTTGCTTTTGTCTACAATTCCAGGCTAGATTTCGGAGGAAACAAAATATACAGATCAAAATGACCATCAATCTTCTACATTCTCTAGTTGTGTAGACTTTGATTCAGATGGTGAAAATTTTAACGTTTGAGAGTGTAAACATGAAACCAAATGGACCCGAAAGAGTCCATTTAGTTTCATTTTTACGCTCTCAAAGAGTTACACCTGGTTAACCAACTGTCCATCATTTAGCCTGAGGACCACCTGGAACCCTCTCAAGGACCACTAGTTGAAAACCACTGCTCTAATATATAGTTGGCTTTCTGTGGCTTCTTTTCCTCTAGAGATGTGTTTTTAACTCTTTGACAGAAGAGCAGAAAAGCATAAGGCTCCCTCCCATTAGCTTCAATAGTCACTAAACAATTTATAGAAAAATCCTCTAAGGGAAAAAATAAAATGAGTTAATGATGTGTTTCAGTTATTTAAATACATTTGAGAAAATGGCCTGTACAGTATTTTCCACATTTCACTGTTTCCAGGGCTCATTCAGAGAAATGCATTTTAAGTTATATCATTTATCATTCATCAATTATGGTTGTAAAGTTTGTGAGATGTTTTCTGGATTTTGTAGTCACATCAACACCTAAAATACCTTACGAGCTTACCAGCAAGTTAATCTTATAGATTTAAAAAAAAAAGTACAACACGCATTCTCGCATGATGAGCAGATAGAAAAATAAACAACCAAATAATTTGAGAAGTATTCCCCTTATTGTGTCACTATATTTCCACAATCATACTCCAGAAGGGCCACGTTGCATACTGTCCTCTCAAAAATAGGTGATCTACAATCACAAAATGTGTCGTGCTAGCGATGTGTTTTGAGATTGGAGATGTTCATAATTCACTTTTGTCCCGTTTCCCACTCGACTTGTCTTGCACATGTCCCTCAAAATAAACAGTTTGGATCTGGTTACCCTAGCGGTGACTCAGGTTGTTAACTGGTTCTTCCCTTTACAACTGCTATGCAAAAGACACACGCACGCACGCACGCACGCACGCACGCACGCACACGCACACGCACACGCACACACACACACACACACACACACACACACACACCATGCCAGCAAAAGTAGTGTAACAATATTACTCTGCCAAAAGGGGTAATATGTAATATGTTACTCCGCCAAAACACACCTCATTTTTAGTAACTTGTTGCATGCGAAAATAGAACAGATTTACAACTGGAGCTACAGATAACCACAGAGATGCACAGTTGTTTTTCATGTGTGCATTCTGCACACATGATGATGATTCTGTACACTACATTGTTGTTGCTAAACAGATTGTGTTCTAAATCTCTATTCTTTTGAGGGTGGGAGGGGGGACATGGGAAAGTAATATGTAACCCATAACTCTTTGAGTCAAATAATAAGTAATATAATATAATATACATGTTCTAAGGGGTCATAAGTAAAGATATTATTCTCCTAATTAATATTGCCCAGCAGACACAAACACACACGCACACGCACACACACACACACACACACACACACACACACACACACACACACACACACACACACACACACACACACTTGCTTTGCCAGTTGTTTGATAAAACACCTGGACTACATTCACTAAGGACCATACTGACAGTTGTAGTGACTGTGGGACACTTTTTCATGATCGGCTGCTTAATCTATAGTCATTGGTCTCACAGTCAAGAACGACATAAAAACCCCATAGTCTGAATGCTGCAGCGTGGAGTTGTTGTGGCTGCTGTTGTGTAAGGAGTCTGTATGAGAAAACGCAACTGAGAAGTGGAAGGCGAGTGCAGGCAACAGAGGCTAACGCTATGAGCTAAGTGGAGGCTGGAGCTTCAAGAGTTTGCTGCAACAGGCAGTTATGATGCCTTAGTCATTTTTGTTTTCTTCTCTAGATGGTATGAAAAAATTGGAGTCAACACAAGCCAAGTCCTTCAAATAATGGAGATTTCAGGAGATTAGTGAGGAGGCAACAGTCGGACAGCTGGTGCAAAAAAAACAGCCACAGGCCACTCTCTACTGATCATTAGATGTCTGGCTTTTTTTTTCTCCGCAGTCAGTGTTTGGAACAAACATGGGATCATAAAAAAAGAAAAAAAGGTCAGAGTTTCTGTTTGTTTACCGTGTGTGTGTGTGTATTGTTTTCGCTGGGAGTACAGTACAAACACAGTCACATGGAACATCCACCTGACCAGACAGGTTGAGAGCAGCAGGCCATGATCAGCCAGCTCTCTGCCCAGTGCTGCCAACTGCTGAAAATACAAAATGCAATTCA
Organism: Benthosema pterotum; assembly: GCA_039105355.1. Lineage (NCBI taxonomy): Eukaryota > Metazoa > Chordata > Actinopteri > Myctophiformes > Myctophidae > Benthosema > Benthosema pterotum. The sequence continues at coordinate 31,819,566 of CM076971.1, read as the reverse complement.
ATTTCAAATGCACTAGTAGGCACCATATTTGGCTGCGGACCCCCACCTGAAGACATGCTCTAGGGATCCCCCGAAGCAAAGATTTGAGTTTGAAATAATATAATATATTCAAAGATTTGTGCCACATTTTCACGATTTTTCAAAAATAGCAGACCTAATTGGTGGCTCATAGCGCGCCACCAAGTGGCGCGCTATGAGCTTGTAGGCCTGCTATTTTTCAATAGCAGTGCATTTTGGAAGTGCACTAGTGGCACCTCCAAAATGCACTAGAATGCGCTAGAGCAGTGGATTTTCAGCAATTTTCATACCAGGACCCACTATTTATTCTGCATTTTAGCCTCGGACGACCACCATTTGATGTTGAGTTTAGTCTCTCTCAGACTAATTTACGAGAAATAACTGGTAAAACGTTGGTTTTACCAGTTATACCAGTAGGCAATTCTTCTACATTTTCTAAATGTGTAGAAAATTAGGCAATTCAGATGTTTAAATGTAATTTAAACAGGGATTAAAGTAAAGAAAAATCTTGAGACTGCAAATGAACCCTGTGAAATCCTCAGGACTGAAATCAGCACCCAGTACTGAGAACTTTAATCCCTGAATTTAAACCAAATGGAACCTTACTGGTACATTTGGTTTCATTTCCCGCTCTCAAGAGTTACAGATCTATAAGGGTTCATTTGGTTACCGATGGTCCTTTCTAGGAAGGAAGGATCCTCATAGGAGGAAAAATAGTGGAAAAACAAGGGTTTTATCTCTGGCGCCTGTCAACCAATTTCGCTACCAACTCACCAGCAAAAAAGCACTAGATTTTCTGGAGTTCACTCTTTGATTCAAGTAATAAGTAATATACAGTAAATACTTATTACAAATTATTACTAAAACTTATTATAGTGGGGGTCTGGAAAAAAAAAAGCTAAATATAGCAACAAATGCGCCAAGTTGGCATCACTGGGTCTGCCTCTCCTCTCTGTGCGCCTCGCTCCCTCCTCCTCCTCCTCCTCCTCCTCCTCCTCCTCCTCTTCCTCTCCATCGCTCACTTGCTGGAAACCTAATGCCCCCCATCCCCTCCGCCCCCCACCCCGTACGCTCGTCATGGCCGTCTGGAATTCTACAGCTCAAACAAGTCAGCAGTGGATTCAAGGTAGGGTCGGCCCAGCGCAGCTGTGGCCTGACCCCTTCCCCCTGCGCTCTGTTTTTCTTTAATGCTCATGACAGTATAAAGCCTCGACGGGGCCACCTGCTTTAACTCGCCAAGTTCTCACAGAGAGCGCTTGTTTACACAAGCGCACAACAAGAGCACAACATTCTTGGGCCAGGAGATAAAGAGACACAAAGGGGGAACCAAACGACAATGGGGAGAGGTTTCAGCTTTAAAGCGCTGTTTAGGGTTCAGCTTGGTTGCCAGACTAGACAACACAACAGCTTGCGTGCACCGCAAGGTGTGACATCACGACGCTTCGCTTACCCCCCCACCTCAAGGTTTCTGAGAGACGCACAACGCCGGTGTTTTGGCTTTCTGGAACCTAAGACAAACACGAGTGTACTCATCGTAAAATAATCTACTTCCAAGATCGTTGTATGTGTATTCCTAAAATACCTCACCAACTAGCCGCCACGCAACTCCAGATATTTTTCATAATGGGATGAATCTAGAGTTGCAATCCCCTCCGTTGAACAAATAATGAAACCTTTCCTTGAATTATCCTCTGCAAAGCATTTGTTTGATGAGTTACTTTCTGTCAATAAATATAATAGTGCTGGAGCTTGGAGGTGCTAGATTGTATTTTACGGGTCGCGCTGGTACCTTGTGCATTATGTGCAAATTCTAAACAGGTGGTACACAGTGACTAATGATGACCGCCTCCAAACTCCAGAATCACCTGCAGAGAATTTATTAACTCATTAGCTTATAACATGTCCATTGGATTTTTATGACAAAAAAAATGCAGATAGAAAGAGGTTAATTCAACCTTTCCATACAGCTGCAAAGTTGCTTTAATGGCATTTAATACAAGCAGATCGCAGGTGATTTTGTTTCATTATGTGGCGGGTGTGTGTGTGTGTGTGTGGGGGGGGGGGGGGGGGGGTATTGCAACTCTAGATAAAAAAAATCTACAGTTGCATTGCGGCTACCTCTCCAATCTGAATTAGCCCAAGTCTACACAATCACAGAATCTAGAAGAATAATGTTCATTTTTGATCTGTATGTTTGACTGTTTTGTTTCCCAAATCCATCCTGGTATTGCGGACAAAAGCAAAAGAAAATCTATAGTTTTAGGGTCTGTGGGGCTAAAATGTCCTCAAATGGTGGTCCGTGGCTCAAATGCTGAGGAAATGGTGGGCCCTGGCATCAAAAAGGTTGAAAACCACTGCTCTACAGACACAGGGCCAGAACACCTAAACCTTCCCACACCTATCACCCCCCCAGTCTTTACCATCAAAGGGAAGGTCCCTCGGCCAACAGGGACTGGCCTCTCTCCTCACAGAGGTGTGCAAACAATCTGGACCCACTTGGCACTTAGAGGAGCACAATCTCTCCGACCGGTCCTCCCTGAGCAGAACCAGCGACAGGGATGGATGACATACCGTCAGAAAAAAGAGGGAGGGGGATTCACAGCCAGACCAAACAAGCCAGTAATCCCAGCAGCCACTTCAACTGAAAGCCCACAGATAAGCCCAAGCATATATTTCAAGACTACCGTATAACAACGATGGAGCAGGAGCAAACCGACAACTGTCCCACCACCACACCCCCTCCCCTCCCCTCCCACCCCCTTGCCTCTTCTTACCAACTATCCTCCGCTCCAGACATCCCACTACCACTTTACCACTGGAGACACAGAAGCCTTCGTTTTTTTGTGTGTTGTTTAAAGAAAAAAAAATCCCCCAAGTTCTTCCCAGACCTTGTAAGGGTGGGATAAGCACACCACTCACATTGGCAAACAAAGCAGCTGTTTGTTTTATAAGTGATTGCTGCCATGGCTACAGTAAATAGGAGGAGTGGAAGTGAGGGAGAGAGACAGAGAGGGAGGGGTGGGGAGGGAGGGGAGGGGGACGGGCTTGTGTTTATGAACAAACACATCTCCTTCCTTGCAGGAGAGAGCCATTTAATATTAACCAGGTGGTACGATCCGAGGGCCCATTTCCTAGGTGACACTCGGGGCTGGGTCCAGTGTGTAAACAGGACCCAGAGGTCTTAAACCAGTGGTCCGGGGACCACCAGTGGTCCTTGAGAGGGTTCCAGGTGGTCCCCAGACTAAATGATGGAATGTTGGTTCTTGACAGCGTAAACGTTCATGCTTACACAATATATTAAAATATTAATATAAAAAATATGAATCATCTGAATTAACCCCACTTAATTAATGAGTCTACACAACTAGAGAATGTAAGAAGACAAATGGTCATTTTGATGTTTGCCTGTTTTGTTTTGCAAAATCCATTCTGGAATTGTGGACATAAACAAAATAAATCTTCAGTTTTGGGGGTCTGTAGGGCTAAAATGTCCTCAAATGGTGGTCTGTGGCTCAAATGCCGCATAAATAGTGGGCAGTGGTATCAAAAAGTTTGAGGAGTTTGAGGGTTGGTGGTGGTGGTGGGTGTTTGGTATGGGGGGGCAGGGGGGCAGGAGGGAGGGTTTGCAGTGGGGTGGGGTGGGGTATGGTGTGGTGGGGGGGTTTCAAGGTCGATGCAAATGCAGCCTGGGCTAGAATAAACAGCGAGGCACAACTCAAGATAAACAAACAGTCATTCTTCTGACATTTGAAGAAGCATTAAGCTGGTGCGTTACAGCTGCTCGAAAGCCACCATGAATGCGAACAAGATTGTGTGTGTGTGTGTGTGTGTGTGTGTGTGTGTGTGTGTGTGTGTGTGTGTGTGTGTGTGTGTGTGTGTGTGTGTGTGTGTGTGTGTGTGTGTGTGTGTGGGTTGGGGGGCTGTAGTTGGCTAGCGGCGAGGAGGAGGTGGTCTCCAGTGGACCACAACAGGCAACAACAGTTTTTTCTCTCCCCCAGACCCAACAAACAGTGTGTCTTCACAATGCCGCGGCGAAGGAACTTGTAAAAAACATGTTAAACATTTACCCTCCTTCAATTATTCAGTAACCGAGTTCGTGGAAATAACAAAAGGATGTCTGAGCGCCTGGGCTTCTGAAACTGGCGTCCACACACAGCACCGGGAGGACATGTTAAATAAACAGTGAATAACTTGGTATTCATTTGGCAAACACACGCGATGTATCGCCAAGCAAACTGGACACTTTGATCGCTGCGTTCATGCAGTTATGTGTTCTCACATCCTACACCCACAGTGGTTTTCAGCCACCCTCATACCAGGACCCACTATTTCAGGGGTGCCCACACTTTTTTGACTTAGGGACCTACTTTCAAAATGACTGGCTCAACAAGATCTACACATAAAAAATCCATTTCAAGGCCGCCAAGAAAGTTTGACTTTAAAATAGTAGTGATGGTGTTGCTTACTGTTATAGTGTTTAAGAATAATGCACTTATGATGAAAAATAGAGGGGGAGAATTGGAAGGCTTTCTTGTATATGCTACTACTGACGTTTGGGGTTTGAGCTGTCAGTTTGTGATGTTGAATTTAGTTTCTTGTACTCAAAGCTAGTCACTTTCACGTTTTTGTCCACAATTGGGAAAGAGAACTGGCAAAACTTTGATCAAAATAACAATTATTCTCCATTCTCTAATTGTGTGGACTCTTGAAATTACGTAATTCAGATGTTTAAACTCTTTAAACTCTTGAGAGTGTAAAATGAAACCAAATGAACCCGTAAGGGTCCATTTAGTTTCATTTTAACACTCTCAGAAATTACAGATCTATACACTTCCGTCACTTGATCTACCTGCATGGCCTGTGTGACCTACTGGTAGATCACGATCTACCTTTTGGGCACTCCTGCACTATTTATTCTGCATTTTAGCCACGGACCATGATGAGTTTAGTCTCTCGGACCCAAAATTATTATTATTTTTTTGTTGGTGTCCAACAAAGATGGAGAGATGACAGGCAATTCTTCTACATTGTCTAAGAGCACACTCTTGAAAATTCCAGGTGTTTAAATATAATTTAACTCTTGAGTGTAAAATGATACCAAATGGACTTAGAAGGGTCCATTCGGTCATGTGGTCAAAAATGTTGTCATGACAACATTTTTACACTCTCAAAGAGTTGCATCTGTTTAACCAACTTTCCATCATTTAGCTGGGGGCCACCTAGAACCCTCTCAAGGACCACAGGTGGTCCCCCGACCACTGGTTGAAAACCACTGATATAATACAAAGTGAAACGGTATGATACGATATTTTCTGTATACATAACAATATACTTTTTTAAAATTAAAAAACGATATTTTATACAGTCAATCATTACACGCCTAATATACAGGATTCCATATACAATGCGCATCAGTTGTGTATCTTCAAGACTCCCTACAGTAATTTACCATATGTTCCTCCATATGCTATAGATAAAAATGAAAAATCACTGTCCCACCACCGGCAGTGATCACCACCAAAAAACAAAAAAAAAACACAGTAAAATGATTTAGTGAAGGGGAATTTCAAGCTTTGCGCGTCACATTGAGCCTTAATTCTCCACGCCTATACTACAACAACTTGCCATCTGCTGAACTGAAGCGTTCCTACCTGAGTCTTTAGTTTCCTGTCTCTAACACCCCCCCACCCCTCCACATCCCCTTCCTTCCACAAGGCAACTTTTATAATCATTTCATTTAGGCCCCCAAACCCATTTGCCCCCCACCCTTTCCCCTACAGCGGAGGCAACGAAAAAAAAGAGAGCGATGTCGTCGGGGCACCAAACACGTATTTATGTCACATTGTGAAGAACCCATAATAGGATTCTCAACCATGAAATCTAGATCCAAACCTATTACGACACCATCAACAGAGGTAAGAGGCTTGACATCCCCCAGCAATGGCGAGTTGTGTGTGATGATTCATATGAATATGAACCTATTATCACGCTACAAGCCACCAGATAAATGAACAATAAGGATGCTAGCAAGAAGGCAAGACTCTCCAGTGGAGAAGGTAAGTAGATCCATAATTTCGGGGGAAAATAACACAAAGCAGTTTGTCTCCTTAGCGTTGCGGAGCCGTCCGAGATACTCAGTCGGCGTTGCAAGGCCCTGCTGTGCATAGACAATAGCGGCGTGTGTCAAAGTAAGGCAGGGCATGGTATTTTTAGTGCAACAGGGGCCGATGGAGACTGGGTAAATAGAGAAGTCTAATGAGTTTAAATCCGGTTATACATGAACGGAATAGTAATTCTGGGATGTGGAGAGCCTGTTTTAGGAGCACTCCGCCACACATTCCTTCTGCGTTTCTCCTTCATTTGACTTTGATAATCTTCCTCACATGTGGCCCATGCCCATTAACACGGCGGAGGAGAGGACAGACATCGGGAGACAAGCGGGGGGCCTCTTTTCTCTCTCTCTCTGACCAACGGGCCTCGGGTGCGTGGGAAAAAAAAGAAAGTGGGCCTCGCTTCCCTCAAGCTCATCTTACCAATTAGACCTGTCAAACACATGCAACGCCTTAAAAGAAAAACACCCAAGACTTCAATCTCGTCCCCGGCATCCTGTGGGATCTGCAAAAGCGCTTATTGTTTTAACATTACTTAAAGTGTGTCATATATTTTTAATCATTTTTACGAGAATTTGTGTAAGGGGCCGTCCCCACGGGGGTGCTGGAAATGTGGACTCGCGGAGAGGAAATGTGTCAGATGCATTTTCCTAGGGAAACCAAGATTAGTCTCCACGAACTTGTCTAATTAATATTGTGGGCCTACACCAAGAGAGAACAATATTATTAGAAACATTGTCTTTGGGGGGGGGGGCTGCTAAAAACCCACCCAATTGCACACACTTCCCCTGTGAACTGACAGTTCCTGGCTGTGCCTCTGGTGGACGCCGTTGTTGGGCAAAGAGGATGAGAGTTTTATAGTTCAGGCTGACAGCTGAATGGTCCAGTGGTACGCCACAGACGCTACGCAGCAACACAGTGCCAACTGACTGCCAGCGCAATATGATAAGCCATCAACGATGAAAACAATGTATCTCTCTTGTGTTGTCTTCTCAACGGCGCAGATGACATCAATCGGAGCATTCAGTCTGAGCCGCTGCTGCCACTTGTGCATCAATCTTTACAGTGTTAAATATTTGCCTGCACAGAACAACACACAACAGGCAGGTGTGCTGTGTGTCTTCTGATTGTGTGTCCTTTCTTTATAGTTAGTCACACAGCTGATAAAGTTAAGCTATTGATTGTCCGGAAAGAATCATTAACCTTTTTGCACACAAATAATAGCACACCAAATGCAATGGGGCTTTTGTCTTCCAATAGTCATCTCCCTTGAGTTGAAAACAATGCTAAATATTTTCTGGACACATACCGAGTGAGTGTTAGGACTAATATGTCCACAAACAGTACAGGATCTGGCTCCATTTGTTGGACCAAGTCTGAAGCCAAAAACACAAAATAATTTATCTTAATTCACTCAAATGAGCCAAGATGCTGTTACTGAAACTCTACCAGATGAGAACTTCATTCCAGAACAAAGGCAGTTAGTGTGTGCGCTCACCATGGTACAGAGATTACAATACACCAGGCGTTTTCAACCAGTGGTCCTTGAGAGGGTTCCAGGTGGTCCCCAGGCTAAATGATGGAAAGTTGGATAACCAGATGTAACTCTGTGAGAGCGTAAAAAGGGAACCTTGTGGGTCCATTTGGTTTCATTTTACGCTTTCAAAGAGTTAAAATATTCACCATCTGAATTAGTCCAAGTCTATACAACTAGAGAATGTAGAAGATTAACGGTCATCTTGATCTGTTTTGCCTGTTTTTTTTTTCCTCCCCAAATTTAGCCTGGTATTGTGGACAAAACAAAAGGAATCTTTAGTTTTGGGGTCAAATGTCCTCAAATGGTGGTCCGTGGCTGAATATGCTGAATGAATAGTGGGCCCTGGTATCAAAAAGGTTGCAAACCACTGCAATATACAACATCCATGCAAGCAACATTATACAGCCTCGACTGTAAGTTATGGATGGCCATTAACCAATGCGCGACCAAACGACCAAATAAATGTGGCCATCCGATTCATTGCCTTTTTGGCATGGGAGTGGTCCTTACCTTTGACCCCTCCTACCTCCCACCATCCCGCCTGGACGTTGCTGGCGAGGGGGGGAGGGGGGCGTTTGTGCCTAAGCAGTCATCATGTCATCATTTCTAAAAGCCCCCTACTTCCCAGAGAGAGGGGGACATACTGTAGGAGGGTTAAGAAGGAAGGGGGTAAACGTGCCTTCCATTCAGCAGTTAAACTGAAGGTAAAGGGCGCTGGGCTAAATACCGAAAGACCTTGTGTGAAATCTCCACGCTTTAATGGAATCAGGTTTTTAACAACTCCTTTTTTTCCTGTTAAATACAGCCCATGTCAGGAGGATGCTTCCCTCTCATAAAGCAGCACAATGACAATGTACAGTGGCACTAATACAAGGACATAGTTCATCATGACATTTTCTGCAATTCCCAACTGATTAGGGTCATTATGTTGGAGGCCTGATTTATGCTGTCATTTCCTCTCACCGATCCTGCATCAATGAATCTTAATGAATTGGTAAATAAGGGTGAAGATTACACTCTGTGACACCGCAACATTTCTCACCCTCAACGGCCGAGATTTATGTAGCCAATTAGAGACTAACAGAGAAAATTGGCTGGCAGAAAAATAATATTCTTTATGGCACAAAATGGAGGGAGCATTCATGCTGAAGGGCAAATTGCATCGTCAGTGTTAAAGTCCATAAAGCAGGCCACCGCGACGTGCCTTTTAAAACACAAAGGGACGGTTGGACTCGTGTTTACAAGCGGGACACAGAGGGGACAGAGAGTTAAGGGATGACGGCGGAGGCCTGGTGGTGTTGAGCTCCGAGCCGAGGTGAACCAAAGTCCTTTAGCATTCTCTTCTGCCCTCTTGGTGTGTTTGATCAGCATAAATACACCCTCTGTGTGACAAACATGTTTACCCTCTCACAGCAAACATCAGACAATCAGGCTGCCTCTCTAATGAAGACATGGGACATTTATCAACAAAACACACAGCGCGCTCTCTCTCTCTTTCCCTCTCTCTCTCTCGCTCTCAGACTTTGATATGGACATCAAAACCAACTATGGAATCGGAATCATGTCGCTCTTTAATAAGGTATCATTTCAATAAGGTTTTTGAGGGAAAACCTCCAAGCAGGAAAATAAACATGGTATCCAGCTGCCATTCATCTTTTTGTTTTTGTTTTCTCCCTCCCAGGAGGAATGCCATGACTGTAAAGGCGTGCAGTCACACACATTTAGTTCTCTGGTAGACCGCTGTATAGGACAAAAACAAACTACACCACACAGTCCTTACACACTTATATTTATACATCATAATGTTCTTCTTTTGCAGAACATTCACATATTGTGAGAACATAGGGATGCATGTGCTTAGTCTCCCAATAAACCAAAACCACTAAAGCTTTACCCCCTAAATGTTGTACTGTACTAGTGTACTTAAAGTTTAAGGAAAATGTACAGGAGTTCTCGCATTTCTTACGCATGAAGGAATACAAGGGGGTGAAAAAAGAAAAAGTAAAAGAATAGCAAGGCTTTGAAGAGCATCTCTGATCAACATCTCCACGAGGAGAGACACGTCATGGTGATTAGGTAGTGTTTAAACTATTCCCCGTCACATCATTAGCCCCCCTGCGCTGTGCGGTGACTACTTTGTTGACCGTTTTTTATTTCCCAGCAGCGGATTAGGCTGAAAACAAGTTGACGCATATCCACCAACATAAGCACTATAAAAAAAGGATCCTCTGCTTATTAATGCCAAGTTCTTAAAAGAACACTTAGGACTTCTAATGAGGGCCTTTATGTATTACATATTGTGAGTAGATTTAGTGTGTGGAAGCGTCTAGCCCACATCAAACGGCCTGGGCCTGCCATTAGGCACAGGGGCTGAGAGGGATGCTGAGTGAAAAGAGGTGGAAAATTAAAGCTGAAGCAACGCAGGAGAGGGCTTAATTTACTGGCATGTACAGTATGCAAATGAGATTACTCTCAGCTTAACTGCATCATTTATGTCCATAATAACAGCATCATCATTACGGGGGGGCCTCAAATTAAATTACACCGTAATTAGCATATCAACATGATTGGTTAAAGTTTAAAACAAATACCCAATTTTGTTAATGAACATCTGTAATCGCCGGGACGGCCAGACTCTCAATGAAAACATCCAAAACAAATATGTGTTTTTCGTGGAGAAGGGGGAGGAAGATATCGCTCTCTCTTTCCTGAGCGCCGACAGGTTCTGTGAGGGAGTCGCGGCGGCGGTGCTGGCGTCGGCGAGGTTGGGACAAGGGTTGGTTGTGCGTTTGTAATACACGAGGAGCAGCGGTGACAGCGAGGGGAGGGATGTTTGCTCCTTACCTGGCAGGCTCACCGCGCCAATCCTCAACATGATATTTCCCCAAACACTGGGGGGAGATCAAAGATCCAATTTCCCACACGTGCCACTTCAGGAGCTCATCAATAAAATACTAATCACTTCACGGCTGATTCGGAGAGAGCGCGGCGGCGGCTTTCGGCTGAGAGGGCTTAGGGAGGGGCGTCCGTATCGCTAACGCACCTGCCCTCACTCACACTCACGCCAACAGAGCTACATTGGTATATATACTGTACATGCTCAGCTCACCTATGCATGCGTATACACTAAAACATGCACAGACACATGCAAGTACACACACAGACAGAGGTTTAAGCTGTAGCTGTCTTTGCCGTTTGATCCATAAACATGGTGAATTTTAAAATAAGCTAGTGTAATTGAAGCCTCCCCAACTGAACGGCACACTGTAGAATTCCAAGTCTTAATCTAACTCTGGGTGTCCAAACGGGACCGATGGTGTGTATGGAACACTTCCTGGGGGCCTCCTGACACAAATCACACACGTACCTTATTTATGCTCCCACGTCTGGAGGCAACGTCAGCCTGCGTGTCATATTTTATCCCTCCCTGTTTGATGCACTGCTTTATACGTTTGTGTCCCTGCGTTATTGATATAATTCACAATTTATGATGCACTACACCAGGGGTTTTCAACCAGTGGTCCGGGGACCACCAGTGGTCCTTGAGAGGGTTCCAGGTGGCCCTCAGCTAAGTTGGTTAACCAGATGTAACTCTTGAGAACCTAAAAATGAAACAAATTGGACCCTGGCGGGTCCATTTGGTTTCATTTTTACACTCTCAAGAGTTAAAATATTCATCATATGAATTGGCCATTTTGGAATGTATGCTTTGCTTGTTTTGTTTCCCAAATCCAGCCTGGAATTGTGGACAAAAGCAAAATAAATCTTTAGTTTTGGGGTCTATGGCGCTAAAATATCCTCAAATGGTGGTCCGTGGCTCAAATCCTGAATAAATGGCGGTCCCTGAGATGAAAAAGAATGAAAAAAAGTGAACTCTGATGAACGCCTGGCGTTTGAAACCATCATAATAAGTCACCTACCAACTCCAGTATGCACATCCAACCTGCTCTCTCTCTCTCCTTTTGCACAGCTACTGCCATCCTGAGTCGGCCCAAAACAACAACAACAACAACAACACCAACAAAAGGGCAATGTGTTCCATTCAGGAAAGCACTCATATATATTTTACAGTGCCATTCTATTTTATTCATTGAGGAATCTATTTAAAAAAAGGCCCTTCTTCCTTGGAAGTATCTAGAAAGATGCTGCCTCTCAAGGTAGAGCCGGGGCAAATCCACTCCATCAGCTAATGACGGTGCTCATTACATGCTGTGGAGCCGGCTAATGAAAGCGCGGTGGCTGGCCGCTCCCCTCGCCTTGTGTTAAGCCCTATGAAATGCTAATATCTCACTTCTAATTAAAGGATACTAAGTCCAAAATGCACCTTCACGGCTAGTAGCACCGCCAAACATAAATTTTATTTTTCAACACCACACTACACCCAAAGATGTGCCTGAGCAACATTCCATTAATTCATATTTAATACCCCCAGTAGTCCTGCGTTGTTCAGCTGAGCTCTTCCTCTCCCACTCTGATCTCTTTCTCTCTTCATTGGCTCACATTGTGAGTGGGCACATCATTATATTTTGTGAGCCTACATTTTGGCTTTTTTTTCCTCCCCTCCGCTGGTGTATGTATATTAGCTTGCATTGCTTACAGAGAGAACACATAGCAAACACATGGATGTACACACTTATGCACGATATGCACGTGACACACTGGTCTAAAAGGAGGAGGAAAAAAAAACATAAAATATGCCTGTGTATGTTCCCCCTGGTGCACCGGTATACATTTACAATGTTTACACACCTTTGGTTGTAAATATGTTTACAAGGAAACCTGCTGCCCTTCTCAGAAAGCGACCTTGAAGTCAGTAAACAAGCCTTTTACAAAGTTCATTAACGTCAAAGAGGGTATAGAGTTCCCTCTCATTGAAAAACAAAAAGAGAATTGCCCGGGGCTTGTATATTCCAACAGAACACTGCGAATGCACTCGGCTATAATGCCGAATCAAAAGCATTTAGTGGAAAAACAAAAAAGAAACAACAACCAGGTCAAAAAGAAAAATAACAGATTGCCAGAATTATACAGTATGTATGTCTGAGGTCTGTGTACATGTTGATGAATAGGAGCATTTTTTATTACGGAGCCCATTATCTGTGGTAAAACAAACTGTCAAGCAAAGCCAATTAGTCACCGCAGCTAATTATGTCATCACTTCCTTAAATCTCATAATGTGTCTTTTCATTCCACAGCCCTCAAAAGTCATTGTGGGCTGCAAGTCATTATGTTGTGTTGTCAGATGCAAAGAGCTCCTCATACAGTATCATGTCCAAAAAGAAGCCATAGGAAGGACCTGCTTTCCTGTAGGCACACATCATGGTGTCATGACACGCCTTCAATCCACAGGGGACCACAACCACTTAAGCTCGATATAGTGGCGCGATCGTATGACATATTGCAACATCCACGTATAATATATCATATACAACAATATAAACACTCATAATGACTCCTACTACAGCTGCTCATGACATTATTGCCTCAAGAATGTGCCAGAAAACAAAAGAATTCCCAAGAAGGCTTCATGTTACATTGTGCGATCTGTGATTGATGATAAAAATGAGAAATATTTGGGGTAAAATACTCCTTTACATCTAGGAGCTGGTGAGTTGGGGAGACACTAGCCTCATACTGTAAATCAGTGGTTTTCAAGTGGTGGTCCGGGGACCACCAGTGGTCCTTGAGAGTAGTGATAGACCGATTATCGGCCGCGGCCGATTATCGAATTCGATATTCATGATTTTATTAATAATCAGTATCGGTGCTCAAAATAAATAATCGAAAAAAGAGCAGCCGATTATTTGTATTTATTATAAATGTTCAAAAATGGTACATCGACCACTTTCATTGAAGATCCGGTAGATTGTGGTGGTAAGGAGATGTATAGCTGTGTGTCTCTGACTCTATCACCTCATGTATTTATAGATTTATCCAAATTATCCAAAATGTATTTTTCTCTTTTTCTTTTATGTCTGAAGCTCTGTGCCTGTACTTGAATTAAAAAGATGCATGTGATGGAGGGGAAACTGAAACACTTTTGCTGCTTCCGCACTTTTATTCTATTAAAGTAAATAATAATCGTATCGGCTGATATCGGCTATCGGCCTTTTTGATGTTCCACTAATCGGTGATCGGAAACATCGGCCAAAAGTCTGATCGGTCGATCTCTACTTGAGAGGGTTCCAGGTCGTGCCCAGGCTAAATGATGGGCCGTTGGTTGACCAAATGTAACTCTTTGAGTTACATTTCAAAAAGAAAAAATACGTAACTCTTTGAGTTACATTTGGTCAAGATATTCATTCATTCATCATCTGAATTAGCCCAAGTGTAGACAATTAATGGCCATCTTGATCTGTATGTTTGACTGTTTTGTTTCCCAAATCCAGCATGGAATTGTGGTCAAAAGCAGAAAGAAATGTTTAGTTTTGGAGTCTGTGAGGCTAAAATGTCATCAAACGGTGGTCTGTGGCTCAAATGCTGAATAAATGGTGGGCCCTGGTCTCAAAAAGGTTGAGAACCACTGCTGTACATTGATTGCACACCCCCGCAATCACACACAAGCAGGTGGTTTCACTTTGGAACTTTTTAACAACGCGTAATGACATGTTTTATTTTATTTAAGAAAACCTGCTACGTGCAAAGATGAGGGATTTTAAACAAAACGTCAAACGAGTGCAGGCCCATTCCAGTTTAAAACAACTGATGCCTCTCAAATGTCAAATGCTATTCAAAATAATAACGTAGAATGGATTACATTTTGTCCTTAATATATTATTGCCATAAAGTAATATATTAGAAGCAGAGCATCATCATCATCGTACGATGCCAGAGATGCCAAGTGAAATGCATGTGTACTTAAAGGTCAAAGTTAAGAACATATCACATGAGGGTTGTTTGATCCCGGACCAAGTATTTTCCAAGGCTGCTACGGGGCTCAGTCCTGTGTAAATCACCAGCTCTGACCTTCTACATTCCTCATGGCCGCTCCTCCCATTCATCCGCCTAGCCCAGATAATACTGGGCAAATATCATAAACGTGAGGATTTTAGAATTGAGGTGAGGTGAGGGAGGGGATGCTATCATCTCCTCAGCACCAACTGGGGAAAAGCAAAGGCTCTGTGCATACTGGAAGCACACCCCCAGACCCCTAGCTAATTCCACCTAGCCACAAAACTAGCCAGTGGTTAAGGTAGCGCTGACCCCCCTACCAGGCTAATAGCTCACATATTGACTTTCCGTCGAGAATAAAACGAGGATATTAAGCCAGGCCCTCTGGGGGTAGGAGGGGAGGGGGGCAGGTGGTAAAGACAGGTTTCACTCAAAAAAAAACTCCGACTTGCATCACTGATAAAGAAACAGAAAAGGGAGGAAGGATTTGGAGTGGATAGAGAGAGGGAGCACAGCTAGTCTAGACTCTGAGAATGCTTGGGATCTTTGCAGCTGATGCAGCCGTAGCAGCGCTGGCTGGGGGGACTTTCCGGTTCTCTCTCCCTTTGCCGGAGTGAGATGATCTCATCGCCAGGGAGTGATACAGTCTCTAGTGTCGGTGAGATGACTCTAGTTCAAACGTGGCGGTGCGGCGGTGCGGGGGTGCTGCATTGGGGAGGGGGTTATGACCTGCAGCTGAACTGGGCCCCTAGCTGCATCGGGGGGCCTCTGTGGCCAGGAGGAGGAGGAGGACACAACAGGCCCCCCCATACCACACCACAGCCCCTCCAAACACATCACTCTTTACCCCCACTCCCACCCAGGGGCGGATCTAGGCATGGGCATGGGGAGGGGATGCCCCCGTAAATGCCCTGACTGCCCCACCAAACACAATGGCATGCAAAACAACCCAAGATATTTCAAATTAAAGTGCCTATATTTAAAATGATTTGAAACACTACTATACTGCTACTCACTAACTACAGCTGTGGCACAACTAAACCAACAGCATTTCATCATTGAAAACAGAAAACTCTCTGAGTCAGACTTTTAGCTTCATGCATGCCTGTTGCGACTTCAACAACAACTGTTGTTTTATCGATGCTTTACTTGCCTAATAAAAGTCCCGTAAAGTCCGTATGGGGGCAGCTTCATCGCCAATGGTGCAAAGCGACACGGGTGTTGAAGCCACCCCCATACCATTTTCTGTTGCCCCCCCAATTGGTAACTCTTACATCCGCCCCTGCTCCCACCCCACCACACACACACACACCCTGATAAATAACTAAACACGGCAAACAGTGAGCCATCTAGTACAGGCATTATAAGGGAAAAAAGGGGTCAACCTGCACCTAATTGCAAAAAAAAACAAACTCAACTGATTTTGAATCTTTAATATGCCCAGAATAACATACAAAAAGTTGCCTGGAATTGTCTGGGGGGAAAGTTGTGAAAATAGCCTCTAAAGTATGAGACTACAAAAACGTTTTTTGTCCATTTCTGCTAGGCTTCACCATGCTAAAGCATATAACAATTTGATTGAATGGTTTACCAAACATTTCTCAGTTGTTCCATATGTATTTCATGCTATAGAATCCAGTTCTGCAATGTATATTTTTGTATTGTGCATAATTATTGAATTTATCAGCATATTCACACATGGGCGGAAATGACAGGAAAAATCCTATAACAATTTGTTAAACGGGTTTATCATACTCTGCTCAGTTGATCAGTATGCATCTTTTCCTGTAGATTCAATTTCTGCAATGCACAGTACATTTTTGTATTGTGCATAATTAATGACAATTAGTATATTTGACACATAGGCGGAATTAATTTGATATGTTGATGTGTATGTATAATTAGATTGTTTCAGTCCAGTAATAATGTAATTTGACCTTGGACTAATTGCAACTAAAAAAAACCTCAACTGATTTAGAATCTTCAATATGCCCAGAATAACATACAAAAAGTTGCCTGGAATTGTCTGAGGGAAAAGTTTAGAAAATGGCCTGTCAGGTATGACCCTACAAAAACAAACAAACAAACAAAAAAAACGTCTTATTGGCAATTTTTCACCATTTTCACCATTTCAAACCCTGTAACATTTTGATTAAATTGTTTACCCAACTTTTCTCAGCTGATTGTTATTTAGTCCTGTAGAATCCATTTCTGTAATGGCCATTTTTGTATTGTGTATAATTAATAAGATAATTTGCATATATGACATGGGTGGAAATAACAGGGAAAACCCTAGAGCAATTTGACAGTTTTGATAGTTTGGGAAATTTGATTTACCAAACTTTTCTCAGGTAATCTCTGTGTATTCTTTCCTATAGAATGCAATTCTGCAATATATCTTGAGCATATATAATTTGATAATTAGCATATTTGTCACATGGGCAGAAACAATTCGATAATCTACTGTATATGGATAATTTGATATTTGATTTGAGATCAACTGTCAAGTGTTATTAAAAGTCATTGGTCTGATGCATTAGTACAAAATCACTGTCACTCTCTAATAAGGAAGAAGATGTCTGAAAAGGATGTAGGATTTTTCTCCCTTCATTTCCTGGGAGGTTTTCTGTTCAGGCTTGGTGAAAACTCTGTGGGTGAACCAAACTGGGACAAGACTATTGCCACTTGCAGGCATTGTCCTCTGGTGTACGATAATCAATATATATCTGAGTACACTGTAGTCTTGGGCGGTATTGATTTTTTAATATCGGTATTGATAACGTGTTATTTAGCTCGATATTCGATATTACGGTATTGAAAACTAGACGGCAATGGCGTGCAATCAGAGTCGGACACGTTCCACCAGTCACCTAGTTCTCAGATTTGCGACATTGAGGCGTCAGAAACTGAGCTCTCTGCTGTTCAAGCAGCCTAAATAGGGACAAACCTGAGTTGGAAATACATTTGTTTCCAAAAAGCCTAGCCTAAATAAGGGCTATTTTGGGCATGTGTGTAACATGAAAATTGTTTGCATAGTTACAATTAAGTCTCATTGCTCATATTTTAATAGAATACAGTAAAATGTCGGTATTTGACGATATTCGGTATTCGGTATTTTTTATAGACCCAACGATATTGCTCGGTATTGATTTTCCAATATCGCGATTAAACGGTAATACGGTATATTGCCCAAGACTAGTACACTGTCTCCAGATGTTTAAATTCCTTCAGATTTTCTGATCAGTTCTGTCTTGTTTTCATCACTATGTACTGTAGAAAGGCTGACTTAGCCCCTTCCCTTTTTTGTCAAGTGTCTCTGATGATTCTAACAAGCCTTTCACAACTTCTTCATCTATGGCTTGACCAGTCTTAAATGCCTTGCCACTTCTGATGCGAATTGATTCATGTGCATGGACATCTATCTGGTCAACTTGTTCATTTTCAGCACCTTGGATAGTTTTCTTTTTGTTTTGAACTCAGTATCAGTAAGTTCTCTTCAATAAGCTCTTCTCTAAGCCCCACCTTTTGGGCAGGGTTTGTTCACTGTCCAATGCCAATCCATATACTTTAGCAACTGTTGCCATCCAGGTCAGGCTTTCCTTTTCAAGCTTTCCTCTTCCAGCATGCCCATTGGACACGGCCGGATTGGGGAGGGGGCTTAGTGAAGAGCTAATTCTCTTTGGCCATGAGATTCTGCCTTGAGTGATGTACTGAATCCTCCTTGCATGAGACCACGCCTGACTTTGACCTCTTTGTTCAGTCACCTCAATTATGAAGTCTCCATGAACTGAGTGGAATGTGTCTCCAGAAAAACTTTTTCCATCCTACAGGATTTGTTTGGTGCAAAGTTGCTAGTGTTACATTCAACACATAAAGGTTGTTCTGCCAGTAATTGTTTTCTACTGAATTTATCAATGCAAGCTTTGTTAAATTATTATTCAGATACCCAATCGTAGTTGTTCTGACCAGTGTTGCTTAATAATAGCAAACAATATTCTCAATTCTGGGTTCAAGATTGAGGTTCTTCTGAGCATAGGGCCGGAACGAACCATTTCCATTGACAACAAGCTGGTATCATCTGTCCCAACAGCCAGGAACCTTGGTGTTGTCCTGGACAGTCAGCTCTCGTTCAAAGCAACATTACAGCTACATGACATGTATCACCCTTTCTTGTAGATCAGGGGTTTTCAACCTTTTTGACACCAGGGACCACCATTTATTCAGCATTTGAGCCACGGACCACCAATTGAGGACTTTTTAGCACCAAAGGCCTAAAACTAAAGAATTCTTTTGGTTTTGTATCGAATTCCAGGCTGGATTTTGCAAACAAAACAGTCTAGACTTCTTAATTAAATAGTGCTAATTCAGATGATGAATATTTTCACTCTTGCTCCCAAGAGTTACACCTGGTTAACCAACTTTCCATCATTTAGCCTGGGGACCACCTGGAACCTTCTCGAGGACCACTGGTGGTCCCCGGACCACCTGTTGAAAACCCCTGTTGTAGATTGATACTTCAGACATCACCCTGTGCCTATTCCTAATGTGATCCTGGGCTCTACACACCCTCTGCCACCCTGCTTCCTTCAAAGCATAACTCCCTCGTTACTGTTAACTCCAACCTTCAGCAGGGGCGAAATCCATTCAAGCCCTCGCCCGCGGGCGCCCGCTTTAAAAAACGGGCGCCCGGTTTCACAAAAAAACGGGCGCCCGTTTTCAAAAGCGGGCGCCCGTTAGTTTTAGGGTTAGGGTTAGGGTTAGGGTAGGTTTGTGGTAAAAGACTTCAATGTTTTGTATCTTACAACATTATGTATGAGTACAATACAGAGAATGTTTGCATCCGCCATCTTTGTTGAAGGAGTCTGTAGGTCTGACATAAACAATCTTAATTATCTTTCATAGTGGTTTAGGCCCTGTGGAAATGTTGTGTTAAGTTTTAAGATCCATTGTTTTTCTGCAAACTTCCTCTCTCCTCTGTCCATGTTTGATTGGATTCTAATCCACACACTTCCATTGCCCCAATTCCATGTCCCATAAAGTGTTCCACTATTAGGGACATCTCTTTGGCATTTTTTATGTTATATCTATGTTGGTTAAGTCTATCTGCTATTGTGTTTCTGGTTTCCCCTACATATTGTAACTTGCATTTGTTGCATGTGACTAGGTAGGGTTTTTGTGAAACCGGGCTTTCAAAAGCGGGCGCGCCCGCTTGAAAGCGGGCGCCCGCGGGCGAGGGCTTGAATGGATTTCGCTGGCTCTCCCAACCTTACTGGCATACTTAAGCCTCTCCACTGATCCAACATACTACAGCTTCCTTGGTCCCTCCATTGGCTCCTGGCTGCTGTCTGCAGTACGAATATTGGATGCCGTCATTCAAAGCAAATACAATATGGAACTATATATCTTGTCTGATCGCACCCTATACAAGCCCTCCAGAGCACTCAGATTAGCCGACACAGGGCCGAATGCGAAACAGACCTGCAGATTCGCCCCCAATCTTCAGCCACAGTCTGAAAATGCTCCTTCAGACTTCATCTTAGCCCATATCACTTGCCCTAGCCTCGACCTATGCTATGGAAAGGCTCCACTTAGTATCTTATCTTGCAGTTAGCAAACATACCGTATACCATTTTTGTAAACATGGGACCATAGTGTTAATATATGCATATATGCGCTTATGTGTCAAATATACTAATTGTCATTAATTATGCACAGTACTGTACATTGCAGAAATTGAATCTAGAGGAAAATATACATACTGAACATCCGAGCAAAGTTTGATAAACCCGTTTAACAAATTGTTATAGGATTGTTCCTGTCATTTCCGCCCATGTGTGAATATGCTGATAAATTCAATAATTATGCACAATACAAAAATGTACATTGCAGAACTGGATTCTATAGGAAGAAATACATATGGAACAACTGAGAAATGTTTGGTAAACCATTCAATCAAATTGTTATATGCTTTAGCATGGTGAAGTCTAGCAGAAATGGACAAAAAACGTTTTTTGTAGTCTCATACTTTAGAGGCTATTTTCACAACTTTCCCCCCAGACAATTCCAGGCAACTTTTTGTATGTTATTTGGGATATTAAAGATTCAAAATCAGTTGAGTTTGTTTTTTTTGCAATTAGGTGCAGGTCAAGTGATATTATTACTGGACTAATCAGTCAATCTATACACATAGACACAGCTAACACCAGGATAGTGAAAGAGATGGATGGGGATGGATGCACAAATAGAGAGAGAGAGATGGTGAGGAGGGGGATATGTTGAGGGCATGAAACAACTCTACAGGGCAGGAGTGGATAAATATCACACAGGAGCCTGAGCCAAGCGGTGCTGTGGAAGGCTGAGCACTTGGAAGACTGTGAAAAGCTGGTCCTTTTTTTTTTCTTTTTTTGCAGAGCTGTGACATTTGTTTCTTATTGTCTAAGTGGCAGTTAAAAGCGTTCTCTCTCTCTCTCTCTCTCTCTCTCTCTCTCTCTCTCTCTACCCCGCAGGGGCCCTCGGCTCTGCCCCCGGGCCGCTTTAACAGGGAGGGTAACATATTAGGACGTGTATGGTAAAGTAAACAATAACATAGTTGCAATGAGATGGAAATTTTTCAGCTAATGGTGTTTGTCATTCCTGTTTTCAGTGAGCTGAGAGAGGCCCCGTTTCTGTTTTTTTTTCTCCCCCCCTTCTTCTTCTTCTTCTTTGAGTCGACCAGGGAGACTTTGTTTATGAAAACAACGCAGGAGCCAAGGCTGAAAACCGACACACACACACACACACACACACACGAGGAAAAAAACACTGTAAATAAATATCGGTTTTAGAAAAATGCCTCTGCCTTTCTCGTTCCATTACATTAAATAAACCCCCGCATCTGGGATGAAAAGGAATCCTCCGCTCAATGTCCTCTGCCTCTGAGAGAGAGAGGGATCTGCTTCAAGTGCATCTTTTAAGTGTCTAATTCTAATTCAACATCTTAAATATTTTAACACGCTAATTTATTTGACAATCCAACACGGAGAGAAGGGGAGGGGTTGGGGGTAATTGGCAACGATGTATGACGCGAATTAAGACCCGGTCCACCAACTTTGCGGTTGATTGAAATAAAGCGGGAGATTATTTGATACGTCTGGGTCAGAAGGTTCCATTTTCTCACTAATCTTATAACGGCGTGTCTGGCTATTTAAAAGCAATGTAGCACTCACTCTGCTTTATGTTTCGCTGTGGGTACTTGTACTCTCTTTCCGTTGGCTCACTGGTTACCACATTTATCCTGTCCAGGTTAAGAGAAAAGGCACAACCGTATGTTGTTGTTGTTTGTATAGAACAATGGTTTTCAACCAGTGGGCCGGGGACCACCAGTGGTCCTTGAGAGGGTTCCAGGTGGTCCCCAGGTAAATGATGGAAAGTTGGTTAACCAGAATGTAACTCTTTTTGAGCATAAAATTTTTATTACACTCTCAAGAGTTAAAAATATTCATTGTCTAAATTAGCCCAAATCTACACAACTAGAGATCCAGGTTTGCCTGTTATGTTTCCGAAATCCAGCCTGGAATTGTAGATAAAAACAGAAGAAATCTTTGGGTTTTGGGTCTGTGGGACTAAAATGTCCTCACATAGTGGTCTGTGGCTCAAATGCTGAATAAATAGTGGGCCCTGGTATGAAAAAGGTTGAAAATCACTGATGGAAAACAAAGCTCTCTGTGACTTTTTCCCAGCCTATGTTCATCCAAAAAACACTAAGGGGCTCCATTTTCGTTACCATCTAAACCCCTTATCCTAAACCATTTATCTTTTTTTTTTTTTTTTTTTTTTACTATTTTGAAAAACGTTTTTGGAATAGTTCAACGTACCAATCTATTGACACATTGTGAGTTGTAGACTGGCCATTTAAACTATTGAAAAATGTTCTTTTTTAGTAGTTTAAAAAGGCAGAAGTTAAGGGATAAGGGTTTAGCGGTGACGAAAATGGAGCCCTTAATCTGCTAGTTTGCCTAGGTTTTGTCGGTTCAGTCAGGGCTGCTGGACATTTCAAAATGGGCTATGAGAGGACTATAAGGTCAACTCAAAGGACACAGACAATTAAAGCCACTTCACTTCCACTCTCTCCAGTGTTTGCATTTTTTGTTTGGGATTGTGTTTCCCGCTCCTCTCTGGCTCTCCAAGCCAGCCGCCTCCTTGCCTGATTTATACATAGTTGCGTGCCAGTATCACGCGTGAAACTACAGCCGATCTACAAGACCCATGACCCAATGCAGCGCGACGTGTGGCGAGCTTGCAGATCGACTTCTTTTGTTTGTGCGAGACACCGGCATGTAACTAAATATAAGTCAGGCTTCAAGCCCACTCTTAATCTCGCACCAAAAAAGAAAAAAAATGCAAGCTGTTTATTTGCGTAGGGCTAAAGCCATTCCATTAAGTAGCTCCACCAGGTGCTCTGTCCCTAAAAGGGATTTGTTTTCTGAAATAAATGGAGAGAAAGCCCCAGACTGCCAAAGTAATATTGACTATGACGTGAATGCAGCAAAGTTTAAGAAAAAATAAAAAAAACACATCCAAGTAGGACCCAAGACTCAATGTAGACCTTTTTTTCCCCTTTTTATTCCCTTACATAGTCACAGTGCTGTGCTATTACTCTGGAGGCGAAAACATATACACACACATTCCCATATGTCAGTACACAAATGGGTACCATCGACACATATGACATAAATATAATAATGTATGTATGTGATTTACGTTTTAAGCATTAGTTAGCATTAGCTTTAGCTATTGGAAGCATTAGCATTGGCTTTAACTATTGAAAAACAACAGATCTGCAAGCCCATAGCAAATGCTTCTGGGATTGTACCTGGAACTACATCATTTCATGCATGGGTCGGCTGCCATATAATATACAGACGATTTGGGGGGGGGGCCTCCTTGGCATGAAATATTGGGCACCCACTGGTGCAGAAATGCTGAGGCTTCATTCAGAAAACTGCAGGGATTTAGAAGACGCTTTGTAGGGGTTGTTTTTGTCGTTTTTCAGGTGAAAGGGGTATAATAATATTTAATAAAAAACAACAGCATGTATCCTGTGTTGTCTGCTGGTCCTGAACCTATCGAAAGAAATACACTTGGGCTAAATTATAAATTTCATTTCAGCTTGTCTGTGGCACAGAAAAACCAGCAGGCCCAAGTCAAAGTGCCTAGAATTGACAGAGAGAGAGAGAGTGGAGAGAGAGAGAGAGAGAGAGAGAGAGAGAGAGAGAGAGAGAAGAGAGAGAGAGAGAGAGAGAGAGAGTGAGAGAGAGAGAGAGAGAGAGAGAGAGAGGAGAGAGAGAGAGAGAGAGAGAGAGAGAGAGAGAGAGAGAAAGAGACGCTTTGACACATTCTCTCACTTTTGATTTTTTTCATCTTGCTGTAAAGACAAGTCATCTGCAGGTGAAATTTGCTTACTTTCCGTCACCCTCATTCAATCTCACAACACAAAGCGTGTCTGTCATGTTTGGCCTGTCTGCCGCCCCGGCAGCACAGGTGACATTATCAAAGCTGCTCACTCTGTTGTAGACGGGACTACAGTTTATACACCCCTATCAATATCTATCCAGAGCAACAGAAGACCTGTCTCTGTGTGACGTTGATAGAAAAATAGATTGAAACTTGACAAACATCATTTTTTTTCCCACCCTCTCCCCCACCAAAAGAAGGTAGTTTTAAGTAGCTTCCTAGATAACACATCTGCGATAACACTATCAGTACAATTCCGTCTACTTTACCACGGATGGTAATTCGCATGAAAGTCGCCGGAAATGCAAGACGGCGACAGAGAGGCAAAAAAAAAAAGAATAAATAATGCTGCTCTATTCTCTGACTGACTGCGTTCAGGCCTACATTTAGCTGTGCAACCTGTTTATACAGTCAATAAAGAGCCATGCTATCTGCCGGAGCCCCTTTTGATAGTGTCTGAGACTACCGCAGGAGCAGTGCATCTGATAGGGGAACGCAGACTGAAGGCCAGGTGATACTGTTTAGAAGGATCTGACACTTCCTGTGATCTCAATCGACAGGAAAAAGGAGAGAGAGAAAAATAAATAATCAAGACCCGCATCACAGCTCTCTCTACTGTGTTGTTCTCCTCCGCCGCTGCGACTTAAGTCTCTCTC
>CM076971.1:31774674-31794362 GCA_039105355.1 Benthosema pterotum | reverse complement strand
CTTATGACAACAATTCGGGTGATATCATCACCATCATGTCAGACGGGGCGTTCATAGTGCACGCTCGTCCTCCTTATATCGCCTCACTTCAAAGACAAGCGAGTAGAAGACGGATCGAAGTAGCCATTTGTGGTGTATTTATCTCCGTCTCGAGAGTGATTCGGCACTCTCGTCTTAGCACTCAGGCCAATGAAAACCTTAAATGGTTGTCCTTATCTTTTTGGAGTGAAATCAAGATAGCCCCAGAAGCCCTGCGAGTTTATTTGTGGTTGATTTGGAGAGAGAGGAGAGACAGGAAATGGACACCCATCTCACATTACCACTCACCACGCAGAGACAGACAGACAGAGAGAGAGAGAGAGAAGGCAGGAGAAGGCTTTTAATCAGCAAGAGGGCTGTGTTTTCTAATGTAAAAGTGTCAAAGATGTGCCTTGGCCTCGCAACGAGTGAAATGTGACCGAGTGCTGTGTTAAATAAAACGGGGCCTGTGGATTCAGAGGTGAGGGAACAGGGGACTTGGTGGTAACTGTTTTCTTGGGTAGATTATCAACCCCCCCCCTCCTCTCCTCTCCCGGCTCTGTCCAACACTGTTCTGCTGTCTGTCTGTCTGTCTGTCTATCTGTCTGTCTGTCTGTCTGTCTGTCTGTCTGTCTGTCTGTCGGGGAGCTGTCTGGCTGCTGGACGACGGATCGTGAACATCAACCGTCTGGATCGTTGGATGGTTATTGCCATTCGAATCAGAATGTCGTATCCTCACTGTCAGTTGAAATCATGACTCACATTTGCTTTCATTGTGGGTGATTTCAAGCCTTACCTGTGGCCTTGTGTAAATCCGTGTGTTTTTTGAGGTTGTTTTGTTTAAAGGAGAATTCCACCCCAAAAAGCTTTTTTCACCTTTATTTGCAGTTGATATTTATTTCCAAAAAGGTGGTCCAGTTGTTATTTTGTGGAAAAAATACTCCTTCAGGTCTGTTTCCCCTTACCCCAAAGTAAGCTTAGAATGGGTCTATGGGATGTTGTTCAAATTCACCTGTTTCCATCGCTACAAAATGCATTTTTTGCTATATTATTCTCTCTCCACCATGTCAGTAGTGTGTTGACACACATCTTCACTTTCACTTTTGGTTTTAGCAGTGGTTTAAGCCATAAACCGTGCTTCAGAGAGCTGACCAACGGTGAAGCAAAAGTGAAAGTGTGAGTGTCAACACCTGCTGACATGGTAGAGGACATTATATGGCAAAAATGCATGGAACATTAGAAATATGTGAATTTTGAAACCATCCCATAACCCCATTCTGGGTTTGTGTCGCGGTAGGGGAAATGCCACGAAATTATTTTTTCCCCCCACAAAATAACAACTGGTCCACTTTTTTTTTGGAAATGAATGAACTGCAAACTGAGGCCTTCTGGGGTGGACTTCTCCTTTATTAAACATGACATCTAAGGGTACCCATATTTTGCTACAGCATGTCCTGACATATCCCAGCAGGCTCTCTTCTGACGAGAGGAGGGAAAAAAAAACGAAGGATCACTTCCTGAAAGGTACAATGTGGTGGTCTGTGATTCCTGGCCTTTTCCGCTGACTCGTCACTGAGCAACAAGAACTGTAAACTAAAGTTTTGTGTGTGTTTGTGTGTTGTGTGTGTGGTGTGTGTGTGTGTGTGTTGTTGTGTGTGTGTGTGTGTGTGTGTGTGTGTGTGTGTGTGTGTGTGTGTGTGTGTGTGTGTGTGTGTGTGTGTGTGTGTGTGTGTGTGTGTGTGTGTGTGTGTGTGTGTAGGGGAATTATACACACACAGTGTATTTCTGTGTAAAAACCACCTGAGTGGTAGCCAGAGCGAGCTCGGCGGGTTCTCTCTGACTGCTCGCTACACGTTTCGACAGATGTTGGGCAGGGGAAGAGAAAGCCTCATTGCGACGACGAGACCCACAATCAAAAATAATTATCTTTATGGCTGGATGTTTACAAAGTGTTTTAATGTGATAGTCTGCAGGCCGACTGGCTACAGCCTGCTGTGTGTGTGTGTGTGTGTGTGTGTTTGTGTGTTTGTGTGTGCGTGTTTGTGTGTGTGTGTGTGTGTGTTGTGTTGTGTGTGGGTGTGTGTGTGTGTGTGTGTGTGCGTGCGTGCGTGCGTGCGTGCGTGCGTGCGTGTGTGTGTGTATAAAGCGTGATGCAGTAAACACCTCCGTCTATATTCACAACCAGTCGTTTTGTAGTTGCTCTGTAAAAACTCAATCCATCCATCTCTGTAGGCTTCTTCTCTGGGCTACTGTATGTATCTGATCTCTTCTCTGTCTTAGTGGTTCCCAAAGTAGGGTCCAGGGACCCCCAGGGCTTCTAGGTTGGTGGAGTTCCACCATCTTTTTTCATTTCATGATCTCAATTGCCACCCAGAAAACCTGGACTTTAACATTCAGTGGATTTTCTGGTGCTTTCTGGAGTTTTCTCTGGAGTTTGGAAGGCATTTGAAATGAAAACAGGCAAAAAACAGTGACATCTGCTGGCAAAACTTCTTGGGAAATTGGATTTGCAGAATGTGACATCACATTCTGCAGGAAAATAAAAGTACCTTTTGATCCAGAAAAAAGAAAGAAAAAACTGTTTTTTGTGTGTGCAAGTGAGATCAGAACATTTTCCCCACATGTCACAATCCCTTTAACGTTGTAACAACATAAATCTCGAAGATGTGTGACTTTTAAATTAAAAATTAATAATAATGTATGGGTCCCTCCCGATGTTAAAACGTTTGAGAACCACTGCTGGATCCCTGATGTCTCCCTGTCAGTGTCCCTCCATCCCTGGCTCCCCTGGTTCCGACCTCCTCACCTGTCCACTATGAATCACGCAGACAGCAGTGGCTGTGGCCTCTTTGACAGACAGGCAGAGATGAACACGCAGCCAGGCAGGCAAAGCAGAGCAGAGATCTGTAGCCGCCAGGCTTCAGAACTGCTCGACTTGTCTGGCTGCCAAGCCCGAATTACAGATATCATTATCATCGACGTGATCATATAAATATTAGTGTGTGTGCGTGTGTGTGTGTGTGTGTGTGTGTTTGTGTTTGTGAGCACGTACTGTATATACTGTATCTATAATTATGTATATTCTCTCTCTAGATAGGTAGGTAGATACAGTAGATAGGTAGGTAGATAGATAGATAGATACCAGGTAGATAGATACTGTAGATAGAAGTGTAGATATCTTTCTTTTTTAATTCATTTTTTCTCTCTTTCCTTTTCTCTCTCTCACTGTTTTTACAAGATATTAGTTCCCTGCATTTCAGCTTGGCAGACTTTTTTTTTCCCTTCCAGAATAGATTTGAATTGAATAATAAGTGTGCAGTGTGTTCTTGTGGTCTGCCTGAACATCAGTGTCCCAGATGAATAAGACAGTAAGGGGAGAGAAGAAAAAAAAAAAAACAGGTAATTATGCTGATCCAGTAAATGAATGACCTAGTGACCTGCAATTGTAATTTATTTAGTCGAGCCAAGTCATATTTATTACCCGTTTTGATATGTTTTTTTTTGTTAACTTCTCTTGAAGCCTTTTTTGTGTAATTAATTGGTTCTATGAAGGAAAAAAAGGGAAAGGGGAACCAGAATATTGCCTTCTCGCAGGGAGGATACAAGTCTGTTCTATTTACGAGCAAGGCAATTATACTTGGCAGGGCTCTAACGCTTTTTGCAATGATGTCATATCCCGGAATAACAGCAAAAGACGTTCACTCCCCGACGGAGCTGTTCCACCTATAGCACGACATTATGTTCCCTGTTTATCCAACAAACTCCCCCAAACCTGTGCCCATAAACATAAGGCTGACTGTTGGGATGGAATGTCAAGGAAGGAACGTTGCTGGTGGAGGTGGTGGTCCCCCCCCCCCAAAAAAAAATATTCAAATTAGGAGAGAGAATTGAGACGCTGGCGGGCGTCAAGAGACTGGCATGCAGCTGTCTGTATTTGAGGAGTGAAGTTGTTCCGCCGGTGCCAGTCTGCGGTCAGTATAGTAAGGCGCGTGCCAAGTTCCAATGCACAGCACTACTGTATGTTGTGCGAAAGAAAGAAGAAGTGCACGTCGCACGCTCTCTCTGGGGCGATGACATGTGCTACTTTACATGTAAATCCACCCCCACCCCATTCACCTCTGTGTGAACCCGCCAGGAGAGCGATTCTGGTTGCTGGCCTAAAGACAGAGGTGTGTTTTTATGACTAGGTGAGGCATGTCCTCTTCAAGGCCCCCAAGCACTGTATCTCTACCCTCCCCTTTAATCACTGCATCAGCCACTCTCATAAACTCCATGAGCTGTGTATTAGGGTGTGTGTGTGTGTGTGTGTGTGTGTGTGTGCGTCTGTGTGTGTGTGTGTGTGTGTGTTCGCACGCATGCACGCACGCACGTGCGTGCCCTTCCGTGTTTCCTCCTCGTTTTTTAAACTTAATCAGCAAAAAATAAAAAAAGCCGATGTAAGCGGGCTCATATTAAAGAGGTGATTATTGGTAATAAATACTTTTTTATACATACTTATTACAGAGGCAGTTTTCTTCTTGCGCTTAATGAGAGTAATTTGATGTGCTTGAGAGATTACAGTTTCGTAGAATTAATGCGGCAATCCCCCCATTCCAAGATAGAGTGAGATCTAAGATTCTTCACAGGTCGTGTGCTGCTAGATGCACCCCTCTCACATAGCAGCTAATGGAGTTGAACAGCAGTCTGTCATTTCCCCTGCCCAACCCCACCCCGCCCCGCCCAGCCCCAACCCACCTCACCCCCGCCCCGTTGTGATGCACCCCGCCTCCCCCCCGCTCTATAGCTCTATAGCCCACATGCCCTTGGTTCCTGCAGATCTTGTTGTTTGGCGCTGCTCCTGCCATGTGCCATCTGCATTTCACTTTGTGTTTGCTGTGTTTTCTTCTGTTTCTTCTTCTTCATTGTAATTATAGCATTATGCTATTGACATATAGCAGATCGACATGCTTGTAGCGCGGCATTCTTGAGTATATATCTTCTTTCACAGCGAAAGAATATATATATTCTAGGGGTGGGACTCGATTAATTTTTTTGATCTAATTAATTTGAAGCCTTGTAATTAATTAATCTCAATTAATCGCATACCAATATTTGACCCAAGAAGCATTTTTGTGTCAATTAAAACAGGGTGGTATAGTGTGTGACGGGTCTGTGTGGCGATTAAAATGAGTTAATTTTGTTAATCGCGTTATTGTTTCTGTGATTAATTAATCTCAATTAATCATTTAAAGTCCCAGCCTTAATATATTCAAATCTTTCTTTCCTGTGTGGTCCCCCTCCCTGGACAATCATATTTTAAGATGGGGGTTTCAAATTATAGATTATTGTGGGGGTCCTTGAAATGAAAAAAGTTGAGCACGACTAACATAGAAATACAGGTTTTTCAGAGAACTTTAAGGATTCAGAAGACTTATTTATCTAGATTTACAATCGTGGAACAGAGCCATTGCTGTTTTGTTTTTTCGTTCCACGCTAGGACAATATGATGTACCAAAATTTTGATCATTAAAATAAAATATTTGACGTTTCGTAAGCAGAATGGCAGCCAGTTAGTTGTTCAGTACTGTCTGTATACGTGAAAATTTGTGCAGGTTTCAACAGGACCTGCATTATTTTTTTTATTTTTTTGTCATAGCCCATGTTTTCTGCCGTTGTTTAATATTTCCTTCACATGTTTGTGTAAACCCTTTAAGCTTTAGCACATAACTTAATTTGGGTTGCGATCTCTCTCCTCTCCCGCGACATTTATTGAAGCCTGCAGCTCAGGAAGCCACCGGGGGCTGAAGGTGTCCGGGGCAGATTGAGGATGGTCAATCCTGTCACCGCTCCGCGCTCCGAATGCTAATTAAACCTCCCCGCCACTGTTTACAAAAGTGCTTACACTTTTTACCGCAACTTTTGACAGCCCACAAACACTCCACACCAGTCTTCTTTGCCCCCCCTTGCCAGCATTTTTCGAGGATTCAATAAATAAAATAAATTAAAAAGCAAATGGAATGTGGAGAGCACTTGGACAAAACAAAAAGCACACAAAGTCGCAGGGCCCACCGTGTGAGTGTATATATCTCTCTCTCTCTGTCTCACCTGTGAGACTTTGATACATTGTAGTCCAGTCTGACGGGTGATGTGTCTAGACCCCGGCTGGAGATTACACTGCTTTATGGCCAAAGCAATCTGATTTTTTTCCTCTTTCCCTTTCTACCCTCCCCAGTCCACCCCAGTCCACCCCACCCCACTTCTTTTCTCTTTCCCTTCCCTTTATTCCTGGCGGTGTGGGATCATATTACCCATCTTGGAATGACTTCAACAGAGACACCGGCTATTCCCAGGGAGCCGTCTCTCTCTCTCTCTCTTTCTCTGTTTGCTCTCTGGTCTCGGTCTCTCTCTCCCCCCTCTTCTTCCGTCTATCTTTATTTCTCTCTCCCTCTATCTCTCTTTCTCTCTCTCTCTCTCTCTCTATCTGCAACTCAATCCATAGCCAATTGGACCGGTCTGTGATTTATAGAAAATCTTCTCCCTTTGGAGCAACTCTCAGTCACACATTGGGACCCCCCCACCCCCTCCCCGCCACCCGGCAGACAGCACCCACCCCAACACACCCCATCCAGCATCTCATGATGTGTGTTAGGTCTGCAGGGTCAAGATGGAATGAGGTTCAAGTGTGTGTCCTTCAGCCAGAGACGGGAGATACCGTAGTAGTCAGACTGCCCTACTGTATACCCAGACCATAGAGGTCAGAACCAGCTGCTGTTTTTATTTATTTATTTGGTTTGGAATCGATGGTGTTTCAACAACCCCCCCTCCCTAAAATGAAAGACAAACAAAAAAATATAACACACTAAAAATAAAACAACATCAAAGTCCTGTCCCATGTCCTGTCTGAGTAAAATCAATATCCAGCTTAAGCTTTTTATATCCTCTTGAGGAAGGACATCAGTCAACTCACTGGGGCTGTTATGTTTGGCCTGGAGGCGGTGTCAGAGTTGTTGTCTAGTTTATCCATTGGTGGCATTATTCATGTGCTGGGTTGCTTTTTAAATGATGTTTTTATGCCTAATATTTATATCAGTGCAGGTTGCAGTAAACCTCTGATAGACTGATGTGCCAAACTGATGTGCTTCAACAACAGCTAAGCATAACATGTGATAGACAAACCTCTCCACCAATAGTTTTCCTATATGATAAACATTAAAAAACACACCACATATTCCTTGCTGACGAATTTGGAAGCGACTTTGAAGGTCTGGTTCCAAAAATAAACCAGTGTTTAATGTCCCATTATGGAAAAAAAGTCATATATAGGCTATGTGAACTCTAACACTTTAACATGGCACCTTTCATACAACAAAATGCTATGGATGGAAGTTACGCTAGGTTACATTACGTTGGAAGTTAAGTTTTATATATTTTCCACTCAACAAAATACTATGGATTTTATACTAACTTTGTTCTCTTATGAGGTTGGTATGAAAGGGCCACTTTCAAGAGTTCGCATATATGAACATTTTCCATATTTACATTGGAATGATTGAGCCCGGCTGGAAAGTGCCAACCCAGGGGTTGGACACTGGGGAATGGACGGGGCTTACAGCAAGGTCTATTGTAGTGTCTGAGGGACTGAGCCAACCCGTCACTTCTCCAGTCTGTGAATAGTTTGTCCCTCCCCGAACTCAAGTCAGCTGCTTTGAAGTTGTGCGTCGAAGTCTGTCGACTGCATTCATCTGCATTCAGCGCTAATAAACTTGAGAGATTTGGGAGGGTGGGGGTGGGGGGAGGGGGGGGTGGAGTCTGTTACCCTGCGGATTCTGGAGGGTTTTCGCTAAAGTTGTGTGAGACTGAGCCGAGGCAAACCTTCCCATTCTAAACAATATATGATTCGCCCAATAATATAATCTGCTCACAATCTTCCAGGACTCACGCTGGGCTTTGGGAAGCGTCCTGTGTTCTTTTTTTTTGTTCCTTCTTCTTTTCTTTTACACCAAGCACAACACTCCGCACCCACAAACCCATGATGCAACTCCTCCAACCGACGATGCAATCAGGAGGAGCGCGGGTGTTTTCAGAGCTCCGGTCCGTCTATATACCCAGCACAGAGTTGGTACGCCTTGGCCAATTCACCCTCCACCACCTCCCCAGAACCCAGCACCCACCAGCACCCACCCCAAACTTCTACCATTCTCCCCCTTTGCTCTTATCGACTCCATGGAAATTGCAGCTAAACGCAATGGTGGGCATCCCCAGGCATCATATGCTCGGAAGGAAAAGAGAAGGGCAGGGAATTAGAGAAGGGAATTGTTTTATTTTTTTGTGCTTGTCAGTTCTCATCCTCTCCAATATCGCCTTCCCCATGTCGACCCTCTCTCTCTCTCTGTTTCTCTCTGATTCTCTCTTTTTCTCTCTGTCTCTCCTCTCTCTTTCCCTCCATCTGTCTGCTAAGTGTAAATGAAAGCTACACATTGACTGCTCACTGCTCCACGCTCACCGACTGATGTGCCTCCCTGTGACCTGCCTCTTTAGTGGAGGCATTCATAGACGATGCCAGAGCAGGATGCTGGGCTTATAGCTGAGAAGGAGGGAGAGTGAGACAGATAGAGAGAGATAGAGAGGGGGAGAGAGGCAGACAGGACAGATGGAGAGAGAAGGATAGAGAGAGAGAGAGAAAAGGAGGCAGAGGCGGCCGCACACTGATAGACTTTCCACTGGAGTGGATTAAATCAGGATCAGGCTAGTGGAGCTGATTACCCCAATATGAAAATGCAGTATCTTAATGGTACATATTTTCATGAGGCAGCCCCAGTTGCCTTTCATTTTGCGGCTAATACGTCTATTCTTATGAGTCATTTACTTCTTTAATTACCTTTAGCAGCAGATGCACAATGGTGTATTAATGTGAATGATTTTTACTGCCACTTCATCATACTGAGCCCGGCGAAGTTGAAAGGCGTAATTGAGGTGGAAGAGCGCCTCGCGAGGGAAACAATATTTAGTTGACAGGTCCCCTTGTACTCTGGGAGGGTGTTTATGAGTTTACACCGCACTAAAGCCGTAATAAACACTGGATTCATTTAATAACTGCTGAATGGCAGGGGACGGAAATGCCTTCACCGACAGAGACAGGAGCTTTGCTCACTTATTGAATCGTGACAGGAAGTTGTTTGCTGTAATCAGACAACACTTTGTGTGCGTGTGTGTGTGTGTGTGTGCATGTGTGTGTGTGTGTGTGTGTGTGTTTGTGTGTGTGTGTATATTTGCTCACTTGCAAGGACTCGCTCTTGCATGTTGTTGCGTTGTGTGTGTGTGTGTATCTGCTCCTGTGTTTGTCTGCCACGTCTTGCTGCGCATAAGCAGGTATAAGCAAATAAGTATTTGCTGCCCGGCAAAAAGCCATCCCTTATTTGCCATCATCCTATTTGCTGCATGGGCAACTCTGACAATCCATGTCATTTGCATGTGTGCGTGTGTGTGTGTGTGTGTGTGTGTGTGTGTGTGTGTGTGTGTGTGTGTGTGTGTGTGTGTGTGTGTGGGTGGGTGGTGTGTGAGCACGCTCACACACACACACACACACACACACATATGCGTGCACAGTTGTGTGTTTTTGCTGTAGCTGCTTGTGTGTGTGTGTACTTGCTGTGTGTTCCTGAGCCACAGTCCAGTGAATAGAGGCCTTCTTCAGCCATCTGTTGTTAAGCTGCTGGCTAAGCGAGGGGCTGGAGAATCCAAACAAACGGCGCAGCACACAGCAAACGGAAGCTGTCAGGACCGCATAGCTGAGCTGACCTCCCCCGAGCCGAGGGTCAGCCCCTCTGTACCAGGCTGCTCCGGTCACTGTTTACTCTATCTCTCCTTCTCTTCATTTCCATCTGTTTGTTGTGTATCTCTCTCTTCTTCTTGGCGCTCTGTGAACGTCATTCTTTCTCTGTCTCATTTAGGATCCTTTTATCTTAATCTGCTGTTTTTTTTTTTTACCTCTGTCTTTTTTCTCTCCTGCATGCATGGTCCCTTTCCTCTCTCTCTCTCTATCTCTCTCTCTTCCTTTTGTCTTCTTCTTCTCTCCCCTGCATGCCTTTTTGAGATTCTCTTCATCTCCATTCTTGTCAGGCCATTTCATTTAGTTTCTGATATTTTAAAATAAGTTGTTTCTTTTCAACCTTTTTCATACCAGGGCCCACCATTGATTCAGCATTTTATCCACAGACTACCTTTGATGTTGAGTTTAATCTCTGTGATCCAAAAGCAAGGACTTTTCAAGTCCATTTGGTTTCATTTTAACACTCTCAAGAGTTACATATCTATAAGGGTCCATTTGGTTATACATGTATAAGGGACCACCTGTTGAAAACCCCTGAAATAATAAATAAATAAAAAGAAAATTTGTCTCTGCACAGTGTATTCCAAACAAACAACCAAAATGAACAATCAAAAGAGATTTTCCCTTCGTCGAAGTTGTCTTTTGTGTCTTATGTAAGTGCAGAGAGCCGTGCCCTATATTGTTTAAACATGACTATTTGGAATGTTTAGCCTCGTCATAAATATTAATAGATGAGTTGAAAAGTGCGGTGCGAAGGAAAGGGGAATCTAATGGTTTGAAGTGGGTATAAAACGTTGATTTATTTATGTATTCTACATGAATTAGTTTGGAAATCTAAACACGAGGTTGGAGAGTGTTGTTGCGAGGGCCCCCGTAATATGCAGGGTTTGAGCACGGAGGGGGGGTGGGGGGTGCTGTTTTCCATGTGGAGTGGCTTTTTTGGAAATGGCATTAATTATATACTTACTGGAAAACCAGCCTTGCCCTGCTTTGCATTGCAGATAAATGTTCATGTTACTGCGAACAAAAAAAAAAAAAAACAGAACCGTGACCCACCCAACCCCCCTCCTCCCCCCACACACACCTCCCCGCAATTAATATAAATATACTCGTTCCTCGCCCCTCAACCCCTCCTCCACTCCCCCCTCCCTAACCCAAATCATATGCATTTCAATTAAAATGACACTGATTTCTAGCTAGTTCTATTACACAATGTTTACACACACAACACACCCCTTCCTTTCCCCTCTGAACTAGGATTGGGCGATATTTCGGTTTTACCCGTTCAATGCGGTTCAATCATATCACCGGGCTTTTCATCAGCTAAACCCACCAAACCGTTTCAGGTGACGTGAGAGTGTTGGGTGCCTGTGATTATTGTTTATGGAAGCAGTATGGATGGCAGCATCAAATAATGCACAATAACCTACTGTTAACCTACTGTTAAAATACAACCACTGAGATGGTACAGAAGAAGAGTAGGCAATAGATTAGACAGCAGTGCATGCAACGGCTGCTCTATGCTGGGACCTCGTAACACTATGGTAGGCAGAGAGGGACAAGTCAGGCCAAATGCGAATACGACTGATACATTACAATCGGGAAAGGCACCTCTTATGGCAATAGACTGCAATAGCTGTCTCTGATTAACGATAATTAAATGATACTGTGAATGCATGGCCGCATTATTCTCAATCAGGCGGTAAAAACAGAAACCGCACTGTTTTGGTCATAGTTAACTGGGGTTTGAAATTTTGCAAACCGTACAACCTTACGTGTGGCGTTTCTAAGCAATTTGGAGCCCCATGCAAGATTTTCCCTGGAGCCAAATGGACCCGTAAGGTGGGCTCCAGGGAAAATCTCCTGTGACATCATACCTATGACAGGCACAGTAAAATGGTTCCCCCAAGGGATGCCTGGGATCCTTTTAAAGCATGTCTGGTGGTCGCCACCCCCTTCCCTCTTGGCGCCCCAGGCAACTGCCTAGTCTGCCTAATGGCAAAAACGCCCCTGAACATTACTGTGAACAATTGATATCAGTTGCATCTCCCATGCAGCCTCTGCGAGTACGAAGCCATAATGTAATTTCTGAATTCAATACACACGCAAACACAAACAGAGTCTATGCCTATCCTGTCTGTGGTCCACAGTAGTCGGTCTGCTCCCCATGCTATGCTGGCAAGAGGGTGTGGGAGAAAGAAGGGCAAGAAGCTCAAGCTCTTTAAGCTCTAGGTTACGGTATCAGTTCCCGCTAAGAGTTCCAGGGCTCTGGGCGTTTTTAAAAAGGACCCGCGAGCACGCCGCACACTCAGGACAATAAATGTCAGGTTAGTTGAGACGTGCGCTCAGTCAGTAAAGTCAAGCCAAGTATAACCTTGACATTTAGGCGGTCGGTGTTGGAAGCCCCCCCTGCGGAGGCCACAGAAGGCGAGCCAGAGGCCCTGGAGTCTGCTGAGCAGGACTACATTAAGAGCTAACGCCGTGTTGTTGCTGGCTGTGTCTGAGCCACGATCTCCTGGCTAATAGACCCCCAGTAAACCCCAGCCACTGAGTAAATACACAGCCCCTAGCGCTTAGACGTACACACATAAGCACACACACACACACATGCAAGGACACACTGAAGCACATGACCGCAGGGATCCAGTTACACCTGCATGCACATCTTCTAGCAATTAGGAGCAATCTGCTGGAAAGCATTTCACATTCAAGGTCTTCCCTGGCTCTCTGCTGAGAGCAGGAGGACACTGGTATAA
This sequence comes from Benthosema pterotum, assembly GCA_039105355.1. Lineage (NCBI taxonomy): Eukaryota > Metazoa > Chordata > Actinopteri > Myctophiformes > Myctophidae > Benthosema > Benthosema pterotum. The sequence continues at coordinate 31,781,780 of CM076971.1, read as the reverse complement.
AGTAAAGAAGTCTCCCCTGGCTGAACAAACAACGCTGGCCTGAGTCTTCTCTCCCAGTTTAGGACTCATCAGAGGTCCCTCTCTTCTCTCTTCTGTCGCTCCTTAGCCACTTCATCACAGTATTCCACTGTGTTGTACCATATGTGTCTTTCAACAGCTTGAACCCTAGCATATTAATCTGCGAGGAAACATTTGCTTAAAATGGCAGCTCCATAATGGTTAAATCGTACTTGCGCTTTGAGCTGGTTGATCAGATACTTCAAAGACGTTCTGCATAGTGCAAAGAAAGTGGACAAAGTACTGAAGCTGGTCAAGTTTACTATGTATATCATGCTATGGCGACCAACAGAGTGATATGTGGTCCAACATGCGCTGCTCCCATGCTTGCGGTTAGCGCTAGGTCAGGGTTTGAGGTTGTTGGTCTAATGACAATGGAACTAATAGTATATCTAAACTAAATCCTGTAACCGAGGGTTTGAGTGGTTAAAACAAGGAGATGAGTGCCGTCTGTCATCGATGCTTTCTGAGAACTTTGCTGGGCTGCCTCCTTTGCGATCCTGCTTCCTTGTTGTGTTTTGATGTTCCCTTCAGGTCAGCAGATATACATACTGTATAAAGGGTAGTACGTGAGAGAAAAGAGATAAACCTTACATGTGTCTGCAATGTGTCTCCTGTTTCTTCCCCCCTCCTGGCATTGAAAGGTGCAACGAGGGGGGAATCGGCGGAGCACAGACTCGACTGTGTGGCTACGCACTGAGCTGGGATTTGTAAGACACCCAGAGCCGGCTTTAGCAGCAGGAAACCCCAAAGCCTGTAAATAATCCACATGTGCAGACTGCACATAAAGACATCCAGTACTTAGCAATTCCCTTATCACAGCTAGATAGCCCAGGGACATAAGAGGCGCTCCTGCCTCTATTCACTAATATGGTGTGAAAAGTAGATGCAGATAACGCGCTTGTTGTTTATTGAGGCGGTGCCGTTCACACAGCGCGGAGGGTGTGAACTTTGAACATGTTTGAAATGGAGGAAAATAAAAGAGGATTGCAAATGACAAGGATACTAAATTGCAAGCTCTTTGTTACAGATAAGACGTTGTCAGGTGCCGGAGGGTGTTCTCTAATCAAAAGCACCTGGAGGTTTTTGCCGTGCACGTGTGCGTGCACACGCACGCTAGTGTGTCTGCACACACGCATATATACTGTATGTATGTATATGTGTGTGTCAAGGTGTCTATATATGCAATTGTGTTCCGTTCCTTATCCCAGCTTACACAGTAACAGGTCTGCCTTGCAAACAACCTGCGTTTGAGATTATAATGGAGCTGCTGTAGTCCACCGTGCTTCTAAAACTATATATACAGAGGAAACAAACAACACAAATCCAATTTATCAAGCTCATAGATATTCTGCTAGTGAACCAAATCAAAAACCTTTTTGTTTGTTTGTTTCTGTCTGTTTTGTTTCTCTCCCGGATTCCGTCCGTCATACTGAATATAACCACAGTTAGTTAGGCTGGCAACTGTTCCCAGTCGACTGCTACTACTGTAGCTCCCGTTTGTCTTTGAACCGCTTTTGTTGGATCAGATCAGTTCCACCTAATACGTGTCGTGATTCGCGCCGTCGTAGCGTCCGGACGGCACATTGTTCCACTCATCTCGCCAGGCTTCAGATGGCTCTCGCTTGTCATCAGCTGCCAGTTTATCGGCGCAGTCTGCAGCACTGCCTGCTCTTTTTTTTCCTCTAAGACGCGCATGTCTATCAAACCTCATGGTACCTTTGAAAAGGGAGATCAAAAGGAGATAAATTCCAAAGGAGAAGAGAGAAAGAAAGGGAGACAGAGAACGAGAGAGACAGAGAGAGAGAGGGAGTTGGTGAGTGGGGGTGCCCCTGCTATGTAAACATGGCAGTGACAGCTCACAATAGGATATTTTAGCGTAGCATTTGGCCTCCCCAAAGCACATGGCAGCTTCAGTGGCCTTGTTAAACTACAAAACAACAGCATTCTGCTCTGCCCGCAGCGTGGCCTGCATAACGAGGGTCCTCATCCCATTCCTCTTTTCATCTCATTATTTTTAACAATCACTGGGCTGCTTTTGACTCATCTCGTATCGCTCGCTCTTAAAATAAAATAAATCACGCTGGAAAGTTGTTAGTGCGAGAGAGCGGCACGGGCAGCCCCCAATACAAGCAACATCTGGTTATTTGTCTGACAGCGTCTCCCAATTTGCTTTCAACTAGCGCGCTTAGTTATGCCGACATGATCAGCCTCAATGTCCGCAACAAAACAATCTAAATAATTTGCATCGACTTTGATTCAGAAGCTAATGTCGTTGATGGGTTTATCACACACAGGGGAAGAAAGTTATGTTTAGCATTGTTGTGCCGTTCATATTACATAAGATTTATTCATCAAGATTAATTGATTAGATAGCTTCCCATGACGCTCTGCTCAAGCTTCTGTTCAAGCGTCATATTTCATTGTTAGAATAGATTATTGTTCAAAAGCATACACAGATTTGTTTAGGCTATAGCACATGCACATAGTACGGCCTATTCCTGTTAAACACTGACCCTGAGAGGGTTCCAGGTGGTCCCCAACTAAATGATGGAAAGTTGGGGACCACTTTGGGAGCATAAAAATGAAACCAAATGGACCCTTGTGTGTCCATTTGGTTTCATTTTACAGTCTCAAGTGTTAAAACATTCATCATCTGAATCAGCCCAATAGACTATTGGAGAATATAGAAGAATGGTCATTTTTTATCTATGTTTGCCTGTTTTGTTTCCGAAATCCAATCTGGAATTCTGCACAAAACCATAACAAATCTTTAGCTTTGGGTCTGTGGGGATAAAATGTCATCAAATGATGATCGGCGTGGCTGAAATGAGGAATAAATAGTGGGTCCTGGTATCAAAAAGGTTGAAAACCCTTGGTGTACAAACGTTCCAGTGTCCCTGTGCAAGTGACAACAGGCCTGTACACGACAGAGACGGGATTGTTGTCTCTTATCTTTGTATTTATTCAATTGTTGCAGTTGTTTTAAGACAGTGAGGGAGGACTTCCCAGAAGTTCATCTGTTCATCCATGACTGTGTCGACTTCCTGTCATATCCTGTTGACTCAGCTCTGCTGCTTCAAACAGACTGTGCTGTAAAACCCAGACACATCATGTGTCATCCGTTGTTACATGGCAGTGAGAGAGAAACAGCCGTTTGTTTACCCTTGGTTTGATTTCAAACCACACCTTTTGGGCTTGGTTAAAATGCCTTTGTCTCCACCGTGCTTTTCCCGTAAATTGTTTCTTGTACTTAATCAGTTTCTGTCATTCAAGTTCGCTTTTGGGGAGAGTCGGTTAGACTTAACGGACGCCAATGCCTTTATCTGATCGTTCAGCGCTTGAAGGTCACCACAGAGCTAGTGATATGATAGAAAACTTGCGACAATACCTGGGCGACATTACTGTATTTGGATCACTGCAACATATAATTTACCTTGCCCATGATAGAAATCTGAAATATCGTCCTGATGTCAATATGTCATCAGTAATAATGAAGAATAGAGATTACAGTTGGATATGGGAAAAACAAGGTTTGACTGTCTTAACACCATGACTCATCCCTCGTCCCTATTCTGGGAATGTCATGATAGCCGAACATTCAGAAAAAGTAGGTGAAGATTCGCCACCAAGTATAGCAAATCTACACCCTCACAACACAGATTGGCAAAGACCTCTCTCCATGGGGGGAAACAAGTCAACAAAGTATATTGGATTTCAGTTATTAATGGTTATACAGTACATGTATCCCTTAATGAACTATAAAACAAAGGGGATATCAGCAAACAGGACTTGTTTCAACCACTCAGGGCCTCAGGTAGAGTTGGAACATTGGCGTCTTTTTAATAATTTCCAGAATCGTGGCTATGAGTGTGCAACTTTTTTCTCCTTTTTCTATCGCCATAGGCCTTTAGCACCTCACCAATTCTGGGGTGCGCCTTCTCCTGTTGGTCCACCAAGTTATGACAAAATGTCATAATTTCCCTGAGTAAAGAAAATGATCAAGACAGAGTTTCCCTCCCTGGTGATATGTTCTTGTGTGCGTGTGTGCGCAGTATGTTAAAGAAGCTGTACAAATCACTAGGAACAAGCTGGCTGTTTGTGCGCGGTGATGCTCTGTACCCCATTAAAATTGTGACCATAATAAAAAAGTAGAGAACATAGTCAATCTTTGGGATAACATACATACCACGATAGATACATTCATAAAGTACTGACTAGCACTGTTCTAGACAATATAGTATTGTTATGTAATGATCTGGCATGTGCTGTTCCCCCAAACCTATATGCCTTATTGCAACCAACATTTACAATACTTCACAAATCTTCTTATAATTATAAGCATGTAGCAAGTATTATGAAGCCATATAAGAGCATGATAATGCATTATAAATGCTTGTTATTTTCTTCCCTCTTCCATCTTCCCATCAATACCTCTACCAGCACCATATTTTATCGCTCGGTTAGCACCATGCAGGCGTTGGAGTGAATCTCACTCATATAGTTTTCAAGTCTCAATTTATGCACTACCTTTATGAGAGGCACTATTGTGGGCTTTCTCCTCCCCGAATTACAACACGGAGGACAGTGAAAGTTTGCACACAATAATGCATAATATTCACATCCTTACTTCTGAGCATGTGTAAATTGAGAGTGGAGTGGAGAGACAAAGAAGGAAAAGAGCAGAGAGCGCTGTAATGACACTTTTCCACTGCGTGGTAACCGCAGATTCGGCACAAACAAGGGGAAAATGCATTCTGCTACACTGCCACCGAACTGTGTCCGAGTGCCCTGCCAACAGCCATTAAACTCCCCTCAACATTTAAAACCGACCTAAAAACACGGCGCCCTCCAATTACAATTGGCAGTAAATCATTTTGCCCCCAATATCTCGCCCCCAGAGAGTCAAACAACACACAGTCTTCCCTCGGCGAACTCCACAGTATAAGAGCCTGTGTGTGCGAGTGGCACCCTGTGCCTCCTGGCCTCACCCCCGCCATTTACTGTAAATATTGCTTTTAGTGCTGCTACATGTAATCTATTGTATATATTGTGAGTCTCTATGATGAATTTAGTACTACGCAACAGACCACAACGGAAACAAGTCTCAGGGCTGTCTGTGTTATCCTTTACGCATTGTTTTGTTTTTACTGCCATACTGTTTTCGATCTTGCTAATGAAATATTCAATCAATCACTAAAACGGACTTGACACTACTAGACTGCCCACTTCTGGTGCCAGGCATGTTGTTTTCTTCTGCAGACGGTGTCCCTCACCGGTAACTGGTCATCATGGCAATGTCCAACCCTTCATAGCACAGTGCTAAGAGAACAATGCCCTGGTTGTCTGGAAACTATTTCACCTAGTCGATGCGGTCCAACAAAAACAGTTTTGACAACATTTTTTAGGCAAGAAATATTCCCTGTTGTTGCTGGGCCTATTTGGGTATATCTCGGTACATTTTGTAAAGCATTATCCCATATTTCTGGACCATTCATCCATCAATTGACTTCTAAAATAAACATTTTGAAATACGAGCACATATAATTGTTTCATTGGCTCTATATCATCCTCATACAGTCAGTGAGTGCCGTGGCTTTTGGATCATCCCATCTCTCAGAGATCTGAGATGTCTCAGAGCCTCAAGGAGATGGATGGTTGGCTGGAGTATCCAATAACTAAACACATTTCAATTCACTCACTCTCTGGCACGCACGTGCATGCACACGCACGCACGCACGCACGCACACACACACACACACACACACACACACACACACACACACACACACACACACACACACACACACACACACACACACACACACACACACACACACACACACACACACACACACACCTGCAACGCACATACCTCCATGCTGTGGGTGAGCATTCTCCTGCTGACTAATCAATCCCCCAATAGACACTCATATTCTGTTATTCTCTGTATGGTAATGTCCAGCTGAGCGTCATCTCAGACTGCCTCTCTGTCTTTCTCCTTTGCCTCTGATGGATTCTTCATGTTTCTCACTTTCATGTCACGTCATTCTCACATGCTTTCCAACGTTTTTCTTCTTTTTACACCTTTTGTTCTTAGTGCCTTAATTTCCCCTCTTTTGTCGCTCTCTCTCTCGTTCGCTGCCCCTCTTGCTATTTACATTTTTTTTTTAATTCAGCATTTGTCTTCCGATCACTAAACTTCTCAAGTTATTTGACTCGTGGATAACTCTTTAAGTCTTCTCTCATCAGCGGAGATGGTCTTGGATGCGAGATGGTTTCCGACTGTTTGTTTAATTGTGGGAGTAATCGTCTGAGGAACATGGAAAGAATGAGGCCAGTTATTTAGCCAGATGGTTTACTGGTGGAGGTGTGAGGCCGGCCAGCGCGCTGTGGGAACACAACGCTTGCTTTTCTTGGTATCGCTGTCCGTTTTCATGGCCGCCGTTCCTTTTTTTTCTCCTCCCCAAGGCTTTCTCTCCCCCCGTTCTCTCTCTCTCTCTCTCTCTCTCTCTCTCTCTCTCTCTCTCTTTCTCAGTCTCATTCTCTCCCTCCCTGTCTTTGTTTGCTCTGGATGGCATGTTTGATTATTTATCGTAAGGGAAAAGGGAGTAGCTAGAGCAATAAACATGTGACTGCACTGTATTTTGTTTTCCACTGAGAAGGCCATGTCCTTTAACAGATATTCGAAGCAGCCATAAAGCCTTTTATTTGCTTTCTAGAGGGGGTGGGAGGGCTCTGGAGAGCCGGGGATGGATCAAAATGCACTGATCAGCGTCTATTTTGCGGTTTCTGTTTACTGTAAGTGTGACTTATCAAGAGATAAATATTATCCCTGGCTGTTGGCGGGTTGGATGTTTCTTTTTATCTTGTGAGTTTTGTTTTGTCAAGCGATCATTGTTCCCTCTGGGCTCGTGGAAGAATTTATGTAAATTTGTTTGAGTATCAAAAAGAAGTTCTACGTTACGCAGTTTGTTTTCTTATTAGCTATCAGTGGGCCAAAATAGTTACGCATCTGTACTGTGATAACAGCCGTAAAAGTGCTCTCG
>CM076971.1:31717174-31772174 GCA_039105355.1 Benthosema pterotum | reverse complement strand
ACCGTGCCGGAGATTAGCTGGTAACAGACCGATGGACGGACACACACACAAACATACGGATGGCAGGCCCGGAAGCTAAAAAATGGTCCTGCAACCATTTTTGGTTGCAGAACTTACTGTATATTAGGCAAGTAAGCATCAATAATAACATCAGTTGTTGTTGAAGTTGCAACAGCATGCATAAAGGTATAGTGGTGCTAGTTAGTAGCAGTAGTAGTGTTTCAAATCATTGTAATTATAAGCACTTTAATTTGAAATATATTTGAAATTTGGGTTGTTTTGCATGCCATCATGTCTAAGGTGGGGCAGTCATGGTACCCCCCTCCCCCCCATGCCTAGATCCGGCCCTGACGGATGGACAAAGTGCAAAACATACTCTCTCTGCACGCCTTCGGCCTGGTGGAGAGAATGAGGGAGTGAGAGAGAGAGAGAGAGGGGGACAGGCCCGGATGTAACATTTCCCAATTGGGAGAACAGAAGAAAATGGTATGGGGGCGTCTTGCCCATATCCCCATACCATTTTCCGTTAGAGACTTTCATTAGGCAAGTAAGCATCAATAATAACGTCAGTTGTTGTTGAAGTTGTTGGTTTAGTCGTGTCAAGGCACCACTAAATCAAGGCATTTAAAGGACATTGAATCCACATGCCCATGCCTCGATCTGGCCCTGGAGAGTGAGAGAGAGAGAGCAACAGTGTCACCACACCTATGACAGGGTGCAGCACAGCACAGCACAGCTATGCAGTGGCCTGGCTGTTCCTTTCTGTCTCATACCTGCTGGGGTCACTCCCCACCACCAGCAGCAGGGGGTGCTGTGGAGCAGCTCTGTGAGGCTAGGGGGCTGTTATGTCAGAGGCTGGAGGAGTGAGGCTGGACATAGAGGGCTACAACAGGCCCATGGAAGAGGAGGAGGAGGAGGCGACTGGCCATGCCGGCCGGGGCAGTTGTTTGGGGGTGCTTTTGTGACGCGGGGCAAAACGGGACGGACGGAGGGGGGCTAGCGGGTGTCACTTTTTTTGTTTTGCTGTGTTTTGTTCTTGCTTTTGAATGGGGACGGCTGGCTATGCGTATCTGATGCAATATTTACGTTGGTTTCAGATGTGCTGTCTGAGCTACCTCAGAGATGCATATCTTTGTTTGAACAAGGAGGGGATGTTTGTTTCACTGTGAAATTGCACAACGACTTCAGGGCATATTTTGTAATTAATACGGAGGGGCCCCTGTTCTGTATGTGTCTCTGCATGTGTGTGTGTGTGTGTGTGTGTTGCGTGTCAGTGTGTGTGTGTATAATATTTAATACCCCCGCCATCCCATTGGGGGCCCTTTTTAATGAGCTATTGTAGCGGGGCTAGGTCTAATGTCAGGTAGTGAAAGGGCCCCTTTGTTGTGCAGATGTCTTGGAAATAGCTCCAGAGGATGAAATATGACTGTGATGACCTTTCAGTTGTGTGCATATTTGTCAGGATTCAAATAAGTTGAAAGGATCAAACCAAACAGTTTCCCCTGCCTGGCAGGGAACTGTGTGCTGCAGAGGTCAACAGAGGGGACCGTCAGCGGCAGATTCCAGCGAACAGCCAGTTGTTGGTACATAGTGAAGTACTAGACCATCTCCCCGTGCAGACAAAGACAAAATTAAAATTCTAATTTATTAATGTATACAGAGAGCTCGGCCAAGCTGTCACTCAGCTATTGAAAAGAGAGCTGCCTCCCCCCTCCACAGCCCCCCACCACCACCACCACACACACACACACACACACACACACACACACACACACACACACACACACACACACACACACACACACACACACACACACACACACACTCCGCTCTCCTCCCCTCTCCACGACTCTCTCCTGCCCAGTTCTTGTGAAGCGAGGGCGGCTGTGCTCTAACTGCGTCGTATCCAACTTGACGCGGTAAATTGCCTGAGTTCTAATGTTTGTGTGTTACACACACTGCGACACTTTGAGTGCTAATTTAGCCCCGAGAAGTGACTGGATTTGGTTTCATTTGTACACTGGCTGGCTCAGGGTTAAATTAATGGTGAGGATTTACCGCAAACCGCCATTATGAAAGGGAGGAGGAAAAAAAGAAGCCACGGGGACACGACAAGTGTTTGTTTATCTCTGAATTACATATCCTGCTAATTAAAGGCATCCTTACTACACACGGGCACACACGTGCACGCATGGACACGCGCAGTCGCGCACACAAACACACACACACACACATGCACACTATTCTGCTTAAGTCTTCATACGTGTGGTCGTGTGTGAGATATCGTGTTTGCACTTGTGGTCTTCTGGCTAGCCTCATGAACAAATGGGCGCACGTGCACACACCCCACGCACACATATGCACACACACACGCACACGCAGAGACACGCACGCACAAGGCTGATAATGATGCTCTGTTCAGCTGGACCCAGGTCATCAAAAGACATGATCCAACAATTACGAGGCTGTGTAGTACTGACAGCCCATAAAAGTCACCTGATCGGTGGGAGCCATCTGCGGACGGAGCTTCATTCATCTCAGCCATATCCCTCCATTAGGCATGAGAGACAGAGACCCTCCAGTCGTTCACAGATGACATGCCTTCTCTCTGCCTTCCTGATCCACTCCTTCACACACACACATAGTCTGTTCATTTGTCACTCATGAGCAGTGTTGGGCAGTAACTAATTAAATATTACATATTACTGTAATATTATTACCTTTTCCAGAAAAAATAAAGTACAGATATTACTCTGCCAAAATGTACTCTTTGTTACTCGAAAAAAATGTTTGTTGTTGCAAGTGAAAATAAAACAGATTTGCAAGCTATTAACAGATAACAACAGAGATGCACTGTAGTTCCTAATTCTAATCCACCACAGGATTCTGCACACATGACAAGTTGTCACTAAGCAGATTGTGTTATATATCTCTATTCCTTTGTGGGTGTAGGATGGGGGTCTTGGGAAAGTAATATTGTAAAATGTACCGGTAAATGTAATGTATTATTCTTTGATTCTTCTTCTAGTAAGTAAAGTAATTACATTTTCTAATGGGTCATAAGTAAAGTAAAGATATTACTATCCTAAGTAATATTGCCCAACACTGCTCATGAGACAGTAACATTTTAAATTAGTTAAAAAAAGCACTCTTAAAAGTGAAATTAAAATGTGACTTTTACGGTGTATTCAAGTCAGAAGGGGGGGGGGGTAATAGTGAACTGTGGTTTATGTGATTATCAAAATAGAGAAAAAGAGATCTGCACAGAGGGGCCGACGGAGAGAGAGAGAGAGAGAGAGAGAAAATAAAAGATGAGGCTACAGAATCCTTGATCAGCATTAAATGGCTCTTTAGTTTTATATCTTCAACAGGGGTCCCCTCCTCTCTCTGGAAGCTTTGGGAGGAGGAGGAGGAGGAGGAGGTATAGGAGGAGGAACGGTTACAACTGTATACTTGTGGCCTGAAGGCGTTTCATCAGACCACAGATACACAAACAGCTTGCCGCTCGCGCTGGAGAGCAGAGCTTAACATACTTGACTGGTCAAAAAGCCAGTAAATTACACTGACAGAATGACACATGTAATTAAAAGAGTCCATGCCACTTTACCTCTCTCTTTTTTTCTCCCCCCACCACCCCCCCTCCTCCTCTCACACACCTACAGTGGCGCGGATGAAGAGAGCCGGTGACTCCCACCCCGCTAATTACCATTATCAGCGAAATGCGAGGGTTTGACTCATTAGTTCCATGCGCATTTAATTAGAGGCAGACCGAAATTGGATTTAACTTATTACTTTTTCATGGATCACTTTCTTGTCATCACTTCAAATTGGATTGCAGCCCCAGGTAACTAATTATGCCAGCCGCAGGATCAGGAGTGGAGAAATAGGTAATTAGGAACAACACTGTCGGACCCTCGCTGATAGTCCACCAAGCCCCACGCAGGGGGCGTAGTGTGGGGGGAACCACGCCGATCGTTTGTTGCTCGGGAAGCCGACTGCTTAACTACGCACGCGCTGCGAGCCGTCCTACGGTATGCACCTAGCCTCCTACAGGGGGATTATGTGGCGTACAGCTGGGCTGAAGATGTTGTGTCAACATGGTGTCTCTGCTATCAACCTAATGCCCAGATTAGGCTTGTTTCCGACCCTGGGCCTTTGCGGCCCCTTGATTGGTGTACATTATTCATGACCGGCGCTGGTACTACAGTGCGAGGGTGTTGGGCTCGGGGCCAGCTTGTGTTCTCGGTACGGGACCCTCTCTCTCTCTGTCTCTCTGTCTCTCTCTCTCTCTCTCTCTCTCTCTCTCTCTCTCTCTCTCTCTCTCTCTGTCTTGAGTGATGCTGATGACCGTTATCGCTCTGCCTGCATGGTCTGAAGTGTCCTCATGAGAATGTGCAGGTCTTTATAAGCATTGCAGGAAGAAAGAGGGTTTTTTTCTGGAAGAAGAACTAAACACAATCTTTAATGAATATCTTGTTCCTCAAAGTCTTTTGAGGTTTTCTTTGAGAGACGTTTTTTTTTTTTCCACTTAGCTTACATGTGAGGAATGTTGTCAGGGATGGGTATACAGCACTGAATCCCATCGGAACTTTTAAGTGTTCTTTACAAGTCAAGTCCTTGTTTTGCCAGGAATGGAAAACCTCAAAAGAAACATGATTTCCCATAATACGCTGAGATTATGTATGGGTTCAAATTAAACCTTGAAGTGAATGCCACTACGTCAGCATGGTAAAACGCTGTGTATAACTGATGGAATCATAGGTGCACAGCCTGAAATTATCTTTATATTTTTGTTGATTTAAATCACAACAGCGTCTGTCTGTTCTCTCTCTCTCTCTGTCTCATATTCTCTGTTTGGACACCACTGTGTTCCACCTCACAAGGGGCATCTCCAGGTCAAAAGATAATGCCTTTTCAGTTCGCACGATGAAAGCCTTTTAAGTTGTTGTATGTCCAGCGCACCACCACCACCACCACTCCACCCCTCTGCAACACCCCCCACCCCTCCACCTCCCTCCCAAATGCTTGTGTCGGTCGCATCCTTCATCTGCGGTCTGCTGGGGGTATTATGGGGCAGGGGGCTCCAGCGTGATGTGACAGAACGCAGCAGCCAAGCCTCTCTGTCTGACAGGACAGAGAGAAGCCGCCGGCTTCTCTCTCTCTCCGTCTCTCTCTCTCTCTCCCCGTCTCTCTCTCTCTCCGTCTCTCTCTCTCTTTTCTTTTTTTCTTTTCTCTTTCGCAGCAGACCCGTGGCATTGTCCTGACACATGTACACCACAGCGCTCCAATCTGTAAGTCATTAGAGTGCTGGGCCGGGGCCCCGTCAGCTGGAGTCCGGCCAGCACTCCAGGGCCGTACCGCGGCGGCGGGCATTCCGAGGAGGTGGTTCCCTCAGCCCTGTACCGGTCGGCTGGCCGGTGGCCCGAGGCGGTGCGGGCACTGCTAACCCACCGGCGAGGTGACAGTCAGCCTAATGCAGCCCTGGCACTGGCTACCTGCCCAAGCAGGAGCATAGAAAAAATATATAATAATTTAAGCCTTATTTACCCTGGTTTGGCTATTTTAAGGTCATTCTCTTACAGTCACTGTATGGCTAACATTTTAAACAGGAGCATATTGAGCCGCAGGAATGGGAGGAAGGGAAAAAAATGCACCTCTGTGATTTTCTAGCCAGCCGAAATTGCCACACATGACAGCAAGGCAAACATTGTGTGTGATTGGTCAGAAATTCAAGATGAAAAAACAATTCGGCTTCTTTTGAAGTTGTGCTGCCCTGCTTTTAAAACACAGTCATTCTAATTAAATCACCAGCATGCAGGCCTGTCTGGCCTCAAATCTTTCTGTGGATTATTCCATACAGAGGATCAGAGGTTACAGAGACTTTTGAAGCCGGCCAAGATAGCAGGGCAAAAGGAGGTGGAACCAGCAATGATCACACCAGCTGCTGTCCAGGGTATATATATATATTGTTGACTGTTATGGCTGAAGTTTTATCCACTCTATACAGCCCTTTTAAATAATCTATAGCACCAAAAAAAGCAGATCTGGTCTTCTGATGTGTTGCGTCAGGATTCATCTTTTATGGAAATGTCCACTAGAAGGAATCGTCTTTCAGTCTGAGTTGAGGCTTAACCCCATCAGATAACATCATTGGAGGGAGTGTGCTGCGTGCGTTGCGTGTGAGATCCTGGGAGTGACTCCTGCCCATGAGTGCAAAAGGTCTCAATTAATTCTCATATTGATGCATGCGTTGATCCAATCTGTAAGGCGTTCTTACTCTGAACGGGGGAGACTGATCTGGGGCGGATGTAACATTTCCCAATTCCCAGGGGAAAATTGTATTCATCGCGCCATGGGCGATGAAGCCGCCCCCATACCATTTTCGGTTACAGGACTTTTATTGGGCAACTGTTTTGAATGATGAAATGCTATTGGTTTAGTTGTGCCAGAATTGTAGTTAGTTAGTAGCAGCAGCAGTAGTGTTTCAAAACATTTTAAATATAAGCACTTTAATTTGAAATATCTTTGGTTGTTTTGCGTGCCATCGTGTTTGGTGGGGCAGACTGGACATTTATGGGGGCATTGCCCCCCCATGCTCATGCCTAGATCCGCCCCTGAGACTGATTGAGGAGGGGGGGACCTCTCTTTATTGCTTGTTTTCAGTGTCATACTGTAAAAATGCATTATTTGCAGCGTAGTCTACACAGTAGATTAGAACCAGGTTTGGGGATAATCCTGTCAGAATGAAGTCATAGTCAGTCATCTCACAGCTGATGAGTGAGTTCCTCCCCCAGGGGAGAGGAGAGGAGAGGAGAGGAGAGGAGAGGAGAGGAGAGGAGAGGAGAGGAGAGGAGGGGAGAGGAGAGGAGAAGAGAGGAGAAGAGAGGAGAGGAGAGGAGAGGAGAGGAGAGGAGAGGAGAGAAGAGGAGGGGAGAGGAGAGGAGAGGAGAGGAGAGGAGAGGAGAGGAGAGGAGAGGAGAGGAGAGGAGAGGAGAGGAGAGGAGAGGAGAGGAGAGGAGAGGAGAAGCAACTCTGTGTCCACGTTTTGACAACTTAGTGGTTCACTGTTTCCAGTCCCAATAAGGCATTTAAACCCGTTTTTAGCACAAGGAAACAGCGTGAAGTTTTTGTTTCATACCTTATGAGAGTGTAAGCCAGGGATAGGGACATTTGTGTTGGATGTTCAGTAATAAACCTTAGTCAGAGTCAGAATTGCTTTTGCGAACAACCTTATAATCACGATGGGCCTCTGAAACGTATAGGCATGTGAAATGTAACGCTGTGTTTCCTTTGTTTATCTTTTGGTACCTTCTCTAAATATGAGAAAGAATGGTTACTGGTAATATCATCAACAATGTCTATCCTCACGAAAGCATGACCTGAACCACTCTATTAACATAATTAAACACTGTGTTTAGTTTAGAGTCAAAACGATCCATTCTACAAATGTTTTGAAGGCAACTATTAATCATACACGTTATTGTTGTTTTGTTTGGAATTGAGATAATTGGCCCAATACATAATGAGAATGTTTGCCTGCATTTTATTTCTGCATTGCCTTTAAAGCTCAAAAACATCCCATTGGCCCAGTAGAACAGTTTCAGAAGTGCATTAAACCCATTGTGCAGAGTTTATGGTCTACACTGAATGCCTGTTTCTGTTGTTTGACCATATATGGACATGCCTTGTGACATCATCATCATCATGGATGGAGATCCTTTGGCCAGCAACTCTAATGATCTGACCTCAAACCCCCCACCCCCAAAATTAAGGCCCAGCCCTAACTGGGCCCTCATCAAACCCTGTACACTCACAACACGGCCCCTGCTGGTACCCTTAGATCTCCATATATGGAGCTGACCTCTTCTATCAGATGTGGTCATATCGACAAATGGAATGGAATTACAGAGCAGTGTTCTGTCATTTCATATGTTGATCTGATCACATCAAACCCTGTACTACACTCAAGTCACCCTCCATATATGGCCAGAACAGAATTCATTCCATATGTTGGTCAGACCTCCCATGCCACAGTGCAACAGTGCAGGTCTGCTGTCACCCAGCTGCTGGTTGCATGCCCTCAGGCATCTTGCTGGTAATATGTATGCAAACTACGCATTCAAAATGTTTTTTCTCTGTGACATGGTATGAAAGCAATATGCAAAATACTCCAAACTAGTTACCATTAGTTGAATTTACGAGCTAAATTTTATTGAAAAATAGCATGTGTTCACAGCTCATAACGTGTCACAGAGTGGCGTGCTATGAGCCGTGAACACCTGCTATGAGCCGTGAACACCTGCTATGAGCCGTGAACGCCTGCTATTTTTGAGGAAATTGTGAAAACGCAGTGCAAATCTTTGAATATTATATGCTCTTTCAGAGTGAATGTTTTCTAGAATCTACAGGACAAAAATGGGTTAAAGAAACTCCCTGTGGCGAGTTTCTTTACTAAATTTACCTATTGCTTCAGAACACAGATCATCAAACAATCTGAGGCAAAAAAAATCTCCCATCTCCTCAAGTTGTCAATGTTTGTCATGGCCGAAGGTGTTCTTGTTTTGACTAAGACAACTACAGCGCACTGTGCTGGCACATCACCCCAGGAAAATATTTTGCAAATACAGACTATACACAAATGCTGACCAAACAGTGTGTTCTCGAATGCCGAAATTAAAAGTAAATAGCGAGACCCAAACCTGCCCAACCATAATAGACCAGGAGGAACTCACTGAATCAAGCGTGACTTAACTGTAATTCAGCCGTAAGTCTTTGCTTTGGGACAGACAAATTACAATTTTACAATTTAGGAATTTTAGCAGATTCTCTTAATCCAGTGTGTCGGCAAACAGGGACAGAAATGTGGAAATATATCATTGCAAACGCAGTGAGCCAGGTACTCTGAAAGTCAGGCAGAAATGCCTGTGAGTGACTGCATGACACACTCCATATTGGGGTATGCCCAAAGTATATGGAGTGTGTGTGTGAGCAGGTAAACATAAGAGATCTCCCCTATGTGAAGTAAGTGGTGCCAGAGTGAGAGTTTTGGGATGCAATGGAGGGAGTGGAGATGTGAACATCTTGGTTGGGGTGAAAACCAAACAGATAGCCTCATTCATTTTAACACTTTAACATCTTATTCCATATATCATCGCAACTTTTAGGTTCAGTACTTTGCAGCCACAAGGATGGATTTATTGTGTTACACTGTACATACTGTAACTGTGGCACTGGGAGTGTAGCTTCTCCAAAATCCTAATTTAACACACAGCGATTTCGTGCACCTATAGGGTACAGTGCTTCCGTACAATTACCTGTGCTTACCTTACTGTGTAATATTCATTTTACGTAGTTGTGATTTTGGCACTATAGCGCTTGTCTACATGTAGAGTAAGTAGGCTTAGTGCTCAACAAAGAATGCTGCAGGGCACCCCTAGTGCCTGAGGATATATTGTTGTGATGCAACAAGTTGTCAGAAACTGTACTTATTAACAGAAAAAATCATCAATAAACACATTTCCGGTGCCTAAATTATCATGAGTTGTGCGAGAGTTGGTGCCAGACACTAATTGTGTTTGTGAGAAGTTGTCAAGAACACATTTATATGGAATTGTTGCGAAAGATTTTCCAGTAAACCAGCGGGTGACTGATGACATCAAAAATAGCTTTGTACCGTTTCATTGAAATCTTACACAGTATGACTCTTAATGTTGCTTTGGGACCGCACACAATACAACATCTTGAGCAATTTGATGCCTCCAGCAAGTTGGCCGGTTTGATCAAATAAATATATGCATAAACACTTTCTCATAGGGCAGGGGTTTTCAACCTTTTTCATCCCAGGGCCCACCATTTATTCAGCATTTGAGTCACGGTCCACCATTTGATGACATTTTAGCTCCACAGACCCCCCCAAACTAAAGATTTCCTTTGCTTCTGTCCATGACCATTAATCGTCTACATTCTCTAGTTGTGTAGATTAGGACTAATTCACATGATGAATATTTTAATTCTTGAGAGTTGATGCGTCTGTATAAGACGCATCAGAGTGTACAAATGAAACCAAATGGACCCGCCAGGGTCCATTTGGTTTCATTTTTACGTTCTCAAGAGTTACATCTGTTTAATCAACTTAGCTGGGGACCACCTGGAACCCTCTCAAGGACCACTGGTGGTCCGCGGACCACCTGTTGAAAACCCCTTGTCATAGGGGGCCTGAATTAGTGCTGGGTATATGGATCAGTAGAATACTGACATACCTTATAATAATAATGGTCATTACAGAGAGGGAATGAGCCACGGTTTGAGCACAGCGTCTGTTAGTTAGTGGCAGTGTGAGATTGAGGTGTTTACTGCTGATCCAGATCTAGGTGTTGTCCCTTGACTGCACAGAGCAGCTGTTATTTGCATTGGCTCCTCACCTGGCCTGCGGAAGGCCTCTATCAGTAAACAATGATTTACTTTGTGTTGTACACAGGGAAACAGACTGCTGTTTGTTTTCTCACAATAAATCTCCAGATCACCAGGCTCTTTTCTTTCATGGAAAACTACGGCTTGTTGTTGTTGTTGTTAGTGTTATTACTATTATTATTAGTATTGTCATTATTGCTTTCTGTCCCATCTCCTCCTCCTCTGTCTATAACCGTAGGAAGTACAGTACGTATTTAAAGCGGTAATGCTCGTTTCACATGCTATGCTTATGTTTTGGGGAAGGTTGAGGAGGGTTGAGGCTTTGTAATTGGAGCTGCGTGCGTGCGGCTCTGTTATCTTTACCCAGAAAGCAGTGCTGCTGAGCCTGAGCTCAGCCCCGGCCAGAGCCGTAGAAGAGCCAGACGTTAACTCATACTTTCACCCTAAGTCGAGCAGGAAATGGGAGTATTTTATAATGTCATCCGTCCGTGTCATAAGCGCAAACCGCGCCGCTCTCTCTTTCTCTCTCTCTCTCCCTCGCTGCGTAAACTGTCACATGGGACCCCAGGGGTTCACGAGGCTCAAAGAACGTCGATGCTTCCTCCCGACTGTACGTCGTACTGTAGTAGTACACAGGGCGGGGGGAAAAAAAGAAAATCTATACGCTGTGTGTATCACACCATCGACACTTACGTTTAATTATTGTATACAGCGCCGCCGCAGAGGCAATGGATTAGAGAAGACAGTGTGTGAGAGGAGAGGCTTGAACTGTGTGTCTGCTAAATTTATCATGAGGCCTTTGGGAGCGTTGAAATGAGAACAGTGGCCTATTACTGCTAAGAAGGTGTTTTATTGAGAATATGCCGACATGCCACCCCAGGGAGAGTGCCGGGGGAGAGGAGTGTGGCCACAGCCGCCTAGACCACTTTGTGTGTGTGTGTGTGTGTGTGTGTGTGTGTGTGTGTGTGTGTGTGTGTGTGTGTGTGTGTGTGGTGTGTGTGTGTGTGTGTGTGTGTGTGTGTGTGTGTGTGTGTGTGTGTGTGTGTGTGTGTGTGTGTGTGTGTGCGTGCGTGCGTGCATGTGCGCGCACACGCGCGTGTGTGCGTATGCCTGCCTGCATGTCACTGTCTTTTTGCGTTGAGCCGTCCTGCGAGTGTGTCAGATAGAAAATAAAAAGGGCCTTTTCTAGCCACTTAATTATTCACCACGATATGTATTGGAATTGTCACTTCTGACATGTGAGGTGTCCCAGTCAATAATTTATATAGGTCAGGCCAGCTTAAACCCGGCCCCGTTTGTTAGTTATTAGCAGATGAGAGTCAGTGGCTTGTAAACGAGGGCCCTTCTCTGTTTATTTTACCAGTGTGTTTGCGGTACTGGAATGTATCCCATGAACATTCCTTCATCCTTGGCCAAGGGCTTTACGGCCGTCGATAGGAGTTCTTATGCTTATGCCCTGTTGTTCTGCTGCTCTGTTTATTGTCACGATAATTAGCAAAAGTGAGGTGTTAATTCTCACCCCCTTCCAAAACACACACAAACACACACACACACACACGTGCAGCCACACACCTGCACGACCACACACATACACAAACAAGTGTGGAACAGTCGCACACACACACACACACACACACACACACACACACACACACACACACACACACACACACACACACACACACACATGCCCAAATTATGTTGCAAAGGTTTATTCCACCTTATAAAATATTCTGTACTGTGCTTGTGGTGTTTTAACTTTCATTGAAAAATAGCAGGCGTTCACGGCTGCTATTTTTGGAGGAGAATGTGAGAATGCAGCACAAATCTTTCAGTATGTTCTTTCAGAGCAAATGTTTTGTAGAATCTAGAATGTCAGGACGAAATGAGAAATGAAATGAAATAATTGTATGCTTGCTGTTGTTGTTGTTGTTGTTGATTTTGTGCCTTGCAAATAGCCACAGTGTATTTTGTGAAATGAAAGCTGCACTACCACAGTATAATGGCCTTCTTTATCTTCTTCTTCTCACTTTATCCTGCTGTGCTGTCTCAAATGTCCAGGAGGGGGCAGGCTCCTGTTTTTTCCCTTCCTCTGCCCCGTTCCTTCTGTGTCTTTTCTCCTTGCCTGGGCGGTGGGTGGGTGGATTGGTGGGTTGGTGTGTTGGTGCACACATGGGTGTAAAGCAGCAGCAGTGTGATGATATCATGACAGCTAATTGCTCTCGTTGGGAATGGAGTTGGGCCAGTGGCACCGGATGCACTACTAGCTGTTAACTATTAACACCAGTGGTCTTAACTTCAGCGTCTACACTTCAAGTGGTGGAGTAGCTGTGAGGAGGAAAGTAAATATGAGTGAGTGTGAATGAATGAATGAATGAATGAACCTACCAAACAACTAACCAACCACACAACAAACGAACAAACAAACAAACAAACAAATAGTGCATTGTTGTATTTAGTAGACAATAGCATACATCCAAAAATGAATACACTGCAAGACATTGTTTGTGGCATATGCTAGAATGCATGACAATTATTGTAAAAAAAAACAAAAAACAAAAAAACACTCATAATTATATAATAAAACCTTCTTGTTACAAATGCAGCATTTTACTTCATTTAGAGAAAAAAAGAGTATGCTTACTGCACGTTATTGTCACAGCTGTCGAAATAGTTCTCAAAGTAATCATTCTAATAAAACACAAGCACAAACACCTACTACAGTACAATGGCCTGGACTGTTTGTGTCCGTTTGTTGTTTTCAGAATGTGAAATGAGTTGTGCTGCTCCCTGTGTGTGTATGTGTGTGTAGTGTGTGTGTAGTGTGTGTGTGTGTGTGTGTGTGTGTGTGTGTGTGTGTGTGTGTGTGTGTGTGTGTGTGTGTGTGTGTGTGTGTGTAGCCGGCACTGTAAACAATTCCATTTCGACAGAACAATAAAGCGGCTGATAGCGGGGGCTGCTTGTTCTTTCTTTCTTTTCCGCTGGATAGCTGTGTTTACTTATCTGTTGTTTAATTAAAGGGCCCCTTTTCTTTAGGCTCCCATTGTTTCAAAAAAGCACGGGCCGGAGTCCCCGGCAAGGGGTCAAAGGGTTAACAGCCGTCAACTGTGGCTTTTTCTCCCCCCCTCCTCCTCCTCCTTTTTTTAAGCCCCCCCCCCCTCCCGCACAAAGGCAGGGGTTCACCTGCAGCTCGGCCCCGCGGCGCCCCCATTGTGTGGCCCCCGTTTGAATTGATTATGTTTAGAGGGCTGGTTGTGATTGGTGGAGAAGGGCGTGGTTGATTGGATAGTTTTGTATCTTGTCAGCCGGGGAGCAACCTTGCGCGTGCAATCTGTCTGTGTATCCCGAGGAAGGCTGGAGAGACAGCACAGCACAGCACAGCACAGCACAGCAGCGTCCCTCCGTCCGCCCCGCTCCCTCGCTCTGCTCGCTCACTCGCCCGCCTGCCTGCCTGCGCCTGCCTCCCTCGCTCCCTCGTTCGCTCTCTCTCCCTCTCTCTCTCTCTCTCTCTCTCTCTCTCTCTGGTCGCGCTCCTCTCCGCTCTGCTTCACTCCACACCGCGCGGCCCAGCTCTCTGTTTACCCTGCCAGCTAAATGGAGTTTGTCAGGTTTGTCAATATGATTGATTTCTGTGATTTTGCCAGCTTTTTCTTGTAGTAGAAAACTTGACGGTTTAATTTGACTGGGGGGAAAAGAATAGAGGAGAGGAGAGGCTTATTGTCTTGTCTTGTTGTCTTGTTGTTGTCATTGTAATTGGTTAATTTCTGTCATGATGCAGTTTGTGTTTTGTGAGAAGAGAAGTGGTCCAGGGTCTTAGACTGTGATGCCGAGTTTAGGAGGAAAACAGAAAGGCTTGATAGTGTCTGTGATCATAGAGGTGTAATTCGCAGCAATGTGGCTTTGATTGTCATTTTGTAGCACAATACACTGCTGTTTTTATGTGTTTTAATGTGTGTTGTTGTAGATCTGTGTCTGCCTGAGCTCATTGTGCCTTTGATAATCAAATGTAAAGTGATATACACGTGTTCTTTCGCCAGGTGAATAGTTCATCTGCTTTGCATGTTTCATGTTTGTTGTTGGCAACTGCATTTGCCTAGCCTGTACAGTAAGTTCTATTCTTTGTTTGTTTAGTGTTTTGTTTACTTGTGATAGTCAGCTAACCAGTTGAGCAGGATGCTGTGCAGCACATGTTGTTTGGACTAGGAGAAGCTATAGGTAAAGCAGGGGACAGGTTGCTCTCCTACTTTTACTTTGTTTACTTTCTGGAAAATTAGCATTTTTTGCTGCTTTATTGCGTTTGAACATTGCCAGTGTCTTTGCACACAGGTTATATTATTCAACAGCAGAGATAGAGTTTACAGCATACACAACTGTATATATGTTTATGTAATTCAGGGTATTTTTGCTGTGTGTGTTTACGTGTAATTGCACATTTTGAATAGAGTGAGACAATTCAGGTTTATCATTTGTGTGTGTGTGTGTGTGTGTGTGTGTGTGTGTGTGTGTGTGTGTGTGTGTGTGTGTGTGTGTGTGTGTGTGTGTGTGTGTGTGTGTGTGTGTGTGTGTGTGTGTGTGTGTGTGTGTGTGTGTGTGTGTGTGTGCGCGCACAGGCACGTGCATGTGTGTGTGCGCTCAGTTGAGCATGGTTGCGTGCATGTGCGTGCGTGCGAGCACGTGTGTGTGAGTGTGTGCATATGTCTGTGTTAGAATTTAGTGATCTGTGGTGAGACTTGGCTTGCTCCCAGATCTATGGCCTGGACTCATCACTTTCCTGGCCGTGTCACTGTGAGCTACAGCTCTATATTTGACACCGTCACCACTTAACCACCATGGAGAGGAGCCGTCACTCCAATTGTCAGCGCTCGCGTCTTCCTGAAAAGTTTGGGAGTGTGTGTTGCGCGCACGTGTGTGTGTAACCGTATACCAGCATGTATTTAAAAGGATTATGAAGTGCACTGTATCTTGAGAAAGTTGTCCATAATCTTTTGACATAATTTTTAAAAATGTTAATTTTATTATTTTTATATTTTTTATTTTGTCTGGTTTTGAGTCCCTGTCAGTGTCAGCTGTGATGGCGTTATACATGTGAGATGGCTACTGAACTCACGGCTGGTCATCCACTCAGATGAGCAATTTTCTTTTTTGACCGCTATGCTGCACAATCTTTACTTGCCCGTCATTACAACTATTTTATTTGGTTTTATTGTTTTTCAAGAACTCCATATATTAGTACGAGAATTAGTCTCTGGCTGTGTTGTGTCCAATTGCTTATTATCGTGCACCTATACAGGTCCGGCAACCGCAACTTGTTTGTGGAAGTTTCCAGGCTGCCTGGTACCAACACTGAGGACTTTGGATCTGCCGTCGTACAGTATGTCCAAGTGAAGGACGGAGGGGTGTGGGGGGGTATAGGGCAGACGGGGGTGAAGATCAGATTAGCCCAGACCAGGAGAAATATGATGAGTAGAAAGCAGGAGGTGAAGGAGAAGAAGAAGAAGAGAGAAGAGAGACAGAGAGAGAGAGAGAGAGAGAGAAGCCTAAACAGTGCAGCCAGCGCTGCGCTCCGTATAATGCCGTGCAGCTGCGCTCGGGGGACTCGCAGTTTGGGAGAGCTGGAGTGCGAGCTGATTGGGTTGACAGTTTGTAATCAAAGTTGATTTATTGTTCATTAGTAGTGCATTAGCCCTTTCAGGCAGGGGCCGTTATTTGTGCAGTGGCCTGTCAAGGCACGGGGGTTGCCAGCACCTGTCATTTCTAAACCATGACATAGGCAACCAGATATTAGCCCCTCTGTACCAGACAGAGAGAGAGGGAGGGAGAGAGAGAGAGAGAGAGAGAGAGAAGGGGGGCACAGGGTGGCAGCCTCCACAAGCCTCACAGCTCTATGGGATATCCTTTACAGGGACGGCTCTGGCTTTGTAGTGGAGCAGGCAGGCGGGCAGGGAAAAGAGAGAGGGAAGAGGAATATTTTAGCAGCGATACGCCGAGCTACCAGCTGCTCTCTGCTGTTGAACGCTGACTTGCCAGAGTGAAACATGTTTTTACTTGAAAACAGCTTTTTGTTCTCTCCCCCCTCCTCTTCTTTCTTTCTTTTCGCTCAAGCAGCATTACTGTTGGGGTGGTGGGGAGGGAGGGGGGTGCGTTTTGGTTCCAGTGTGTTTCTACTGTTTCAGATAGGCAGATTAAGAGATGCCATGTGTTTCAGAGAGGCTGAGACGGTAGCCTCCAATAATGTGATTACATAGTGTACAGTCAGTGATGTTTTCTGGCTAAAACGTTAACCGTCTCTCTCTCTCTGTGTGTCATCACTAGCTGTACTTTTTCATAGCGTAGTGAAACTCAGAATGAGTGTGGACACAGTTAAGCGAAGCATCTGAAAGTGTGTGTGTGTGTGTGTGTGTGTGTGTGTGTGTGTGTGTGTGTGTGTGTGTGTGTGTGTGTGTGTGTGTGTGTGTGTGTGTGTGTGTGTGTGTGTCTGTGTGTGTCTGTGTGTGCGTGCGTGTGCGTGTGTCTGTATGAGTGAGTGTATTGGACATAAACCACACACCCAGTTGTGGACCTGATTCAGCTCTGGCTAACTTCCACACTTCACAGTATAAGCCAGCTGCTGTTCACTTTGATTCCTTTTTCTATTTATGTTAATTGGCTGTGTAGTTTATATGAGTCACAAAAGACAACAACACAAGGAGTGCGAAGAAGCAACACAATTCGTGCCCCCCCCCATCCCCAACACCCCCCCCCCCTTTCCCAATGTCTGCCGTCATGGAAACAAGGATTAGCTCTGCGCGTTTGCCGGCGGTGTGTGTGTGTGTGTATGTGTGTGCGTGTGCGCGGAGAATGGAAACAATCTGCACGAGGATGTGTCAGCCATTGTCTCTCTGGCTAGGGTTTTATTTGAAGGGGATTTTTAGAGGCTGTGATCTTAATTAAATCTCAACTGACTCAAATAATGCATCTGAAGACATGCAGTGTTGCGTAACGTCGGGCGATGAGGTGCTGCGCTTATAAATCACCGGGCGTGCGGCAGTCCCAGGCACAGGGCAAAGAGCGAGGAGAGAGAGAGAGAGAGAGAGAGAGAGAGAGAGAGAGAGAGAGAGAGAGAGAGAGAGAGAGAGAGGCCAACGGGACAGGTACAAAACGTGGGTTGGAAAAGGTTGAATTCCTACCCATGCCCTGTGCTTCACGGCGGCAGGGCACAGTGTTAGATGTCACCCCTAAGCATTCACTGGGCCAAGTTCTCCAACTTTCAGTGCTTTCAGGGAATCTGTTATTTGGGTTCTCAAGGGTCAAATATTAGTGACCTACATAGATCTCATAAATGATGGGCATTCAGCATTAACCATAGGAGATCTGTTTGTCTGTGTGGACAAATCCTTGAACAGTTGTGCTTAGGTGCAAATATGGCTTCTGAACCTAGAGATTATGTTATAACATATAGATAACGTAGGATCTGCTCTGGGGATCACAATGCAGGTGCATTTTTAATGATTGAACTCCGGGGTGTCGCTGCGTGGCTGCTGTTTTCTTTGCGCTTCGCAAATTCCTTCCATAGTTTTGAAATCAAAGATGTTATCGAATATCTAATGGACATTTCGTGTGAAAAGACCACAGTTACGAAACAGCCAATAGAGTAGCAGTGTGATTGTGTTCTTACTTTTTTTTTTTCCCTTTTAACACTGGGGGACTGGGGGCATGTGCACGTTCATGTGCAATCGCACATGTGTCCCACTGACTGAGCTTGTTTTTATAATGTGTAAGTGATTGCAAAGACCGAAGGTGAGTGTGTGATACTGTAGGTCTGTTGCATATTATACAGTATACTGTATATTATGCTCACATGAGCATGCGTGCACCCACGCCATTGTGTGTGTGTGTGTGTGTGTGTGTGTGTGTGTGTGTGTGTGTGTGTGTGTGTGTGTGTGTGTGTGTGTGTGTGTGTGTGTGTGTGTGTGTGTGTGTGTGTGTGTGTGTGTGTGTGTGTGTGTGTGTGTAGTGTAGTGTAGAGGCCTGTGTTCCATGCCCATACACTGCCCATACAGCAGTGCAGACAGGGGAGCACCTGCAGCGGCCGACTGCATGCCTCCACTGTGGGAAAACCGGCATCCAGCACGCAACTCAGCTGTTATTGTTGGGGCAAAGAGAGAGACTCGATCACGTTGCTGCCGCTCTCTCTCCCTCTCCTAGTTTGTTTGGTTAAACCCGATGCCGGGCCTGGGCTCAGATGAAAAACAAAAAAAGAAACAAAAAAGAAACTGTTTGTTTGTAGTTTAAAAAGTTAATTAAAACGCAATCTTGAGTTTTGTTTTTACAGTTGTGGCGAATCAATTCAAACCCTTCCCCTTTACCGTATATAAACTGTGTGCGTTTGTGCGTGCATGTGTGTGCGTGTGTGTGCTTTATATATATGTGTGTGTGTGTGTGTGTGTGTGTGTGTGTGTGTGTGTGTGTGTGTGTGTGTGTGTGTGTGTGTGTGTGTGTGTGTGTGTGTGTGTGTGTGTGTGTGTGTGTGTGTGTGTGTGTGTGTGTATGTGTGTGTGTGTGTACACAGTATATATATGCATATATGTGTGTGTGAGAATTGAGAGAACATGTGACCGTGATTATCCTGTTTATCTGGATGGTAAACATTTTGTGAAGCAGCATTACATTAGTGTGACAGTGAAAAATGTGGCAGGTCTCTCAGCACCATCAGGGATGACTTCTTCTGTTCTATATGACACTTTACATTTTATCTGTTAGCAGCTTTACAACCACAATGTGTTCGTATTAATACTGACTCTTAGAACAAAATATGAAATTAGTAATATAATAGTTTATATTAATATGAGCCCATTTGTAAAATAATGTAATTGTGTGTGTGTGTGTGTGTTTTTTTTTTACAAAGAAATAAATACCTTCATCAATTTATTTATTTGCATAATAATAAATTAAGCTTGATTATAATAAACTGCAGTGCTCTCCACCTCAGGTTTCAATCAACCTGAATGGGAACATGAGGAATTAACGTTTTTTTTTTTTTTTTTTTTTTTTTTAGCTAGTCGACGGCGACTAATTACACTCATATCACTTGCTAGCGGTGGCTCTGTTAAATCATTGTTTTCAGTGACATTCTTGAGGATAGGTTCAGGTCTGTCGTTCTTTTAACCCACCCAATCGTAAATGTTGTGTGTGTGTGCATGTGTGTGTGTGTGTGTGTGTGTGTGTGTGTGTGTGTGTGTGTGTGTGTGTGTGTGTGTGTGTGTGTGTGTGTGTGTGTGTGTGCCAGTATGTATCATGGTATAAGGTAAATTATCTACATCGAATTAGGCTCAAATTATAGCCTCCCTGATTTCTCATTAGGTCTTTTTTGTATGTGTTTTTAGTTTACTTCCCTGTCCCATTTAATTAGCTTAAAAACATGTAAAAAGACCCCATGTGGAGCACAATGGAAATGTGTCAGTTTTCTTCCTCGTTGCCTGGTGTCTCATCCTCCACCTTGAAGGCAGCTAAAGGTCTCTGTGAGCGTGGCCTGCTTTTCGCTCATTTTCTGCTCCCTTTTAATTGCCTCGCTGTGTGTGTGTGTGTGTGTGTGTGTGTGTGTGTGTGTGTGTGTGTGTGTGTGTGTGTGTGTGTGTGTGTGTGTGTGTGTGTGTGTGTGTGTGTGTGTGTGTGTGTGTGTGTGCCCTCAGACACTCACAATTCAACGCGCACATCCACATAGACGCACACACACATGCACACGCGTGCTCAGCCTCTCACCAGCCTGTGACCTCTGACTTGTGTGGATACGTGTGTGTGTGTGTGTGTGTGTGTGTGTGTGTGTGTGTGTGTGTGTGTGTGTGTGTGTGTGTGTGTGTGTGTGTGTGTGTGTGTGTGTGTGTGTGTGTGTCGGGGGGGGGGGGCTTTGGGGGGGCTTGTGTTTCTCATTATAATATCACATTTTGCGTTTGTTCTCCTGAGTGGCGATGCATAAAGAATTTGGCTTAGTGGCCTTTTTATGTCACTCTCTGCTCTCTCTCTGTCTCTCTCTCTCACACACAGTCTCTGTATTCTCCATATTACGCATAAATTGGTGTCATACAGTCCTCATTAGGTTTTCAATAAGATTTGCCATCGGTTCCCTAAATAAAAATGAATGCTTGAGAGATACGGTCATCGTTTTGCATATTCAGTGATAGATTCCTTCAAGAATACTGCACTGTAATAGCGCACACACACAAACACACACACACACACACACACACACACACACACACACACACACACACACACACACACACACACACACACGTATATATATATATATATATATATATATATATATATATATATATATATATATATATATATATATATATATATATATATATATATATATATATATATATATATATATATATATAAAATTCTTTACTTTTTTTGGTCCTGTGATGCAGGAAGGAGTTCTTCAAAAAATAATGTGGATCGGTGGACTTTTATCTTGTCCATATGGTGCAAGCATGCTGCACTGGAATACATTATAGTGTAAATATGGGTTTACTTCTGCTGAGGAGGACCGAGGAGTATGCACTGTACACACACACACACACACATGCCTGTTTGTGCTTGTAACAGTTAACATGTCTCAGTTCTGTAGTGTGTGTGTGTGTGTGTGTGTGTGTGTGTGTGTGTGTGTGTGTGTGTGTGTGTGTGTGTGCGTGCGTTGGGGCCAGCAGCAGGCCTGCGCTGGTACAGTATATTGCCTCCAGTCACTCTCACAGCTGTGTGAGAATGTTCCAGCGTTTGAATGTTTATGCATGTGAGGCACCTGGTAGAAGCACAACCACACCTTTTGCGAAATTCATAAACGTCAGCTATTTCTGGCATGCCCAGAATGTCCTCTTTTTTTATGTTTCTTCTTCGACACCCCCTCATATCGGCGGAGAGAGAGAGAGAGAGAGAGCAGATTAGGAACGGGGGGCTCGGTCGGGGGATGGATCCCTCCCTGGTTATTAGCCTCTCGCGTGCGTCTACACTTCAGAACTATCTTTAGGTGCTGATGTATTTTCGTGGTTCATCTGGAGTCATGATGTTATCCAGAGATAAGGGGGGATGGCGGGGGCGCCATATGGGAGTGCTCTAAATGGCGACTGGCGTCCCGTGTTTGCGTTAAATGGGCAACGATGCAGCGGCCAGAGCAATATTTTTCAGTTAAAGTGCTCCCTCCCGCCCTTCTCCTCAACAGGGCCAGCGCCGTCTTATAGTCAGATATTCACTCCCTTTAGCACAGGATTAAATGGTAGTAGTTACATTGATCAATAGGTTAAGAAGCGTACAATCCCTCTTGCTGCTAATGACCTCAGTAGTAATGGGTAATAAAAACGGGGGGTTCTGTGTAATAGGCTTTTTCGCCGGGGCCAAACGCAGGAAGGAAGCTGCCTTTAGCTGGTAGTCACACCGTAAAATCCTCGGTGTTCGTTTAACTCCCGAGTCACAAATAGATAAATTAACACAGGATTTTTTTTTACTGTGTGTTGTGAGACCACAGACATCGCTCGCGTTCGTCGACAGGATGAGGCGCGAAAGCCATGATGAGATATACAACCCAAGGTGTAAAAATAAGACAATTAAATCGCGTGAAATCTCAATCTAATTTGTAATGAAACGGAGCCGCTATTGAGAGCTGCGAAAAGTGTGTAAAAACCCTCCGTGTGTTAATTTTGGTTTATTCTTCCTTCCTCCGCGTCGGATCTCTATAAAAACCGTGACATCAAAAGAAACCCGCAATGTAAAAAAGGGCTGGTTCTACGTGTGAAAATAAGGCTAAATTTATGGCCTCAACATGGTAGTAAAAAACAGAGCATGTCAAATATGGAGTAGCGTTTTAATGCACGTAGTTAAATGTAAAGCATCTAAAAAGGGGGGGGGGGGCATTATTATTTATCCGTTGTGCGCGTATCCATTGTGTTTGTGTGTGTGTGTGTGGGGGGGGGGGGGGGGGGGATCTTTTTTAAGGACAGGCCCTACATCTATCACATCACATATGGGGGTCCGGGCGTCAACGAGAGACAAGGGCCGCCCGGGTTGACCTTCAAAATAGTTCATCAAAATTAGTGATGCCAAGACGGGGAAAAAAGGACATCAGTGGATAATGACTGTGAAATTAGGAAACGTTGGAGGAGGCTGGGGCTATGCAAATGACAGGACAAGCCATGTGCACAAGTCAAGATGGACTGCATATTAAGACATAATGGTGGGGGATGGCGGGGGGGGGGATTAATATTGCATTTTCCTACTTCTTGCACCCCTTGTGTCTGCTGCTGCTGCTGCTGCTGCAAGTGAGAATGTGTTCACACTCTCTCTCCCCATCTCTCTCAGGGGTCATATCAGCGCTCCACACTAAGGCTAGCGTAGCGCCACGCAACTAAGTTAAACTAAGAGCATCAAAGCTGTCTCTCCGTCCCGTTTGACACCTCTGCCCTTTTCCCCCCTCCGCTCGCTCGCTCCCACCACTACAAGCTGTTCATTATTATTACGGAAGCCACTTTGTTTTCTGGTTCATACAATAAGGTGGTGATATGCATGCAAGGACGCGTGTCGAGAGGATCTACCCTTAGTGGCTGCAGGACGAGGGTTCTAAACAGCTAAATTGCATTCAGAAATGCATGAAAATTTCAAAGGGGCGGGGGGGTTGGGGTGGGGGTAGGGGGGGGTGGTCATTAGCTAACAGAGGCCGCCACACAATTTGGGTAACCTTGGAGAAGACGGACTCAGTCATCTTTAATGTCCCCCTCTTCTCTATCAGCAACGACGACCAGACAGACACGCGGCGGGCGCGTGCTGCTGCCACGTGTATTTATGCACGGTGCACAAAAAGCCAAACACACACGCACGCGCACGCACACACACACACACACACACACACACACACACACAAGCACACACACACACACAAGCACACTGTAACAACTGCGCCACCGTTGCCTTGTTTGTCACCCAAATGTCAGCGGAAGGAGCTTTTAATGGTATCGCACATCATAGCAGTTGAGTGGCAGCATGCAGAGACACTCTGAGTCTCCTACGCCTCCGGAGCAATTAAGGCACCCTGACAAGTTGCAAGGGCCCTCGCTCTCCTCTCTCTCTCTCTCTCTCTCTCTCTCTCTCTCTCTCTCTCTCTCTCTCTCTCTCTCTCTCTCTCTCTCTCTCCCCAACCCCCGTGTCACAACAAATCACTGGTTCTAAGGAGTCTTGCACTCACACCTTTCCAGCCCCGGGAGTTAGTTAGTTAGTCAGAGAGGCCTTGCGTGTGTTGCGGACGCAGCAGTCCTTGTTGTGACCCCCTCCTCTCTCCTCTCCTCTCCTCTCCTCTCCTCTCTCTCTCCCCTCCTCTCCTCTCCTCTCCTCTCCTCTCCTCTCCTCTCCTCTCCTCTCCTCTCCTCTCCTCTCCTCTCCTCTCCTCTCCTCTCCTCTCCTCTCCTCTCCTCTCCTCTCCTCTCCTCTCCTCTCCTCTCCTCTCCTCTGGGCACTGCGTATTTCCCTGCATCCATATAGATAACTGGTGACAGTGCTGTCTAATGACACGTTCTCACACGACACGTCGTGGTGGATGGTGGTGCGTTTCGAAAAACTGAGAGAAAGGCTCCCCTATATACTGTATATATCTTTGGGTTTGTTAGGAGGAGATTGCAGGGGTCTTTTGTTTTTGACCATTCACAGGTATGGCATGTACTATATGTTTGTCCATGTGGCATAAACGGGGAGCCGCAGAGAGGTGTCAACAGTACAGCATGGCCTGTACATAGAGCTAATGTGTACGTCTTGTGTTGGTGGCGTTACACACCAACGGAGAGGTGGTGGGAGGAGGGGAACACTCCAGGTGTTATATTCAGTAACGAGGGCGTGGCCACGGTGCCCTTATACAGCTCTGCGCTCTATAAGTGTCTGTCGTTAAGGTATGCATCTCTGACACGTCGTCTGTTCAACCCCCGCGGCACGCTGGTGTCTCCTGCTCCTCACCGTGGACAGAAAAAATAGGTGCCGTGTGTACAGTACCAACGCCTCGTGCGTGTGCTTGCTTGCGCTGCCTAATTTATCCTCTGTCCCGCACCCATGCATTTACAGTACGCCTCGCCCCCCTCTCTCCAAAAAAAAAGAGAGTGAAATTACACTTTTAGATGGTATCGGTATGAGGTGCTTTCTGTGCATGACACATCGCTGTTCAAGCTGCCATGTGACTGATGCACAGTGTGTGTGTGTGTGTGTGTGTATTGCAGGTTCCAGTGTCAGTGGCTACTATGATGACACCCCAGGTGATAACTCCTCAGCAGATGCAGCAGATCCTCCAGCAACAGGTCCTGAGCCCTCAGCAGCTCCAGGTTCTCCTTCAACAGCAGCAGGCCCTCATGTTACAGCAGGTACAGAACGCCACCACCGCCACGCCGTTTTAGCTTTAGCCCGCTAACCTGCTCCTAGTTGCCGTTCCCCGTGCCGCAGAACATGAAAATTCATTGATTACTTATTATTATTTAATCCATCTTTTGATCCCATAACGCGTGGTTTGCCGATTGTTTTGTCGAATTTAAAATGGGCATGGCCATTAAAAAAAAAAAAAAAAAAATCCAGATCGTGCATTCGAATGGCATTATCTCAGATTCTCCCCCTCAATGTCTGTTTTTTTTTTTTTTTTTTTTCCGGAGACAGCGGTACATCCGGGACTAGCAACCCGGCAGAACGGTCAAGACAATCAGAAACACTGACTATGTCATCATACGTCCGGTTTCAGAGATCAGGCGCTTCCAAAATAAGGGTTTTCAAGCGTGAAAGACACATACTGTATTAGACACATATACGTAATCCTAGTGTTTTATGGAGAGTGGTGAACCAAACCCCAGAGCTCTGTGCTTACGTTGGTCCGCACCTTTTTTCCCTTCACACCTAATCTCTTGGCCTCATATTGTCCTATCTACAAACTCGTGGCGGCGTAGCCTCGCTGCAAGCACGTTCCGGGGCATGTGGATCATCATTTTTTTCGGAGAATGTTTACCTATTTTCGTGGAATGTTTGCCTATTGTGACATGCCCAGGAAAAGGGTTGTTGCGGTAAACTGAGAGCGAGAGTTAAACCAACAGTCCGAGGTTCAAAAAATAACATTTTTCTTTTGCAAAGATATGCTTGTTGCTGTGACAACTAAACAACTGATGCAAGCCTCGGTGACAGCGGTGTGCACGCCGCCCGGACCCACACGTGAGAGACATTGTCACGTTACGGAAACACGGAAACGTTCACATCAGGCAGACCGCCTGCGATGCTTAGGCGCAATCACACCCATGTGATTGGAGGGGCTCTCTTATCATCATTATTCTGGCCTGTCACAATTTGCCCTCAGTGTTGCCAACTTGGCGCATTTGTCGCTATATTTAGCTTTTTTCAGACCCTACTAGTGCCAAAATTAGTGAAAAACTCCTGGATGGACAGTTGGTTAACCAGACGTAACTCTTTGAGAGAGTAAAAATGAAACCAAATGGACCCTTGCGGGTCCATTTGGTTTCATTTTTACTCTCTCAAGAGTTAAAA
This sequence comes from Benthosema pterotum, assembly GCA_039105355.1. Classification (NCBI taxonomy): domain Eukaryota; kingdom Metazoa; phylum Chordata; class Actinopteri; order Myctophiformes; family Myctophidae; genus Benthosema; species Benthosema pterotum. The sequence goes on along the minus strand of CM076971.1, from coordinate 31,746,233 downwards.
TATTCATCATCTGAATTAGCCCAAATCTACACAACTAGACAATGTAGAAGATTAATGGTCATTTTGATCTGTATGTGTACAGTATGTATATATAATACTGTTTGTACTCTCCCTTTTACGTCTTCACTTGTATCCAGCGCCACTTAATTTTTTATGCCATAGGATAGATACCTAGGAATAGGTTTTACGGCTTGTGCGCGCACGCGCACACACACACACACACACACACACACACACGCACACACGCACACGCACACACACAGACATGCACGCTGAGCACTGAGTGACTGAGTCTCTTCCTTCCCTTCCTCACAAGTGTTCTCCCTATGTCTTCCTGCAGCAGCAACTCCAAGAGTTCTACAAGAAGCAACAGGAACAACTCCATCTGCAGCTCCTACAGCAGCAGCAGCAGCAGCATGTGGGCAGCAAGCAGAGCAAAGAGGTCGGTTGACATCACACACGCACACGCACGCACGCACACACGCACGGACACACGGACACACGCACGCACGGACACACGCCTTGCACACGATTCCCTGCCATTTAACCAACAAGCCACCCCCCCACCCCTCCTTCCCTCCCTTTGGCCAGACAGAGCATGGAAGGCATGTGTGCTCCCTCCCTCAACCCCATCTGCTTCCAGGCTGTGGTTTGAGAGAGAGAGACAGAGAGAGAGACAGAGAGGAAAGGAAAGTGCACTCATGCTTCTGATTAGCATGTCAGACTGGCTGGGTAAAAGTGCAGCCAACAGCTGAATGGCACCAACAGACAGCAATGGATTCAACATTGTTTTTTCTGATTTTCTTTTTCTGGTTCTGAGGGGTACAGGGGTCACTGATTCAGCTCTGGCAATGAAATAAACAACATCATCTTCCTTTTCTTGTTTTTTTCTCTCCTATCTTTCAACTAAACAAGTGTCCTACAACACACACGACAAAGAAAGAAAAAAAGACCGTTCCTGTGAGTGGTCGTCTTGTAGGACGTTACGGAAAGGAACAAGGGATGGGGGAGAAAGAGAGAGAGGCAGGGATGCAGAGCCAGGATAAAAATGTATAAATCTGAGAGGCTTTCCTTTGGTAATTAACATGGAAATGGCGGTGTGAGAGAAGCCATGTAATTGTGAGATATCAGCGCAGTGAACGCTCCAAGCTTTGTTGCCCGCATTAGGTTTTTTTTCCTCTCTCTCTCTCTCTCCTCTCCTCACACACCCGCTCTGTCTCTCGCCCTCCTTCACTATCTCCTTCTTTCCCTGTGCACTCCTCCTCCTCCTCCCGTTCAGTGTATTTTAATGACCGGCGGATACAGGCATCACTCTGGACAAAAGAAAATTATTATTGCGCCGGTCAAAAAGAAAGTTCAAAGGCACAATCTCTTATTATTTTTTTCGCCATTTTTTCATCTTTTTTTTCCTTTACCCCACTGAGATCCACATTTTAGAGAAAAGAGAGAAAGAGAGAGAGCGTTGAGGAAAATTAAGGCAAATATTGAAAAAAAAAAAACATGCGCAACACACAGACACGCACACACACACGCACCCACTCATGCTCGTGCGCTGTCAGGGGCTACAGCGGCTTCAAAGTCGCAGCTCACTAATTAATGAACTGCGGGCTTCAGTTTGGACAAGTTGTGGCGTGATGCTCCCATAAATCAACATGACAGCGCAGCTCCACGGCCTCAGATAGGACCTGTCACCAAGTCGCATCTGATGTAAACACCAGAGCAGCGCCAGGGGAGGGAGGGGAGGGGGAGGGGGAGGGGGAGGGGAGGGAGGCTCTTGGGGGGAGGGGGGGGTACAAGGAGGTGCAATTGATCAGTTGAACGAAGCGAGAGCCGAGGGTGGGTGGATGGGGGTACGAGGGGGGAGACGGAGAGGGTTAAGAAGAAAAACAACTTTTGAAGTGTATTATGTATGATCACAGGAAATGGATGCAGCCCCGAGAGGTTCTCTCCTATTTGACAATGTCCCCCTCCCTCCCCCCCCCCCCCCCCCCCCTCTCTCTCTCTCGTCTTTTCAATCGCATTTCTAACAGCCATCAAAAGACAGAATAAGAATTATGCCCACGACTCCCTTGTGGCTAGTAGACAATAACCCCCTGTTGTTGCTTTGTGCCCTCCCTTTTATTTTAAAGACATCAAAATTTAGGTTTTTTTCGTTTCCTTTTCTTTTATTCCTTCTTCTTCTTCTTTTTTTTCAAAAGATCTTTTAAGTTTACATTTGAAGCCGGAAGAATAAAGGCCTGCCACTGTCACTCTTTATCATTAGTGTTTGTCTCTATCTCTGGTGCCACTTCTTGTTAACCTCTTATTTGTTCTGCCGACTCGGCGGGTTTTTCTTCTGAATGTGAACGCATGCTGGGAGACACAAGAGCTCCTGTCAGCAGATGAACACCAGCAGAAAGACGTCTTCAAGGGGAGAGAGAGTTAAATTGATTTGTAACCCTGTGGGTTTATTATTATTAATATCATTACTAGATAGGTAGGTAGGTAGGTAGGTAGGTAGGTAGGTAGGTAGGTAGGTAGGTAGGTAGGTAGGTAGGTAGGTAGGTAGGTAGGTAGGTAGGTAGGTAGGTAGGTATAGGTAGACGTCTCTTTGTGAACCCTCGCCCACCACAACACCTGCGTCATTGTCTCCAGCCGTCAAGGCAACCGAGGAGAACAGAGAAGTCAAGTGTATCTACTGTATATGAGAGAAACATCTGATGGAAACAAGAAGAAAGAGAAGAAAAACAATAAAAGTAGTAGAAGAAGAGAAGAAGTAGAAGAAGAAATAGAAAAAGTAGAAGAATAAGAAAAAGAAGAAGCTTTCATATACAGTGTAGATTAGAAATCACAGGCCTTTCTGAATGCTTCATTTTACTGAAAAGCCAGATCTTTATCATCTCTCTCTCTCTCTCTTGTCTTTTATTTTCTCTTTTACCCTTCTGTTTTATTGTCCGACTGGAATCATTTCACGTAGGAGCTTCTGAATGAATCCAGTGGTAGCGTTCTGAACTCTAACTCTAACCCACACACAGACCCTGGACCTTTTCCTTGCCATGCTTTTAGACACATTGCAGCCTCAACGGCATAGAACAACAAACAGCCTCTCACTGTGTTTGTAGCACAGGGACGATAAGAGCGCCCCTCACTTCACTTTATTTAATTTAATTTTTAGTGAACCCTGCGCTCCAGCGAGCAGATGGAGTGGCGCAAGTTTATTCTGCACTTTCTTTTAATTATTATTATTGTGTTTAATCTGTCTGTGCCAGAGCGACACAGAGCCGCCGGGGGGCCGGGGCTGGGGGGGATCTGACTGACCCCACGGCCATGTTGCACAGAGACCTTTTTTGTGTTCGCTCAATTGTGAGAAGTAAACAAATAAAAGTGGTGTATCCTGTGTTTGGTAACAGGGCGCGGTGCACAGCTTGGCAGCCGTGGCACCTCTTTGAATGCCCCCTGTCCTACACCACCACCAGGGGCGGATGTAACATTTTCCAATTGGGGGGGGGCAGGAGAAAATGGTATGGATTCATCGCCCGTGTTGCTTCGCGCCACGGGCAATGAAGCCGCATCCATACAATTTTTGCTTACAGGACTTTTATTAGGCAATTAAGCATGAATAATAGCCAGTTGTTGTTGAAGTTGTAACAGACACACAGGATGCATAAAGCTAAAGGTCTGACTCAGAGAGTTTTCTGTTTTGAATGATGAAATTCTGTTGGTTTAGTGGTGCCACAACTAGTTAGTAGCAGCAGTAGTGTTTCAAATCATTTTAAATATAAGCACTTTAATTTGAATTATCTTGGGTTGTTTTGCATGCCATCATGTTTGGTGGGGCAGACTGGGCATTTAGGGGGCATTGCCCATCCCATGCCCATGCCTAGATCCGCCCCTGACCACCACCACCCTCTCCCCTGCTGTATACTCATATACATATACGGTCCTAATATCCTGTCCCGGTAGGGCCTGTTTATTTTGTTTGGCCTCTCCTTATCTGTCAGAGAGTAACATAACAAGGTGCGCTTTGTCTCACTCTCTGTTCCTTATCTCCAACGGTGTTTGTCGGCGCGGTAATGATGCATATTTTCTGACAAAGAGGCCCCAGTGCTTGTTGTGACTGCGTGTGGCTTATGAGAGGGTTAAAAAGTCTCCCCTCTCGCCCCTCTCTCCATTTCCACACGCGCGCGCACACACACACACACAAACGTGCATGCAGGCCGTGTGCACGTTATCTAAATAGCATCTCCCATTTGTTTTTATTCTGAGAAGATCGGAGCGGGATATTAGATCATTTCCTTTTATTTATTATTCTGACTCTCGCTCTCTTTCGATCCCCTCTTCGCTCTCTCTCTTCTCATCTCTCGCCCCCCTCCATCATCTTCTTGTCCCACGTTACAGTGAAGTTCACACGTTTCACTTCCCGCCCGGGGACAAACAGATTTTTTCGGGGAGGGCATTATTTCCCTCCCGAAATCAAGACAGTATGTCAGTATAAAACGTTTCTCTCCAACCACCAACCCATCTGAGCCAGTCCCTAGTACAAAGTATGTTATGTTTAGCACAGCTTACTGACTGCTGTGTGCAGGGTAGAGGGACAGATATATAGAATATTGCTCCTGTCGAGTAGGAACTAGTGATGCACCACCGAATATTCGTCTGCAGAAAATATTTGTCTGAAAAGGGCTAAAAGGAAATATATCACTGAATAGTGTATGAGAGTTACTGTATGCAGTCAAAAGTGTTTAAAAATGTGGTCCCATAATAGTTATTATTATTTAAATTAAGCTTTGCCTTAATCAGTTATAGCTTTAAGGTGCAGCTACATATATAATATCATAATAATCATATTTGGCTGTCCGTTTTTCAGCCAACTGTTAACTGTTCGGTATCCGGTTTCGGCCAAGAATTTCCCTTTTTGTGCATCCCTAGTAGAAACCTTGTATTCTATGTTTAAAAATTTAATATGATTTATTTTTGTCTTTGTAAATGGAAGCCATACTCGTCATACTACACTGTAGTACACTGTAACTACAATATCATACAAAAGTAGCAAAATAAAAATATATACAGTATCTACAAGCTGTTGAGGTGCAAGTACAAAGCGATGTTAACTTGTAGATATGTGCTATGTTTTATTTGTATTTACTTTTTCAATTTCTTCCAAGTCAAGTCAAGTGAAAGTGATTCATTGTTTCTGTAGGCCATATAAATATTTAACCAATGAAAAGTATTGTGACTAAATAAAAATGGATGCATTGGAACACGTGGTTCCTATTCCCATTTCCTGAAAAGTGTAACGTTTTTTGACATACAAGGTTTCCAGTAGCCGACAGCAATGATTCCTAGTGTTCTGTTGCCATGCCTGGGAGAGTTGTGAGAGTGGCTGGGGTGGTTATTAAGCACTTTGATTTAGTCACACGTTGTTTGCTGAATTATGAATGGCTGTAATTAAAATCCTGTGGCTCTTATTATGAATGATTAACTATGTTGTTTCACTGTTTGTCATTCGCCTCCCGACTCTGTGGTTAATTAAGAGAGAGAGAGGGAACGAGAGATGAACGCGTTACCTGTCTTATTTTAAGTGCTACGGCCAGCCTGCGCTCCGAAAACTAAAGGCCTGGAATATGTGTGAGAATTAACATTTGGTAAAGAGCGCCTGTTTCCGCGTGAGCCGCGTAACAGTTTTTCCCTCTTTGTTCACACACGGCGGAGTGTTGATAGACTGTGTTTATCCTCACCTTCGTAAATATGAACAGCGACAAATTCGCAGTGCCATGCGGTTCAGATCCATAAATATTGGTGTTTAAACACAGGATTTGCATGGTTGCCTTTGTAGCTTCGTATACGGTACTATATGTAAACCTGTATGTCAGGCTTTTGCTGTGTTTACCCTGCCAGCTATATTTCCCATACAGTGAAGTGTGTTTGCTTATGGTGTGCCTCTCTCTCTCTCTCTCTCCCCCCCTCTCTCATGTCTGTCTGTATGTCTGTCTTGTCTGATGGCATGTGCCTGCATGCCTGTTTTGTATCTTTGTATTTCTGTGTGTGTGTGTGTGTGTGTGTGTGTGTGTGTGTGTGTGTGTGTGTGTGTGTGTGTGCGTGTGTGTGTGTGTGTGTGTGTGTGTGTGCGTGTGCGTGTGCGTGTGCGTGTGTGTGTGTGTGTGTGTGTGTACTGTACGTCCCCAAGCAGCAGGTGTCTGCTCAGCAGTTGGCCTTCCAGCAGCAGCTCCTGCAGGTCCAGCAGCTCCAACAGCAGCATCTGCTCAACCTCCAGAGACAAGGTCTGCTCACCATCCAGCCAGGGCAGACCGGCCTGCCGCTACACTCCCTCACTCAGGGTCAGTACTCAGTACACGCTACAACAAACCTCCCCTGGGTTCAATGGCCCACCGTGCGCCAGCGTTTTAGAAAAAAATCGCTGTTAAATAAATAATAAATAAATAAAAAGTATCCAGAAATAGATCACCTACATCAGCGGGTTCTCAACCTGTGGACCGAATCTCACTTGATGAGGTTGTGAGGATATAACAAATGGGCCTCCAAATAATTAGTAAAAATCTTAAAAGGATCCTTGGCCAATATAACAAATAGGGAGAGGCCTTATACCATTATATACTTGCCCTGTGTAACTAAAACTAACAAATAAAAAAACACTTTAATAAACAGCAATTATTTCACTCAGTAGGGACGACTCCTGTCACAGTGTAATATTCCTAAATTTAATATGAGCATCAGAGCAATATTTTTATTAGCATGTGCATTCCATATATTTCATGGGCCATGCATGGACTGGACATATGACATCATCAACAGGCGCACAGGAGCAGTTCAGATCGAGGAAAAGATTCTCTGTTTTTGAAAAAAATAAGATAGTGAATGTGTTTTCGTCTAGTTAGGTATAGAAGGCAAATATATAGTCTGTAAGGCACATTTGCCTTACTAGCTAGGGACCATTTTAAGATTCTAATCTAATGATAAGATTGCTCAGATGGCATTTTCTCTTTGAAAAGTGAGTTTTCATTGTGACAACAGAAATGATCATAGCATTCTCTGAAAATCCACGCGGCCGAAGCAGATCAATGGCAATCGTGTGTGATGATGAATGATGTGTAGATTGAAAACAAAACAGCGATGCATACCTAATGAAAACCAAAAAAGTGACTGGCGTGACTACTGAAAAAGAAAGGCCCTGGTGTGTTCCAAGTCAAATTGAAAGAGTAGTATGCAGTGCCTGGAGTGCATTGCTCCGGGGGCCATGTCCTCTCTGCCTGCTACTCTGTCATTATGCCTTCAAAATGTGTCTTTCTGTGGCAACTCAGAAATGATGTGTTGTTGTGATGCGTGTGAATCGACTGTCAACAGAAGCAGGCCCCTTTGGTTTACTCTCACAACGTGTGATTTTTAGGACATTGATGGTGGATGCAGGGATCAAAGGGACGCCCCGGTTTTGAACCGAAATCCCTTTGTTCTGATCTGATGATCAGATCATATACTCTATATAAAATACTTTATGCATCCTGTGTGTGGACATCAAACAGGCCGTCCCACATCATTGCGTGCACAGAATGTATGCACACAGGAGCTGGTGGTAGGCCTGGAGCAGCACCTCAGCAATGCCATCAATCTCCCAGGCCAGGGGTCTAGCACATTATGAAGGGCCTAGACGCCACTGTCACTCTGCTCATACTGACATTAAGCCACTCCAACCTATTAAATAAACCAGTGGTTTTCAACCTTTTCGATGCCAGGGACCACTATTTATTCAGAATTTGAGCAACAGACCACCATTTGGTGACATTTTAGCCCCACAAACCCAAAACCCAAAGATTTCTTCTGTTTTTGTCTACAATTCCAGGCGGGATTTCGGAAACAAAACAGTCAAACACACAGATCAAAATGACCATTGATCTTCTACATTCTCTAGTTGTGTAGACTTTGGCTAATTCACATGATGAATATTTTAACTCTTCAGAGTGTAAAAATGAAACCAAAATACAAATAGCCCTCTCAAGCAACCAGAATTTAAAAGTGTTCAGGCTTGTGCTTCATTTAATCTATGTGCAGGTTGTCTATGTGCAGGAATGCACCAACTATAATATGTTTCAGTTTTTCTTTCTTTTTTATTTTACAACACTGGCTCAATTATCATCCATTGCCTGGGTGACGGCCTCAGTGAAACAAAAAGTGATCGATTGCAGCGGGATGCCATGTCCTTCAACTCTCCGCCCCAAACCACTCAATACGCGGTGATGGCCGGCCACCCTACCAGGGCATGTGTCCAGTGGCAATCCCCTTCCTAGAATGAAGCCTAGAATGAAGACTGGCTCCATTGTCATCCACAAACTGCCGCTGAACCCGTCATTGTGAAACAATTCTGCTAGGTGATACTGACTCGACGGCTTGTTGTTTGGCCAGGAAGTTTATTGCTTTATTTATTTTCTAATATTTTCTCAAGGAGCGGCCTTGACAAAGACGTCTTTCGAGCACCTTTTTTTTCTTTTTTTTTTTGGAACATGACATTGACTGTTCATTCCCGGCTAAGACAAACAGTTTTGAAATAACAAGATAAGCTGGATGAAAAAAAAAAGAAAGAAATGGGAGGGCATGGGGGTGGGGGGGAGGTGGAGGTGGAGGGTGCTTAGGTAATGGGCAAACACAAACAGGGTTTGTACAGTCCTGTTATTGTTTGGACTAGTTATGGAATCACTTATCCGCTAGCAGACGATTGCCATAGGCACAGGCGTGTAGAGCTGATGGTGTTGTGAGTCAGTGTGTGTGTGTGTGTGTGTGTGTGTGTGTGTGTGTGTGTGTGTGTGTGTGTGTGCGTGTGTGTGTGTGTGTGTGTGTGTGTGTGTGTGTGCGTGTGTGCGTGTGTGCGTGTGTGCGTGTCCGTTTTGCTGAATTACCCCATGTCAGATGGCTGGCAAACACACACACACCCCTTGAGTAAAGCATCACACTGCTGATATGGTGATGTACTGTACTCTTTACTTGATTTCACAACAGCTTCCAGAACATCCTGTTTATACGAGTCAAAATACCTTTTAGGTTATTGTAAAGTCAACACTATTGTTAAATACTGACCGAGTATCTGACCTTTTTTTTGTTGTTACGAGAAAGCCCAGAATACAAAAGCCTTTTCTTTGACTTTGTTTCCATAAACAAAAAATGCTGAAGGAATACATCGTATAGTATTTGATGACGTAGTTTCATTTTGGGTGTGCACGATTAATCATGTCGGCGGCGTCTGATAAACTCAACAAAATGATGTTTAGTTTTTTCAACATAGTGTGAAGCTTTTTCTTATGATTTAAGGGCTGCAGATTCGATCAATGCAAAGTATAGCATTCAAAACAGTCTAACTCCAGAACAAATGAAAGAAAATAAATCCTTAAAAACTTCTATCAAAGAATCAAAGGCAATTATGTCCAATCTATATGGTGTAGAGTGTGTTAGTACAATATAATACAATTAACATACCGTAACTCAGGCGTTGCAACCTTTTCGACATGAAGTCATTATTTTCTTGATAGTTTGCGTGCCATATCGACATTACATTTATGTATATATTTCCATACACAGAGCAACCTTTGTCTTCTTTAGAAATATTCTCATTCACATCAGGATATATGATTATTATACTTTATTATTAGTAGTATTATTACCATTGTCTCGCCAGTCAGAGTCAATAAACGTGAGTTTGAATGAATGTAGAATTATGTGCAGGATGTAATTTACCTACAGATGTGAGTGCAATTAACTCAACTGTACACCTTTTTATATACCTGTAATCATCTCTCTCACACTTGTGCCAGTGTGTCAGTGATCACCCTCTGAAGTGCCAATGTTGACACCCATGCCTAAGGTTGCCTATACCCCTGCTGTAACACAACTGGGATGGTCATGTATCAACTATGCACAGGATCTGACACGAATTATGACCTCATAGTCAAGATTCAGTTCATCTCTTTGCGCAAGCAGCAGGCAGTCTGTATTAGCTCAATGGTAAAATAAACAAAATCTACACTTGCATAGGGAACCGGGTTCAATTCCGAAAGTAGAAAAGAAAAGCTACAGTGTGTCACTTTTAAGTCTGCATCTGCACCCAGAATAACAGTGACTGTATTGTATAACGCTTAAGGTAAACCCTACAGGGAAGCTTTTATTGCCATATCCACATTGATTTGACCACAGCAATTATTAGTTACCTGATATCAGCCACAATTTCAATATTGTGCATCCCTATATTTCACTGCCTGTCATTATCTGGTTAGACCCATCCTTGGAATGCATCGATGGATCCGTCTGCGTCTATAAGACAGCTGTTAAAACACTTAGCTTCAGTTGCCGCCAGTCGTCTACCCCCCAACCCCGCCGCCACCCCTCCCACAGTTTCCCTTCCTATTCTACACATTTTCTGCTTCACTGTTTGAAGTTATTGATGACCTTTCTGTTTTCCACATCGCTACACTCTTTCATGCACCAGCGGGTCAGGCCTATAGAGCTCAGATCTAATCTTCAATATTCCGCTAGTAGTTAGCACCGCGACGGGAATGATGAGCCGATCTGCTGCCGTTTGGACACCGCTGATTATTATGCTCAGACTGAGAGAGGAATTAGTGTGACTTTTAACTGATGCTGCCACAACCCTTTTATTATTTATTTTAATAATGAAGCTATCAGGATATAATTGTTTGGAAATGGAATGTTGGCACTGATGCCAGTGTTATTAACAGAAATATCTCGGAACGGAACACAATGGAAGGGTGAAATACAGTAGACTCGCCAGGCTTGCTGTTCGTAATGCAGAAAAGCAGAGTAGTTCTGTTTGCTTTTAATGTGTTGCATTTTGTGGTTGGATGGGACAGATTTGGGGGGAATGAAGAGTCACATTCAGTTTTCCCCTCGCAGAAACATAATGGAACTAATTGAGTATTAAGCTCGCAGATAGCGGTTTTGGGCGAAGAACAATTGCCTCACTTTATCTGGACTTTAATTTGTTTCTCTTGTGGTAAATTCTTTTTGACGTTAATGTTCAAAGTCTTGGAAGCGGCCAGACGGTATCTGTTATAAATTATAACAATGTGTTTGGGGAGGATATAATTCCCATAAATATAAATTTGATCCAGTGGCTCCACCTACCCATTCTACCTCTCCTCTTGACCCGATCACAGTAAGCGAGACAATGGCATCGCTCCATGTTCTCTATCCCCAGGTGCAGCACCAGGTGTGTGCGCGCGTGCGTGTGTGTTGGTGTGCCACGTGCGTGCCCACACTCGCCCCCGCATTGCATCTCGCCCCCCCATCTTTGACACACAACCCTGATTGGCTAAAAATGTCTTGTGTGGCCCAGCTGGCCTCCCACGCTGCTCCGTAACAGACTGAGTCCTCGTAGCCGGACAACATTAGTTAAGCTGTCGAGAACAGGCCAGTGGGACAGTGACAAGACAAATTTGTCGGTAATATGAAAGTAAAGAATGTGTGCGAAGCTCGCGAGGCGCTCACAGCGCAATGCAGCACATCGGGGACCAGCGGTGGGTAATGTGGTCGACCTGGCAGTGATTGATACCTTCACCAGTGGGCTACTGGTAATAGTTCCTACAGCATTAGGACAGGACATATTTTAGGCCTAAGGGGTGCATATCAGCGGGCCAGTGATTACGGCAACATAAACAGGGGTGCAGCAGAGGTCCCAGCTCTGACGGAACAATAAACTAATAGCAGTGTCACTACCCCCTACCCATGGCACCGGCTCTCTCCGCGTGAGAAGTAACAGCCTGCTTTAAAGAGCCAGGAGCACTGGGGCCATTTTTTATTTGCTGGATGATGGCCTGCAACTGATGTCATTATGAACCTTAAATCAACTTTCTGCTTGCTTGAACATGGTCACCTGGGTACAAGGGGGACAAGGACGGGAAAAGGTTGAAGTGCTCGGGCCCTGTCTGTGTGCCAGCGCTACCTGCCGCGGCAAAAATTGAGTTGGGGACGGCCGGCGATCAATCAAGTGTCCCAACAACATACATTTTTTAAAGTGCTCGTCCGGAATTTCCCCCGGTCCGTAATGAGCGGAACGGGGAGGTTTGTGTTGAGAAATGGGAAAGGAGAAACATAACCCAATCCGCCGCTTAAAAAAGACGGGACAAAAAGCTGCAGAGCCTGGAGAACGAGGTTGGATTTAGAGATCAATGTCGTGGCGTTGCCCTCGCTGTAATGAGATGGAGAACTCCAATGCAGTTTGTCCAAACACAGGGAGCACAGTGCCCTCTGAGATGTTACACCTAATGATGCTTTATTGTCATTTATGTGCAGCCATGAGCCATAGCTGTTGCTACAGTTTAAAGAGCTCCAACCAGGTTAGGGTTGCGGATACGCCTGTGTGTGTTGTGTGTGTGGGGCGTAAGAAGATGAGAACGGGAGAATAGGCGGCAATAAAATCACGAGTGTGGATCCAGAAAGAGACAGCTTGGTCCCACTCTGTTACCCCCTCTCTCTCTCTCATCAGAACAGTCCATCCGCCGCGGTTTCATCCCAGTAAACAGTGGTGTCGGGGGTCACCGGGACTGCTGGGTAATTGAGGCAGTGTAGGGCCGCCCTGTCAAGCACGTCGGCTAAAAATACACCGGCCACTGTCACCGGGCACCAAGTGGGGGGAAAATGATTGTTCCCGCTGTCGAAGAGCAGGACACTCACATCACCGGTGACCTTCCCCTTCCAAAACCCAACCAGCACAAGGGGACCAGTAAATACAATGCAACTTTTTTCATCCGCTCCACCCACCCCTCCCGTGGATCAGTTTGACCATACAAAAAAAAAACACAACAAAGACGATCCGCGGTGTTCTTTGATAGTGCCTCTGAAAGGCAACACGACGTCTGAATTAACATGCCTCTGCACAGAACGCAATATTAACCATGTTTAGCCCGTCAGGGACGTGCACTTCGATTAAGGCACATCAAGGCATTTTGGCGAGAGAGAGAGAAAGAATGAGGGAGAAATAGTGAGGAGCACGTCAAGAATATTCCAATGAGGAAACACGGCTCCTTGGAACGTGGAAAGGTTATTGATTTGTCCTGCAATCATTTCCTGCTCTTTGATATGCAAATGATCCAACGGTACTGTGAATTCACAGCAATCCTATCAGACTCATTTCACAGTTCTCAGCCTTCTGCCTGCGTCTCTCTGGAGCACTGCGCCTCATTAGGCCAATGTTCTCCATTACCGGCATAATTAAAATCTTTAGTAGCTTATCAAATTAAAAATATTTTTGCTGATCGTATTGAGATCTTCACCACATAGTTATTTTCCACAACAGGAATAAATTAAGACTAAGCATTTTGCACACAATGTATTACAATCTGCTGCTTGAAAGGAAGCACTTCTGGTATCTATAGAGCTGGTGATTAGAAATGGGGGGGGCGCAGGGGGTGGGGGGGGGGGTGTAGGGGGATCGGGCGAATATAACCACCCGAATGAGATAAGCATGTGCAAATCATCTTTCATTTGCCAGTGCTCATTTTGAGAATGGATTTAATTAATTGTAATGTTAAACGAGTGGTCTCGGCCGTGGCTCTGCCGGTTTAATTCACCACACATCCAAGGGCTTCTTCTTTCACCACGCTTAAAGCATGTGGCTTATTTAAGAAAGGATCTGAATAGCCAATATAAATATGCATATACATACCCCACCCTACCCCCCCCTCCTCCTCCTCCTCCTCCTTCTCCTCCCCCCGTCGTCGGCCTTTTATTGGATATTTGAATACCATGTTAAAAATACGGGCTACCAAAATACAAAGTGTTTTGACTGACAATACAGTATAAATGGCCGGCGGAAGCCGCCGCGTGCAGCTGGATCTTCTTATTTTTACATTTGAGTTTAGCCTCATTTGTGTCAAATGGAAGCAGGTTTTTTTCCCCTGTGCACACTTAGCGGACATACCATAGATGGGCGCACACACACACACACACACACACACACACACACACACACACACACACACACACACACACACACACACACACACACACACACACACACACACACACACACGCACACACACTGCGTGTGTGCACGTCTGCAGTATAGCCTATACATTGTGTGCAAACAAAAGCTGAGTTCTGTGAGACATGGAAAATGGGGTGTACAAACAGCATTATCCTTCCTGGGTGTGGGGATCCCTGTCACTCAGGACACACACATACAGTACATGCACACTCTGTGGATGTATTTCCAACATGAGAGAAAGACGCTGGAGAAGAAAAAACGTCTTCTGTCTTAAAGGGATTCTTTTCAAGGGGGCTGTGTGAGCTGCAGTATGCTTGACTTGTTAAATGAGGTTTAAGTCTTCTGTGTCAATTGAAGGCGGTGCAGAGATTTAAGTATTTTGCACATTAATGCGCTTTTGAGAAATATTACCCCAGGGGTCCTGTGTGGCAGAACGGGGGGAGGAAGAAAAAAATCCGCTATTGTAAACTTGTGTTTTTTTGTTGTCGCCACGCGTGTGCGTCCCTAATGTGTGTGTTCTCTAATGTGTGTGTTCTCTACCCATTCTTCGTTTGTTGTTGTGGAGAAAATGGTGGTGATTATTCAGATTTCATGCCTTGTCTGGATGTTAATTATTTACCATGGGCATGAAATGCGCGTGAATGCCAGGAATTTGTGTGTACAACAAACACGCCTCAAATCACGGGCAGAACAGGGGGGGGCAGGGGTCTGATGCTGTGTGTGTGTGTGTGTGTGTGTGGTAGTTGTAGTAGGAGTGGGGGGTATATGGGTCTCAGTGCATTACCCGGGCCTGTAGTGGAATATTTTCTAATTAATACTCAGCTTTTGTTTACCGACGCTTTGATTTAATTATGGCGACGAAGAGAGAGTCGGATTAGCCGTTAATTGATTTAATTATCCAATTTGTTTGTCTCAGGCATGATTCCAGCCGATCTGCAGCAACTGTGGAAGGAGGTGACGAACACACACCACGTGAAGGAGGAGCAGCAGCACAACCACAACAACAACAGCAGCAGCGTCATCAACAACAACAACAACAACAATGGCAGCAGCGCCACCACCAACAACCACAGCAACAGCAGCAGCGGCAACAACAACGGCCACCGGGGTCTCGACCTGTCCTCCCCGGCGCCACCAAAGAACCCACTCCTCAACCAGCACGCCTCCACCAACGGCCAGTACGCCATGAGCCACAAAAGAGAAGGGTGAGTACCCCCATACCTCTCCTGCAAACTAAATGCAGGAAGGCTCGGACCAAATGATACA
Organism: Benthosema pterotum; assembly: GCA_039105355.1. Lineage (NCBI taxonomy): Eukaryota > Metazoa > Chordata > Actinopteri > Myctophiformes > Myctophidae > Benthosema > Benthosema pterotum. The sequence goes on along the minus strand of CM076971.1, from coordinate 31,730,986 downwards.
CGGACCAGCCGAAATGTCGTGACATTGAGGGGTCAGAAAACTGAGTTCTCGGTAGGGTCTGTTGCAACCTGAAAGAGGGACAAAAAGAGGTACATTTCTGAAATTTTCCTGAGAGCGTACAAATGTGAACCAAATGGACCCTAGCGGGTCCATTTGGTTCCATTTGTACGTACCTATTTGTAAGAATTGGTCCCTATAAGAAAAATCTTTAACATGGTGAAACACAACTTGATGATAGAGCTGCCATTGAACTGATCCCATGAAGTGAACGGAGTTTGCCAGCAAACACGGTCAGGACCGGGGCGAATTAGTGATGTCTTGAGTGTGGGCGCTGTGAGCTTGTAGGTCTGTTGTTTTTTCAATGAAGATGAAGTGTAACATAATGTTTATAACCCGTTCCTGCCGAAAATGAAGTAATATGTAACATTTAAACGTATAAACAGTTGCTTGTCACGAAAAACAAAGATGTAATCACCCAGAAGAATACCACACTCGGTTAATGTATATACTCAACAGCGTGGCAGCCATTATTCAAAACCACATCAAATGTTTGTCTATTATCATGCGACCCCAAACTATATTAGCCTACTACTTATTAGTGTGAGACATCCTCATTACTGTTGTCTTTGAATAACCCAAACACCAAACATACCGTCTAAAGAAAAGGCAATTAATCCACAGGGGCCTCAGTTGCTGACAGATGAATATTCATTTATTTAATTGTCATTTAAAGGCCAACCAGGTCACTGTCTCAGTGTGTGTATATATGCAGCTGGGGGACAGCACAGAAACACCTGGGGGAGTTGGAGAGGGATTTGTAAGAGGGGGAGAAAAAAGATTGCAGTAATGGAAATGGGATCAGTGCACTTTTAATGAGGAAGGTCAAGGGTGGTATTGTTTCAGTTGCACATAGGAAACTGCAGCTGTGCCTTTCGCTGCATTTTCATCAGTAGCATTTGGATTGTCACTGTGTTTTTAGCTGTATTATAACAACAAAAAAAACATCTGAAACTGTCAACTTCCCTGCTGACACGTTTAAAAAACACGAAAAAAACGATTTATATTGTGGTCATAAAAAAATCGCTAAATCAACTTTGGGACATGGGCAAGAGTAACATGTTGTTACTAGATAGCAAAAATCCATTGCTCCAGGGCAGGCGTTCCTTATACTGTACAGCAATTAATAGCAGTTATTTGTTAATGTAGCATCAAGGATCCAGCGCCGCCACAAAGTGTCTCGTCTTCTCCAATCTCCCGCCAGGTTCGTATGAATCGTTCTAAAACGGCTCTCTGGGCCACGGCTGTGTCTTGAAGGAAGGAATTAATTTGGCATCCAATACGTCTAGTTGTTTGCTCACACCGAGGCGTGATCTTTGAACCGCTAGCGAGGAGCCTCCAGGCGCAGTGAGCTCACCGCATTACATCTGACTCGTGTTTCAGGCATCAAAACCTACGTGTCATTATGAAGGCGAGGCGGACAAAAAACACATTTAGCACACTAAACCATCCAGCCTTGGGAGGTGAAGAGGGGTTCACACACTGCCTGCCTGCGTGTGTGTGTGTGTGTGTGTGTGTGTGTGTGTGTGTGTGTGTGTGTGTGTGTGTGTGTGTGTGTGTGTGTGTGTGTGCGTGTGCGTGTGCGTGTGTGCGTATGGCGTGGGTGTGCATGTGCGGTGTGTATAGAGAGTGTGAAAAAAGGTCCTTCTGATGGACTGAAGGACACATTATTGAGGAAAAAATACTGTGGTTTCTTTACTGGCACGACACAAACAAAAGCCAAAATAGTAGTTTTTGTTGAGTTCATATTTATTTTGTCTCTGTAAATTGGTGTCAAAACAGACAAAGCCACAGCTCATTGTTTTTTGGGGAGGTTTTCATACCCCACTCCCCATCCCCACCTCGCCCTCTTCCAGCACACATAGATTCACACGTATAAACATGTGTGCACGGGGGGAGAAAATAGACGCTTCTTTGCGCTTAGCTCCAGTTACACCTCTCCCCGGTTGAGAGCGCCGTACACACCGGCTTCCTGTGAATCATCCAGTGTCAAGCTGACTTTTTCATCCTGTTGCCATGTGGCTGAAGACTAAAGCCTAATCGGAGAGAGAGAGACATAGAGAGAGAGAGAGAGAGAGAGAGAGAGAGAGAGAGAGAGAGACATAGAGACACACATAGAGAAAGAAAGAGAGAGCCAGGGGAGGGTGGTAGGGGGGGTTGTATTGACACGCTCACTCCATCATGCGTCCTTGCAGCATGCCGACAAACAAGAGCGAGCATCAGTGGCAAAGGGAAGGGAACAACAACTCTCTCTCCTCCGCTGAGGGCTTCACGAAACATCGGAGGAGACGTGCATGAGAACACCCCCCCTCTCCCACCCCCTCCCTGCCCCTGTGCTCACTGTCAAGGATTAAAGAAGACGTCAACAGCAGTTTAGCACACGCTCTAGTGAAGAAGGCAATCTGGGGGCTGAATATTCACCCCAGTATCTTAGATCTGTCAGAAAGCCAAGCAGGTGACTCTCAGCTCTCTCTATCTCTCTGTCTCTCTCTCTCTGCTAGGCAGGCCTCTAACTGAACAGCAACTTCCAACATGCAATTTAACTTTGAATCAGATGACTGATACGAAAAAAACGACAGCGGGGATTGGGAAAGAAAAAAACAAAACAAAAACCAACATATCTTATTAAACACTGGATGATGCTAATTTAGATTCATGCAGCCAATAATCCATCCTTGTTAAATTTGGCACACAAAAACTATTGAGAGCATTATTCCCCCTTTCCTTTGATGATGCAGACTCAATTCTAATCAGAATCCATGGAAGGAAGAAGAAGAAGAAGAAGAAAAAAAAAGATACATTAAGCATGATTATTCCACACAAGTCTCTGAGAAAAACGGCGTTTATAATCCAGGGATTTGAATAATCAGGTTGGAGATAATGGGTTGGGCCGGCCTGGGCGTAAATAGAGAGCATCCCCACTCATCTCCCCCAGTGCTGAACTTAATGAACTTTTAATTGATGCGGTTCCGCAAGTCCTTTTGTCATGCAACAGAAACAAGCCTCTCTGTGCTGATGGACCTGTTTTCCCGGCTGGCTTCAGATTGGTTTACAGCAGACCCTAAGTACCATGTAGTTAGTTTCATGTGTCATATAAAATCTGCCCAGGCACAGCGACGCCTGCAACTAAAACCTTAAGTGCATCCACAGGCATCACTCGCCGGCTTTGCACTTCCGTCTTAAGGAAGGAGCAGAAATTCAATCACCGCCGGGCTTGACACGCCGACGGTGAGGTGTACGACGGGTTGCTTTTAGCTGTCTCAAAGAGCACCCTCTGGCAGGGGCAGGCTGGGAGGTTTGTTTGTCTTGATACGGACCAGGCCTCTCTCCCTCCGACAGTCAAGTCAGTCAACCTGTCTCCCTGTCAGTCGGTCGGCCCGTGTGGCTCCGAAGGACCCCCCCCACACCCCAGGGGGAAGGAGACAAGATACCCTAGTGAGAGCCAGGTCGCCTTTTGTTCAATGATTTGCTTATTTAAATGAAATGCTTCCGATCTGTATCTGACATCAATTCCCATTCCACTGGATGGTGGGGGCTTTGTAACTGGGAGCGTCCTCTCCTCACACACACAAAGCACTTGGCCCACTTTACTTCCCAGCAACCATCAGTAAACCACAGCTCAGGGACTGTAACTCAGCAATCTGTTAAGGAGATAAATAATCTGATTTGGCACAACACTCCACTCTCTCTTGCCTTTCATTTGTCTTACACCAGGAAAATGATAATGAAATCATTTAGGGTAAACCGTTGAGTGGCAGAGAGAGTAGAGGCGGGACAGAGTAAAAGATGTGGAGAGAGTGGGAGGGAGGGACTGCTAGAGCCATATCGATATCCGTGGTGAAGGGGAGGGTGTGTTGTGACTGGGCTTCACACACACACACACACACACACACACACACACACACACACACACACACACACACACACTACGGTCATACCCTGACCTAGCCCACTGGATATCAATCTTCCCATTTTTCTCTTTTCTCTCTTCTGTCCTGATAGATTCAGAGCATCTGCACGTTCTGCCATAGATCATTCGTGTTTATGACCCAGAGCCTCTCATCAAAAGAGCCGGGTCTGGAAAATAACTGTCTGACAGCTGCCCGGGAGAGAAGCGCCTCTGCAGTATTGTTGTCTCTGCGTGTGTACGAAATAAACACGACGGCAACACCTGGAAGGCTCCGGTCGCGTTCTCTCTCTCTCTCTCTCTCTCTGTTGGGCTGTGTCGAAGAAGCACTTTTATGTTCCGTCTCTAAAGGAAGCCAATGACACGGTCTCCCCCTTGTCGCTGTTAGAAGATCATTAGAGTAACCCCTTCCCTTCCCTTCCCGGGCCGCCACACAATAATAGCATCCTGACAGAGCTGCCCAAGGTGCCAGTCAAATTTAACGCAACATGGGATAGATATGTGGCTCAGTTTTGGTTGTATTTTATTTTATTTTGTCTCTCTCTATCATTCATGTGGCGCAGAATGAGCAGGAAAGAGCTATGAGCTCCATGCATGTCTCTTATTAAGCTAATGTAGCTCATTTGGCGTGCGTACTGTCATTTAGCACTGTTTGGCCATGCAGACACCATTAAAAAAGGAGGCTGCCAGCCCCATGACATTACATCACAGTCTCCAGCACACTTGACTTTTCATAATCGCATTAATACCGAATTAACCAACATTAGGCCTTTTGGCAAGACGTAAAAAAAAACGGATCTCTTTTAAATGGACAAATTAATGAACAAATAAATAAATAAATGAATAGCCTTACACACACTAGTCCACATATTACCTTGTTAGAATTTAATGAGTTGTCCGCCATCAATGTATTAGCCGTATCAAAACAGGGATCGTTAATGTGTATGCATAATTCATAATTGAATTAAACAAAACAAAAAAAAAAACTGAAAGAAATCAGACTTTTGAGAAAGAGAGAAGGAAGGGGGGGGAGAAAAAAAATCTGCTAACCACATTCATGAATGCTTGACTGCTTCCTAATTGCAATGCAATTATCACATGTTATGAACAATGTGAACTCTTAAGCATGTAATTATAACACAAGGAAACCTGTGACAAGCCTTAAAATTCCGTACTTGAGTTAGAGCTTTACCAACATCGATACAAATGAGATTCTAATCTGAACAGCCCGTTTAATGCTGTTAAAATTGCCACACCATGATTCGATTTCCTGGCATAATTCTTTTATTTCTTTTTAATTTTTGCACGTACAGTAAGACGGATATTTGGGCGTTTGTTTCGTCTTGTTCCTCTTGTTCCGGAACATCTGAATATCTAAGGTTTACTCATCTCCCCCTCGTACAATATCCATATGAATGAGAAAGGCACTGGATGGATGGAAGGATTCCCTAATGGCACACAATAGCCGGGGTTTTGGGTATAATGAATCCCACCCACCCTCCCCTCCTGGAGGAGAGCCCGTTACATAAGCAGGGCCTCCGACTGGAGGAGGACTGATGGGTTTGAACACCAGCAGCAGCACCAGGTGGTAGCGATATAGGCCAGTCCCCCAGGCTCTTGTAGTTGAGAGTTGTGTGGCTTGTACAGTGTGCTTGTGTCCATATGGCTGCCTGTCTCGCTCTCTTACCAGACCTTGTCTGCACACGTGCAGGCAAGCACGCACACACATGCATGCACGCACGTGCACACATTGTAGTGCCTCTGATGCTCAGTGCTGCTGGGTATGGTTATCTCTGGCTCTGCGCTCCACTCGCCATATGGAAAATGTTGCAGAGTTTGTTTTTCGGGGGGGGGAACTTCCTGATGTTTAGGCTTGATTGTACGTACGAACCCTCACCTTGGATTGCAAAGCCCCATATTGACATTGTTCCGTTTTGGTAGATGAAGGGGTTCCAGGTGTGTTCCTGTTCCCTGTTTACTGTTAGTATAGTGGGAGGGTGTTGTGATCACGCTGGGACAGACATACGCTGTAGGGTCTGTTGGCGGAAGTTGTGGTATTTGGGGTGGAACTACTGAAATGACGTTGGTGCTAGAAATCCTATTACAAATCAGTTTACGTTTTCCGCAAATAAAACAAGCGCTGTGGTGTTGGTCTGGAAAATAGCATAGCCGGGGAAATACATCAATTACAACAGACGCTGGTACACTTTCTGCCTTAGTTCGTGGCCAGGCTTTCCTTTCCACAGCGCTGATGAGGTAAGCCTGGGGACTGGTCTTCTTCTCCAGGTGGTTCCTTGAACACAACATTGGTCCAGCCTGGTCAGGAGAGGCCAGCAGGTGACAGTAACCTCTAGCACCACCTGATCAAAGCATGGGCCGCTACATGGATCTGTGGAACTAAATAATGACATATTGATTGTACTCTTACTACACAGACAGGGCTTCCCTCTCTAGTCGTCCCTGAGAGCCCGGCAAACGGAAATCACACATCGGCTATACTGATCCCACCTGGTCAAAAAGTTCAGAGATCACCTTAAAGCCTCTGTTTTCATGTCAAAACCTACATGGGGTACACTCTAGCTACAGCGCACAGGCATCACAGTAATGCTTAGCCAGCATCGTTCTTTATACCAATCCCCAACTAGGCCTTTCACTAGAGTGAGTCTTGTGAAAGGTTAGTGCGATATGTTCGCTCTTGCACGCGATGGTGTGAGGATGTGCGTGAGCTGTCACTGCGTTGCTGTTAATCGGCGAGTTACTAATTAGTGTTCCTCTGTGTTACAGATCTACGCTAGAAGAGGCCACCTCGCACAGTCACCCTCTGTACGGACACGGAGTGTGCAAGTGGCCTGGGTGTGAGGCAGTGTTTGATGACTTCCACTCATTCCTCAAGTAAGTGGACTGCAGAGTTTTGATGTTTTGAGTGTCCTTAGCTCATCTCTCTCTCTGCCCCTCCCCATCTTGCTTGGATTACACCTCTTGTTGCTCCCCCGTGTCTCAGAGGCACTACGGGTACAGGTGGTTATTCCTGAGCGAGGTTGGTGGGTCGAGGCTCTTCCGGGCCGTGGCCCTCTTCATCGCTGAGCATTGCCACGGCGGGGTCTCCCACCTGAGCTTGCCGCAGGCCTTTAATTCCTGTGATAAGTGCTGTTCCCATGGTGACAGGGGGGACGTTTTTCCCAAACAAACAACAGGAGGATGTTTATCTGTGGCAGCGACACTTAGGGCGCTCTGCATGTTTGCCCTTGTCACTGGACGGGGGGATTGGTGTGTGCTTTCGCCTGCCTGGCTCAGCCCTTTCTGTCTCCAGCTCCAAATGTTGTTTGTCTTTCTCCTCCTTTCTCCTGATACTGTGTCCCAGCATCACTGTCCTGTTTGCTTTCGTACAGAACCGTACAACCACCTTTATTCTGCCCCTTCTTTAAGATTAGCAAGCAGACATTCTTTCGCCTTCGCATCCTCTTCTATGCACACTTTTTTTCCCCCCAAAACGTAACCGGCATCCCTCGCTGTATATAGTAGCAAACTAGCATCCACCCTGCAATTCAGATGACTTAAACTTTTACTTGACCCTTTTGGGCCATACGTAAACCTTTAGTTTTTTTTGCTCCATGGTTGTTCCCCATGCGGTTTACTAATCAAACCCTGTGTTGAAGTGTGCACTGGGTAATCCAACACATAATAGCGCCGTGGCTGCGGAGAGGATGAAAACATCTGCCTGCATTGTGGCAGCAGATCAATGGCTCACTGTCAGCCTGGATTAGTCGCACTTTAAACAAGATATGACACAATTCTATTATCCTAAAACAAGCACTCAGAGAACACAGGGTTCCCTCAAAGATACGGTTGAGAAAAAGGTACAGAAGGTGCAGAAGGAGACGACTTCGTAGTTTTTTTTTTTTTTTTTTTTAGTTTTGACTAGTTTTCTCATTCTAAGGATTCTTTTGATCGCAGGCAAGAAATCTTGTTTGAGGATAATTTGTTTTTTTGAAAAGTGTTCTTCTAACGTGTTTCACACCACGAACACAGATTGCAACAATAATCACAACTGAAGTGCTTTGAATTTCAAGGAACAACGAGAAAAGGGGGGGATAGGTGTGGTTCCCACATTTATACAACAGAGAACTTGTTTTCACTGTTATTCAGCCTCTTATTTAAGATTAGCAAGCAGACATCCTTTTCCCCCCACACATACACACAGCTTTGGGAGTGTCCCTTTCAATCCATCACTATTTATTGTATTCTGACATTGCCTCACCCTTTGTTTATAGAAGAGAGAGGAATTAAATTTTGCTTGCCCCGGTAAAGCTCTGCCTTTTAAAAAAAGAGAGAGTCTGTAAGTGCACTCTGCTATGTTTTTACAAGTGTTTTTATCATGGCAACATCTTGTTTACTTTAGTTGCCTGCCTAAACTGCTTGGAACATGTTAAGAAAACATTTGGGGAGAGTCTCCACAAAGCTGCCTTTGTTTAACAGTGGGCAAGAGTGCAAGCAGCTCACCAAGGTGTTAACTCTCAAACCCTTAAGCACTTCCACATGAAACTAGGCCGCTGATACTGCAGGGGCCCCGAAAAGAATCGCAAATACAAACAAAGAATAAATCAACCATAATATAACTTTTTTTCGTCCCCATAAGAACGAATCCTATATGGTGAGCAGAAATGTAAAAGTAAAAAAAAAATCAAGGTGAAGAGTGATGGTTGTGGTTGCGGGTGTGTGCGAGGTGTGTGTGTGTTTGTGTGTGTGTGTGTGTGTGTGTGTGTGTGCGCGTGTGCGTGTGTGTGTGTGTGTGTGTGCGTGTGCGTGCGTGCGCTGAGCAGAACACAGCGTACTGTGTGTACCAGAGAGAGAGAAAGGTGAGGAGGACTCTAACGTCAACCAGATTTCAGCTCTGCATGCCAACAGCAACAACCAACACTGGACTGAAATGTTGTTTTAAACCGTGCGCATATTTATTCTATCTTTTAAAGAAAACATTACATACCTACATGCACTATCTTGATAAATAAAATAAAAAGTGCCAAATCCCCTATTCCTGTTTTCATATTCGGCGCGGGGACGGGGCGGGCCGTCCTCCTGGCCGCTGCTTTTTTATGGGGGTCAGGACCTCTCTCTTCAGCGTCCACTCAGAGGTCAGCGGCCTGTGAAACACGGCACTGCCCTCTAGTGCTGACCCACAACGTCTCATACATACCTGAACATTAGCACTTCTCTGGACAATTCAATTTGTGTTCATTTAACCAGGAGTGTTAGGAATGAAAGCTTGTGTCCATTTGGTTCCATTTGCACACTCTCCTATAGTTACAAATACATATATTAGCAGAGAGGATTGTACTGTGTTGAGCTTTGTTATTACGTTACAAAGACTTTGTTGTGGCTTGGTGCATAAGATAAAACTTCAACTTGCAAAGCATTGATTCCCATAAATATGGTCATTCGGATGTTTAGATTTAAATTAATTAGATTCAAAAGTTTTTTCTCTTTTCTTCTATTTTCTTTTCTTTTTTCTTTTCCTTTTCCTTCTAAAAAAGTCAGAAACAAATACATTTAAGTGATTTTATTTTAATCGACCAATTCAGTTTGGAGAATTCATAAAGCATACAGGAGAAAGAAAGTAGAATTAGAAGTGATGAAATACAGGAATGGGTAGACAAACCTGTTGTTACCAAACAAACAATAAGAAAATACTCCTTTAACTTCCAAATAAAATAAAACCTCTGTAAAAAACAAAACACTAAACTAAAACTTAGGTTTTAGTGTTGTTCTTTGAAGAAAATGAAAATGCAAAAATATCATTATTAATTTTAACATGGAATAAATTACAAATTTGAATAGCAAATCCATTTTTGTCAGTATACACCACACACCTTCATCCCAACCACAGTGTGTGATGTATGCTGTGGACTAACAGCATAAATGCTCCATAGGGGAAGCACTGACTGTGGCTCTGCTTCCAGTCTATATACAATTAAAAGATGTAAAGAAAGAAAAGGTGGGGAAAAAGAAATAGTAGACTTTAAATGATATGTAAAAAGCTCGACTGTTTAAAAAGGATGTCTATTTAACTTTATTGTGGCAATTTACATTAGGGCGGCCGTCATCCTGCCAGAAAGCTTTTAAAAGCGCTCTTCATTTGAAGTCCAGAAAGTGACACATGCCAACGTTCATAGTGTCTGCCGATGTCAATTCCCCACATCCCCAGCTAGCGCCCGTGTCCAGACGCTCTTCTCAAGGCTGCATTAGGGCCATTTGAATATTTCATTTCCTATTAATTATGCACTGTGACTCTCCATGTCATTAGAAAGAAATAAAGTGGAATGTAACAAAGGATGAAAAAGGAGGGGGGGGCACGGATCTTTGTGAACGCCGACATTCCAAAGCTCCTCACGTAGAGGGGCGACGGACGGCCCTGGTTGCACACGCAGACCCCCACCACACACACACAACCACCCCCACCCCCCGGGCCAGTTAATTTGAAGTTGAAACGTCTTTACCTATTATTTTCGTCTTTGAAAATTTAGCAAGATGTCCTGAGATGTTTACCAGCCTCGTTCTCTCCGCCACCGCTTAATTAAATGGGCGTTTATTCAATTCAGACAAATGGACAGCTCCCAGAGTGGACGGAATTAATTCCAGCAAAGGAGTAATTGTCAGTGTGCTTGCTATATTATGTATATATTTAGACTTGTGTTTTGTGTGTCTTTCGTGATTTCTTTTTTTCTTCTTCTTAGCAAACAATTAAGGTAGAGTGCTAGTAAATGCATGTCACAGACATTTAGGGAAAAAATGCATTATAAAAATGCATTATAAAAATACAATACAAGAGGCTCATCACGCTGTGTGTGTGTGTGTGTGTGTGTGTGTGTGTGCGCGTGTGTGTGTGTGTGTGTGTGTGTGTGTGTGTGTGTGTGTGTGTGTGTGTGTGTGTGTGTGTGTGTGTGTCTGTGGGTGTGAGCACACAGGCATGCACATAGCGCGTACATGAGTGAGGATATATACCACACACGCTGTTTCCATAAAGATGTGAATCGTTCAAGTCAAGGTTTTAAAAAAATATTTTAAAAATATAATCTGAGAACCACTGAATATACTTTTCAATTCATTCCAACTGCATGCTGTGTCTCCCCAACCTCATGCAATATGTCTCGAGTTTTTTTTTTGCGTGGGTGTTTTTCTTCTAATGCATAAATGTGTTGTAAGAAATGTGTCTCCAACACCGGCGTGGCAGGGACTCACTCCTTAGATTTATTGGGCCATCATTTCAGCCAGTGTGTGTCTGCCACGGTGTCTGTTTTCCCGGTTCGGTGCCAGCTACTTTTTGATTTGCAATAAATGACTGAAAAAGTGCTTTTGAGAAGGCAAGCACGTCACACACACACACACACACACACACACACACACACACACACACACACACACACACACACACCCAGCGGCGCTCGCTGTGCACGTACGGAGGGGAGGCATGCCTAGTGACAGTGACCTACATGGTCACCGAAGATGTGATATAATTTATGATATATATAATATATTGGATCCATTAGCGAGCATAATGAAGTAGTGAAATGAAAGGGTATTTGTGAAATCAGTTCAAACATCCTGCTCGGATTATGATTAAATGATTAATGAAATGCCCCTGCATAAGCATTTTCAAACAGTAATTCATGCGGAGGCTGATAAAATTCCTCCAATCATATTTCCTTCACTCGTGAACCTTATCTCCACCATTTTATATAAATCACGGGGAAAAAACCCTGTCTGCCGCCACGCGCGCTACTTATTTAGATTAGTTATAAACGTACAGGAAAAGAGAACATCTTCGCCCGTATAAAATAATCACGCATAATTATATCCATAATTCAAGTTTTGTGACAGATCCCATCTCCTTTCTTCTTGTTGTCCTCTGCCTTTCCTTCTGGCTTCATTTGAGTTCTCTTAATCTTGACGACATAATTAACAAAAGAAAAAGACAAAAAAATATGGACGGTCCACCTTTTCATAAATGGAGGCTGTCATCTCGGGGTGGGGATGGTATTAGGGTTCTGCTGCATAATTCACCACAGTCCAACCTGGAAATTCTTCAATCATTCCTTTTATCTGCGAATGCAAGTTAGAGGAGACAAGACCATCTCATGAAATATGAAATATGAATGTCATGCTTTTCTTTTCAGTTTTTTACAAAAAGAAGACATTTCTTCGCAGGGTTATGTTGATAGTGTATGGACTAATCCTGGTAGTATGTGGGTTATAGCTGTATAATAACTGAGCCCATCCTGGTATTACCCAAATATTACCACAGATTCTCTCAACCACTACAGATCTGCTTTGCTATTAAAACGATGAATGTAATGTAAAGCAATAAGACTCTCCCTATATCTAAAGATGACACATTTTCTCTTGTTTTTCCTTTTTCTCTTTGTATTTTCCAGACATCTTAACAATGAGCACGCCCTGGATGACAGGAGCACAGCCCAGTGTCGGGTGCAAATGCAGGTCGTACAACAGCTGGAGCTGCAGGTATTGTCTCCGTAGTTTGTTTTGGCCCAAATATTTGTGTGCCTTTTTCTCCCGATGCTTCCTGTGTAGTGTGACTGCGATGAACCCCTCCCTGTCCGTCTGATAGCAGGGTCACTGGAGGGAGGGAGGGAGGGAGGGGAGAGGAGAGGAGGGTGGAGGGAGGGAGGGTGGGGGTGGTGGCAGAATGAAATTATTTTGTACATTTGTGAGTAACCAGTCATTAAGAATGTGTTATGTATGCATGACAGCCAGGCAGAGATATATGAAGGGCCCGGGGGCTAAGTAGAGAAGATAATTACATTTTGAATTTTACTGGGTTTTAAAGTTATTTATGACTTTTAACTGTTTGGCACCAACAATAAAACACTTAGCGAAATGCCTCGGCGGCACAGCGTGGATGAGCGCTCCTCTCAATGTCGAATGGTTGAATGTTATATACGCCGCGCCGTCGTCCCGGAACGCGCTGAGCGGCGAAGCTGTTTGGTGATCATTGGCTTTCATGCGGTGTCCTCTGTGAGTGGCCATACATGCATGCTCTCCTTTTTTATACCGTGAGGGACAGCAGAAAAATATGCACATGTACATTAAGTATGCACTTATGGAAAAAAGGCATGGTTCAGTGTCATTCCATTAGTGGGGGTTAGTAATGACCGGTGAAGTAGCCTGGATGTGAGCCTGGGATGGGGGGGTTGGACACTAGCATGGTGAACACACAACACCCCTCTGTTAAAATAAGGATCCACTGAAAGGGTAAAAATGTAACTAACCATCCTATTAAGTGCCCTTTTCCTGGCGTATTAATGTCTGCCGCGGGTTGCTAAGCAGTGCTCGCACTTTTAACGTAATTACAGATTTCACGCAGCATCCACTCAGAGTAAACATATTTGCCGCATTATTCCCAAATTACGTCTGAATGATTGTGATTGCAAAACAATCACAGTTTGCGAAAATGTTAACCTTAAACAATGTGGGTTAGGAGTTCAGTTGCTAAACCGCCACCACCACCGCCACCACCACCCTGTTATTTCCACTGGGCCTGTGTGTGTGTGTGTGTGTGTGTGTGTGTGTGTGTGTATCACCCACAGGGACAGGAACGAAGGTTTATCACGCACACACACTTCCTCCGCGTGCAACCTATCTCCATAATGTAAGCTGGCAGCTAAGACAGCAGCGCGTTTTAGACAGGTAGAAAGGGCTCGGGGTTGTTATTGGCAGTGGGACGCACGTAGACTAGTTTAACCTTGAATGAGACACATCAACTCTTATCCCGGGTGAAGCTTAGGGTAGTTGACAGTTGCCAAGAGTCTTTGGGTAACAAATAATTAGGTGGA
>CM076971.1:31679674-31712174 GCA_039105355.1 Benthosema pterotum | reverse complement strand
ATTAGTTTACCTTGTAGACATTATTATTTAAAAAAATCCCCCCTCTGCCCCACCAGTCCATCCATCCATTCATCCATAGACCCAACCTCACAACGGAAGTGCGAACCAAACCCCTCTCCCCTCCCCAACACACGTTTTCCTTAGCACATACTGCAAAGGGCCATCTTTGCTGTGGCCAGTGCATGACGGAGGTCAGTCAGATACAGTAGTTAATCATCAGATCACCTCCGTAAGCAGGTGCTAATTAGAGTGGCTCTCGATAACAATTTCAGCTTGTAATTAGGCCCCACAGATTGGCCACTTCCTCCACCGACGCCTTATTAGCGTGAGGCTTTGGCTCAGCGGTAGGTTAGGTGAGAATCACACTGTCATTTGTCACAGGGGCTGCTTTGGCCCGCCCACCAGGGGCGGATCTAGGCATGGGCATGGGCGGGCAATGCCCCACTAAATGCCCAGACTGCCCACCAAACACGATGGCATGCAAAACAACCCAAGATATTTCAAAAATTAAATATATTTATTATATATATATATATTTTTTTTTTAAATGATTTGAAACACTACTATTGCTAACTGACTACAGTTGTGGCACCACTAAACCAACAGCATTTCATCATTGAAAACAGAAAACTCTCTGAGTCAGACCTTTAGCTTTATGCATGCTGCGTGTGTGTTGCAACTTCAACAACTGATGTTATTATTGATGCTTTACTTGCCTTATAAAAGTCCTCTAACTGAAAATAGTATGCCATTTTCTTCTGCCCCCCCAATTGGGAAATGTTACATCCACCTCTGCCGCCCACCTTACTCCCCCCTCACCCCCCCCTCTCTCCACTGGGTGCCACGCTGCCCACGCCACAAGGGGAGGAGGAGTGGGCTGGGCTGAGCTGGGCTGGGCTGGGCTGGGCTGGGCTGGGGTGGTGCATGTTGTCCAAAAGGAGGGGGTTTGATTTGGGAGCAGGGGGGGGGGGGTGGTAAAGAGCGAAACAAAGGCAGCAAGGGAGGGAGATAACTGGGATGTGATGCAGAGACAGGGAGGGAGAGGGAGAGAGCATGAAGGAGGTGGTTCCATAGCATGAAGGTTGTCTTCCAAACATTTAGCCAGCGTTCACGGATCATCTCTGAGGTCGCCCCGCAATTAGCGCCGTAATATGCATAGTCAATGAGACATCGGAGGCGCTGCTGCGGCGGTAATTAACTGACTAACCGGCGCTCATGTCTTGTCTTGTTTCTCTTATTTGTTTACTCCACCCTTTCCCCTGACCCCCCCCACCCCCATCCCAGCTCAACCTGGTGTCCAGCGTCACCCTGTCCAAGACGGCCCCGCAGCCGTCCCCGCCTCTGAGCCTGCCCCAGACCCCCACCACGCCCACGGCGCCCCTCACACCGCTCTCCCATCAGACGCACTCCGTCATCACGGCCAACAGCATGCACAGCGTGGGGCCCATGCGACGGCGCTACTCAGACAAGTACAACATGCCCATCTCTCCAGGTACCGCACCACTCGCATGATACGTCTGTACACATACATACACGCGCATACATGAATATACAATAACACCAACAACACGCGGACGGATAGAGAGACAGACACACCGCGTAAACATACCAACGCAGCGATGTTGTCACTCAGTAATTGTGTTATAGCCACTACAGCTCAGATGACAGGTTTTCTTTGCTGTTAACACATTGCTTATTTATTTCCCCACTGACAGAAACGTCTCCATTTTTTTCTTTCTCCCTCCATGTATAGATATTGTTCAAAACAAAGAGTTTTACATGAACGCTGAAGTTAGACCTCCCTTCACGTACGCCTCGCTAATACGACAGGTAAGTCTCGCAGGTTGCTGCCGTATCCTGCCCTGTGCTGCAGCTTACAATGCATTTAATCTGTCACTTAAGGAATAGAGCGTCTTAATCTGCTCCACTGCGTCCCGTCGTAATGGGAATCACAGCAGATAAATATTCAGCACGGACACAAACTACTTATTTCCCGGGCTTTCTTCTCATCTCCTTCCCTTGTTAAATTTTCGAATACAATTTGGACGCTCGGCAGAAGATTAACCATCTGCAAATGAGTGCAAGAATGCACCCGGTATTCAAAATACGGCCCCGCCGATGACAATTGCTTTTGATTAAGCATTACAGTGGCAGTGATTATTGTGAAATTCATTTCACACAACAGTAGGAATGAACCTGTTTTAAGATGGCCAGTCAATTATCGCCTGGGCCACAGTAATCTGGGATCTCAGGAATTAATCTGAGCCAGACATAATTGCTGCCCCGTAATCTGCTTGAAAAATGTTTTCGCTTGGCCTTCAATTCACGCCCACAAACGGAATATTCAAATCTGCTTATTTGAATGAGAAACGAGAGAAGGATCCCGTGTTATTCAGAGTGACTAGTGAGCGTCTCACGGACAGTTGCGTTCCTGTTGTCTGTGTTTTGTCAGGAGAGTGCGCAGCAAACCGGAATGCATCTTGTGAATTATTGATCTTTTTTTGTTGTTGTAAAACAAGCAAAATGGTAAATGTTGTTTTCTGTCACTGTTCTTCATCCAGGGGATTCTTGAATCTCCAGAGAGGCAGCTAACACTAAACGAAATCTACAACTGGTTCACACGAATGTTTGCATATTTCAGGCGCAACGCAGCAACGTGGAAGGTAATTATTCCTTCCTTCTTCCTGGGCTTTTTTTTTTAAACTGGTACAACAGCTAGGGCACAGAGGCACCATGTTGATGTTGGGTGGCGAATTAAAAAGAGATCGCCAAACATATTACTGTTATAAAGGGGTCTTTACCTAATTCATAACTCCACATTACTCACTTTACTCTTTCCCAAATAAACCGCCCTTAACATAAACACTGGAGCCTCACGGCGAAACCAATGAAGGGAAAATGTGCATTCTTGTAAGAGGGAGAGAAAAAACAAAGGACCGTGCTAATAGTTGAGAGGATTGGGTTGTGGGTGGCATGACTTTCACACAGCGGGGCTCTGCCAGTGACTCCTGGCTGTGCTCCACACACACACACACACACACACACACACACACACACACGCACACACGCACGCACGCACACACACACACACACACACACACACACACACACACACACGCACACGCACGTGCACACACGCACACACACAATCACTCACGTACTTGAAACAAGGAACACAATATTTTTCCTAACCGACACCAAACAGAAGGTTTTGTTTTCAAAAAGGGAAAGGGAGAAAAATGAGAGAAATAGTGCATAAACACAAAGATGTAGAGACAGGAGGGAAGCATCAAAGGCTGGTAGAGAGAGGTAGAGAGAGAGGGAGAGAGAGAGAGACAGGGGCAGATGTAACATTTCCCAATTGGGGGGGCAGGAGAAAATGGTATGAGGTCGCCCCTGTACCATTTTACAGGACATTTTACAGTTACAGGACTTTTATTAGACAAGTAAAGCATCAATAATAACATCAGTTGTTGTTGAAGTTGCAACAGGCACGCAGCATGCATAAAGCTTTTTTGTTTTCAGTGATGAAATGCTGTTGGTTTAGTGGTGCCACAATTGTAGTTGTTAGTTAGTAGCAGTAGTAGTGTTTCAAATCATTTTAAATATAAGCAGTTTGATTTGAAATATCTTGGGTTGTTTTGCATGCCATCGTGTTTGGTGGGACAGACTGGGCATTTAGGGGGGCATTGCCCCCCATGCCTAGATCCGCCCCTGGAGAGAGAGGGAGAGAGAGAGAGGGCGGGTAGAAAGAGAGAGAGAGACACCCCCCGGCTGTTCACAGGTCTTCCCTCAGCTCTCACACTGCCTGCACCACTGGTCGCTGACAGGCCTTCCATAGGGGCACATTGGAGTTATAAACATTGGATCCCACATGCCCACGCCCACACACACACACACACACACACACACACACACACACACACACACACACACACACACACACACACACACACACCACACACACACACACACACACACACACACACCTTTTATATACACATGCTCTCAATATAGCTTTGGCATAGCAAAGGGATGATATATAAACAGGTCCACCCTCATGGCTCAGTGCTCAGTGTATTTACAAAGGGTTGCCTGTATACTTTATAGAGAAAGCACGACATATGCCAACACAATCACAGCAGAAAATAGCCGTCTCCTTTCTTTGTGTGTTGTTTTGTTTCTTGTTCAACGTTATACCGATTGAAAGCGACAAGCAACAAACCTGAACCAATAATATACCTTTTCTTTTTAGCTTCTTGCAATGGTGCTCTTTGTTTCCCAGACCGTTATGGTCTGCGTCGGGTTGATCATTTATTGCAGCCCTGTGACCGATAAGCAAAGGGGCGTCATTAAAATAGGAACCGTGTCACCATGGAAACTGGGGAAAATATTTACAAAATGTTTTAGTCATTTGATACTTTTGAGTTCACTGCCAGTGCGTTGCTGATGTTATTGTCACAAACGTCCAGGTTTTATCATGTGCCTGTCTAAATATTGTTACTCCTTCTGAAACGAATTCTTCTCTTTGTACATAGATGTTTTCTTGTACTTGTACTGATAGCTATACCCTTCTCTCTCCCTCTCTTTGTGTTTATTTATTTATTTTTTTCCCATTTCACGCCGACTGCAGAATGCAGTCCGGCATAATCTTAGTCTTCACAAGTGTTTTGTGCGAGTAGAAAACGTAAAAGGGGCTGTGTGGACAGTGGACGAACTAGAGTTCCAAAAGAGACGGCCGCAGAAGATCAGCGGGTAGGTGGCTGTCTGGGACGAAGGCTGCTGCTGCTCCATCTCATTGTCTGTGTCATAATGTCCAGAGTCCCTGCTTGCTTTGGCGTGTCTCCTTGCTCTACCCCTCTGCCCACCCCTCCTCCTCCTCCTCCTCCTCCTCCATTGCTTTCAGAAGGGCTTTTTTTTGGGTGACGCGCCATAACCCCCACATTGGCTTGTGCTTATTTTCATTATGATCCTCACCCTCTCCCTTACCTCCGTCTGTCTTGTCCCGTCTTGTCTGACGACGGCGTGTGTTTGTGTGCGTCTGTGTCTGTGTTGTGTCCTCCTTTGTCCCCGTTGATCGCTGCATCTGGCTGCATTCCCGCTGGTATTCCCGCTCTCCTCCTCCTCCTCCCAGGGTGCCGTTCGCACCAACCTTTCCCTGCATAAGTGCTTTGTGAGAGTAGAGGATGAGTTTGGGTCCTTTTGGACCGTTGATGATGAGGAGTTTAAGCGCGGCCGCCACGTGCAGCGAGGCCGCCCTCGGAAATACCCCGCAGACCAGAACTATGACAAGCTGCTCGTACAGTAAGCACTGCCGAAACCTTCCCCGAACCCCCCCGACCCCCCCCAACCCGCCCCTTTCTCTTCCAACACTCAACCCCATCCCCGACCGCATGCTCTGCTGTGTTCCGTGTTACCCATCATGCCTCTGTGTTGAAAAGCTCCATTATGATCACGCCTTTCCACCTGATCCGCCTCCAACATCCACACCCTGCTTCTGCCTTGTTTTTCCTTCTCCTAATGCGCAAGTGCCTGACTTTGACTTTGTGTTATTGTGTGCTATTGTCATGCGATAGAACTTCTAAAGGGCCCTGTAACTGTTAGTAGCCTTTAATGGCCACATTAACGACACCCAGTAAATGTATTTAGTCATCATATATAAAGTTAAGAGCCATTGATTTTCTTTTATGAAACGCGATCCCGCAGGAATGTGTACCAGGAAAGAAACGTGAGTCTTCCATGTTGTAATGTAATTTCTATGTCTGCAGAAGTCCAGCCTTAGTGAAGAACATTCAGACCAGCTTGGGCTACGGTCCGGCGCTCTCTGCCGCCTTCCAGGTAAGAAGAAACAAAGACAAACACACCATACAGTACCTTCAGCTGCCATTTCTCCATGCTGTGAAAGAAAGGCAGGAAATGATAATTGTCCCCACCTCATATTATGCCTGGTCAAGTTATTCTCTATTTTTTTGCGGTCGGGTTGAGTTTGGGGGGGGTTGGGGGGTTTGGGGGGAGAGGTGCAGATGTGCGTGCAAGGTGTGGGACTGGTAGACTGCAGAAAAGTGCTGACAGCTCTCTTCCGCTTTGCATTTAATGCTTTGGCACATGCTTTTCAGGCTTCGATGGCAGAAAACAACATACCTCTATACACTACTGCTTCCATTGGAAGTCCCACCCTCAACTCCCTGGCCAACGCCATCCGCGAAGAGATGAATGGGGCAATGGACCATGGAAACAGCAACGGCAGTGACAGCAGCCCGGGACGCTCGCCCTTTCCAGCTATGTGAGTGGCACACAGTGGCGCATGCACAGACACGCACACACACACACGCGCGCACACGCACACACTCTCTCTCTACCTTCACGACTGTCTGTCTTAAAAGTAGAAAGAATGCCAGGAGTTTTATCCGCACACAGACACACACACACAGAGCAAAGCGTTTTCCAAATAAAATAGTTTTTTGGATGTGTGCGGCGAAACAAAATAACTCCTCGAATTTCCATGCCCACCCAAAACGCCTCTAAGAAATTACCCCAAAATATGTTTTAAAAAAAGACACGGTGTGGAAGAGGAGGACAATAAATAAAGAGCGAGGGATGATATTGGAGTGGTTGTGCAGCAGGGTCACGGCCAGCCTTGTGGAAGGGCCTCCCGGTAAGAAGAGGAAACTCCACCTTTCAGTGGCTTCCAGTCCCTCTCTGTTATTCCAACAGCAAAGTTTATAAACTCTCCTTTATTGCAGTTCAAAAATGTGTCCTGCCATCCGCCGGCCAAATTGAATCCCCACCACAATCACCACTTCCAATTTGTTAAAATATTTACAAAATGCCAGAACGCGAAAAAAAAGTGACGGAGCTGCTGTCGAAACACGAGCCGCAACACCCCCCCCCCCCTAAAAAAAAAGCCCTAGCCCAAGCCGTCGAAAAAGAAAAAACAACACAAAAGCATAATTAGTCTGGAAGACATGATCCAAGATCCTCGTGTTAGGAAAGTTGTGGTCGCCCTGGAAACCGCAGCTCCCCCCTCAGCCCCCGCCCCCCCGTTCACTTGTTGTATAGGAGTGTCTGCTAAGTTGTTTGAAGCCTAAAATAATATGGCGCAGGCCGCATCGCTTCCAGATGTCGGGGCAGACCACCGATGTGCAGCGAAGGAGGGGGAGGAGGAGGGGGAGGGCGGGGGGCTGGGCTGGGGGGGGGGCTCCCGAAATGTCTGAGCTGGAGGGGAAATTCTGCCTGAAAACAAAAAAAGGGAAGGTGCAGTAATGAGCTCCTGGCCAAATGGAGGAAAGTGCCATCCCTAATCACTGTGAACATAGCTCTGAGCATGGCTGTGGAACAGGAAAGGCTGAGACAGGATGGGTGTGCTGGCCCAGGGGCAGCCTGTTTCTCCTCTCTGCCCCTCTGTCTATCTGTGGGCTGATACAGCCTAAACTCTCTCTCTGTGCTTTTTCACAGCTATGAGGATAAGCTTCACGCTAGTCCAAGTCGCCGTTTTCTTTCTTTTTAAGTGACCAAGCAGTGACTTGGTCACTTAATTGATATTGCTGCTTTTCTCCTTCTTCTTCTTCCGCCAAAAATAGCTGTTCTGGCTGAACCGTGCAGTCGGTTTTCGCGAAAATTGGTAATCTGGTAGAGGGTGATGCCAAACGGTGATGATGCGAAGCCTGTGACCACTGGTCAAATGGTGGCGCTATAGCACTCAACTGAAATTGCAAACTTTAAACACTTATAACTTATGAACTGCTTGACTCTCAGAAATGTAACTTATATTCACTTATGCGTCTGCTTATGCCGAACAACTTTTGTATTCTGACTTTTGACCTCTGACCTTTAGATGAACCGCCATCTTGAATTATATGTAAAACAGTTAAAATGTCTGTTCTCCTACAATCTTTGATCAAAATGCATAACAATGACCTACACATGAACTTTGGAGCCATACGAATATGAAAATAGGTGTGGATTTTGTTTTAAGTGAAAAAATTATGTTTTTACGAGCCAATGAAAATTGCTCGTTTGTGAAAATGATTCTAATGCCCCTAATCTACACATGCAGCGTAATATGCTTCTGATATTTTACAGTTTTGTAGAGGGGGATGCCAAATAGCAGCAAAACCAGTCTTACTCAAATTGCTCAAATGGGGGCTGTTACGTGTATTATTATGGGGGAACAGACAGACAGACAGTGCAGGCAGCATGTGTTCCTCCCCTCTATATTCTGCTCTCCTCTCCTTCTCTCCAGTTTGTCAATCATACTCACAGGTCCAGCCCACTCATCTCCAGTACCAGCCCACTCCTCCACCTCTCACCACCGGTTGGGCCACCATGCATCTGTCTCCTCCAATCACCTCCATCATCAGACTATATAAGGCACCTGTTGTCTTCCACTCACTCCCTTTCCAGCCTGCCAGCAGACAGCAGCTCAAAACCATTCAGTGTCCTAAGCATACCAGTTTTGCCAGTTTGTCCAAATACAAGTCAAATAGTAGTCCTTAGAAGTTGTCCTAAACACAGCCATTTTGTAAAACCAGTCTTTGTTGTTAAAAAACGAGGCTATTCGGTAAAGCCCTACTCTAGCCACAGTCTCACAGTAAAAGTACTGTTAAAGTACCGTACTGTACTGTTTATAATCAGAGTACTTTCTTTTGTTTGTAGTTCTATTATTTAAGTTCAGCCTTCCCATTTTGAGTTAAGTTCTTCAGGGAAGGGACAGGGGAAGACAGGGTACCCTGTACATTTTGCAACACGTAGGTAACTCCCGTGTTTTTTACACCAGGTTAGAGGTGAGTGCCACATGTTGTAATTTCCTTTTTTTGAAGGTAGAGTAGGAATTGTTTGTTTGAGTAATTCCCGGTAGGTTAGAGGGTTGGGGTTCTAGGTAGGTGTGTTGTTGATTGTAACTTTTTCTGGCACCACCAGTCCCTTCCCTTAGCTTTTTGTATTTTCTGTTCAGTAACCTTACTACTTTAATTCAATAAATTGTAACCCTCAGTTTTATATATATATATATATATATATATATATATATATATATATATATATATATATATATATATATATATATATATATATATATATTATATATATATATATATATATATATATATATATATATATATATATTGTGTGTGTGTTGCATGTAGCAGGGAGACCTGTCTCCAGACAATCAGAGCCATCTAGTAGAAGAGTTGCGACATTGAGGGGTCAGAAAACCGCCTGGTCACGTGGTTCTCATACTCGAGCCCATAGGCTTCAATGCATTCAGTAACTTCCGGCTGTCACTATCCAACAGAAGTTTATGTAGACGGACTGGCCCATGAAGTGAACAGAGTTGGCGTAACTGTCTATTTCCAGGGCTCTGCAGACAATGATCTGTGGCCACTCCCCAAACACTCACCCACTTGCAGGTGGCCACTGACAGCCCCTCCCCCACTATAAAGCCAGGGACTTAGTCATTCAGTCCTCCTATTGCTGTCAACATGCACTGAGTGAGCAAGGTAGGCATTAGGTGTTTTTTATGCTAAACCATCACTCACATTATTGTATGTAGTAAATGGTCCTGTTGTTCCTCAGGTGCTCTCCTCCTAGTTCTGGGCGCTGAGGGACAAGCTCCTGTTGGGTTGTTTGCACTTAACTGGAGGTATGTTTATGCACAAGGAGCTTGTAGATCAGCCATTTCTAATTGACACTTTACTATTTGTATAATTTTACACTGTGGTTCAGTATTCTTCAGGTGACCTCTGCATAAGCCTCAGTACTGCTCAAGAGCCTCTTTTGTTTGTTTTCTTGCACTTAACCAGAGGTATGTTTTAAAGGTAGGGGAAGTGATTTGAAATTCATGGTGTAGTACCAGCCTGGTGCACTAGGGGCCCCCAAAAGTAGCTACACTATGTGAACCTGCTGCTCTCTCCTGATTGGAGGAGAATTGTGGTGACCTGGGGAACGTTTATTAGCTCCTCTGCTAACGTGGGGGGGGGGGGGGGGAACTCCATATGTGGTTTCCACACCTTATAATAGAGCATTTTAACAGAAAAAAATATTTTTTGGGTGATATCTGACAAAAGTGAAATCACTTCTCCTACCTTTAAGCAAGGAGCTTGTAGATCGGCCATTTTTAAATGTTCATGTTTGAATGTTTTATGATATATTGTGATTTATGTACTCATATGGGTTTTTGTTACACTTCCAGTGTAGACGGGTGTAGCCTACATGACCTGTTGGTGGACCTGTTGCGTGTGGCCATGACAGCACACACACACACACACACACACACACACACACACACACACACACACACACACACACACACACACACACACACACACACACACACACACACACACACACACACACACACACACACACACACACACACACACTCTGTCTGTCAATCAGTGTCTGTGCTTAACTCCCTCTGTCTCTCCCTCACTCAGTGTGGCACACCCAGCTGGCACCTGCAGCAAGTTCCCCAATCAGCCATGCTCCTCCTCCTGCATAAAAGCCAGCTCCTTCAGTCTGATGGCAGACAGACCAGACAACAGCTCAGCAGCCCAGCTCTGTTCTTGTTAGCCTTTGTTTTCAGTTCTCTTTAGTTAGTTTATTTCTGTTTGGCCTGGAGATGGCCGGCAGCCTTGGTTTTCGTTATGTTTTAGTTCTCGGTTTAGGATTCATTTGTTAAGTTAGGGCGAGGGGTGGGAACAGCTTCGACGTCCCTAGGGGTGGCCTGGGCCCCCCCTCCTGTTTGCGGCATCTCCAGGTCTTCCTTTGTTCTCCTTGTTTGGTAAAGTAATCATGTAAATAATTCATTACAAGTAATCAGATTACTTAAGTATCCCTACCAGTTCAACCAGCAATGCTGCCCTTGTACAAATGTAATCTAATACTTTTGGGAGTGGTTGTTAATAAAAACCGTTTAAACCTTGCCATTCTCTTGATGTCCTTCTTTTATGTTGGAGTTTCCATTTTAGCCACCTCACTGCTTTTACAATGGAACTTGCATGGCTCATCAATGAAATGTTTAAATTACTTTGAAAATAATTCATTTGACCATCAAATATATAATGCAGCCTGGCATTGGTCATTTTATGAATCACATTCACTGTTAACATTGATGTGTAGGCTCTTGTTTTGAAGCATTTTTATCATAGATAATCATTGATTAAGGGTAGTTGTTTGTTGAAAGGATACACTTCATAAAAACGTACTGCTGTAAACCAGTATACTTTTATATTGTATGTAGAGTTTCAGAATGTGGCAGATTGTCACACCCCCATGTCCTATTGCTTCAGTTTTCTTTATAAACTGATTTGTCTTGTGTTTTGTTTATCCACTGCTGCGTGCTGATCTAAAATCCAATTTTAATGCAACGCTCCAGAGCCATTTAGAGACGGAGTTGCGCCAATGATGGGGTACACAGTTACATTTGGTTAGTCACGTGATCAGTGGTCACAGTGAGCCTAACGGTGACAAATCATAGTCTAGTGTCTGAAACACATTGAAGTGAGTAAGATGAGATGTAAAATGACAGCCGGTTTGAATTATTTTACAGTAACAATTAAAGTCTCTGCAATGTGTATGATTTGCTATTACTTAAAAAGACCTAACATAAAAGGATTCAAGCTGGGCTTTTACTATGAGTCCAATGCATTTCTGCCTACTTCTCAATAGCACTGAGTTACACTCGCATATCATGAAGTGACATTCACGGAAATGTCACTTTGTGATTGAGATGATAAAACTCAATGTAATGGTAATGGCACCAATGCAGTGGCCTTATGGTTAGAGTGTCTACCCTGAGACTGGGAGACTGGGGTTCGATTCCCGGCCAGGTCATACCCTGACATTCTAGATTTCCAGTAGTAACCTACCCAACGAAAGCTTTGCATTGTACAAGCCTTGATCATTTCATGTAACAGTGTAGTGGTTAAAACATTGTGCCAGATTATGTTAGATTAACTTCTTGAACAAAGTGGCCATTAAAGGTAGGAAGTGATTTCACTTCTGTCAGATATCACCCAAAAAAAAATTTTCTGTTAAAATGCTCTATTATAAGGTGTGGAAACCATGTATGGAGTTTCCCCTCCCCCATGTTAGCAGAGGAGCTAATAAAAGTTCCCAGTTGGTGGCAAATTCTCCTCCAATCAGGATCGAGCAGCAGGTTCACATAGTGTAGCTACTGTTAGGCGCCCCTAGTGCACCAGGCTGGTACTACACGATGAATTTCAAATCACTTACCCTACCTTTAAACAACTGTTGTTAACTAGTGTCCAATCACATTTATTTCACAATTTCTTCTAGTTGTACTTGAATTGTACTGTAATTGTCCAAGCTTTTATCAGTTTTGTTGTAGGAGGCAGGTTGTAGGCTACTGTAGGAATTTTACATTTCATTTATTCATTCACTATTGTATGGACCGGGGCAAAAGCACCCCCCTCAGATAATTTCTCAAAAATATGTTCCTTCTTCTGCATATTGTTCTGACTCCTTATTGCTGCTTGCTTGGTCACGTTTTATTGCTGCTTGCAGCTATATTTTTCTCTTAAAATCGCTCTGCTTTGTTTTATTTCCTCTGCACACTGACGATTGTTAAATGTCTGAACGCTCCACATGGAAGCGGGACAACTTCATGAAATGTACAAAAAACACTTACCTTAACCGACTGCAGCTATTGTCATGGCTTATACAGACCTGGGGTTTTCAACTGGTGGTCCAGGGACCACGAGTAGTCCCTGAGAGAATTCCAGGTGGTCCCCAGCTAAATGATGGACAGTTGGTAACCAAGTGGGCCGTTATAGATCTGTAACTCTTAAGAGTGTAAAATGAAACCAAACAGACCATAAGGGTCCGTTTGGACCCTTATGGGTCATTTAACCCTCAAGAGTTAAATGATATTTAAACATCTGAATT
Source organism: Benthosema pterotum (assembly GCA_039105355.1). Taxonomy (NCBI): domain Eukaryota; kingdom Metazoa; phylum Chordata; class Actinopteri; order Myctophiformes; family Myctophidae; genus Benthosema; species Benthosema pterotum. The sequence continues at coordinate 31,699,268 of CM076971.1, read as the reverse complement.
ACTTCATTTTCAAGAATCTACACAATTAGAAAATGTAGAAGAATTGTTATTTTGACCAACATTCTTTCAGTTATCTCATAAATTGTGGACACGAACTTGAAAATCCTTAGTTTTGGGTCATAGAGACTAAACCCAACATCAAATCGTGGTCCGTGGCGAAAATGCGGAATAAATAGTGGGCCCTGGTATGAAAAAGATTGAAAACCACTGGCTTAGCCTACTGTGTGTTTCACCTTTGCAGATGGAACAAGCTGTAAAGTGTAAGGCATGCTTTAGCATCCATAGTTGTACAGACAGGTCGATAGCCACTGCTGTTGCACAGCCCCGGTATAAATGTGGTACAGGACACTACATGTGTTTGCCACATGTGTCACGCTGCACATGCAGCTTGACACAACGCAGCTTTTTAACACGGCAAAGAAACAAGAGTGTTTCTCTTCAAGCAGCCAGATGAGAGGAGGTACCCAGAGAAGGCTAATTACAAGCAAGCAGTGTGGAATCAGCATGCAGTTCAATAGCATAATAATAACAATTTCATGTTTGCCCTGCAGCCAGGGAGTCAGACCTGAGGCGATGGGACTTTGTTGAGTTACTTTGATCTGAAAGCGATGGTAAAGGCTGACTTTACTTTTACCACGCCCCCTCCTCCTCCTTTTTCATAATTTACACCAAAATATGTCAGATCCTCATTAGCATAGGAGCATCGCTCTTTCCATCACAATTGTTGCAAATCACACACGACGTCCTGCTGTGAATAAATCAGACGCCGCGGCTAGAGCCCCTGCACGTGTGAGAGAGACAGAGAGGACGTGCCAGTCGTCCCTTGTTGTTGTTGTAAATGAGCCCGGTACGGCGCGCTGACACCGCTCTGACTCCTTAACGCTATACGGCACGCTGCTGGCACCGCAGGTTAGAGAGCTTGGAAGTCTCCTGCAGCTGCTGCTCATAACGTTTTGTTTTTTTTTCTTCCCTCCTTTTCTTGCCACAGCCCGAGCCTTGTGTGTGCACCGCCCCCCCCCCCCTGCCACCACCCCCACCCCCACCTCAACCCTGTGCGCTTTTATTCCTGCTCTCTTTTCTGTAATGAGAAATTTGGCAGATCTCATCTCGCTTCTTCTTTTCAACCCGGGCTGCCGGGGGAAGGGGAGGGGGAGGGGGAGGACTCATGTTTTTCCGCCTTGTTTACAAGTGACAGCGTTATTATTCTCATAAGGGCTCTGTTTCTTATCGCGGCGTTGTGCAGAGTTTGTGCAGCGTTTGCCTGCCAAGCGGCGTTTTCTCACCCCCACCACCACCCCCCCATCCGTTATTGACACGCGCACTTGAAAATATGCATTAATTCTGGAAGTTTAAAAGCTGAGTACGTATGTACGCCCGGTGTCTGGTCGCTGTGTGTGTTTTTTTTCCTCTCCTCTCTTTTTGCTTGAAGTTGATTAATGATAGAAGCGGTGCTCGGGGTCGTCCTCTGGAGACCCGCCTCGCAGGTTGTGCATGTTAACGAGTAGGAAGGGAGGGAACACACAGCGCGCCGCTGATCCACCGCCACCAGGAGGCTGACAACGGCTCGCTCCTCTCCTCTCCTCAGAGTCCATTCTTCCTCGCCTCGTCTCGCGTTGTTAATCTTCCTCATTTATCAATTCTAAGTGAATACCCCTGTTGTCGGTTGCCATGAAAATAAAAAAAAGAAAGAGAAAGAAAGAAAGAACAGAGCCGGCAGGTTTTTTTTTCCTTTCCCAAGGATTGGAATCACCTCAAAAGAAAAAAAAAGTGTTGAAATTATCGGTTGGGGTTTTTTCGCCAGTTTGAGGGCCGCCACCACCAGGGCCGCTCAGGAGTTTCATTAAAGCTAGACGTTTGTTTTTGTGCACGTTGCCCTCCTGCTCTTACTTTATGCTACCGAATCAATACGTGTCGTCTCGTGTCTCTTTTGAATTGCTACTTCATTTTTTTCTTTTCGTCTTCTTGGCCGCAAAAGGTTTAACAATAAGGTTCAAGATTACAGTAAGATTACTGTAACAAACGGTTCTTTTGTCCAAGGTCTTGATTCTCTCTCTGTCTCTCTCCCTCTCCCTCTCTCTCTCCAGGCATCATCACATTAAGGAGGAACCACTGGACCCTGAAGACCATGAAGGGCCTCTGTCCCTGGTGACGACGGCCAATCACAGTCCAGACTTCGATCACCACAGAGATTACGACGTCGATGACCACGGTCACGACGACATGCTGTAAGGATCGGCCAACCCTCCCCAGTACCCCAACCCGCCACCTCTCTCTCTCTCTCTCTCTATCTACCCCCCCCCCCCCCCCCCCCCCGATCCCCACTGCCCACCCCCTGGCCTCAAAGGCAGAGACAAGCCCAGGTCACCTGGGAGACGACCGCGTATACACACACACACACACACACACACACACACATATACATATACAGCTCCAACGCAGTTGAACACTGAGCTCTCGAAAATATCTCTGACTTGACTTTTGTAGTGCCATTTACAGTACATAGTGGAAGAAAACACACACACACACACACACAGAATATGAGAATATTGTCCCAGTTTGGGTGCAATTCTTTTTGGTTTTATTTCTACTTTTGATTTAAGTGAAATACTAAAAAAATAAGAAGAAGAAAAAAAAACTTAAAAAAACAAACAAACAGAAAAAAAAAGCTAAAAGATAAAAACAGACCAGACTTTATTTGTACTTTACGATGGATTGGATGGACCTGTTTGGTACGGGGGGAGGGGCCATGCCCCTGGTCAGCCTTGGAGAGAAATGGACAGGGAGCTTCACTGTGCAGCCACAAAGGACTGCATGCAGCCTCATCCACACTGAGCACGGACTGGACTGCTGAGGGGTCAACGCTCTATCCTCCTCCACACACACACACACACACACACACACACACACACACGAGAGAGAGATGGAGAATGACTGACATTTAATTTACACCGTGTGTGTGCGCATGTGTGTGAGAGAAAGTGAGCATGGACTTTTTTTTTTTTCGTTTTTTTTTTTTTCGTTCACTGTCACTGCCTTCAACACTTTTTCTTTTTGGGTTTGCTTCCAGCTAGGGTGGGAGGGATATATTTGTTGTTGTTTTTAAGTTCTATTTTATTTTTTGGTGTGTTTTATTTCAGAGGGGACGAGGGGTTACAAAAAATACCAACATGTGTGTATGTATGTATGTGTTGTTGCTCATCGCTGTTGTCGATGTTGCTTTTTTTGGTTATTGTTTATTATTTGTGTTTAAATTCGTTTAAAACTGATCAGACCTCATGCCCATTGCTGTGGAGATTCTGTGGTCAGCACTTGATGATGAATGTTTGATTTCCTTTCATGTTGTTCCATGAATTCCTTTGTTTCATATACAGTATATACTGTATATATACTGTACTGTATATACAGTGTATATATATATATATATATATATATATATATATATATATATATATATATATATTATATATATATATATATATATATATATATATATATATATATATATATATACTGTATATATCCCATACACGTGAAACAGAATGTCAAATACCAAGTAGTATTTTTCTGTCATTTATTCCACGTGCTTCAGAATATCACCTCCCCTGATGTGTAATCCACCCCCACCCACCCATCACCCCCCCCACCCCATCTCCCTCCAGCTCATGAAGTCCATTGGCGATGCACTACTCGTAATGAAGGCTCTCTCCACGCATCGATGAAGTTTAATTTAAGATGCGAATGAATGACAGAGAAATCATGCAGGTTATGATTTGTCCCTTATGAAATGATACTTTAAAAAACAGCCCCTCTCTCTCTCGCGCGACAGAGTGTGTTGAGCCGCAACCGAATTTCTGATCACTTCCCGTGACTCCCCGGTGATTGGGAGGGAGAATGAACATGTCAGGTGTGCACTGCAAAGATAATGTTTTAGACCAACTAATTGTGATTCCTGAACACAAGCTGTCATCGGGTTCTCAGAGACGTGTCCGGTTTTTAATGCTGTAATTTCATCCATGTTGGAGCCCATGCTTGAAGATAAACGTGCATTCCCTATATTTCTTTCTTTGTTTCTTTTTTTACCACATGTGTAACTAGTAGTTTTGAGTTTCAGTGAGGATTAATAATTACGCATCAGATATAATATTCATTTCCTTCATCTAGGGATAATCCCAAGACTTGCAATAAGAACTAAACATTGCACATTCCAGCGCATTTGACAGCCATTTTAAGGGCCCAAACATCATGCATTATTATTATTATTATTACTATTATTATTATGCAACATTGAAGAAATATGGAGTGAGGGTCAATGCCACCACAAACATTAAATACTAGTAAAGTCAGCCCAAAAGTGGAATTCACAATAGAATAGATTATATGAAACCGAGTAGATTTTTTGGTTTTGTTTTGTTTGTTTTAATGAATCAATTTCTTCGAAGACTGCAACCAACCACTTTGCATTTTATTTTCTCTCCTTTTTAATTTATTGTTAATATTATTTCTATGTTTTACTTGGCATTTTTAGTTTTGTTGTGTCTAATATCTTGTTCTGTGACTACCAAAGATAAACTACAAAGTCAAGACAGTCGATGTTCTCGTTTCCATGCAATAGCAAGGTATGGCCAAATAGTTCTCTTCCATGCTCTGATACAGGATATGAAGGGATTCTATGATGGGAAGTATCAGTCTCAGCTGTCAAGTCAATGGCAGAATAGAATAGATTAGTGAAAATGTTCTTCAAACTGGTGTTTAAATCACATTCTGTTGTTTTTACAAACCAAAGGAAGGGGGTGTCTTGAGCAGTACAACTGCGGTGACTTTGGCGGCGACCAAAACTGAAACGGGAGGCGCAGAGATAGTCTGACTAACATTATGACCAAATTAGGGGATCTTTGATTTCGTGCCAATACATGGAGACAAAAGGGAGCTGGTGGTCAGGAACAGATTTCTGTGCAACATTAATGTTGTGATGCTGATTCAGCAGAAGACGGTAACGCTTTGCAGGAGAACAATGTGAAAAGGATTCTATACTTCAACTGGACCACACAATGATTCAATGCTCTCTCTCTCTCTCTCTCTCTCTCTCTCTCTCTTTCTCTCTCTCTCTCTCTCTCTCTCTCTCTCTCTCTCTCTCTCTCTCTCTCTCTCTCTCTCATATTTTGTTTTGTTATTTTTTTTTATTAATTTGTATGCTTTTCAAATGATTGTATGCCACTTTGTAGGGGTTCTGCTATCTCGATGGGACTCCACTGTTCTTTGTCGACACGGCAAGGCTTTTGTGATTGTGTTTTAGTTTCTGTCAACGTAATACTTTTTATATTAAAAAACACTCCTGTCAACTAAATAAGCTGGGTACAAGGTACTTCATGTTGTTCATTATTATTTTTTCGTTTTGTTCTTCCCAACAAGTTTGCCATAAATCCTACTATGAAAGCAAGCGGGGCAATCTGTGGTTTCCAGAAGATGTATTTTAAAGGTCCTGGCAGCTGTGGGACGGGTCAGAAACAGCCGTGAGAACGGGACCGGCAGCCTGTCCACAATCCCCTGAATGGTTTTGTCTTGGTTTTCAAAAAACGACGGGCAAAAAAGAGCTGGTAGATTAGGACATTCTCAGCATGTGTAGCTTGACATTACTAAAGATAACAGCATGAGAAAAAACAACCTTTGTACGCATACCTCAGTTCAAACCTATAGGGAATGATTCAATTAAAACGAGATGGAAAGAAAACAAACATTTCACTCAGTTGCACTTAGTCGTATGTCTTGCATGTGTAGTCTGAAATTGTAGAGAGAAAACATATTTAAAGACTAAAAAAATATGGAAATTAAATTAATTTGTTTATCTTGAGGGTTTTAAGTTTTTCATTTTCATTTTTTTCCCCCAAAGCCAATCCAAACCTCAGGCCTTTGTGTTTGTTAAGGATCTCACCTTCAGCTTTATGTGCCACTGTTCACTTAAGTCGGTCTAACGCTCTGATTGATGGCTGTTTGAGGGCTTATAATTCCTATAATGGGTTGTACATAATGTCAGCATTGTCCCTTTTTCACTCCTGTGCTTCCCTTTACTTGTTTCTTTTCAAAGATCATGACAAAAATGGAGAAAAAAAAAAGAATACATTTTGTTGTTCTGTTTGCTTTCTCGCCACTGCTTTGTATTAACGAAATGAAATAGCTATGAGAGAAACTGCTGTATGTATTGGAATAGCAAACTGTGCTCCAAATGTATTTTACTTAGTAAAACCTTTGCTTTAAAAAGAAAAGTCATCCATGCAGACGCCTGGGAGAGCCGTGCTGGTGGGGGGGGGGGGGGGGGGGTTATCCCCACTTCGGGATTTTAAACTGTAATATAGAATAAGACAGACTTTTCTCTGTTATTGACCGCATTTTGTACAGTTTTCATTTCCCACCTTGTGTTAAAGCTGTTTTTTGATACTTGGTTTTGATGGTCCAACCACTGCCCCTGTGTGGCGTATGTTAAAGACTCACTGCTCCCAGGGAAGGGAAGGGCAGGGCAGTTTCCTCCCTGGATGAAGAGATTTCTTCTTGCATGACTTAATTCCAGGGTCACAGTGATGGGGATTGTATGGTTAAAAAAGTGGTCAGTAATAATATATGGGTGTATCAATCTAATGATATTTTATATGAAATTAATAGGACAAAAAAGAAGTAAAAATATGCAGTGCCAAGATGTAAAGAATATATACTGTTTTTCTTTTCTTTTTGGGGTTTGTGTGTGTGTGTGTGTGGGTGTGTATGTGTGTGTGTATGGGGGGGAGGAAAATTTCATTCGCACTTAACTGGTATCAAAGATACATGTACATGTCCCATTCATCCTTGTCATTGTGACACCACAGGTCAAATACGCAACACAGTTTAGAATTTGGCCATCAAAATATCTATATTTTTATCTCCACTAGTTCCAAGTTGGATTATTTTTTAAAAACAACTAAAAAACCAAGCACACACAGCAGGTATGGACAACTTCAGTCGGGGCACAGGTTATGGGATCACATGCGTTGACAGTGTAGATGCCAAAAATGGCTTTTGTTTGTTTCTGCCACAGGCTCTGCGGCATCACAATTCTCACACACGACCCCCCCCCCCACACACACGCGCGCACACACACACACACACACACACACACACACACACACACACACACACACACACACACACACACACACACACACACACACACACACACACACACACACACACACACACCAAGTCAACCAACATGTTTACTATGGTTTCATCCATCATCACCATCACCCCTGCTGTCAGCCACCAACCCTCCCTTCCTCCTGCCACTCACATGGCCTGCAGGGTCGCTTCATTCTCCTCTTTCACAGACAGAGGTGGCATTAAGTCCACAAAGTGGTGCTCTCATCCCAGCCTTTAGCCTGGTCAAGCTGAACTCTTTGTTGACCAATGTAGATTTGTTTTTGTTTTGTTCTTTGCTTTGTTTTTTAAGAGAGAGACATACAGTACTGCTCATCACTCTTGTGGGTCTGTATCTCCATCGTTCCGCGTCTGTCTGATTGCAGATCACTCTGTTGTAGTCAGTGGCGATGGCTGACGTGAGCATTCTATACATGCAATAAAATGCTGGTTGTTCAGATTCTTTCACCCACTGAGTCTGTCGTCATCTGTTTTTCGGAGGCAGTAAGCTTGCAGAAAGGAGCACACAGTCTGAGTGAGGCAGATAAGGATCATAAACATAGACCCAAAGATCCTCGACTTATATCTGTGAAAAAATCTACTGTATAAATACGTGGGTGCCTCAACCTTACGTCAGTGTAAACAACCATTGCCAGTGCAATCAAACTGTTGATTGCCTCAAAATGCATGTTAAACTTGTGTTTAACAATCACATTGCCTACAGTCAGTATCTATTAAAAGCTCACACAGAAGAAATTACCCCTTTACGGTCCAGAACATAAATATGGATTGGGTATTTAGGGTTTCACTGTAGTATTATGTTGATATTGTAATGGTTTTAGGTAGGTAAATACTAGGTAGGAATAGTTGAAGAATCAGTGTTTGTCATATCCTGCAGATCTCTATAGCCCACTATCATGCCAGCTTCAACGTTAAATTATCTTGCAATTAAAAAGCGACAGTTAAACTGTCTTTTTCCTAACAGCAATTTAGGTAACTGCACGTTTGATATGCTATAAATTGTAAATGCATTAAAAATCCAGAAATATTAGCGATATGGATTTCTTGATGGGAGCTAATGCTGATGACCAAGTCTTGCATTTTTATGACAGAGGCACAGGTCATGTTGGCCACTAAACAGGAGACAGGGATCAACTCTAAGCACTTTTAATCTTGTGAAACAAGCAATTACAAATACTTGCATTGATTCGTTAAAAAGCTTTGGGTGACATAAATCGTTTCTCCCTCGGCTTATTGCACCAATACATAAATGTCACGTTTATTATTAATTAAGAGCTTTGAAAGACAAGATTTAATGGGGACAATTTCAAATTGTGACCAATCTTTTAGTAGGCAGTATATATCCCCCAACGTGTTGTGAGATTGTGCATTTCTGTGTTGTTTCCACCATGCCTACTGTATGACTATGACCATATACTGTAAGCCAGTGGTTTTCAACCTTTTTCATACCAGGACCCACTATTTATTCAGCATTTGAGCCACAGACCACCATTTGATGACATTTTAGCCCCACAGACCCAAAAACTAAACATTTCTTTTGCTTTTGTCCACAATTTCAAGCTGGATTTCAGAAACAAAACAGGCAAACATGCAGATCAAAAATGACCATTAATCTTCTAATTCAGGTGATGAATATTTTAACTCTTGATAGCGTAAACATGAAACCAAATGGACCCGCAAGGGTCCATTTGGTTTCATGTTTACGCTATCAAAGAGTTACATCTGGTTAACCAGCTTTCCATCATTTAGCCTGGGGAGCACCTGGAACCCTCTCAAGGACCACTGGTGGTCCCCGGACCACTGGTTGAAAACCCCTGATATAGGCTAAAGGAGACAACAATGAGTCCCTGTGTGTGGAAGTTTTCCTTACAGTGTTCTGAGTTCATATGAAACGTGTTCAGTATATAGAAATAGAACTAAATCAATTATTGTCTCTGCCATGCCGAAGGCCTGGGGCTGGCCACTGTTTTCACCACACTAACAAAATACACTTTTTAATATTACTCCTTTGTCCAAACATCACAACTAAACATTACACATTATCTCTATGCTCATGTGATTTCCATGTGGCTATGACTACCTTCCAATTTTTATATGACTTGGGTAGGAGACAGGATAGTTTATTTATGTGTTTTTGTTTCATATAGCTACCAGTTCATATTCTATAGCTACTGTAGTCTTTTATAGTATGTCATCCAAAACCATGAACTATAGTATGTCATTTTTGATTTTCATGATGACAAATGATTAACTAGTAAACTTCATGAAACAAATCAAACCTTGAAAATTATGAACAGTATACAGCAATGGTTTTCAACCAGTGTTCTGGGGACCACCAGTAGTCCCTGGGAGAATTCCAGCTGGTCCCCAGCTAAATGATGGACCCTTATACTGTAGAACTGTAACTCTCCAGATCGTAAAGTGAAAAAAATAAAATAATACCAAATGGACCCGTAAGGGTCCATTTGGTATTATTCAAGAGTTAAATTATATTAATTAAGAGTTAAATTATATTTAAACATCTGAATTAGCTCATTTTCAAGAATCTACACATTTAGAAAAGAAGAAGTAGAAGAACTACTATACAGTAAACTACTGTACAATTGCAGTGAGGCTTGATTCACCTATGATTAGTTGTAGAGAACCCTATGGGTACCAAGGCTAACCTATGATTGACCTTCAACTTTGTATTAAAAATGATTGAAATAGCAGTCATTAGTTTGTCCCTTTGATATACCGTACTGTATATATATCGGATAATGGACCACCATAGACACAGTCAGTATATCCATCTATCTTCCATCTGTCTTTGTCTACTCTATATAATCTGAATGGCCACAATAGGCTCTCATTTCTTCTAGCCCTTGGATCAACTGAAAATCTGCTGTTCACTTTATTCTAATTAAAGTGTGGCACAGCAGCATCTATTCACACACAGAGCCGACTCAAACAGTCAACGCTGGCACACTCCCAATATTACAGCAAGGCAATTAGCAGCCTTGCAGTATTTGCTATTCATGGTTTGATGTAAAAAATTGTTTATTAAGATGGGCTGCAGGCGCTGGTGTGCAATAGACCTGCTTGTAATTAGATTCCAATTATTTGTCTGTTTCTGATATTGTAAACTGGCACTTACCACATCAGTTAAATTGACACACTGCACTGCTTGGTTTACTCTGTAATTAAAACGTGTTCTGTTAATTAGATGATGACCACTTTATTCCAGGGCTCTTGTGTTTGGGCTTCTCGGCAGCGCACACTGTTTGGATCATGAGTTGCCAGACGCTTCCCTAATCAGCCCTTGTTTTGTTTCAATTACCACCTGCTGTTCAAAAGGCATGCCTCGGTGCATGCCCCCCCTCCCCCCTTCTAAACAAGACAGGGCCTGCATGCTAGCACTACCACTAACACTATATGCACATTAATACACAGCTGGGCCTGGGCCCACTTTTTGCATCTATATTAGGCACAGCTATAGGTTTCAAAGACAATTAACTGGTAAGTGCATTAATTAGTCATTCTTGTGAGTAGCCATTGGCCATTAATTACATCATCAATTGTCATCATCATCTTTTGCTACAAACTATAGTGGTGTATCTCAGTGGGGACAGACATGATACTGACCATGATGTATCATGTCACCCAGTCACATTCTTGTGAGGTCTGGTAACATGGTACCATGGTAATATGGTAACATGCCAAGGCTTGTGACAGGGCTGCTAACATGGTACCATGCTAACATGACAGGACCTGTGACAGAGCCATTCCAGCCATGTGCTGTGAGCCTAGCTCTGGTCCATAGCTCCACTGCTTTTTGGCCAGAATGCGTTATTCTCTATGATAAAAAAATAAATAAAAAAAAAAAACGAAAACAATCACATTCTGGCCAAAAAGTCCATTTTATCTGTGTGGTGGGGGGCTCAGTGTGTTTTCAGGGCTTTCTAATCACGCAGGTTGTATTTGTTTGGTGAGTAGGTAAAACGGTCTTCATATATCCACTCTAGAAGAGAGGCTGGTCGGAGGTCCAGAGATTACATTGTCTTTCACAGAGCTACACTGAATCATGGAATCAGTGGAACTATGGACCAGAGCTACAGAGCTACACAGCACAACAATTCTGCTGAGATCCCTGGGCTGTTGGTGCTTTGGTGTGGGCGATTAGTGTCTGGTCCATAGCTCCACATGGTTGAGCTAACGTCTGGGCCAAAGAACATTTTACCTACTCACCAAAACAAACAAGGCTTAGGTGATAGAAAGTCTAGAAACTCTATTTCCCTCAGAGGAAACACTCACCACTACACCTATTATAAAATGCACTTTTTGTATTTGTATTGTTGACTAATTTATATAAAAAGAAATAGCACATCCTTTTTTCATTTCTTACCCTCTATCACAGGGAACTATTATGTTTTTGTGACCACATCACTACACTCAAGTAGTTCTATGTGAAAAGGGGATCAAAAATGAACGAAGGATGTGCTAATATTGGATAATATTGGATGATTGGCAGAGTCCCAAGCTATAGAAATATACAAGTAGTGTCACAAGACAGAAAAACATTTCAGAAAATCAGCATTGAAAGAAGAATATATAACCCACATTATTGATATCTCTAACATTACTATACAAACACACAATTTTCTGTTACTGAATGGAATTCTGGTGTTTTCATGGTCTCTGGTTTTGCCATATCCCAGCCAGTGCTCTCATTTTCCAGTGACTGCGAGGCAGTTTGTTCCCTTCTAAAAAGCTATCATTTAAACATGTCATGGCTAGTGTTTACCTGCAGTGAACCTTGATTGAGGGAGCCTGTGTGACTTTACACTGATGCCCTCCTAATCTGTATGACTGGCATGCTAATTTCTCTGACGCTGCCATTCAAAACACAAACATGAAATGTTGGTTTTAGAACTGGGGGACCTGGTAGAGTGAATTTCAAGTACTTATTCAAATATTTCATTAAAATGTAAATTTTTGTACAACGGCGGTACGTCTAGCTGTGCACAAGGCATGACTTAAGAAGTTATGAAGTTATAACAGCATTTCCCTCTCTGATGCCAATTAACTAGGGAATGTGATGTTCTCTTACCTTGTTTTATCTCGGCATAACAGCATGCCAACAAATACGTCAAATGCAACAGGACTTTCAGGGTGATGTATTGACTGAGGGGAGGGAGGGGGAAAAGAAGGAAGGAAAGCCAAACATGAATGGTCCTGAGGACTAATCAATTCTCTTATCTTCACAAACTGCAAATTAGGTGATTAAAATGGAGGTTATGCAAAATAAACTACTGAAACTAAACCCCCACATGCACCCTACACATATGGACGTATAGGATTTATTTCTGTGCATGTCACAGATTGACTGCAAGACACGCCGGACTGTACAACATACAGTATTATTGTATTCCTACTGTGAACAAACTATATTTTAGGGGTGCAACAGGTAAAAAAAATCTATATGCATTTCTTATTTATTTGTTTGAAAAGAGTAGAATGAATTGAATTGAGTCCAAAAGAGCAGCTACATACCAGTAATTTCATCCTATTAAAATAGTGGAAATAGCTTATACTGTACATTCTTCACATCATGTATCATGGCTGTTGTATGAAAACAGGGCTTAGGTTTTTAATCAGACTAATCCATTTAATCAACTTAGTCAAAAAGAAATGTGCTTCTCGATTATTCAATTAATAAAAAAAAATACTAATCTACACGCTAATGTAAGTGTTAATAATTTATATCTGCAGTCCTACAATATTGTATTCTATTTTTTCTTCCTTTTTTAATAGTATTTTTGAAGGCACATTGCGAACGCAGTGAGCAAGATTACCATGCACGTCAGGCAGAAATGTCTTTGCGTCTGTGCGTGTGTCACAGTGTTCCCTTCCTACGCGCAGGTAATTTGTATAAATTGTTGTTTATAATTGACAATAGCCTAAAACTCATGCTTAAAGTCCCTCTCTGTGTCATTTGCCCAGTCTGTCAGTCTTGTGCATTTTTCATTGCATTTGACAAAATGATGCGACTTGTTGAACGCAGTGAACCCTTATTATGAAAGCCAGAATGTGTCTGTGTGTGTGTGTGTCACACACTCCATATTTGGATATACCTGACCCAGAACTCCACATCACAAGGTGGCAGATTCTATATTTGGGCATGGTGTTATTGCAATTTACATGCTGCATTCGCTTCCTGCGAAAGTGGTGAAAGTAAAAACAGAGCGAGAGAGAGACAGAGAGAGAGAGAGAGAGAGAGAGAGAGAGAGGGAGAGAGAGACCTCTGGGATTGTATCACTCTCGGTTCATCACTCTCACCTTTTATTTCTTTATTTATTCTCTCATTTTTAACTTGCAGAGGGAAGACAAAATGGTTGCAGGTGGTGATGAAAATAAGAGCCATCCATCATTATTTATTAGGCATGAAAAAGATACACAATAATGTAATTTAATCTCTCGGCAGACAATTATTTCCACATATTGATAATGCAATGCGAAAAGTGCCATGAATCCTAATATGATGTTTGCTTTTTATTGGTGTATGATACAAGCAGAACAAATAATGTCATTGTATCAGAAGGAAAATGTAATTATTTGCACATGCTAACATTATAATACCAATCTGCTGGGGACAATGGTATCATATTATTTTGCTGAGCTTAACTAGTTACAATTTGCATTAAGTTATTATGTCTGGCTGGCAATAAAGACACCTCTCTCTCCCTCTGGTTTGTGCATCTCTCAGGGTCTTATTACAATCCTTGGCCCTCTCAAATCTTTTTTGGGAATATGTCACATCCGATGCTCTCTGTTTGTGTGTGTGAGTGTAACTTTTAGATTGAGTATAATTGTACTGTAGTGAAACAGGATGTTTCTTTATTCTAAACATAATGTCCTTTTATATTCACCCATTATTCTGCATCTTCGCAACCCAATAGAAACGGCTAAAATGTCAGGGGGAAGCCTTCATTTATAGCAGTGGTTTTCAACCAGTGGTCCTTGAGAGGATTCCAGTTGGTCCCCAGCTAAATGATGGACAATTGGTAACCAAATGGACCCTTATAGATCTGGACCCTTACGGGTTCAATTTTACACTCTCAAGAGTTAAATATATTTAATCATATGAAATATTTCATTTTCAAGAATCTACATATTTAGGAAGAGTAGAAGAATGAGGAAGAATTGTTATTTGGACCAATGTTTTGCAGTCTCTCCTAAATTGATGACACAAACTTGAAAATCCTTAGTTTTGAGTCTGAGAGACTAAACTCAACATCAAATGGTGGTCTGTGGCTAAATGCAGAATAAATGCAATGGGCCCTAGTATGAAAAACGCTGGAAAAACATGATTTATTAGAAAGACCAGCTAAAACCATTCCCCTTTAAAACCAGACAATGTAAATATAACTGGAGACAACAAAAAAAAACACGCCTCCATTAAAAAGTAAAACGCTTTAATTATTTGCATAAAGGTGGACTGATTTGGTTATTCACAATCTCCTGGTGATTAACATTAATGAAGAAGAGGCTTGATGCACTGACTGTCAGGCTGCATCAGACCAGCCCTGTAACCTCCTCTATGTTTTGCATAGCATGGCATTCACGCCATGCTGAACTAATGACCAAGCAAGGCTCATGTAAAATTAGATCATGCATCTACAGAAGTGTCTTTCTGACATTATGAAAATGTTTTATTGATGACTCATTATAAGCAGTCCAGCGGTGAGGTGAGTTTTGATCCACCCAGAAGATGCAAAGTGTAATAATAATAATGCCTGCTTAATTATTAATACCCAGAACCTAATCCATCTCGGCAGAGGATATGTACATATTTTAGTGTCTCATTTGAATTTTTGCAACAAACACACCTAAAAACCATTAGACAGCCATGGTAATGACTTGTTTAAATGGGGAGGATTTTTAAGAATTAATGTGCTATCACCACGGTGTGGCCTTTCTTGACAGAGGTGTTCCATGTTTATTTTGTTCAGCTCCGTTTGGGTTTTCATGCCTTTCTGCAGTATACCAACACCATAGCGTAGCCTATAGCGCGTCCCTGTAGAGAGGAGAGCAGAGCACATACTGTGTAAAGGCGTCCTCTTCCACCGGAGGCTAGAGGAGTGTTTGCAAGTCATTAGTGGTTTGTAAATGATATTTGGTCCCTGGTGACATATCATCTGAAATGGCTTCCTAATAATAACACCCACTGATAATAAAATAAGAGGACTCGTGTTGTGATTGTGCCTTTTCATAAATTTCATTTCAGAGGAATTTGCACAAACATGCGAATTTGATATGAATGGGTGCTCAGTGCGTCAATATGAATTGTGCTCTTCTGTGGCAAGCACTAAACATGCAGTTTACGTCTGAGTCTTCTTGGTGTCTTTGTTGGGGGTGATACTGCAAACGATATCATGATTACACTATACTGAAGTTCAAATTGACTTTTCACTCTTCTATGGTGGCAAAAAGCTTACATCTCACATTTCATTCACAGTTTTTAAATTGCTCAGAGTGAAACATATCTGTTGTGGGCTTTGTTGTGCGCTGAGATAAAAAAGAGATATGTTTTTTTTTTCTCTCAGCTTATTACACTGTACCATAAATGCCAAAAAGCTGTTCATTTGAACTGTCACCTCCATCCTTAATGACTCCTGAAAAATACCCTTTCTTCCTGCAGTGTGTTTCCTGTCCCTCCCAGCACAATGGAGAGAGAAACTGGCACAGGGTACAGTATGTCTGCTGAATGAGGGAGCCTTAGCACTGTTTTTAAGACCATTTGCCATGTATTTCACGAAACGAACCAGCGGCTCGGAGATCAATAGGCCCCGCGGTGAATGCGAACAACGCGACTCAGTCCTTATCAGGACCCCGCGCCAATCTGTGGCAAGCGAAGCCTGCACCTTCCCTGGATACACCAATGGTCTTTGAAATTAAAGTTGACGCCCGTAATCCAGGGAAATGGTCCCTCTACTCTCGCTTAACACCGGTTTAGTTTCACCCCAGCTGATGATAAAGCCTGACAGAAATACAGAGCACTATCTCCTCACTGGGGTTTGATAGGCTCTGCCAGCTTATCAGGAAACGGGCAGCTAACCTCCTTGTGCTGGCCTGTGGACAGAACTGACGAGTCAATTTACAAAAAGATGCCATTACGGCTGGCTTGTAAATAATACTTTAATTGCACAAGCAAGGGCGGAAAAGCCCCCGAAAACGGGATGAAGAAAGCAAAAATATATTTGCTATTTTTTTTTTCGCAACTGAAAAAGTGAGTAAATGCATCACACAGGAGACTAAGCACTAGTGATAGAGTGTATTCATGTAAATCCATCCAACACAGCTGCAGGAAATTGACAGGGATCTACTGGAGCGCTGTGCCTGTAAAGGGTGGGATTTACATGCCTAACTAGGGCTTAAACACCCTCCCACCCCCCGAGTTTACCTGTTATACTTGGCCCTCTGAGAACATGTCTGGATGGGCTAGGTTGCACTGCTGATCCTTAATGCCTTTTCATCCTCCCTCATATCTGTCAGTCTCATAAATGAACTCAAACTCCACTGGGGCTACTCATATTGGGGAAAAAGATTTGGTTTAGCGTAATGGCATATCAGACTTTCTTTCTTTCTTTCTTCTTGTTCTCTTAGATTATGTGTTTAAAACCTCAGAACTTTTTTTAAACAGGTCATCTGATCCATTAAAGTTTTAAACACGGCCTAGTAATGAAACTAAACTATATAGTTCACTCATACATTTATTTATTTTAATGACAATAAAATGTGACTAAAAAAGAGAAGGCACACCCTAATAGAAGAAACACTAGCAAACACAATAGATTCTAAAGCTCTAAGACTATTTAGGAGCACAAATTGCTGTAGTTCTGGGTAAACTAAGAGCACAGTAACTGCGTGAAACAGCAGTGCTGCCGTGACTTTAATAGGTAAGTGAAGTTCCATTAGTGCAAGTGTTTCTCCTGAGTAGAAAAGTGCAAGTCTGTTCCTTTTGGACAGGATGTGGCTTTGGGCAGTAGGGCTTGTGGGCATAGTGCTGGGCTCTCACAGAACAGAACAAGAACAGGCCCCTTCTGAATCACTGCTCCTCCAGGCCCTTTTCTAGTAAGCAGAAAATATCAGGAGTTTTATTTCCTCCCACACGCATGATGGAAACACAAATTAAAAAACAAATACACCTCCACCACACTAGAAGCACCGACTCCTCTCTGAAGCTGGTGAGACTATATTATACATGCCCAAGTAAGATGCGCATATATACTTTATGCACGTCTTAATGGTGCGGGATGAAAACGCAGTCGCAAACATCTTGTGGAGTTCTGTGTCAGGCATAACCAAATATGGGAGGGGTGACACCCAGACATATATTTCTGCCTGGATTACATAATACAAGTAAGAAGCTGTGTGTCTTACGGAAAGCTGTTTGCTTCCTATATGTGGAGTTTTCCATTTGCCCGGCACTGAGCAGTTTAGCTATCCAGTTGTCTTACATCCGCGATCCAACCAATATGCCCTTTCCGCATTCACTATTACTGTATACTTGATGACACCAGTTATATCCATATTGGGCAAAAAGGGACAAGAACAGACAGATGATAATGGATAATGGGCACATAAGGGACACAGGTTTTTGGGGACTAGGCCTACACCACCACTGAAAAACAATATGATGTCATATGTTCGATGAAAATCAAACTCTGAATGAGCTGTACTCAAACAAAGATGGACGGTGCGATGTGAAATAGAATCTCTCGGCTACATTTATCCCCAACACACATTTTCTTCATTTAAACAGACCGGAAACAGAGTGCAAATGCAAAGAGTTCCCTGTTGCATTTTGTTTTGTGTGTGTGTGTATGTGCTTGCTCTCCAACGGTATACAAACAATGATTTTCTGAACTGGAAACACACGCCAATAAAATTAATGGGAGACTTGTTGAGTCCATACAGGAAGACAGCTTTTTAAATAAAAACATTGTTTCCAAGCTAATCCACACCCCTATTGTTTACAGATTGGAGTGTACAGGGTGGGTGCAGACCGGGCCTAGCTGCCACTGGCACACCCCAATTAATCCTCCTGTCAAGGCCACTTCCACTGTAAAACACCATGGAGATGAAACAGACAAACTATTATTTGTTATGTGTTTAACATTAGAATGAGATTTTGTATTTGCTCACTGTACACAATATTACATTGCGTTGTCACAATACAAACCTCACTGATGTAGAGATTGGTTATTAAAAGTAACAAATAAAGCAGGATCAGGATGTTTCAAGATGATTGCTCATGGTTTAAAATAATCAACCATGGAAGATAAACAGAACGTGCCGAACAGATTGCTTCTATCACCATTTAAGGGTATTTATGAAACAAATACGGTTGCATTTCTATCTGTTATCAGATTTCAAGGTCTCATTTGGAATTATCCATAGCGTATTCACAATCACAGCTCCTGTGTCAACCATCCCGCCTCTCTTATACTTATCAGCCCCGCCATCGATTTTTGTTTAAAATACCGCCGCTCACTTATGGCCCCATTTACATAATGTCCAATGAGAAATCTTTGTCAAAGAGAGATTGGAATTCATACATCACTTTGCTCACTTTCTAGCCTGATACTTCAGTTAGCTACCTCACATTTCATTTCAATCAGTGATGATAGCCTCTCTTCCTCTCAGCCACTGAAAGTAAATATAGGACTCCACTATCTCGATCTAAAATGCATTTGGGAACCCAAGTGATGTGCATGAATATTCTGTCTGCTACACATCTCTGTAGTATCAAATGTTGCAAGTCATAAAGCATATCCTTTGCTGGTTATTATTACCATTCATCGACTGTATACTGTAGCATTAAATGGACAGCATGTGCATGGTGGTTAGTGGGCTGACATGTTGGGTCATCCATGCTAAAACAAAATGCATACACTGATAGTACTGAACGGTACTTGTGTTATTTAGGCCAATTATTGTCTCTGGTGTTTTTTATTCTGTCTACATAAACAAAGGTAAAATGGCTATAATTATGCTATGTACTGTAGCAGGGTTTGGTTTCATGTTAGGTTTGTTGTTTAACATTTAAGGAATACTAGTGTGAGCTATTGGTACTGTAAACCAGTGGCTTTCAACCAGTGGTCCTTGAGAGGGTTCCAGGTGGTCCCCAGGCTAAATGATGGAAAGTTGGTTATACAAATGAAACTACTGAGAGCGTAAACATGCGGGTCCATTTGGTTTCATGTTCATGTTTACACTCTCAAGAGGTAAAATACTCATCATCTGAAATAGCCCAAGTTACACAACTAGAGAATGTAGAAGATTAATGGTAATTTCGATCTGTATGTTTGCCTGTTTTGTTTACCAACTCTAGTCTGGAATTGTGGACAATAAATAGAGACAAGATAAC
>CM076971.1:31669374-31679174 GCA_039105355.1 Benthosema pterotum | reverse complement strand
GTGGAACATAATGTTTATAACCGTTTCTGCCGAAAATGAAGGAATTATGTAACATTTAAACGTATAAACAGTTGCTTGTCACGAAAAAAAAAGATGTAACACCCAGAAGAATACCACACTGGTTAATGTATATACTCAAACAGTGTGGCAGCATTATTCAAAACACATCAGATGTTTGTCTTTTTCATGCGACCCCAAACTGTATTAGCCTACTACTTATTAGTGTGAGGACATCCTCATTACTGTTGTCTTTGAATAACCCAAACACCAAACATACCGTTTAAAGAAAAGGCAATTAATCCACAGGGGCCTCAGTTGCTGACAGATGAATATTATTTATTTAATTGTCATTTAAAGGCCAACCAGGTCACTGTCTCAGTGTGTGTATATATGCAGCTGGGGGACAGCACAGAAAACACCTGGGGGAGTTGGAGAGGGATTTGTAAGAGGGGGAGAAAAAGATTGCAGTAATGGAAATGGGATCAGTGCACTTTTAATGAGGAAGGTCAAGGGTGGTATTGTTTCAGTTGCACATAGGAAACTGCAGCTGTGCCTTTCGCTGCATTTTCATCAGTAGCATTTGGATTGTCACTGTGTTTTTAGCTCTGTATTATAACAACAAAAAAAACATCTGAAACTGTCAACTTCCCTGCTGACACGTTTAAAAAACACGAAAAAAAACGATTTATATTGTGGTCATAAAAAAATCGCTAAATCAACTTTGGGACATGGGCAAGAGTAACATGTTGTTACTAGATAGCAAAAATCCATTGCTCCAGGGCAGGCGTTCCTTATACTGTACAGCAATTAATAGCAGTTATTTGTTAATGTAGCATCAAGGATCCAGCGCCGCCACAAAGTGTCTCGTCTTCTCCAATCTCCCGCCAGGTTCGTATGAATCGTTCTAAAACGGCTCTCTGGGCCACGGCTGTGTCTTGAAGGAAGGAATTAATTTGGCATCCAATACGTCTAGTTGTTTGCTCACACCGAGGCGTGATCTTTGAACCGCTAGCGAGGAGCCTCCAGGCGCAGTGAGCTCACCGCATTACATCTGACTCGTGTTTCAGGCATCAAAACCTACGTGTCATTATGAAGGCGAGGCGGACAAAAAACACATTTAGCACACTAAACCATCCAGCCTTGGGAGGTGGAAGAGGGGTTCACACACTGCCTGCCTGCTTGTGTGTGTGTGTGTGTGTGTGTGTGTGTTGTGTGTGTGTGTGTGTGTGTTGTGTGTGTGTTGTGTGTGTGTGTGCGTGTGCGTGTGGTGTGTGCGTATGGCGTGGGTGTGCATGTGCGGTGTGTATAGAGAGTGTGAAAAAAGGTCCTTCTGATGGACTGAAGGACACATTATTGAGGAAAAAATACTGTGGTTTCTTTACTGGCACGACACACAAAAGCCAAAATAGTAGTTTTTGTTGAGTTCATATTTATTTTGTCTCTGTAAATTGGTGTCAAAACAGACAAAGCCACAGCTCATTGTTTTTTGGGGAGGTTTTCATACCCCACTCCCCATCCCCACCTCGCCCTCTTCCAGCACACATAGATTCACGTATAAACATGTGTGCACGGGGGGAGAAAATAGACGCTTCTTTGCGCTTAGCTCCAGTTACACCTCTCTACGGTTGAGAGCGCGTACACACCGGCTTCCTGTGAATCATCCAGTGTCAAGCTGACTTTTCATCCTGTTGCCATGTGGCTGAAGACTAAAGCCTAATCGGAGAGAGAGAGACATAGAGAGAGAGAGATGAGAGAGAGGGAGAGAGAGAGAGAGAGAGAGAGACATAGAGAGAGACACACATAGAGAAAGAGAGAGAGAGCCAGGGGAGGGTGGTAGGGGGGGTTGTATTGACACGCTCACTCCATCATGCGTCCTTGCAGCATGCCGACAAACAAGAGCGAGCATCAGTGGCAAAGGGAAGGGAACAACAACTCTCTCTCCTCCGCTGAGGGCTTCACGAAACATCGGAGGAGACGTGCATGAGAACACCCCCCTCTCCCACCCCCTCCCTGCCCCTGTGCTCACTGTCAAGGATTAAAGAAGACGTCAACAGCAGTTTAGCACACGCTCTAGTGAAGAAGGCAATCTGGGGGCTGAATATTCACCCCAGTATCTTAGATCTGTCAGAAAGCCAAGCAGGTGACTCTCAGCTCTCTCTATCTCTCTGTCTCTCTCTCTCTGCTAGGCAGGCCTCTAACTGAACAGCAACTTCCAACATGCAATTTAACTTTGAATCAGATGACTGATACGAAAAAAACGACAGCGGGGATTGGAAAAGAAAAAAACAAAACAAAAACCAACATATCTTATTAAACACTGGATGATGCTAATTTAGATTCATGCAGCCAATAATCCATCCTTGTTAAATTTGGCACACAAAAAACTATTGAGAGCATTATTCCCCTTTCCTTTGATGATGCAGACTCAATTCTAATCAGAATCCATGGAAGGAAGAAGAAGAAGAAGAAGAAAAAAAAAGATACATTAAGCATGATTATTCCACACAAGTCTCTGAGAAAAACGGCGTTTATAATCCAGGGATTTGAATAATCAGGTTGGAGATAATGGGTTGGGCCGGCCTGGGCGTAAATAGAGAGCATCCCCACTCATCTCCCCCAGTGCTGAACTTAATGAACTTTTAATTGATGCGGTTCCGCAAGTCCTTTTGTCATGCAACAGAAACAAGCCTCTCTGTGCTGATGGACCTGTTTTCCCGGCTGGCTTCAGATTGGTTTACAGCAGACCCTAAGTACCATGTAGTTAGTTTCATGTGTCATATAAAATCTGCCCAGGCACAGCGACGCCTGCAACTAAAACCTTAAGTGCATCCACAGGCATCACTCGCCGGCTTTGCACTTCCGTCTTAAGGAAGGAGCAGAAATTCAATCACCGCCGGGCTTGACACGCCGACGGTGAGGTGTACGAGGTTGCTTTTAGCTGTCTCAAAGAGCACCCTCTGGCAGGGGCAGGCTGGGAGGTTTGTTTGTCTTGATACGGACCAGGCCTCTCTCCCTCCGACAGTCAAGTCAGTCAACCTGTCTCCCTGTCAGTCGGTCGGCCCGTGTGGCTCCGAAGGACCCCCCCACACCCCAGGGGGAGGAGACAAGATACCCTAGTGAGAGCCAGGTCGCCTTTTGTTCAATGATTTGCTTATTTAAATGAAATGCTTCCGATCTGTATCTGACATCAATTCCCATTCCACTGGATGGTGGGGGGGGGGGGGCTTTGTAACTGGGAGCGTCCTCTCCTCACACACACAAAGCACTTGGCCCACTTTACTTCCCAGCAACCATCAGTAAACCACAGCTCAGGGACTGTAACTCAGCAATCTGTTAAGGAGATAAATATCTGATTTGGCACAACACTCCACTCTCTCTTGCCTTTCATTTGTCTTACACCAGGAAAATGATAATGAAATCATTTAGGGTAAACCGTTGAGTGGCAGAGAGAGTAGAGGCGGGACAGAGTAAAAGATGTGGAGAGAGTGGGAGGGAGGGACTGCTAGAGCCATATCGATATCCGTGGTGAAGGGGAGGGTGTGTTGTGACTGGGCTTCACACACACACACACACACACACACACACACACACACACACACACCACACACACACTACGGTCATACCCTGACCTAGCCCACTGGATATCAATCTTCCCATTTTTTTCTTTTTCTCTCTTCTGTCCTGATAGATTCAGAGCATCTGCACGTTCTGCCATAGATCATTCGTGTTTATGACCCAGAGCCTCTCATCAAAAGAGCCGGGTCTGGAAAATAACTGTCTGACAGCTGCCCGGGAGAGAAGCGCCTCTGCAGTATTGTTGTCTCTGCGTGTGTACGAAATAAACACGACGGCAACACCTGGAAGGCTCCGGTCGCGTTCTCTCTCTCTCTCTCTCTCTCTCTCTCTCTCTCTCTCTGTTGGGCTGTGTCGAAGAAGCACTTTTATGTTCCGTCTCTAAAGGAAGCCAATGACACGGTCTCCCCCTTGTCGCTGTTAGAAGATCATTAGAGTAACCCTTCCCTTCCCTTCCCTTCCCTTCCCTTCCCGGGCCGCCACACAATAATAGCATCCTGACAGAGCTGCCCAAGGTGCCAGTCAAATTTAACGCAACATGGGATAGATATGTGGCTCAGTTTTGGTTGTATTTTATTTTATTTTGTCTCTCTCTATCATTCATGTGGCGCAGAATGAGCAGGAAAGAGCTATGAGCTCCATGCATGTCTCTTATTAAGCTAATGTAGCTCATTTGGCGTGCGTACTGTCATTTAGCACTGTTTGGCCATGCAGACACCATTAAAAAAGGAGGCTGCCAGCCCATGACATTACATCACAGTCTCCAGCACACTTGACTTTTCATAATCGCATTAATACCGAATTAACCAACATTAGGCCTTTTGGCAAGACGTAAAAAAAAAAACGGATCTCTTTTCAATGGACAAATTAATGAACAAATAAATAAATAAATGAATAGCCTTACACACACTAGTCCACATATTACCTTGTTAGAATTTAATGAGTTGTCCGCCATCAATGTATTAGCCGTATCAAAACAGGGATCGTTAATGTGTATGCATAATTCATAATTGAATTAAACAAAACAAAAAAAAACGGAAAGAAATCAGACTTTTGAGAAAGAGAGAAGGAAGGGGGGGGGGGGAGAAAAAAATCTGCTAACCACATTCATGAATGCTTGACTGCTTCCTAATTGCAATGCAATTATCACATGTTATGAACAATGTGAACTCTTAAGCATGTAATTATAACACAAGGAAACCTGTGACAAGCCTTAAAATTCCGTACTTGAGTTAGAGCTTTACCAACATCGATACAAATGAGATTCTAATCTGAACAGCCCGTTTAATGCTGTTAAAATTGCCACACCATGATTCGATTTCTGGCATAATTCTTTTATTTCTTTTTAATTTTTGCACGTACAGTAAGACGGATATTTTGGCGTTTGTTTCGTCTTGTTCCTCTTGTTCCGGAACATCTGAATATCTAAGGTTTACTCATCTCCCCCTCGTACAATATCCATATGAATGAGAAAGGCACTGGATGGATGGAAGGATTCCCTAATGGCACACAATAGCCGGGGTTTTGGGTATAATGAATCCCACCCACCCTCCCCTCCTGGAGGAGAGCCCGTTACATAAGCAGGGCCTCCGACTGGAGGAGGACTGATGGGTTTGAAACCAGCAGCAGCACCAGGTGGTAGCGATATAGGCCAGTCCCCCAGGCTCTTGTAGTTGAGAGTTGTGTGGCTTGTACAGTGTGCTTGTGTCCATATGGCTGCCTGTCTCGCTCTCTTACCAGACCTTGTCTGCACACGTGCAGGCAAGCACGCACACACATGCATGCACGCACGTGCACACATTGTAGTGCCTCTGATGCTCAGTGCTGCTGGGTATGGTTATCTCTGGCTCTGCGCTCCACTCGCCATATGGAAAATGTTGCAGAGTTTGTTTTTCGGGGGGGGAACTTCCTGATGTTTAGGCTTGATTGTACGTACGAACCCTCACCTTGGATTGCAAAGCCCCATATTGACATTGTTCCGTTTTGGTAGATGAAGGGGTTCCAGGTGTGTTCCTGTTCCCTGTTTACTGTTAGTATAGTGGGAGGGGGTTGTTGTGATCACGCTGGGACAGACATACGCTGTAGGGTCTGTCGGCGGAAGTTGTGGTATTTGGGGTGGAACTACTGAAATGACGTTGGTGCTAGAAATCCTATTACAAATCAGTTTACGTTTTCCGCAAATAAAACAAGCGCTGTGGTGTTGGTCTGGAAAATAGCATAGCCGGGGAAATACATCAATTACAACAGAGGCTGGTACACTTCTGCCTTAGTTCGTGGCCAGGCTTTCCTTTCCACAGCGCTGATGAGGTAAGCCTGGGGTACTGGTCTTCTTCTCCAGGTGGTTCCTTGAACACAACATTGGTCCAGCCTGGTCAGGAGAGGCCAGCAGGTGACAGTAACCTCTAGCACCACCTGATCAAAGCATGGGCCGCTACATGGATCTGTGGAACTAAATAATGACATATTGATTGTACTCTTACTACACAGACAGGGCTTCCCTCTCTAGTCGTCCCTGAGAGCCCGGCAAACGGAAATCACACATCGGCTATACTGATCCCACCTGGTCAAAAAGTTCAGAGATCACCTTAAAGCCTCTGTTTTCATGTCAAAACCTACATGGGGTACACTCTAGCTACAGCGCACAGGCATCACAGTAATGCTTAGCCAGCATCGTTCTTTATACCAATCCCCAACTAGGCCTTTCACTAGAGTGAGTCTTGTGAAAGGTTAGTGCGATATGTTCGCTCTTGCACGCGATGGTGTGAGGATGTGCGTGAGCTGTCACTGCGTTGCTGTTAATCGGCGAGTTACTAATTAGTGTTCCTCTGTGTTACAGATCTACGCTAGAAGAGGCCACCTCGCACAGTCACCCTCTGTACGGACACGGAGTGTGCAAGTGGCCTGGGTGTGAGGCAGTGTTTGATGACTTCCACTCATTCCTCAAGTAAGTGGACTGCAGAGTTTTGATGTTTTGAGTGTCCTTAGCTCATCTCTCTCTCTGCCCCTCCCCATCTTGCTTGGATTACACCTCTTGTTGCTCCCCCGTGTCTCAGAGGCACTACGGGTACAGGTGGTTATTCCTGAGCGAGGTTGGTGGGTCGAGGCTCTTCCGGGCCGTGGCCCTCTTCATCGCTGAGCATTGCCACGGCGGGGTCTCCCACCTGAGCTTGCCGCAGGCCTTTAATTCCTGTGATAAGTGCTGTTCCCATGGTGACAGGGGGGACGTTTTTCCCAAACAAACAACAGGAGGATGTTTATCTGTGGCAGCGACACTTAGGGCGCTCTGCATGTTTGCCCTTGTCACTGGACGGGGGGATTGGTGTGTGCTTTCGCCTGCCTGGCTCAGCCCTTTCTGTCTCCAGCTCCAAATGTTGTTTGTCTTTCTCCTCCTTTCTCCTGATACTGTGTCCCAGCATCACTGTCCTGTTTGCTTTCGTACAGAACCGTACAACCACCTTTATTCTGCCCCTTCTTTAAGATTAGCAAGCAGACATTCTTTCGCCTTCACATCCTCTTCTATGCACTTTTTTTTCCCCCAAAACGTAACCGGCATCCCTCGCTGTATATAGTAGCAAACTAGCATCCACCCTGCAATTCAGATGACTTAAACTTTTACTTGACCCTTTTGGGCCATACGTAAACCTTTAGTTTTTTTTGCTCCATGGTTGTTCCCCATGCGGTTTACTAATCAAACCCTGTGTTGAAGTGTGCACTGGGTAATCCAACACATAATAGCGCCGTGGCTGCGGAGAGGATGAAAACATCTGCCTGCATTGTGGCAGCAGATCAATGGCTCACTGTCAGCCTGGATTAGTCGCACTTTAAACAAGATATGACACAATTCTATTATCCTAAAACAAGCACTCAGAGAACACAGGGTTCCCTCAAAGATACGGTTGAGAAAAAGGTACAGAAGGTGCAGAAGGAGACGACTTCGTAGTTTTTTTTTTTTTTTTTTTTAGTTTTGACTAGTTTTCTCATTCTAAGGATTCTTTTGATCGCAGGCAAGAAATCTTGTTTGAGGATAATTTGTTTTTTTGAAAAGTGTTCTTCTAACGTGTTTCACACCACGAACACAGATTGCAACAATAATCACAACTGAAGTGCTTTGAATTTCAAGGAACAACGAGAAAAGGGGGGGATAGGTGTGGTTCCCACATTTATACAACAGAGAACTTGTTTTCACTGTTATTCAGCCTCTTATTTAAGATTAGCAAGCAGACATCCTTTTCCCCCCACACATACACACAGCTTTGGGAGTGTCCCTTTCAATCCATCACTATTTATTGTATTCTGACATTGCCTCACCCTTTGTTTATAGAAGAGAGAGGAATTAAATTTTGCTTGCCCCGGTAAAGCTCTGCCTTTTAAAAAAGAGAGAGTCTGTAAGTGCACTCTGCTATGTTTTTACAAGTGTTTTTATCATGGCAACATCTTGTTTACTTTAGTTGCCTGCCTAAACTGCTTGGAACATGTTAAGAAAACATTTGGGGAGAGTCTCCACAAAGCTGCCTTTGTTTAACAGTGGGCAAGAGTGCAAGCAGCTCACCAAGGTGTTAACTCTCAAACCCTTAAGCACTTCCACATGAAACTAGGCCGCTGATACTGCAGGGCCCCGAAAAGAATCGCAAATACAAACAAAGAATAAATCAACCATAATATAACTTTTTTTCGTCCCCATAAGAACGAATCCTATATGGTGAGCAGAAATGTAAAAGTAAAAAAAAATCAAGGTGAAGAGTGATGGTTGTGGTTGCGGGTGTGTGCGAGGTGTGTGTGTGTTTGTGTGTGTGTGTGTGTGTGTGTGTGTGTGCGCGTGTGCGTGTGTGTGTGTGTGTGTGCATGTGCGTGCGTGCGCTGAGCAGAACACAGCGTACTGTGTGTACCAGAGAGAGAGAAAGGTGAGGAGGACTCTAACGTCAACCAGATTTCAGCTCTGCATGCCAACAGCAACAACCAACACTGGACTGAAATGTTGTTTTAAACCGTGCGCATATTTATTCTATCTTTTAAAGAAAACATTACATACCTACATGCACTATCTTGATAAATAAAATAAAAAGTGCCAAATCCCCTATTCCTGTTTTCATATTCGGCGCGGGGACGGGGCGGGCCGTCCTCCTGGCCGCTGCTTTTTTATGGGGGTCAGGACCTCTCTCTTCAGCGTCCACTCAGAGGTCAGCGGCCTGTGAAACACGGCACTGCCCTCTAGTGCTGACCCACAACGTCTCATACATACCTGAACATTAGCACTTCTCTGGACAATTCAATTTGTGTTCATTTAACCAGGAGTGTTAGGAATGAAAGCTTGTGTCCATTTGGTTCCATTTGCACACTCTCCTATAGTTACAAATACATATATTAGCAGAGAGGATTGTACTGTGTTGAGCTTTGTTATTACGTTACAAAGACTTTGTTGTGGCTTGGTGCATAAGATAAAACTTCAACTTGCAAAGCATTGATTCCCATAAATATGGTCATTCGGATGTTTAGATTTAAATTAATTAGATTCAAAAGTTTTTTCTCTTTTCTTCTATTTTCTTTTCTTTTTTCTTTTCCTTTTCCTTCTAAAAAAGTCAGAAACAAATACATTTAAGTGATTTTATTTTAATCGACCAATTCAGTTTGGAGAATTCATAAAGCATACAGGAGAAAGAAAGTAGAATTAGAAGTGATGAAATACAGGAATGGGTAGACAAACCTGTTGTTACCAAACAAACAATAAGAAAATACTCCTTTAACTTCCAAATAAAATAAAACCTCTGTAAAAAACAAAACACTAAACTAAAACTTAGGTTTTAGTGTTGTTCTTTGAAGAAAATGAAAATGCAAAAATATCATTATTAATTTTAACATGGAATAAATTACAAATTTGAATAGCAAATCCATTTTTGTCAGTATACACCACACACCTTCATCCCAACCACAGTGTGTGATGTATGCTGTGGACTAACAGCATAAATGCTCCATAGGGGAAGCACTGACTGTGGCTCTGCTTCCAGTCTATATACAATTAAAAGATGTAAAGAAAGAAAAGGTGGGGAAAAAGAAATAGTAGACTTTAAATGATATGTAAAAAGCTCGACTGTTTAAAAAGGATGTCTATTTAACTTTATTGTGGCAATTTACATTAGGGCGGCCGTCATCCTGCCAGAAAGCTTTTAAAAGCGCTCTTCATTTGAAGTCCAGAAAGTGACACATGCCAACGTTCATAGTGTCTGCCGATG
>CM076971.1:31296874-31666874 GCA_039105355.1 Benthosema pterotum | reverse complement strand
GGTGGTGGCAGAATGAAATTATTTTGTACATTTGTGAGTAACCAGTCATTAAGAATGTGTTATGTATGCATGACAGCCAGGCAGAGATATATGAAGGGCCCGGGGGCTAAGTAGAGAAGATAATTACATTTTGAATTTTACTGGGTTTTAAAGTTATTTATGACTTTTAACTGTTTGGCACCAACAATAAAAACACTTAGCGAAATGCCTCGGCGGCACAGCGTGGATGAGCGCTCCTCTCAATGTCGAATGGTTGAATGTTATATACGCCGCGCCGTCGTCCCGGAACGCGCTGAGCGGCGAAGCTGTTTGGTGATCATTGGCTTTCATGCGGTGTCCTCTGTGAGTGGCCATACATGCATGCTCTCCTTTTTTATACCGTGAGGGACAGCAGAAAAATATGCACATGTACATTAAGTATGCACTTATGGAAAAAAGGCATGGTTCAGTGTCATTCCATTAGTGGGGGTTAGTAATGACCGGTGAAGTAGCCTGGATGTGAGCCTGGGATGGGGGGTTGGACACTAGCATGGTGAACACACAACACCCCTCTGTTAAAATAAGGATCCACTGAAAGGGTAAAAATGTAACTAACCATCCTATTAAGTGCCCTTTTCCTGGCGTATTAATGTCTGCCGCGGGTTGCTAAGCAGTGCTCGCACTTTTAACGTAATTACAGATTTCACGCAGCATCCACTCAGAGTAAACATATTTGCCGCATTATTCCCAAATTACGTCTGAATGATTGTGATTGCAAAACAATCACAGTTTGCGAAAATGTTAACCTTAAACAATGTGGGTTAGGAGTTCAGTTGCTAAACCGCCACCACCACCGCCACCACCACCCTGTTATTTCCACTGGGCCTGTGTGTGTGTGTGTGGGTGTGTGTGTGTGTGTGTATCACCCACAGGGACAGGAACGAAGGTTTATCACGCACACACACTTCCTCCGCGTGCAACCTATCTCCATAATGTAAGCT
Organism: Benthosema pterotum; assembly: GCA_039105355.1. Lineage (NCBI taxonomy): Eukaryota > Metazoa > Chordata > Actinopteri > Myctophiformes > Myctophidae > Benthosema > Benthosema pterotum. The sequence goes on along the minus strand of CM076971.1, from coordinate 31,665,894 downwards.
GGCAGCTAAGACAGCAGCGCGTTTTAGACAGGTAGAAAGGGCTCGGGGTTGTTATTGGCAGTGGGACGCACGTAGACTAGTTTAACCTTGAATGAGACACATCAACTCTTATCCCGGGTGAAGCTTAGGGTAGTTGACAGTTGCCAAGAGTCTTTGGGTAACAAATAATTAGGTGGAAAACGGCGTCTACATAGATTTGCTGTAACGACGGACTGAGCCTGTATAGTAGCCACATATACAGTAAGCGAGGTGGAGGAAAAAAAGACCACTGTTTTTTAATGCAAATAGTAAATCAGGATTGAATAGAATTAGAGAGTGAAATAGATTTTTTGGTTCATGAAAGATTTAATGCCTTCTTCTCCTTCCTCATTACAGCTATCGAAAGACAAAGAGCGTCTGCAAGCGATGATGACGCACCTGCACGTCAAATCCACAGAGCCCAAAGCAACGCCACAGCCGGTGAGCAGCAGTAGCCTCTCTCTTTCTCTCTCTGTCTCTGTCTCTCTTCCTCTCTTCCCTCCTCCCCTTTTTTGTCTTTCTAATTGACACACATGTATTCATTAATCCTTTCCTCCATCTTCTTATTTATCGGCTAAACAAAAACAGCTGTTCTCTGGAGGGAAGGAGGCAGTAAATATTGTTTGGACCACATCTGTTGACATCCCTGATTCAATTTGGTTTGCTGTGATGAACTGTAACAGCCCCAATGGCAGCCGCAGCCGCAGTCAACTACTGTCTGCTCTGGATAGACAGAGAACTGAGAATCTGACACCAAAACGTCAATTCTACTCACAATAATAATACTACAGTAACAACACACATGCGCACACGCACACACGCACACACACACACACACACACACACACACACACACACACACACACACACCACACACACACACACACACACACACACACACACACACACACACACACACACACACACACACACACACACATTCACAATTCAAAAAGAAAAAAATAATAACAAAATAAATAATTAATACAATACATACATACATTAAATCAATGAATGAACTCCCAGAGAATATAAATTAATAATATCGCCAGATCGAATACAAGTTCACAAAACTGTGTTTCGTGGAAATGACTGAAGAGAACATGTTGACGTTATTGAAAAGCAGGCCTGCACTATGTTCCCTTAACTTAACAGTATTTCAATTCATTGTAATGCCAAGACCAATGACAGCATTTTTAAAACGTGCATTTTTACGTTGTCTGACACACAGCGCCATTTTCAATTTGGACCAGAGGATGAAGCATTATCACTAATATATATATATATTAAATATAACTTGTCGTGGTGATCCACCAAAATGGATCTGTGGGCAGAACAACTCTGAAATACAGAGTGAATGCGGCGGCAGATCAATTCATTATCTCCATGCCACATTCCGAGGATCATCCTTATCACTCTTAATATATGTCATACCATAAAGCATGCTGCTTAATCCTTATCCTATAGGAGTAAGGGCTTAACATATGGCATTTAAGTATCTACGCTGTTTGTCATGTTTAAGAAGGGGGGGCCCCAGTACCATATTTCATTCACTGTGACAGTTCATTCGGGGGAGCACTGAATGTACAAAAGATCATTTGCTGTGGGGTTGAATCATGGAGTCATGATGCGCACACACACACACACGCACGCACGCACGCACGCACGCACGCACGCACGCACACCACACACACACACACACACACACACACACACACACACACACACACACACACACACACACACACACACACATACACACAAACACACATCTCTCCTCCTAGCTCTCTCTCTCTGTTCAGCCCAGATCATTTATTTACAGTCAGAGAGAGATGGCTATTGACGTGTAAAAGGACTGTAATGTTACATTCCATACACACGGCACAAAGCGCCTGGAGATGTCATATGACAATAGGTTGTCTGTTGGAGCCTCTGCCACACACACAGACACAGACACAGACACACACACACAGACACACACACACAGACACACACACACACACACACACACACACACACACACACACACACACACACACACACACACACACGCACTCAAACCGATTGTGTCGATTAGGGTACAGAGCGGTGGGGTGCTTTGACACAGGGACAGTTGTATATGAAAAGTGGTCAGTAGTGGCGACAGATAACATCTCTAGTTCTCTACTACTACCTCTCTCCTCTTTTCCTCCAGGGATGGGGGGGGGGGGGGGGGCGTGAGAACGACGGGGCCGTGTCAGAGAGACCTCAGCCCGGTGTGACAGTCTCTGGGGAGGGCTGGGTAGGGGCTTTTTATTCAAATAAATACTCTCATTCTCCAACGCTGCTGCTATGGAATACTATGATAAATACTTCGAGTGGCTTATGTTGGGTGAAGTGTGGTGGGGGGTTGTGGGTTGAGGGGACGTCCATAGGTCATGGCCCCCTGGCCCCGGAGAGCCTTTAGTGAGATTGCAGCGTCAGAGGTGAACACTCCAACAGCAGAATAAGTCCATTCTCTAGTCTGGACGAACGTGAGAGAGAGCAGTGGAGAGGAGAAACAACAACCGTCCAGTCACTGGGAACAAGGCTGTTCTCACAGCAGTAATTGGCGCTTATGTTTTTCTCTGTGCTGATCTGTACTACAATATGTAATAAATGGAGGGAGCAGCCAGCAGCCCGCTGCTGCTGCTGCCACATAACAGCACTATACGCTGCTAGCTGGGCTCAGATGAATTTGCTCGTTTACATTTAGTCATAATTAAAGACAAACAAACTGATATTGCTCATGCACAGTGTCAAATTAATGTAATTCAATTTGTGTGTGTGTTTTTTTTAAGCCGGCTGGGGAGTAGGGGAGATCAAAACAAAATGTGGCACACTAGTAGGGTGCATTTTCTTTCTGTGTGTGTGTGTGTGTGTGTGTGTGTGTGTGTGTGGTGTGTGTGTGTGTGTGTGGTGTGTGTGTGTGTGTGTGTGTGTGTGTGTGTGTGTGTGTGTGCGTGCGTGCGTGCACGTGTTTGAGTCACTGTGTGTCACTGCATGTATGCATGCATGTTTGTTTTTGCATAAATGTGTGTGTGTGTGTGTGCGTGTGTGTGTGTGTGGGTGGGTGTCTGCGCTCGGTGTCACTAAGCATTCTTGTCAGAGATCTGACCTTTTACGCCATACATAATTAAGGAGGGACTTTTTGTTTATTTTCTTTAGCAGCTTGCCGAGTCAAAGCCAGTATAATTAGATCACCAATTACCATTTAATTAATTTCTGTCTGAAGTCTCATTTTGTCTCGGCACTGGAGTGAGCCCAAATGGTGAGGCAGACAAAGGCGAGGCTATTACCAGCCTGTCTGGCCTATTGTTGAAACCCTTCTGTGTTTATGGCCGGGGAATATGGATGAAACATGAAACAAAGCCCCACTAATCCACAGGAAGAGAAGTCAACGCCGCAGCCCCCACCCCCATTCTTTTTGATAGCATTGTGTCAGAAACACACAAACCCCAGTGTGATTTATTTGGCTCTTGATTTAGAATAACACACTGCTTTCTGCTGCTAGCATGGAGCACGCACTATACGTTTGGATGTGTCCACAAGCAGGCCCAGATTATGTGCTGTGGTCCGTGCCAACGTGGGCCAGAGTTCATCCAGTCTGTGAATCATGGAAAAGGCATTTGGGCCGTGGCACCTTTTAACCCAGTGGTTTTCAACCCTTTTCATACCCAGGGCTCACTATCTATTCTGCATTTTAGCTACGGACGGTCTCTCGGACCCAAAACTAAGGATTTTCAAGTTTTTGTCTACAATTTAGGAGAGATAAATTGGCAAAACGTTGGTCACAACAACAATTCTTCTACATTTTCTAAATGTGTAGATTCTTGAAATTAAATTCAGACGTTTAAATATAATTAAATTTAACTCTTGAGAGTGTAAAATGAAACCAAAGAGTGTAAAATGTGTAAAATGAAACCAACCAGTGTAAAATGAAACCAAATGGACCCTCACGGGTCCATTTGGTTTCATTTTAACACTCTCAAAAGTTACAGGACTACAGTATAAGGGTCCATTTGGTTACCAACTGTCCTTCATTAAGCTGCACCACCTGGAATCCTCTCAGGGACCACTGGTAGTCCCCGGAACACTGGTTGAAAACCTATGATTTAACCCGTTAAGATTGACTCATTCTTCAGTCTTTATTTTTCAATAGATGCCCAAAATGCGTTAAATGCTTTTAAAAAAAGAAGGGGCAATCAGAAACCCCCCCAAAAATGCAAATGAGCACAATTGTAATATAATTACCATCACCCTAATGGGGGGTCAGACATCCTGTAACCTTGTTAAGTCAACGTCTTGTCAAAGATGAATTCAGTGGTGATGTGCCAGGCCCACATTTCTTTATTATACACCTGTCTATCAAGTTGGCACTGGTGCGGCTAGTAATGAGTGTTGATCGTTTGTGGGACAAGGAGAGAAGAGCAGTGAGAGGCTGCTGAGGGGTGTGTGTGTGTGTGTGTGTGTGTGTGTGTGTGTGTGTGTGTGTGTGTGTGTGTGTGTGTGTGTGTGTTGTGGTGTGTGTGTGTGTGTGTGTGTGTGTGTGTGTGTGTGTGTGTGTGTGTGTGTGTGTGTGTGTGTGTGTGTGTTAAGGGCGATCCTGCTCACCTGTCTGGCTGCCCCCTTAATGCCATTATCTTCACCTCCTAAAAAATATTATACATAACATAATCTCCAGAACAATTGATGACAAAGTGAGTGATCTCTGCAGTCTTCTCTTATACCTCATTTAACCCCCCTCCCAACACACACTTTCTTTTTGTGTATCTACAGTAAGTGTATTTTTCTCCTCTCTCTCTCTCTCTCTCTCTCTCTCTCTCTCTCTCTCTCTCTCTCTCTCTCTCTCTCTCTCTCTCTCTCTCTCTCTCTCTCTTTTCCTTGCAGTCTGAACCAAAGACCTGTTTAATTTGGGAACTGGCCTCCTTTAGCAAATTAGCAATTAGAACAATTTTGTGGGAATATGTATATGTGTCATTAGTTTTCCTGCCAATTAATAGCCGGGGCGGGTGGGGGGAGGGGGGTGTGGGGTGTGGGGGCAGCGTGGGGGTTGGTGTTTTTTTTTTAGGCTCAAATTTTCCACTTGACTGCTGTTGCTCCAGGATTGTGAAGGCGATGGCTCTGGAGCACTTGCTGTAATTAGTTTACCTTGTAGACATTATTATTTAAAAAAATCCCCCCTCTGCCCCACCAGTCCATCCATCCATTCATCCATAGACCCAACCTCACAACGGAAGTGCGAACCAAACCCCTCTCCCCTCCCCAACACACGTTTTCCTTAGCACATACTGCAAAGGGCCATCTTTGCTGTGGCCAGTGCCCCCCCCCCCCCCCCCATGACGGAGGTCAGTCAGATACAGTAGTTAATCATCAGATCACCTCCGTAAGCAGGTGCTAATTAGAGTGGCTCTCGATAACAATTTCAGCTTGTAATTAGGCCCCACAGATTGGCCACTTCCTCCACCGACGCCTTATTAGCGTGAGGCTTTGGCTCAGCGGTAGGTTAGGTGAGAATCACACTGTCATTTGTCACAGGGGCTGCTTTGGCCCGCCCACCAGGGGCGGATCTAGGCATGGGCATGGGCGGGCAATGCCCCACTAAATGCCCAGACTGCCCACCAAACACGATGGCATGCAAAACAACCCAAGATATTTCAAAAATTAAATATATTTATTATATATATATATATTTTTTTTTTAAATGATTTGAAACACTACTATTGCTAACTGACTACAGTTGTGGCACCACTAAACCAACAGCATTTCATCATTGAAAACAGAAAACTCTCTGAGTCAGACCTTTAGCTTTATGCATGCTGCGTGTGTGTTGCAACTTCAACAACTGATGTTATTATTGATGCTTTACTTGCCTTATAAAAGTCCTCTAACTGAAAATAGTATGCCATTTTCTTCTGCCCCCCCAATTGGGAAATGTTACATCCACCTCTGCCGCCCACCTTACTCCCCCCTCTCCCCCCCCCATCTCTCCACTGGGTGCCACGCTGCCCACGCCACAAGGGGAGGAGGAGTGGGCTGGGCTGGGCTGGGCTGGGCTGGGCTGGGCTGGGGTGGTGCATGTTGTCCAAAAGGGGGTTTGATTGGGGAGCAGGGGGGGAGTGGTAAAGAGCGAAACAAAGGCAGCAAGGGAGGGAGATAACTGGGATGTGATGCAGAGACAGGGAGGGAGAGGGAGAGAGCATGAAGGAGGTGGTTCCATAGCATGAAGGTTGTCTTCCAAACATTTAGCCAGCGTTCACGGATCATCTCTGAGGTCGCCCCGCAATTAGCGCCGTAATATGCATAGTCAATGAGACATCGGAGGCGCTGCTGCGGCGGTAATTAACTGACTAACCGGCGCTCATGTCTTGTCTTGTTTCTCTTATTTGTTTACTCCACCCTTTCCCCTGACCCCCCCCCACCCCCATCCCAGCTCAACCTGGTGTCCAGCGTCACCCTGTCCAAGACGGCCCCGCAGCCGTCCCCGCCTCTGAGCCTGCCCCAGACCCCCACCACGCCCACGGCGCCCCTCACACCGCTCTCCCATCAGACGCACTCCGTCATCACGGCCAACAGCATGCACAGCGTGGGGCCCATGCGACGGCGCTACTCAGACAAGTACAACATGCCCATCTCTCCAGGTACCGCACCACTCGCATGATACGTCTGTACACATACATACACGCGCATACATGAATATACAATAACACCAACAACACGCGGACGGATAGAGAGACAGACACACCGCGTAAACATACCAACGCAGCGATGTTGTCACTCAGTAATTGTGTTATAGCCACTACAGCTCAGATGACAGGTTTTCTTTGTGTTAACACATTGCTTATTTATTTCCCACTGACAGAAACGTCTCCATTTTTTTCTTTCTCCCTCCATGTATAGATATTGTTCAAAACAAAGAGTTTTACATGAACGCTGAAGTTAGACCTCCCTTCACGTACGCCTCGCTAATACGACAGGTAAGTCTCGCAGGTTGCTGCCGTATCCTGCCCTGTGCTGCAGCTTACAATGCATTTAATCTGTCACTTAAGGAATAGAGCGTCTTAATCTGCTCCACTGCGTCCCGTCGTAATGGGAATCACAGCAGATAAATATTCAGCACGGACACAAACTACTTATTTCCCGGGCTTTCTTCTCATCTCCTTCCCTTGTTAAATTTTCGAATACAATTTGGACGCTCGGCAGAAGATTAACCATCTGCAAATGAGTGCAAGAATGCACCCGGTATTCAAAATACGGCCCCGCCGATGACAATTGCTTTTGATTAAGCATTACAGTGGCAGTGATTATTGTGAAATTCATTTCACACAACAGTAGGAATGAACCTGTTTTAAGATGGCCAGTCAATTATCGCCTGGGCCACAGTAATCTGGGATCTCAGGAATTAATCTGAGCCAGACATAATTGCTGCCCCGTAATCTGCTTGAAAAATGTTTTCGCTTGGCCTTCAATTCACGCCCACAAACGGAATATTCAAATCTGCTTATTTGAATGAGAAACGAGAGAAGGATCCCGTGTTATTCAGAGTGACTAGTGAGCGTCTCACGGACAGTTGCGTTCCTGTTGTCTGTGTTTTGTCAGGAGAGTGCGCAGCAAACCGGAATGCATCTTGTGAATTATTGATCTTTTTTTGTTGTTGTAAAACAAGCAAAATGGTAAATGTTGTTTTCTGTCACTGTTCTTCATCCAGGGGATTCTTGAATCTCCAGAGAGGCAGCTAACACTAAACGAAATCTACAACTGGTTCACACGAATGTTTGCATATTTCAGGCGCAACGCAGCAACGTGGAAGGTAATTATTCCTTCCTTCTTCCTGGGCTTTTTTTTTTAAACTGGTACAACAGCTAGGGCACAGAGGCACCATGTTGATGTTGGGTGGCGAATTAAAAGAGATCGCCAAACATATTACTGTTATAAAGGGGTCTTTACCTAATTCATAACTCCACATTACTCACTTTACTCTTTCCCAAATAAACCGCCCTTAACATAAACACTGGAGCCTCACGGCGAAACCAATGAAGGGAAAATGTGCATTCTTGTAAGAGGGAGAGAAAAAACAAAGGACCGTGCTAATAGTTGAGAGGATTGGGTTGTGGGTGGCATGACTTTCACACAGCGGGGCTCTGCCAGTGACTCCTGGCTGTGCCACACACACACACACACACACACACACACACACGCACACGCACACACACACACACACACACACACACACGCACACACACACACACACACACACACACACACACGCACGTGCACACGCACACACACAATCACTCATGTACTTGAAACAAGGAACACATTATTTTTCCTAACCGACACCAAACAGAAGGTTTTGTTTTCAAAAAGGGAAAGGGAGAAAAATGAGAGAAATAGTGCATAAACACAAAGATGTAGAGACAGGAGGGAAGCATCAAAGGCTGGTAGAGAGAGGTAGAGAGAGAGGGAGAGAGAGAGAGACAGGGGCAGATGTAACATTTCCCAATTGGGGGGGCAGGAGAAAATGGTATGAGGTCGCCCCTGTACCATTTTACAGGACATTTTACAGTTACAGGACTTTTATTAGACAAGTAAAGCATCAATAATAACATCAGTTGTTGTTGAAGTTGCAACAGGCACGCAGCATGCATAAAGCTTTTTTGTTTTCAGTGATGAAATGCTGTTGGTTTAGTGGTGCCACAATTGTAGTTGTTAGTTAGTCAGTAGTAGTGTTTCAAATCATTTTAAATATAAGCAGTTTGATTTGAAATATCTTGGGTTGTTTTGCATGCCATCGTGTTTGGTGGGACAGACTGGGCATTTAGGGGGGCATTGCCCCCCCATGCCATGCCTAGATCCGCCCCTGGAGAGAGAGGGAGAGAGAGAGAGGGCGGGTAGAAGAGAGAGAGAGACACCCCCCGGCTGTTCACAGGTCTTCCTCAGCTCTCACACTGCCTGCACCACTGGTCGCTGACAGGCCTTCCATAGGGGCACATTGGAGTTATAAACATTGGATCCCACATGCCCACGCCCACACACACACACACACAACACACACACACACACACACACACACACACACACACACACACACACACACCACACACACACCACACACACACACACACACACACACACCTTTTATATACACATGCTCTCAATATAGCTTTGGCATAGCAAAGGGATGATATATAAACAGGTCCACCCTCATGGCTCAGTGCTCAGTGTATTTACAAAGGGTTGCCTGTATACTTTATAGAGAAAGCACGACATATGCCAACACAATCACAGCAGAAAATAGCCGTCTCCTTTCTTTGTGTGTTGTTTTGTTTCTTGTTCAACGTTATACCGATTGAAAGCGACAAGCAACAAACCTGAACCAATAATATACCTTTTCTTTTTAGCTTCTTGCAATGGTGCTCTTTGTTTCCCAGACCGTTATGGTCTGCGTCGGGTTGATCATTTATTGCAGCCCTGTGACCGATAAGCAAAGGGGCGTCATTAAAATAGGAACCGTGTCACCATGGAAACTGGGGAAAATATTTACAAAATGTTTTAGTCATTTGATACTTTTGAGTTCACTGCCAGTGCGTTGCTGATGTTATTGTCACAAACGTCCAGGTTTTATCATGTGCCTGTCTAAATATTGTTACTCCTTCTGAAACGAATTCTTCTCTTTGTACATAGATGTTTTCTTGTACTTGTACTGATAGCTATACCCTTCTCTCTCCCTCTCTTTGTGTTTATTTATTTATTTTTTTCCCATTTCACGCCGACTGCAGAATGCAGTCCGGCATAATCTTAGTCTTCACAAGTGTTTTGTGCGAGTAGAAAACGTAAAAGGGGCTGTGTGGACAGTGGACGAACTAGAGTTCCAAAAGAGACGGCCGCAGAAGATCAGCGGGTAGGTGGCTGTCTGGGACGAAGGCTGCTGCTGCTCCATCTCATTGTCTGTGTCATAATGTCCAGAGTCCCTGCTTGCTTTGGCGTGTCTCCTTGCTCTACCCCTCTGCCCACCCCTCCTCCTCCTCCTCCTCCTCCTCCATTGCTTTCAGAAGGGCTTTTTTTTGGGTGACGCGCCATAACCCCCACATTGGCTTGTGCTTATTTTCATTATGATCCTCACCCTCTCCCTTACCTCCGTCTGTCTTGTCCCGTCTTGTCTGACGACGGCGTGTGTTTGTGTGCGTCTGTGTCTGTGTTGTGTCCTCCTTTGTCCCCGTTGATCGCTGCATCTGGCTGCATTCCCGCTGGTATTCCCGCTCTCCTCCTCCTCCTCCCAGGGTGCCGTTCGCACCAACCTTTCCCTGCATAAGTGCTTTGTGAGAGTAGAGGATGAGTTTGGGTCCTTTTGGACCGTTGATGATGAGGAGTTTAAGCGCGGGCCGCCACGTGCATGCGAGGCCGCCCTGTGAAATACCCGCTCAGACCAGAACTATGACAAGCTGCTCGTACAAGATAAGCACTGCCGAAACCTTCCCGAACCCCCGACCCCCCCAACCCGCCCCTTCTCTTCCAACACTCAACCCCATCCCCGACCGCATGCTCTGCTGTGTTCCGTGTTACCCTCATGCTCTGTGTTTGAAAAGCTCCATTACAGTATGATAACGCCTTTCCACCTGATCCGCCTCCAAACATCCACACCCTGCTTCTGCCTTGTTTTTCCTTCTCTCTAATGCGCAAGTGCTGACTTGACTTTGTGTTATTGTGTGCTATTGTCATGCGAATAGAACTGCTAAAGGGCCCTGTAACTGTTAGTAGCCTTTAATGGCCACATTAACGACACCCTCAGTAAATGTATTTAGTCATCATATATAAAGTTAAGAGCCATTGATTTCTTTATGAAACGCGATCCGCAGGAATATGTTTGTACAAGGATGAAAGAACGTGAGTCTTCCATGTTGTAATGTAATTTCTATGTCTGCAGAAGTCCAGCCTTAGTGAAGAACATTCAGACCAGCTTGGGCTACGGTCCGGGCGCTCTCTGCAGCCTTCCAGGTAAGAAGAAACCAAGAGACAAACACACCATACAGTACCTTCAGCTGCCATTTCTCATGCTGTGAAAGAAAGGCAGGAAATGATAATTGTCCCCACCTCATATTATGCCTGGTCAAGTTATATTCTCTATTTTTTTGCGGTCGGGTTGAGTTTGGGGGGGGTTGGGGGGTTTGGGGGGAGAGGTGCAGATGTGCGTGCAAGGTGTGGGACTGGTAGACTGCAGAGAAAGTGCTGACAGCCTTCTCTTCCGCTTTGCATTTAATGCTTTGGCACATGCTTTTCAGGCTTCGATGGCAGAAAACAACATACCTCTATACAATACTGCTTCCATTGGAAGTCCCACCCTCAACTCCTGGCCAACGCCATCCGCGGAGTAGATGAATGGGGCAATGGACCATGGAAACAGCAACGCGCAGTGACAGCAGCACGGGACGCTTCGCCCTTTCCAGCTATGTGAGTGGCACACAGTGGCGCATGCACAGACACGCACACACACACAACGCGCAGCACACGCACACACTCTATCTCTACCTTCACGACTGTCTGTCTTAAAAGTAGAAAGAATGCCAGGAGTTTTATCCGCACACAGACACACACACACACAGAGCAAAGCGTTTTCCAAATAAAATAGTTTTTTGGATGTGTGTGCGGCGAGAAACAAAATAACTCCTCGAATTTCCATGCCCACCCAAAACGCCTCTAAGAAATTACCCCAAAATATGTTTTAAAAAAAGACACGGTGTGGAAGAGGAGGACAATAAATAAAGAGCGAGGGATGATATTGGAGTGGTTGTGCAGCAGGGTCACGGCCAGCCTTGTGGAAGGGCCTCCCGGTAAGAAGAGGAAACTCCACCTTTCAGTGGCTTCCAGTCCCTCTCTGTTATTCCAACAGCAAAGTTTATAAACTCTCCTTTATTGCAGTTCAAAAATGTGTCCTGCCATCCGCGGCAAATTGAATCCCCACCACAATCACCACTTCCAATTTGTTAAATATTTACAAAATGCCAGAACGCGAAAAAAAAAGTGACGGAGCTGCTGGTCGAAACACGAGCCGAAACACCCCCCCCCCCCTAAAAAAAAGCCCTAGCCCAAGCCGTCGAAAAAGAAAAAACAACACAAAAGCATAATTAGTCTGGAAGACATGATCCAAGATCCTCGTGTTAGGAAAGTTGTGGTCGCCTGGAAACCGCAGCTCCCCCCTCAGCCCCGCCCCCCGTTCACTTGTTGTATAGGAGTGTCTGCTAAGTTGTTTGAAGCCTAAAATAATATGGCGCAGGCCGCATCGCTTCCAGATGTCGGGGCAGACCACCGATGTGCAGCGAAGGAGGGGGAGGAGGAGGGGAGGGGGAGGCGGGGGGCTGGCTGGGGGGGGGGGCTCCGAAATGTCTGAGCTGGAGGGGAAATTCTGCCTGATGAAACACAAAAAAGGGAAGGTGCAGTAATGAGCTCCTGGCCAAATGGAGGAAAGTGCCATCCCTAATCACTGTGAACATAGCTCTGAGCATGGCTGTGGAACAGGAAAGGCTGAGACAGGATGGGTGTGCTGGCCCAGGGGCAGCCTGTTTCTCCTCTCTGCCCCTCTGTCTATCTGTGGGCTGATACAGCCTAAACTCTCTCTCTGTGCTTTTTCACAGCTATGAGGATAAGCTTCACGCTAGTCCAAGTCGCCGTTTTCTTTCTTTTTAAGTGACCAAGCAGTGACTTGGTCACTTAATTGATATTGCTGCTTTTCTCCTTCTTCTTCTTCCGCCAAAAATAGCTGTTCTGGCTGAACCGTGCAGTCGGTTTTCGCGAAAATTGGTAATCTGGTTAGAGGGTGGATGCCAAACGGTGATGATGCGAAGCCTGTGACCACTGGTCAAATGGTGGCGCTATAGCACTCAACTGAAATTGCAAACTTTAAACACTTATAACTTATGAACTGCTTGACTCTCAGAAATGTAACTTATATTCACTTATGCGTCTGCTTATGCGAACAACTTTTGTATTCTGACTTTTGACCTCTGACCTTTAGATGAACCGCCATCTTGAATTATATGTAAAACAGTTAAAATGTCTGTTCTCCTACAATCTTTGATCAAAATGCATAACAATGACCTACACATGAACTTTGGAGCCATACGAATATGAAAATAGGTGTGGATTTTGTTTTAAGTGAAAAAATTATGTTTTTACGAGCCAATGAAAATTGCTCGTTTGTGAAAATGATTCTAATGCCCCTAATCTACACATGCAGCGTAATATGCTTCTGATATTTTACAGTTTTGTAGAGGGGGATGCCAAATAGCAGCAAAACCAGTCTTACTCAAATTGCTCAAATGGGGGCTGTTACGTGTATTATTATGGGGGGAACAGACAGACAGACAGTGCAGGCAGCATGTGTTCCTCCCCTCTATATTCTGCTCTCCTCTCCTTCTCTCCAGTTTGTCAATCATACTCACAGGTCCAGCCACACTCATCTCCAGTACCAGCCCACTCCTCCACCTCTCACCACCGGTTGGGCCACCATGCATCTGTCCTCTCCAATCACCTCCATCATCAGACTATATAAGGCACCTGTTGTCTTCCACTCACTCCCTTTCCAGCCTGCCAGCAGACAGCAGCTCAAACCATTCAGTGTCCTAAGCATACCAGTTTTGCAGTTTGTCCAAATACAAGTCAAATAGTAGTCCTTAGAAGTTGTCCTAAACACAGCCATTTTGTAAAACCAGTCTTTGTTTAAAAAACGAGGCTATTCGGTAAAGCCCTACTCTAGCCACAGTCTCACAGTAAAAGTACTGTTAAAGTACCGTACTGTACTGTTTATAATCAGAGTACTTTCTTTTGTTTGTAGTTCTATTATTTTAAGTTCAGCCTTCCCATTTTGAGTTAAGTTCTTCAGGGAAGGGACAGGGGAAGACAGGGTACCCTGTACATTTTGCAAACGTAGGTAACTCCGTGTTTTTTACACCAGGTTAGAGGTGAGTGCCACATGTTGTAATTTCCTTTTTTTGAAGGTAGAGTAGGAATTGTTTGTTTGAGTAATTCCCGGTAGGTTAGAGGGTTGGGGTTCTAGGTAGGTGTGTTGTTGATTGTAACTTTTTCTGGCACCACCAGTCCCTTCCCTTAGCTTTTTGTATTTTCTGTTCAGTAACCTTACTACTTTAATTCAATAAATTGTAACCCTCAGTTTTATATATATATATATATATATATATATATATATATATATATATATATATATATATATATATATATATATATATATATATATATATATATATATATATATAATATATATATATATATATATATATATATATATTTTATATGTGTGTGTGTTGCATGTAGCAGGGACACCTGTCTCCAACAATCAGAGCCATCTAGTAGAAGAGTTGCGACATTGAGGGGTCAGAAAAACGCCTGGTCACGTGGTTCTCATACTCGAGCCCATAGGCTTCAATGCATTCAGTAACTTCCGGCTGTCACTATCCAACAGAAGTTTATGTAGACGGACTGGCCCCATGAAGTGAACAGAGTTGGCGTAACTGTCTATTTCCAGGGCTCTGCAGACAATGATCTGTGGCCACTCCCCAAACACTCACACCACTTGCAGGTGGCCACTGACAGCCCCTCCCCCACTATAAAGCCAGGGACTTAGTCATTCAGTCCTCCTATTGCTGTCAACATGCACTGAGTGAGCAAGGTAGGCATTAGGTGTTTTTTATGCTAAACCATCACTCACATTATTGTATGTAGTAAATGGTCCTGTTGTTCCTCAGGTGCTCTCCTCCTAGTTCTGGGCGCTGAGGGACAAGCTCCTGTTGGGTTGTTTGCACTTAACTGGAGGTATGTTTATGCACAAGGAGCTTGTAGATCAGCATTTCTAATTGACACTTTACTATTTGTATAATTTTACACTGTGGTTCAGTATTCTTCAGGTGACCTCTGCATAAGCCTCAGTACTGCTCAAGAGCCTCTTTTGTTTGTTTTCTTGCACTTAACCAGAGGTATGTTTTAAAGGTAGGGGAAGTGATTTGAAATTCATGGTGTAGTACCAGCCTGGTGCACTAGGGGCCCCCAAAAGTAGCTACACTATGTGAACCTGCTGCTCTCTCCTGATTGGAGGAGAATTGTGGTGACCTGGGGAACGTTTATTAGCTCCTCTGCTAACGTGGGGGGGGGGGGGGGAACTCCATATGTGGTTTCCACACCTTATAATAGAGCATTTTAACAGAAAAAAATATTTTTTGGGTGATATCTGACAAAAGTGAAATCACTTCTCCTACCTTTAAGCAAGGAGCTTGTAGATCGGCCATTTTTAAATGTTCATGTTTGAATGTTTTATGATATATTGTGATTTATGTACTCATATGGGTTTTTGTTACACTTCCAGTGTAGACGGGTGTAGCCTACATGACCTGTTGGTGGACCTGTTGCGTGTGGCCATGACAGCACACACACACACACACACACACACACACACACACACACACACACACACACACACACACACACACACACACACACACACACACACACACACACACACACACACACACACACACACACACACACACACACACTCTGTCTGTCAATCAGTGTCTGTGCTTAACTCCCTCTGTCTCTCCCTCACTCAGTGTGGCACACCCAGCTGGCACCTGCAGCAAGTTCCCCAATCAGCCATGCTCCTCCTCCTGCATAAAAGCCAGCTCCTTCAGTCTGATGGCAGACAGACCAGACAACAGCTCAGCAGCCCAGCTCTGTTCTTGTTAGCCTTTGTTTTCAGTTCTCTTTAGTTAGTTTATTTCTGTTTGGCCTGGAGATGGCCGGCAGCCTTGGTTTTCGTTATGTTTTAGTTCTCGGTTTAGGATTCATTTGTTAAGTTAGGGCGAGGGGTGGGAACAGCTTCGACGTCCCTAGGGGTGGCCTGGGCCCCCCTCCTGTTTGCGGCATCTCCAGGTCTTCCTTTGTTCTCCTTGTTTGGTAAAGTAATCATGTAAATAATTCATTACAAGTAATCAGATTACTTAAGTATCCCTACCAGTTCAACCAGCAATGCTGCCCTTGTACAAATGTAATCTAATACTTTTGGGAGTGGTTGTTAATAAAAACCGTTAAACCTTGCCATTCTCTTGATGTCCTTCTTTTATGTTGGAGTTTCCATTTTAGCCACCTCACTGCTTTTACAATGGAACTTGCATGGCTCATCAATGAAATGTTTAAATTACTTTGAAAATAATTCATTTGACCATCAAATATATAATGCAGCCTGGCATTGGTCATTTTATGAATCACATTCACTGTTAACATTGATGTGTAGGCTCTTGTTTTGAAGCATTTTTATCATAGATAATCATTGATTAAGGGTAGTTGTTTGTTGAAAGGATACACTTCATAAAAACGTACTGCTGTAAACCAGTATACTTTTATATTGTATGTAGAGTTTCAGAATGTGGCAGATTGTCACACCCCCATGTCCTATTGCTTCAGTTTTCTTTATAAACTGATTTGTCTTGTGTTTTGTTTATCCACTGCTGCGTGCTGATCTAAAATCCAATTTTAATGCAACGCTCCAGAGCCATTTAGAGACGGAGTTGCGCCAATGATGGGGTACACAGTTACATTTGGTTAGTCACGTGATCAGTGGTCACAGTGAGCCTAACGGTGACAAATCATAGTCTAGTGTCTGAAACACATTGAAGTGAGTAAGATGAGATGTAAAATGACAGCCGGTTTGAATTATTTTACAGTAACAATTAAAGTCTCTGCAATGTGTATGATTTGCTATTACTTAAAAAGACCTAACATAAAAGGATTCAAGCTGGGCTTTTACTATGAGTCCAATGCATTTCTGCCTACTTCTCAATAGCACTGAGTTACACTCGCATATCATGAAAGTGACATTCACGGAAATGTCACTTTGTGATTGAGATGATAAAACTCAATGTAATGGTAATGGCACCAATGCAGTGGCCTTATGGTTAGAGTGTCTACCCTGAGACTGGGAGACTGGGGTTCGATTCCCGGCCAGGTCATACCCTGACATTCTAGATTTCCAGTAGTAACCTACCCAACGAAAGCTTTGCATTGTACAAGCCTTGATCATTTCATGTAACAGTGTAGTGGTTAAAACATTGTGCCAGATTATGTTAGATTAACTTCTTGAACAAAGTGGCCATTAAAGGTAGGAAGTGATTTCACTTCTGTCAGATATCACCCAAAAAAAAAATTTTCTGTTAAAATGCTCTATTATAAGGTGTGGAAACCATGTATGGAGTTTCCCCCTCCCCCATGTTAGCAGAGGAGCTAATAAAAGTTCCCCAGTTGGTGGCAAATTCTCCTCCAATCAGGATCGAGCAGCAGGTTCACATAGTGTAGCTACTGTTAGGCGCCCCTAGTGCACCAGGCTGGTACTACACGATGAATTTCAAATCACTTACCCTACCTTTAAACAACTGTTGTTAACTAGTGTCCAATCACATTTATTTCACAATTTCTTCTAGTTGTACTTGAATTGTACTGTAATTGTCCAAGCTTTTATCAGTTTTGTTGTAGGAGAGCCAGGTTGTAGGCTACTGTAGGAATTTTACATTTCATTTATTCATTCACTATTGTATGGACCGGGGCAAAAGCACCCCCCTCAGATAATTTCTCAAAAATATGTTCCTTCTTCTGCATATTGTTCTGACTCCTTATTGCTGCTTGCTTGGTCACGTTTTATTGCTGCTTGCAGCTATATTTTTCTCTTAAAATCGCTCTGCTTTGTTTTATTTCCTCTGCACACTGACGATTGTTAAATGTCTGAACGCTCCACATGGAAGCGGGACAACTTCATGAAATGTACAAAAAACACTTACCTTAACCGACTGCAGCTATTGTCATGGCTTATACAGACCTGGGGTTTTCAACTGGTGGTCCAGGGACCACGAGTAGTCCCTGAGAGAATTCCAGGTGGTCCCCAGCTAAATGATGGACAGTTGGTAACCAAGTGGGCCGTTATAGATCTGTAACTCTTAAGAGTGTAAAATGAAACCAAACAGACCCATAAGGGTCCGTTTAACCCTCAAGAGTTAAATGATATTTAAACATCTGAATTACTTCATTTTCAAGAATCTACACAATTAGAAAATGTAGAAGAATTGTTATTTTGACCAACATTCTTTCAGTTATCTCATAAATTGTGGACACGAACTTGAAAATCCTTAGTTTTGGGTCATAGAGACTAAACCCAACATCAAATCGTGGTCCGTGGCGAAAATGCGGAATAAATAGTGGGCCCTGGTATGAAAAAGATTGAAAACCACTGGCTTAGCCTACTGTGTGTTTCACCTTTGCAGATGGAACAAGCTGTAAAGTGTAAGGCATGCTTTAGCATCCATAGTTGTACAGACAGGTCGATAGCCACTGCTGTTGCACAGCCCCGGTATAAATGTGGTACAGGACACTACATGTGTTTGCCACATGTGTCACGCTGCACATGCAGCTTGACACAACGCAGCTTTTTAACACGGCAAAGAAACAAGAGTGTTTCTCTTCAAGCAGCCAGATGAGAGGAGGTACCCAGAGAAGGCTAATTACAAGCAAGCAGTGTGGAATCAGCATGCAGTTCAATAGCATAATAATAACAATTTCATGTTTGCCCTGCAGCCAGGGAGTCAGACCTGAGGCGATGGGACTTTGTTGAGTTACTTTGATCTGAAAGCGATGGTAAAGGCTGACTTTACTTTTACCACGCCCCCTCCTCCTCCTTTTTCATAATTTACACCAAAATATGTCAGATCCTCATTAGCATAGGAGCATCGCTCTTTCCATCACAATTGTTGCAAATCACACACGACGTCCTGCTGTGAATAAATCAGACGCCGCGGCTAGAGCCCCTGCACGTGTGAGAGAGACAGAGAGGACGTGCCAGTCGTCCCTTGTTGTTGTTGTAAATGAGCCCGGTACGGCGCGCTGACACCGCTCTGACTCCTTAACGCTATACGGCACGCTGCTGGCACCGCAGGTTAGAGAGCTTGGAAGTCTCCTGCAGCTGCTGCTCATAACGTTTTGTTTTTTTTTCTTCCCTCCTTTTCTTGCCACAGCCCGAGCCTTGTGTGTGCACCGCCCCCCCCCCCCTGCCACCACCCCCACACCCCCCACCTCAACCCTGTGCGCTTTTATTCCTGCTCTCTTTTCTGTAATGAGAAATTTGGCAGATCTCATCTCGCTTCTTCTTTTCAACCGGGCTGCCGGGGGAAGGGGAGGGGGAGGGGGAGGACTCATGTTTTTCCGCCTTGTTTACAAGTGACAGCGTTATTATTCTCATAAGGGCTCTGTTTCTTATCGCGGCGTTGTGCAGAGTTTGTGCAGCGTTTGCCTGCCAAGCGGCGTTTTCTCACCCCCCACCACCACCACCCCCATCCGTTATTGACACGCGCACTTGAAAATATGCATTAATTCTGGAAGTTTAAAAGCTGAGTACGTATGTACGCCCGGTGTCTGGTCGCTGTGTGTGTTTTTTTTCCTCTCCTCTCTTTTTGCTTGAAGTTGATTAATGATAGAAGCGGTGCTCGGGGTCGTCCTCTGGAGACCCGCCTCGCAGGTTGTGCATGTTAACGAGTAGGAAGGGAGGGAACACACAGCGCGCCGCTGATCCACCGCCACCAGGAGGCTGACAACGGCTCGCTCCTCTCCTCTCCTCAGAGTCCATTCTCTCCTCGCCTCGTCTCGCGTTGTTAATCTTCCTCATTTATCAATTCTAAGTGAATACCCCTGTTGTCGGTTGCCATGAAAATAAAAAAAAGAAAGAGAAAGAAAGAAAGAACAGAGCCGGCAGGTTTTTTTTTCCTTTCCCAAGGATTGGAATCACCTCAAAAGAAAAAAAAAGTGTTGAAATTATCGGTTGGGGTTTTTTCGCCAGTTTGAGGGCCGCCACCACCAGGGCCGCTCAGGAGTTTCATTAAAGCTAGACGTTTGTTTTTGTGCACGTTGCCCTCCTGCTCTTACTTTATGCTACCGAATCAATACGTGTCGTCTCGTGTCTCTTTTGAATTGCTACTTCATTTTTTTTTTCGTCTTCTTGGCCGCAAAAGGTTTAACAAGGTTCAAGATTACAGTAAGATTACTGTAACAAACGGTTCTTTTGTCCAAGGTCTTGATTCTCTCTCTGTCTCTCTCCCTCTCCCTCTCTCTCTCCAGGCATCATCACATTAAGGAGGAACCACTGGACCCTGAAGACCATGAAGGGCCTCTGTCCCTGGTGACGACGGCCAATCACAGTCCAGACTTCGATCACCACAGAGATTACGACGTCGATGACCACGGTCACGACGACATGCTGTAAGGATCGGCCAACCCTCCCCCAGTACCCCAACCCGCCACCTCTCTCTCTCTCTCTATCTACCCCTGCCCCCCCCCCCCCCCCCCCCGATCCCCACTGCCCACCCCCTGGCCTCAAAGGCAGAGACAAGCCCAGGTCACCTGGGAGACGACCGCGTATACACACACACACACACACACACACACACACATATACATATACAGCTCCAACGCAGTTGAACACTGAGCTCTCGAAAATATCTCTGACTTGACTTTTGTAGTGCCATTTACAGTACATAGTGGAAGAAAACACACACACACACACACACAGAATATGAGAATATTGTCCCAGTTTGGGTGCAATTCTTTTTGGTTTTATTTCTACTTTTGATTTAAGTGAAATACTAAAAAAATAAGAAGAAGAAAAAAAAACTTAAAAAAACAAACAAACAGAAAAAAAAAGCTAAAAGATAAAAACAGACCAGACTTTATTTGTACTTTACGATGGATTGGATGGACCTGTTTGGTACGGGGGGAGGGGCCATGCCCCTGGTCAGCCTTGGAGAGAAATGGACAGGGAGCTTCACTGTGCAGCCACAAAGGACTGCATGCAGCCTCATCCACACTGAGCACGGACTGGACTGCTGAGGGGTCAACGCTCTATCCTCCTCACACACACACACACACACACACACACACACGAGAGAGAGATGGAGAATGACTGACATTTAATTTACACCGTGTGTGTGCGCATGTGTGTGAGAGAAAGTGAGCATGGACTTTTTTTTTTTTTTTTTTTTTTCGTTCACTGTCACTGCCTTCAACACTTTTTCTTTTTGGGTTTGCTTCCAGCTAGGGTGGGAGGGATATATTTGTTGTTGTTTTTAAGTTCTATTTTTTTTTTCTTGGTGTGTTTTATTTCAGCGGGGACGAGGGGTTACAAAAAATACCAACATATGTGTATGTATGTATGTGTTGTTGCTCATCGCTGTTGTCGATGTTGCTTTTTTTGGTTATTGTTTATTATTTGTGTTTAAATTCGTTTAAAACTGATCAGACCTCATGCCCATTGCTGTGGAGATTCTGTGGTCAGCACTTGATGATGAATGTTTGATTTCCTTTCATGTTGTTCCATGAATTCCTTTGTTTCATATACAGTATATACTGTATATATACTGTACTGTATATACAGTGTATATATATATATATATATATATATATATATATATATATATATATATATATATATATATATATATATATATATATATATATATATATATATATATATACTGTATATATCCCATACACGTGAAACAGAATGTCAAATACCAAGTAGTATTTTTCTGTCATTTATTCCACGTGCTTCAGAATATCACCTCCCCTGATGTGTAATCCACCCCCACCCACCCATCACCCCCCCCACCCCATCTCCCTCCAGCTCATGAAGTCCATTGGCGATGCACTACTCGTAATGAAGGCTCTCTCCACGCATCGATGAAGTTTAATTTAAGATGCGAATGAATGACAGAGAAATCATGCAGGTTATGATTTGTCCCTTATGAAATGATACTTTAAAAAACAGCCCCTCTCTCTCTCGCGCGACAGAGCGTGTTGAGCCGCAACCGAATTTCTGATCACTTCCCGTGACTCCCCGGTGATTGGGAGGGAGAATGAACATGTCAGGTGTGCACTGCAAAGATAATGTTTTAGACCAACTAATTGTGATTCCTGAACACAAGCTGTCATCGGGTTCTCAGAGACGTGTCCGGTTTTTAATGCTGTAATTTCATCCATGTTGGAGCCCATGCTTGAAGATAAACGTGCATTCCCTATATTTCTTTCTTTGTTTCTTTTTTTACCGCATGTGTAACTAGTAGTTTTGAGTTTCAGTGAGGATTAATAATTACACATCAGATATAATATTCATTTCCTTCATCTAGGGATAATCCCAAGACTTGCAATAAGAACTAAACATTGCACATTCCAGCGCATTTGACAGCCATTTTAAGGGCCCAAACATCATGCATTATTATTATTATTATTACTATTATTATTATGCAACATTGAAGAAATATGGAGTGAGGGTCAATGCCACCACAAACATTAAATACTAGTAAAGTCAGCCCAAAAGTGGAATTCACAATAGAATAGATTATATGAAACCGAGTAGATTTTTTGGTTTTGTTTTGTTTGTTTTAATGAATCAATTTCTTCGAAGACTGCAACCAACCACTTTGCATTTTATTTTCTCTCCTTTTTAATTTATTGTTAATATTATTTCTATGTTTTACTTGGCATTTTTAGTTTTGTTGTGTCTAATATCTTGTTCTGTGACTACCAAAGATAAACTACAAAGTCAAGACAGTCGATGTTCTCGTTTCCATGCAATAGCAAGGTATGGCCAAATAGTTCTCTTCCATGCTCTGATACAGGATATGAAGGGATTCTATGATGGGAAGTATCAGTCTCAGCTGTCAAGTCAATGGCAGAATAGAATAGATTAGTGAAAATGTTCTTCAAACTGGTGTTTAAATCACATTCTGTTGTTTTTACAAACCAAAGGAAGGGGGTGTCTTGAGCAGTACAACTGCGGTGACTTTGGCGGCGACCAAAACTGAAACGGGAGGCGCAGAGATAGTCTGACTAACATTATGACCAAATTAGGGGATCTTTGATTTCGTGCCAATACATGGAGACAAAAGGGAGCTGGTGGTCAGGAACAGATTTCTGTGCAACATTAATGTTGTGATGCTGATTCAGCAGAAGACGGTAACGCTTTGCAGGAGAACAATGTGAAAAGGATTCTATACTTCAACTGGACCACACAATGATTCAATGCTCTCTCTCTCTCTCTCTCTCTCTCTCTCTCTCTCTCTCTCTCTCTCTCTCTCTCTCTCTCTCTCTCTCTCTCTCTCTCTCTCTCTCTCTCTCTCTCATATTTTGTTTTGTTATTTTTTTTTATTAATTTGTATGCTTTTCAAATGATTGTATGCCACTTTGTAGGGGTTCTGCTATCTCGATGGGACTCCACTGTTCTTTGTCGACACGGCAAGGCTTTTGTGATTGTGTTTTAGTTTCTGTCAACGTAATACTTTTTATATTAAAAAACACTCCTGTCAACTAAATAAGCTGGGTACAAGGTACTTCATGTTGTTCATTATTATTTTTTCGTTTTGTTCTTCCCAACAAGTTTGCCATAAATCCTACTATGAAAGCAAGCGGGGCAATCTGTGGTTTCCAGAAGATGTATTTTAAAGGTCCTGGCAGCTGTGGGACGGGTCAGAAACAGCCGTGAGAACGGGACCGGCAGCCTGTCCACAATCCCCTGAATGGTTTTGTCTTGGTTTTCAAAAAACGACGGGCAAAAAAGAGCTGGTAGATTAGGACATTCTCAGCATGTGTAGCTTGACATTACTAAAGATAACAGCATGAGAAAAAACAACCTTTGTACGCATACCTCAGTTCAAACCTATAGGGAATGATTCAATTAAAACGAGATGGAAAGAAAACAAACATTTCACTCAGTTGCACTTAGTCGTATGTCTTGCATGTGTAGTCTGAAATTGTAGAGAGAAAACATATTTAAAGACTAAAAAAATATGGAAATTAAATTAATTTGTTTATCTTGAGGGTTTTAAGTTTTTCATTTTCATTTTTTTTCCCCCAAAGCCAATCCAAACCTCAGGCCTTTGTGTTTGTTAAGGATCTCACCTTCAGCTTTATGTGCCACTGTTCACTTAAGTCGGTCTAACGCTCTGATTGATGGCTGTTTGAGGGCTTATAATTCCTATAATGGGTTGTACATAATGTCAGCATTGTCCCTTTTTCACTCCTGTGCTTCCCTTTACTTGTTTCTTTTCAAAGATCATGACAAAAATGGAGGAAAAAAAAAAGAATACATTTTGTTGTTCTGTTTGCTTTCTCGCCACTGCTTTGTATTCACGAAATGAAATAGCTATGAGAGAAACTGCTGTATGTATTGGAATAGCAAACTGTGCTCCAAATGTATTTTACTTAGTAAAACCTTTGCTTTAAAAAGAAAAGTCATCCATGCAGACGCCTGGGAGAGCCGTGCTGGTGGGGGAGGGGGGGGGGGGGTTATCCCCACTTCGGGATTTTAAACTGTAATATAGAATAAGACAGACTTTTCTCTGTTATTGACCGCATTTTGTACAGTTTTCATTTCCCACCTTGTGTTAAAGCTGTTTTTTGATACTTGGTTTTGATGGTCCAACCACTGCCCCTGTGTGGCGTATGTTAAAGACTCACTGCTCCCAGGGAAGGGCAGGGCAGTTTCCTCCCTGGATGAAGAGATTTCTTCTTGCATGACTTAATTCCAGGGTCACAGTGATGGGGATTGTATGGTTAAAAAAGTGGTCAGTAATAATATATGGGTGTATCAATCTAATGATATTTTATATGAAATTAATAGGACAAAAAAGAAGTAAAAATATGCAGTGCCAAGATGTAAAGAATATATACTGTTTTTCTTTTCTTTTTGGGGTTTGTGTGTGTGTGTGTGGGTGTGGGTGTGTATGTGTGTGTGTATGGGGGGGAGGCAGGGGTTTGAGGAAAATTTCATTCGCACTTAACTGGTATCAAAGATACATGTACATGTCCCATTCATCCTTGTCATTGTGACACCACAGGTCAAATACGCAACACAGTTTAGAATTTGGCCATCAAAATATCTATATTTTTATCTCCACTAGTTCCAAGTTGGATTATTTTTTAAAAACAACTAAAAAACCAAGCACACACAGCAGGTATGGACAACTTCAGTCGGGGCACAGGTTATGGGATCACATGCGTTGACAGTGTAGATGCCAAAAATGGCTTTTGTTTGTTTCTGCCACAGGCTCTGCGGCATCACAATTCTCACACGACCCCCCCCCCACACACCCGCGCGCACACACACACACACACACACACACACACACACACACACACACACACACACACACACACACACACACACACACACACACACACACACACACACACACACACACACACACACACACCAGTCAACCAACATGTTTACTATGGTTTCATCCATCATCACCATCACCCCCTGCTGTCAGCCACCAACCATCTCTTCCTCCTGCCACTCACATGGCCTGCAGGGTCGCTTCATTCTCCTCTTTCACAGACAGAGGTGGCATTAAGTCCACAAAGTGGTGCTCTCATCCCAGCCTTTAGCCTGGTCAAGCTGAACTCTTTGTTGACCAATGTAGATTTGTTTTTGTTTTGTTCTTTGCTTTGTTTTTTAAGAGAGAGACATACAGTACTGCTCATCACTCTTGTGGGTCTGTATCTCCATCGTTCCGCGTCTGTCTGATTGCAGATCACTCTGTTGTAGTCAGTGGCGATGGCTGACGTGAGCATTCTATACATGCAATAAAATGCTGGTTGTTCAGATTCTTTCACCCACTGAGTCTGTCGTCATCTGTTTTTCGGAGGCAGTAAGCTTGCAGAAAGGAGCACACAGTCTGAGTGAGGCAGATAAGGATCATAAACATAGACCCAAAGATCCTCGACTTATATCTGTGAAAAAATCTACTGTATAAATACGTGGGTGCCTCAACCTTACGTCAGTGTAAACAACCATTGCCAGTGCAATCAAACTGTTGATTGCCTCAAAATGCATGTTAAACTTGTGTTTAACAATCACATTGCCTACAGTCAGTATCTATTAAAAGCTCACACAGAAGAAATTACCCCCTTTACGGTCCAGAACATAAATATGGATTGGGTATTTAGGGTTTCACTGTAGTATTATGTTGATATTGTAATGGTTTTAGGTAGGTAAATACTAGGTAGGAATAGTTGAAGAATCAGTGTTTGTCATATCCTGCAGATCTCTATAGCCCACTATCATGCCAGCTTCAACGTTAAATTATCTTGCAATTAAAAAGCGACAGTTAAACTGTCTTTTTCCTAACAGCAATTTAGGTAACTGCACGTTTGATATGCTATAAATTGTAAATGCATTAAAAATCCAGAAATATTAGCGATATGGATTTCTTGATGGGAGCTAATGCTGATGACCAAGTCTTGCATTTTTATGACAGAGGCACAGGTCATGTTGGCCACTAAACAGGAGACAGGGATCAACTCTAAGCACTTTTAATCTTGTGAAACAAGCAATTACAAATACTTGCATTGATTCGTTAAAAAGCTTTGGGTGACATAAATCGTTTCTCCCTCGGCTTATTGCACCAATACATAAATGTCACGTTTATTATTAATTAAGAGCTTTGAAAGACAAGATTTAATGGGGACAATTTCAAATTGTGACCAATCTTTTAGTAGGCAGTATATATCCCCCCAACGTGTTGTGAGATTGTGCATTTCTGTGTTGTTTCCACCATGCCTACTGTATGACTATGACCATATACTGTAAGCCAGTGGTTTTCAACCTTTTTCATACCAGGACCCACTATTTATTCAGCATTTGAGCCACAGACCACCATTTGATGACATTTTAGCCCCACAGACCCAAAAACTAAACATTTCTTTTGCTTTTGTCCACAATTTCAAGCTGGATTTCAGAAACAAAACAGGCAAACATGCAGATCAAAAATGACCATTAATCTTCTAATTCAGGTGATGAATATTTTAACTCTTGATAGCGTAAACATGAAACCAAATGGACCCGCAAGGGTCCATTTGGTTTCATGTTTACGCTATCAAAGAGTTACATCTGGTTAACCAGCTTTCCATCATTTAGCCTGGGGAGCACCTGGAACCCTCTCAAGGACCACTGGTGGTCCCCGGACCACTGGTTGAAAACCCCTGATATAGGCTAAAGGAGACAACAATGAGTCCCTGTGTGTGGAAGTTTTCCATACAGTGTTCTGAGTTCATATGAAACGTGTTCAGTATATGGAACTAAATCAATTATTGTCTCTGCCATGCCGAAGGCCTGGGGCTGGCCACTGTTTTCACCACACTAACAAAATACACTTTTTAATATTACTCCTTTGTCCAAACATCACAACTAAACATTACACATTATCTCTATGCTCATGTGATTTCCATGTGGCTATGACTACCTTCCAATTTTTATATGACTTGGGTAGGAGACAGGATAGTTTATTTATGTGTTTTTGTTTCATATAGCTACCAGTTCATATTCTATAGCTACTGTAGTCTTTTATAGTATGTCATCCAAAACCATGAACTATAGTATGTCATTTTTGATTTTCATGATGACAAATGATTAACTAGTAAACTTCATGAAACAAATCAAACCTTGAAAATTATGAACAGTATACAGCAATGGTTTTCAACCAGTGTTCTGGGGACCACCAGTAGTCCCTGGGAGAATTCCAGCTGGTCCCCAGCTAAATGATGGACCCTTATACTGTAGAACTGTAACTCTCCAGATCGTAAAGTGAAAAAAATAAAATAATACCAAATGGACCCGTAAGGGTCCATTTGGTATTATTCAAGAGTTAAATTATATTAATTAAGAGTTAAATTATATTTAAACATCTGAATTAGCTCATTTTCAAGAATCTACACATTTAGAAAAGAAGAAGTAGAAGAACTACTATACAGTAAACTACTGTACAATTGCAGTGAGGCTTGATTCACCTATGATTAGTTGTAGAGAACCCTATGGGTACCAAGGCTAACCTATGATTGACCTTCAACTTTGTATTAAAAATGATTGAAATAGCAGTCATTAGTTTGTCCCTTTGATATACCGTACTGTATACTGTATATCGGATAATGGACCACCATAGACACAGTCAGTATATCCATCTATCTTCCATCTGTCTTTGTCTACTCTATATAATCTGAATGGCCACAATAGGCTCTCATTTCTTCTAGCCCTTGGATCAACTGAAAATCTGCTGTTCACTTTATTCTAATTAAAGTGTGGCACAGCAGCATCTATTCACACACAGAGCCGACTCAAACAGTCAACGCTGGCACACTCCCAATATTACAGCAAGGCAATTAGCAGCCTTGCAGTATTTGCTATTCATGGTTTGATGTAAAAAATTGTTTATTAAGATGGGCTGCAGGCGCTGGTGTGCAATAGACCTGCTTGTAATTAGATTCCAATTATTTGTCTGTTTCTGATATTGTAAACTGGCACTTACCACATCAGTTAAATTGACACACTGCACTGCTTGGTTTACTCTGTAATTAAAACGTGTTCTGTTAATTAGATGATGACCACTTTATTCCAGGGCTCTTGTGTTTGGGCTTCTCGGCAGCGCACACTGTTTGGATCATGAGTTGCCAGACGCTTCCCTAATCAGCCCTTGTTTTGTTTCAATTACCACCTGCTGTTCAAAAGGCATGCCTCGGTGCATGCCCCCCTCTCCCCCCTTCTAAACAAGACTGCATGCTAGCAGTACCACTAACACTATATGCACATTAATACACAGCTGAGCCTGGGCCCACTTTTTGCATCTATATTAGGCTCAGCTATAGGTTTCAAAGACAATTAACTGGTAAGTGCATTAATTAGTCATTCTTGTGAGTAGCCATTGGCCATTAATTACATCATCAATTGTCATCATCATCTTTTGCTACAAACTATAGTGGTGTATCTCAGTGGGGACAGACATGATACTGACCATGATGTATCATGTCACCCAGTCACATTCCTGTGAGGTCTGGTAACATGGTACCATAGTAATATGGTAACATGCCAAGGCTTGTGACAGGGCTGCTAACATGGTACCATGCTAACATGACAGGACCTGTGACAGAGCCATTCCAGCCATGTGCTGTGAGCCTAGCTCTGGTCCATAGCTCCACTGCTTTTTGGCCAGAATGCGTTATTCTCTATGATAAAAAAATAAATAAAAAAAAACGAAAAAAATCACATTCTGGCCAAAAAGTCCATTTTATCTGTGTGGTGGGGGGCTCAGCGTGTTTTCAGGGCTTTCTAATCACGCAGGTTGTATTTGTTTGGTGAGTAGGTAAAACCAAACGGTCTTCATATTTCCACTCTAGAAGAGAGGCTGGTCGGAGGTCCAGAGATTACATTGTCTTTCACAGAGCTACACTGAATCATGGAATCAGTGGAACTATGGACCAGAGCTACACAGCACAACAATTCTGCTGAGATCCCTGGGCTGTTGGTGCTTTGGTGTGGGCGATTAGTGTCTGGTCCATAGCTCCACATGGTTGAGCTAACGTCTGGGCCAAAGAACATTTTACCTACTCACCAAAACAAACAAGGCTTAGGTGATAGAAAGTCTAGAAACTCTATTTCCCTCAGAGGAAACACTCACCACTACACCTATTATAAAATGCACTTTTTGTATTTGTATTGTTGACTAATTTATATAAAAAGAAATAGCACATCCTTTTTTCATTTCTTACCCCTCTATCACCGGGAACTATTATGTTTTTGTGTCCATATCACTACACTCAAAGTAGTTCTATGTGAAAAGGGGATCAAAAATGAACGAAGGATGTGCTAATATTGGATAATATTGGATGATTGGCAGAGTCCCAAGCTATAGAAATATACAGGTAGTGTCACAAGACAGTAAGAACATTTCAGAAAATCAGCATTGAAAGAAGAATATATAACCACATTATTGATATCTCTAACATTACTATACAAACGCACAATTTTCTGTTACTGAATGGAATTCTGGTGTTTTCATGGTCTCTGGTTTTGCCATATCCCAGCCAGTGCTCTCATTTTCCAGTGACTGCGAGGCAGTTTGTTCCCTTCTAAAAAGCTATCATTTAAACATGTCATGGCTAGTGTTTACCTGCAGTGAACCTTGATTGAGGGAGCCTGTGTGACTTTACACTGATGCCCTCCTAATCTGTATGACTGGCATGCTAATTTCTCTGACGCTGCCATTCAAAACACAAACATGAAATGTTGGTTTTAGAACTGGGGGACCTGGTAGAGTGAATTTCAAGTACTTATTCAAATATTTCATTAAAATGTAAATTTTTGTACAACGGCGGTACGTCTAGCTGTGCACAAGGCATGACTTAAGAAGTTATGAAGTTATAACAGCATTTCCCTCTCTGATGCCAATTAACTAGGGAATGTGATGTTCTCTTACCTTGTTTTATCTCGGCATAACAGCATGCCAACAAATACGTCAAATGCAACAGGACTTTCAGGGTGATGTATTGACTGAGGGGAGGGAGGGGGAAAAGAAGGAAGGAAAGCCAAACATGAATGGTCCTGAGGACTAATCAATTCTCTTATCTTCACAAACTGCAAATTAGGTGATTAAAATGGAGGTTATGCAAAATAAACTACTGAAACTAAACCCCCACATGCACCCTACACATATGGACGTATAGGATTTATTTCTGTGCATGTCACAGATTGACTGCAAGACACGCCGGACTGTACAACATACAGTATTATTGTATTCCTACTGTGAACAAACTATATTTTAGGGGTGCAACAGGTAAAAAAAATCTATATGCATTTCTTATTTATTTGTTTGAAAAGAGTAGAATGAATTGAATTGAGTCCAAAAGAGCAGCTACATACCAGTAATTTCATCCTATTAAAATAGTGGAAATAGCTTATACTGTACATTCTTCACATCATGTATCATGGCTGTTGTATGAAAACAGGGCTTAGGTTTTTAATCAGACTAATCCATTTAATCAACTTAGTCAAAAAGAAATGTGCTTCTCGATTATTCAATTAATAAAAAAAAATACTAATCTACACGCTAATGTAAGTGTTAATAATTTATATCTGCAGTCCTACAATATTGTATTCTATTTTTTCTTCCTTTTTTAATAGTATTTTTGAAGGCACATTGCGAACGCAGTGAGCAAGATTACCATGCACGTCAGGCAGAAATGTCTTTGCGTCTGTGCGTGTGTCACAGTGTTCCCTTCCTACGCGCAGGTAATTTGTATAAATTGTTGTTTATAATTGACAATAGCCTAAAACTCATGCTTAAAGTCCCTCTCTGTGTCATTTGCCCAGTCTGTCAGTCTTGTGCATTTTTCATTGCATTTGACAAAATGATGCGACTTGTTGAACGCAGTGAACCCTTATTATGAAAGCCAGAATGTGTCTGTGTGTGTGTGTGTCACACACTCCATATTTGGATATACCTGACCCAGAACTCCACATCACAAGGTGGCAGATTCTATATTTGGGCATGGTGTTATTGCAATTTACATGCTGCATTCGCTTCCTGCGAAAGTGGTGAAAGTAAAAACAGAGCGAGAGAGAGACACAGAGAGAGAGAGAGAGAGGGAGAGAGAGACCTCTGGGATTGTATCACTCTCGGTTCATCACTCTCACCTTTTATTTCTTTATTTATTCTCTCATTTTTAACTTGCAGAGGGAAGACAAAATGGTTGCAGGTGGTGATGAAAATAAGAGCCATCCATCATTATTTATTAGGCATGAAAAAGATACACAATAATGTAATTTAATCTCTCGGCAGACAATTATTTCCACATATTGATAATGCAATGCGAAAAGTGCCATGAATCCTAATATGATGTTTGCTTTTTATTGGTGTATGATACAAGCAGAACAAATAATGTCATTGTATCAGAAGGAAAATGTAATTATTTGCACATGCTAACATTATAATACCAATCTGCTGGGGACAATGGTATCATATTATTTTGCTGAGCTTAACTAGTTACAATTTGCATTAAGTTATTATGTCTGGCTGGCAATAAAGACACCTCTCTCTCCCTCTGGTTTGTGCATCTCTCAGGGTCTTATTACAATCCTTGGCCCTCTCAAATCTTTTTTGGGAATATGTCACATCCGATGCTCTCTGTTTGTGTGTGTGAGTGTAACTTTTAGATTGAGTATAATTGTACTGTAGTGAAACAGGATGTTTCTTCTAAACATAATGTCCTTTTATATTCACCCATTATTCTGCATCTTCGCAACCCAATAGAAACGGCTAAAATGTCAGGGGGAAGCCTTCATTTATAGCAGTGGTTTTCAACCAGTGGTCCTTGAGAGGATTCCAGTTGGTCCCCAGCTAAATGATGGACAATTGGTAACCAAATGGACCCTTATAGATCTGTAATGACCCCTTACGGGTTCAATTTTACACTCTCAAGAGTTAAATATATTTAATCATATGAAATATTTCATTTTCAAGAATCTACATATTTAGGAAGAGTAGAAGAATGAGGAAGAATTGTTATTTGGACCAATGTTTTGCAGTCTCTCCTAAATTGATGACACAAACTTGAAAATCCTTAGTTTTGAGTCTGAGAGACTAAACTCAACATCAAATGGTGGTCTGTGGCTAAATGCAGAATAAATGCAATGGGCCCTAGTATGAAAAAGACTGGAAAAACACTGACTTATTAGAAAGACCAGCTAAAACCATTCCCCTTTAAAACCAGACAATGTAAATACAACCAGAGACAACAAAAAAAAACACGCCTCCATTAAAAAGTAAAACGCTTTAATTATTTGCATAAAGGTGGACTGATTTGGTTATTCACAATCTCCTGGTGATTAACATTAATGAAGAAGAGGCTTGATGCACTGACTGTCAGGCTGCATCAGACCAGCCCTGTAACCTCCTCTATGTTTTGCATAGCATGGCATTCACGCCATGCTGAACTAATGACCAAGCAAGGCTCATGTAAAATTAGATCATGCATCTACAGAAGTGTCTTTCTGACATTATGAAAATGTTTTATTGATGACTCATTATAAGCAGTCCAGCGGTGAGGTGAGTTTTGATCCACCCAGAAGATGCAAAGTGTAATAATAATAATGCCTGCTTAATTATTAATACCCAGAACCTAATCCATCTCGGCAGAGGATATGTACATATTTTAGTGTCTCATTTGAATTTTTGCAACAAACACACCTAAAAACCATTAGACAGCCATGGTAATGACTTGTTTAAATGGGGAGGATTTTTAAGAATTAATGTGCTATCACCACGGTGTGGCCTTTCTTGACAGAGGTGTTCCATGTTTATTTTGTTCAGCTCCGTTTGGGTTTTCATGCCTTTCTGCAGTATACCAACACCATAGCGTAGCCTATAGCGCGTCCCTGTAGAGAGGAGAGCAGAGCACATACTGTGTAAAGGCGTCCTCTTCCACCGGAGGCTAGAGGAGTGTTTGCAAGTCATTAGTGGTTTGTAAATGATATTTGGTCCCTGGTGACATATCATCTGAAATGGCTTCCTAATAATAACACCCACTGATAATAAAATAAGAGGACACTCGTGTTGTGATTGTGCCTTTTCATAAATTTCATTTCAGAGGAATTTGCACAAACATGCGAATTTGATATGAATGGGTGCTCAGTGCGTCAATATGAATTGTGCTCTTCTGTGGCAAGCGCTAAACATGCAGTTTACGTCTGAGTCTTCTTGGTGTCTTTGTTGGGGGTGATACTGCAAACGATATCATGATTACACTATACTGAAGTTCAAATTGACTTTTCACTCTTCTATGGTGGCAAAAAGCTTACATCTCACATTTCATTCACAGTTTTTAAATTGCTCAGAGTGAAACATATCTGTTGTGGGCTTTGTTGTGCGCTGAGATAAAAAAGAGATATGTTTTTTTTTTTCTCTCAGCTTATTACACTGTACCATAAATGCCAAAAAGCTGTTCATTTGAACTGTCACCTCCATCCTTAATGACTCCTGAAAAATACCCTTTCTTCCTGCAGTGTGTTTCCTGTCCCTCCCAGCACAATGGAGAGAGAAACTGGCACAGGGTACAGTATGTCGGCTGAATGAGGGAGCCTTAGCACTGTTTTTAAGACCATTTGCCATGTATTTCACGAAACGAACCAGCGGCTCGGAGATCAATAGGCCCCGCGGTGAATGCGAACAACGCGACTCAGTCCTTATCAGGACCCCGCCGCCAATCTGTGGCAAGCGAAGCCTGCACCTTCCCTGGATACACCAATGGTCTTTGAAATTAAAGTTGACGCCCGTAATCCAGGGAAATGGTCCCTCTACTCTCGCTTAACACCGGTTTAGTTTCACCCCAGCTGATGATAAAGCCTGACAGAAATACAGAGCACTATCTCCTCACTGGGGTTTGATAGGCTCTGCCAGCTTATCAGGAAACAGGCAGCTAACCTCCTTGTGCCTGGCCTGTGGACAGAACTGACGAGTCAATTTACAAAAAGATGCCATTACGGCTGGCTTGTAAATAATACTTTAATTGCACAAGCAAGGGCGGAAAAGCCCCCGAAAACGGGATGAAGAAAGCAAAAATATATTTGCTATTTTTTTTTTCGCAACTGAAAAAGTGAGTAAATGCATCACACAGGAGACTAAGCACTAGTGATAGAGTGTATTCATGTAAATCCATCCAAGCACAGCTGCAGGAAATTGACAGGGATCTACTGGAGCGCTGTGCCTGTAAAGGGTGGGATTTACATGCCTAACTAGGGCTTAAACACCCTCCCACCCCCCGAGTTTACCTGTTATACTTGGCCCTCTGAGAACATGTCTGGATGGGCTAGGTTGCACTGCTGATCCTTAATGCCTTTTCATCCTCCCTCATATCTGTCAGTCTCATAAATGAACTCCCAAACTCCACTGGGGCTACTCCATATTGGGGAAAAAGATTTGGTTTAGCGTAATGGCATATCAGACTTTCTTTCTTTCTTTCTTCTTGTTCTCTTAGATATATGTTTAAAACCTCAGAACTTTTTTTAAACAGGTCATCTGATCCATTAAAGTTTTAAACACCGGCCTAGTAATGAAACTAAACTATATAGTTCACTCATACATTTATTTATTTTAATGACAATAAAATGTGACTAAAAAAGAGAAGGCACACCCTAATAGAAGAAACACTAGCAAACACAATAGATTCTAAAGCTCTAAGACTATTTAGGAGGCAACAAATTGCTGTAGTTCTGGGTAAACTAAGAGCACAGTAACCTGCGTGATGTGAACAGCAGTGCTGCCGTGACTTTAATAGGTAAGTGAAGTTCCATTAGTGCAAGTGTTTCTCCTGAGTAGAAAAGTGCAAGTCTGTTCCTTTTGGACAGGATGTGGCTTTGGGCAGTAGGGCTTGTGGGCATAGCTGCTGGGCTCTCACAGAACAGAACAAGAACAGGCCCCTTCTGAATCACTGCTCCTCCAGGCCCTTTTCTAGTAAGCAGAAAATATCAGGAGTTTTATTTCCTCCCACACGCATGATGGAAACACAAATTAAAAACAAATACACCTCCACCACACTAGAAGCACCGACTCCTCTCTGAAGCTGGTGAGACTATATTATATACATGCCCAAGTAAGATGCGCATATATACTTTATGCACGTCTTAATGGTGCGGGATGAAAACGCAGTCGCAAACATCTTGTGGAGTTCTGTGTCAGGCATAACCAAATATGGGAGGGGTGACACCCAGACATATATTTCTGCCTGGATTACATAATACAAGTAAGAAGCTGTGTGTCTTACGGAAAGCTGTTTGCTTCCTATATGTGGAGTTTTCCATTTGCCCGGCACTGAGCAGTTTAGCTATCCAGTTGTCTTACATCCGCGATCCAACCAATATGCCCTTTCCGCATTCCACTATTACTGTATACTTGATGACACCAGGGATATCCATATTGGGCACAAAAGGGACAAGAACAGACAGATGATAATGGATAATGGGCACATAAGGGACACAGGTTTTTGGGGACTACCACCACCACTGAAAAACTACAATATGATGTCATATTGTTCGATGAAAATCAAACTCTGAATGAGCCTGTACTCAAACAAAGATGGACGGTGCGATGTGAAGTAGAATCTCTCCGGCTACATTTAAATCCCCAACACACATCCTCTTCATTTAAACAGACCGGAAACAGAGTGCAAATGCAAAGAGTTCCCTGTTGCATTTTGTTTTGTGTGTGTGTATGTGTGCTCTCCAACCGGTATACAAACAATGATTTTCTGAACTGGAACCACCGCCAATAAAATTAATGGGAGACTTGTTGAGTCCATACAGGAAGACAGCTTTTTAAATAAACACATTGTTTCCAAGCTAATCCACACCCCTATTGTTTACAGATTGGAGTGTACAGGGCTGGGTGCAGACCGGGCCTAGCTGCCACTGGCACACCCCAATTAATCCTCCCTGTCAAGGCCACTTCCACTGTAAAACACCATGGAGATGAAACAGACAACTATTATTTGTTATGTTTAACATTAGAATGAGATTTTGTATTTGCTCACTGTACACAATATTACATTGCGTTGTCACAGTACAAACCTCACTGATGTAGAGATTGGTTATTAAAAGTAACAAATAAAGCAGGACCAGGATGTTTCAAGATTATTGCTCACGGTTTAAAATAATCAACCATGGAAGATAAACAGAACGTGCCGAACAGATTGCTTCTATCACCATTTAAGGGTATTTATGAAACAAATACGGTTGCATGATCTATCTGTTATCAGATTTCAAGGTCTCATTTGGAATTATCCACGCGTATTCACAATCACAGCTCCTGTGTCAACCATCC
The DNA here is from genome assembly GCA_039105355.1 of Benthosema pterotum. NCBI lineage: Eukaryota > Metazoa > Chordata > Actinopteri > Myctophiformes > Myctophidae > Benthosema > Benthosema pterotum. The sequence goes on along the minus strand of CM076971.1, from coordinate 31,629,121 downwards.
CGCCTCTCTTATACTTATCAGCCCCGCCATCGATTTTTGTTTAAAATACCGCCGCTCACTTATGGCCCCATTTACATAATGTCCAATGAGAAATCTTTGTCAAAGAGAGATTGGAATTCATACATCCACTTTGCTCACTTTCTAGCCCTGATACTTCAGTTAGCTACCTCACATTTCCATTTCAATCAGTGATGATAGCCTCTCTTCCTCTCAGCCACTGAAAGTAAATATAGGACTCCACTATCTCGATCTAAAATGCATTTGGGAACCCAAGTGATGTGCATGAATATTCTGTCTGCTACACATCTCTGTAGTATCAAATGTTGCAAGTCATAAAGCATATCCTTTGCTGGTTATTATTACCATTCATCGACTGTATACTGTAGCATTAAATGGACAGCATGTGCATGGTGGTTAGTGGGCTGACATGTTGGGTCATCCATGCTAAAAACAAAACGCATACACTGATACTGAACGGTACTTGTGTTATTTAGGCCAATTATTGTCTCTGGTGTTTTTTATTCTGTCTACATAAACAAAGGTAAAAATGGCTATAATTATGCTATGTACTGTAGCCTTGTTCAGGGTTTGGTTTCATGTTAGGTTTGTTGTTTAACATTTAAGGAATACTAGTGTGAGCTATTGGTACTGTAAACCAGTGGCTTTCAACCAGTGGTCCTTGAGAGGGTTCCAGGTGGTCCCCAGGCTAAATGATGGAAAGTTGGTTATACCAAATGAAGCTACTGAGAGCGTAAACATGCGGGTCCATTTGGTTTCATGTTTCATGTTTACACTCTCAAGAGGTAAAATACTCATCATCTGAATTAGCCCCAAGTCTACACAACTAGAGAATGTAGAAGATTAATGGTAATTTTGATCTGTATGTTTGCCTGTTTTGTTTACCAACTCTAGTCTGGAATTGTGGACAATAAATAAAGCAAGATAAATCTTTAGCTTTGGGGTATGTGGGGGTAAATGTCATCAAATGGTGGTCAGTGGCTCAAATGCTGAATAAATAGTGGGCCCTGGGATCAAAAAGGTTGAAAACCCCTTCTGTAAACAGACACGCACTGTTACGTGCCACATGGATAGGTTTGTGTGTAGGTTCTCTGTATTCCTCCTGTCTATTCCTCCTGTCCCTCTTCCCCCCTCCACTCTCTCATTCTCTACAGGTGGGAGGTCCACAGCCTCCCATCATGTCATCCTCCACCGCCATTCGTCAGCCTGTGATTCCCTGGCCCCGCCCTCAACCAATCATGTTCACCTGTGCCCTATATAAGCACTGTGTTGCCTTAGTTCTTGTTCTCGACTTTAATGTGAGTATAGCTAAAAGAATTCCAAATAAGCTGTCGGTTTACACAGCGGAGGCAGTGGCGATAATTTTGGGCCTTCAATGGGTGGAGGAGGTCAGGCCAGAGCGGGTCGTGATATGCTCAGATTCCCTAGCTGTTCTGAAAAGCCTGCAGAGCGGAAAGTCTGTTAGAGAGGACTTAATCATAGAAATTAAACAGCTCCTGTTAGGGCTGCATCTTGGGGGAATAGATGTACGTCTCTGCTGGGTGCCGGCACATAAGGGGCTGAAGGGAAATGAGATGGCAGACAAGCTGGCTAAAGCAGCCACCAAGCAGGAGGTGGAGATCAATGTGCTGTTTGGAAAGGGTGAGGGGAAAGCCCTGATTAAAAAGAAAGGAATGGAAATATGGCAAAAATGGTGGGATGAAGATCAGAAAGGGCGGGGCTACTATAGCATTCAAAAATCAATTATAGTTAAGGATTATTGTGGAAGGAATAGACAGGAGGAAAGAGCTATTACAAGACTCCGGGTGGGGCATACAGGGCTGAAAAGCACTCTGTTTATTATGGGGAAAGTGGAGAACAATATGTGTGACACATGTGGTGAAGTTGAAGACGTCCAGCATGTTATAATGAATTGTATTAAGTATGCAGAGGAGAGAATGATACTGCAGAGCACTGTGCGTGATACAGGACGGGAGTGGAGGTTGTCAGGGATTCTTGGGGCAGAGGGAAAGGACGTAGTGGTGGTCAGGAAGGCGCTTTTTGTCTTTTTATGCAGCACTAATCTCATAGGCAGAATCTGAGTAAATAGGTAAATGGGAAAACTGACATAATGTTGCATACTCTTGTACAGTAGGTGGCGACATGCACCTTTAAGTTGGTTGCGACCCGCCATTCGCCTGAAAGAAGAAGAAGAAGAAGAAGAAGAAGCAGATAGTTCTTGTTCTCTCTTCCACCAAGCAGACGAACAGGTAAACAGAAACCAGGCAGAAGCTTAACAGTTGTTGACCTACTTGTAGCTCTAGTGTATGCCCTTCCTTGGGGAAGGCACTAGGTAAGGGATGGTTGGTTGCCACTAATGTATTATTCCCAACCAGTTAAGAGTAGTCACAGTCAGGCATTTGTTTTCTTATTAGTCAGATAGTATTGTGCTTGTCTCCTTAGTTGTTGTTGTTTTTTTGGCAACGTCCGCATCCCCTGGCAGTGGTATACTTTTTTTATTTTGAACCACTTGAGTCACTACTTGTAACCCTACAGATTGCTTTTGAACTTTAAATATTTGTAACACTTAAGATTACTTTGAACTTAATAAATCTCCTGTTCAAATACAACTAAAGTACTTTGTTTTGCTTTAAACTGTTTGTTTGTACTTGTCTGTTTGGTATCCCATATTCTTGGTTCATGTTGGGTAACCCTAATCCCTAGACCGGTCCTAAACAAAGGGTTTTGTAACATGCATGCATTCATCGGGACAGACTTGCTGTTCATTTGAGTGGATGCACCTGTATAATCTCTCATCTGAACGATCACATTATGTTTGGCTGTAAGGTTCAGTAACACATTACAATATGCAAAGATCTGTCATTGGGCAAACAACTTTCTTTACACTAGAGCTGAATATTACATTTATTTATTTTACAAAATACATTCTGAACCATTATTACATTTTGATATTAATCGTTTCTGAGAATTCTGGCTGATACCCCGTACTGGTTGTGCTCTAGGTTGTGTAGTACTACAGGCCATCGTTTTTTTGAGAGTAGCTCACATTGTGAACCCATGTTGTCTAATCAAAACAATCAACCCACTGATTGCAATTAAAATCCTTTCGATCTTAACACAACACTTGTATTCATTGAGGTGCATCAAAGATCAGGCCATATAAAACTCAAATGTAAGCTTAACCAGGAAAACGATTTGGGACTGTATCTACAAGTGGCAAGAGCAAGGAAGGGAAAGTGGAGTGCATCTCTAATTCAGTGAAGATGGGCTGGGGGAGCAGAGGACTTCCACTTAATCAAAATGAAATGCCTAGCTAAGAGTGGTAATTGAGCCACCAATTGAGCTTTGTGTTTCGGTGGAGATAAGAGTATAAAGGCGAGAAATTCACCAAATAGCAGTCGTTGCAGTTGGTTCAAATGGTAGCTCAACACTCCTAGAGATCTCAGTACAGTATCTACGCAAAACGGGGCATGACCAAAAGAAACATGCAAGTTGCTGGCAGGGGCTGAACACCTATTCACTGGGGTCCCACGACACACCGTCATTTACAACTCTTGTAAAAGTTTGACTTTCGCTTCTAATTTGTAGATGATGACCTATAGAACAATTTTAGTTCGAGTGGCCCATCTACAGATGAAAAAAATATACATTTTTTGCCCAATTTCAAAATTGGCCAAAATCTATATCAAGTCAATACTAACCCAGGAATTAACTGGATTTCAAATATTAATGTTTGGAATATGATATGGAAAAAATGGACGCCCATTTACATCAAATTACTTCAAAGGGCACCTAATTTAAATTCTGTTGAACCTAGAAGGATGAAGTTAGTGCCTACCTATATTATTATGAATGAGTAATGGTATAAATTGTAAATAAATAGAAACAATACAGTATTGGGGGGACTAAAGTTAGGCATATCCACTTATAGCCCAGCCTCTATGTGTGGAAAAATGTGCACTTTTCAATGAAAGCATGACACAAAGTTAAAGCCTGCCATAAGGAATTGTTTTGGCTATATGGGTCTGTGATGACAGCTATGGTGGCCACCATCTGCTGTTATTTTACCAGTTCAGCTCATACAACATACAATCTTGATTCTGATGACAAAATGTTTTCAAGGATTATGTTTGTGTACTTCTAACCAGATCCCCATCCAGATCCAACACCAGTCTGTGTACTTCTAACCAGATCCCCATCCAGATCCACCACCAGTCTGTGTACCTCTAGCCAGATCCCCACCCAGATCCAACACCAGTCTTTGTACTTCTAGACAGATCCCCATCCAGATCCAACACCAGTCTGGGCACTTCTAGCCAGATCCCCACCCAGATCCAACACCAGTCTGTGTACTTCTAGCCAGATCCAACACCAGTCTGTGTACTTCTAGCCAGATCCCAACCTAGATCCAACACCAGTCTGTGTACTTCTAGCCAGATCCAACACCAGTCTGTGTACTTCTAGCCAGATCCCAACCCAGATCCAACACCAGTCTGTTTACTTCTAGCCAGATCCAACACCAGTCTGTGTACTTCTAGCCAGATCCCCACCCAGATCCAACACCAGTCTGTGTACTTCTAGCCAGATCCAACACCAGTCTGTGTACTTCTAGCCAGATCCCAACCTAGATCCAACACCAGTCTGTGTACTTCTAGCCAGATCCAACACCAGTCTGTGTACTTCTAGCCAGATCCCAACCCAGATCCAACACCAGTCTGTTTACTTCTAGCCAGATCCAACACCAGTCTGTGTACTTCTAGCCAGATCCCCACCTAGATCCAACACCAGTCTGTGTACTTCTAGCCAGATCCAACACCAGTCTGTGTACTTCTAGCCAGATCCCCACCCAGATCCAACACCAGTCTGTTTACTTCTAGCCAGATCCAACACCAGTCTGTGTACTTCTAGCCAGATCCCCACCCAGATCCAACACCAGTCTGTGTACTTCTAGCAAGATCCAACACCAGTCTGTGTACTTCTAGCCAGATCCCAACCTAGATCCAACACCAGTCTGTGTACTTCTAGCCAGATCCAACACCAGTCTGTGTACTTCTAGCCAGATCCCAACCCAGATCCAACACCAGTCTGTGTACTTCTAGCCAGATCCAACACCAGTCTGTGTACTTCTAGCCAGATCCCCACCCAGATCCAACACCAGTCTGTTTACTTCTAGCCAGATCCAACACCAGTCTGTGTACTTCTAGCCAGATCCCCACCCAGATCCAACACCAGTCTGTGTACTTCTAGCCAGATCCCCATCCAGATCCAACACCAGTCTGTGTACTTCTAGCCAGATCCCCATCCAGATCCAACACCAGTCTGTTTACTTCTAGCCAGATCCAACACCAGTCTGTGTACTTCTAGCCAGATCCCCACCCAGATCCAACACCAGTCTGTGTACTTCTAGCCAGATCCCCATCCAGATTCAACACCAGTCTGTGTACTTCTAGCCAGATCCCCACCCAGATCCAACACCAGTCTGTGTACTTCTAGCCAGATCCCCACCCAGATCCAACACCAGTCTGTGTACTTCTAGCCAGATCCCCATCCAGATCCATACAGTAAAAGCTGTCTGGTGAAAACCACTGCTGAAGTTCTGTACCTTCACACACAAGCTAGTTGACAGGAAAATAGTCATACTCAAAGTAGTTACATATTGCACCATTCTTTTCGACTCTCATGTCCTTCTTGAAGATGGTTCGGAATGCATAATGCTTCTCCCCATGAAGACTCAACAGAATACCTGAAGATCTGCCCTCATAACTATCAGGCAGAATAGTGTGCATACACTGGAGTGGCCTTAGTGTCATTCTCAGTGTCCCTATCATGTCAATTGAAGGAGCCTTCACCTCATGACACCTGGTGCTGGAGAGCAACTGTCTCCTGTATATAGCCTCCAAAACAAATGCAGACACTTGGCTAGACTGCCACAGTTTGAAAGGGTCAAGCCCCTAATCCTGATTGCGGCAGTCAACCCCACCTAATCACACAAACCGGGGCCTCCAGATGAGCCAGCAGCCATCTGCACAAGTCTGGGTTGGACCTTGCAGGGCTGAGCTAGAGACTTGGAAAGAAACCTTCAGCAAAGATAGTGGCATTGACATAGTTGACATAGCCCCAGAACACTGAGGCCATAAGAAGTGAGGAGAAACTCTGGCTGGAAGCCCTCACCCCACCTCATCCTTTAGACCTCGTCCTTGAAAACGTAGGATTAGAATCAGGATCAGAGAATTTTAATTACTGTTAAAATATCAGCAGGTGGTGGCCATTATGAGAAATATCTACCATGGTCACAGGACAAATGTAAATAGTACCACTGAATTCCTCATCATTGGCAATGTGGGACTATTTACTAGAATTAAGATTTTAGAAAATAGCTGTCAGGATTACCAAGGACAAATCTGTGATGGTGACATAGCCAACAATGCTCCTAATGACATGCTCCAACTGTGTTCCAAAATTCATGCTGCTATCATCAAAATACTGCACATAGAGGCTGGACTACGTGCTATTTTTGTGGATATACACCAGGGGGTGGGGAGCGGGGAGGGGGGGGGGGGTAATATGGTCTAAATGACTAAATACTTCTGAATGTGAATTCATACATATGTCATATGTTCAGATTGGATAAGTTATGACAGTCATATATCATATTTTGGAAGGCCCCCTAATAATCTTTATCTGCGTGCTGGCCACTCTAACCAAAATGGTTCTGTAGACCTCACCTAGAATTTAGTACTGAAAGTTAAACTTTTAAAGTTGTAAACGACAACTAAATTTAACATGGAGATGGAAACTCACTTCGGTTTTAGCTAATTAAGTGAACAAGCAGTCACGAAGTGACTTGTTCACTTAATTGATATTGACTGCTTTTCTCCTTCTCTTTCTTCTTTTTCCGCCAGAAATAGCTGTTCTGGCTGAACCGTGCAGTCGGTTTTCGCGAAAATTGGTAATCTGGTAGAGGGTGATGCCAAACGGTGATGATGCGAAGCCTGTGACCACTGGTCAAATGGTGGCGCTATAGCACTCAACTGAAATTGCAAAATTTAAACACTTATAACTCATGAACTGCTTGACTCTCAGAAATGTAACTTATATTCACTTATGCGTCTGCTTATGCCGAACAACTTTTGTAGTCTGACTTTTGACCTCTGACCTTTAGATGAACCGCCATCTTGAATTATATGTAAAACAGTTAAAATAGCTGTTCTCCTACAATCTTTGATCAAAATGCATAACAATGACCTACACATGAACTTTGGAGCCATACGAATATGAAAATAGGTGTGAATTTTGTTTTAAGAGAAAAAATTATGTTTTTACGAGCCAATGAAAATTGCTCGTTCGTGAAAATGATTCTAATGCCCCTAATCTACACATGCAGCGTAATTTGCTTCTGATATTTTACAGTTTTGTAGAGGGGGATGCCAAATAGCAGCAAAACCAGTCTTACTCAAATTGCTCAAATGGGGGCTGTTACGTGTATTATTATGGGGGAACAGACAGACAGTGCAGGCAGCATGTGTTCCTCCCCTCTATATTCTGCTCTCCTCTCCTTCTCTCCAGTCTGTCAATCATACTCACAGGTCCAGCCCACTCATCTCCAGTACCAGCCCACTCCTCCACCTCTTACCACCGGTTGGGCCACCACGCATCTGTCTCCTCCAATCACCTCCATCATCAGACTATATAAGCCACCTGTTGTCTTCCACTCACTCTCTTTCCAGCCTGCCAGCAGACAGCAGCTCCAAACCATTCAGTGTCCTAAGCATACCAGTTTTGCCAGTTTGTCCAAATACAAGTCAAATAGTAGTCCTTAGAAGTTGTCCTAAACACAGCCATTTTGTAAAACCAGTCTTTGTTGTTAAAAACGAGGCTATTCGGTAAAGCCCTACTCTAGCCACAGTCTCACAGTAAAAGTACTGTTAAAGTACCGTACTGTACTGTTTATAATCAGAGTACTTTCTTTTGTTTGTAGTTCTAGTATTTAAGTTCAGCCTTCCCATTTTGAGTTAAGTTCTTCAGGGAAGGGACAGGGGAAGACAGGGTACCCTGTACATTTTGCAACACGTAGGTAACTCCCGTGTTTTTTTTACACCAGGTTAGAGGTGAGTGCCACATGTTGTAATTTCCTTTTTTTGAAGGTAGAGTAGGAATTGTTTGTTTGAGTAATGGAGGAGAATTGTGGTGACCTGGGGAACGTTTATTAGCTCCTCTGCTAACGTGGGGGGGGGGGGGGGGGGGGACTCCATATGTGGTTTCCACACCTTATAATAGAGCATTTTAACAGAAAAAAAATATTTTTTGGGTGATATCTGACAAAAGTGAAATCACTTCTCCTACCTTTAAGCAAGGAGCTTGTAGATCGGCCATTTTTAAATGTTCATGTTTGAATGTTTTATGATATATTGTGATTTATGTACTCATATGGGTTTTTGTTACACTTCCAGTGTAGACGGGTGTAGCCTACATGACCTGTTGGTGGACCTGTTGCGTGTGGCCATGACAGCATACACACACACACACACACACACACACACACACACACACACACACACACACACACACTCACACTCACACTCACACTCACACTCACACTCTCTGTCTGTCAATCAGTGTCTGTGCTTAACTCCCTCTGTCTCTCCCTCACTCAGTGTGACACACCCAGCTGGCACCTGCAGCAAGTTCCCCAATCAGCCATGCTCCTCCTCCTGCATAAAAGCCAGCTCCTTCAGTCTGATGGCAGACAGACCAGACAACAGCTCAGCAGCCCAGCTCTGTTCTTGTTAGCCTTTGTTTTCAGTTCTCTTTAGTTAGTTTATTTCTGTTTGGCCTGGAGATGGCCGGCAGCCTTGGTTTTCGTTATGTTTTAGTTCTCGGTTTAGGATTCATTTGTTAAGTTAGGGCGAGGGGTGGGAACAGCTTCGACGTCCCTAGGGGTGGTCTGGCCCCCCCTCCTTCTGTTTGCGGCATCTCCAGGTCTTCCTTTGTTCTCCTTGTTTGGTAAAGTAATCATGTAAATAATTCATTACAAGTAATCAGATTACTTAAGTATCCCTACCAGTTCAACCAGCAATGCTGCCCTTGTACAAATGTAATCTAATACTTTTGGGAGAGGTTGTTAATAAAAACCGTTAAACCTTGCCATTCTCTTGATGTCCTTCTTTTATGTTGGAGTTTCCATTTTAGCCACCTCACTGCTTTTACAATGGAACTCGCATGGCTCATCAATGAAATGTTTAAATTACTTCGAAAATAATTCATTTGACCATCAAATATATAATGCAGCCTGGCATTGGTCATTTTATGAATCACATTAATTGTTAACATGTGTAGGCTCTTGTTTTGAAGCATTTTTATCATAGATAATCATTGATTAAAGGTAGTTGTTTGTTTAAAGGATACACTTCATAAAAACATACTGCTGTAAACCAGTATACTTTTATATTGTATGTAGAGTTTCACGTCAGGATGTGGCAGATTGTCACACCCACATGTCCTATTGCTTCAGTTTTCTTCATAAACTGATTTGTCTTGTGTTTTGTTTATCCACTGCTGCATGCTGTTGCATGATCTAAAATCCAATTTTAATGCAACGCACCAGAGCCATTTAGAGACGGAGTTGCGCCAATGATGGGGTACACAGTTACATTGGGTTAGTCACGTGATCAGTGGTCACAGTGAGCCTAACGGTGAAAAATCATAGTCTAGTGTCTGAAACACATTGTTTGAAGTGAGTAAGATGAGATGTAAAATGACAGCCGGTTTGAATTATTTTACAGTAACAATTAAAGTCTCTGCAATGTGTATGATTTGCTATTACTTAAAAAGACCTAACATAAAAGGATTCAAGCTGGGCTTTTACTTTGAGTCCATTGCATTTCTGCCTACTTCTCAATAGCATGGAGTTACACTCGCATATCATGAAAGTGACATTCACGGAAATGTCACTTTGTGATTGAGATGATAAAACTCAATGTAATGGTAATGGCACCAACTCAGTGGCCTTGTGGTTATAGTGTCTGCCCTGAGACTGGGAGACCGGGGTTCGATTCCGGCCAGGTCATACCCCGACATTCTAGATTTCCAGTAGTAACCTACCCAAAGCATTGTACAAGCCTTGATCATTTCATGTAACAGTGTAGTGGTTAAAACATTGTGCCAGATTATGTTAGATTAACTTCTTGAACAAAGTGGCCATTAAACAACTGTTGTTAACTAGTGTCCAATCACATTTATTTCACAATTTCTTCTAGTTGTACTTGAATTGTACTGTAATTGTCCAAGCTTTTATCAGTTTTGTTGTAGGAGGCCAGGTTGACATGTAGGCTACTGTAGGAATTTTACATTTCATTTATTCATTCACTATTGTATGGACCCGGGGCAAAAGCACCAAAAATATGTTCCTTCTTCTGCATATTGTTCTGACTCCTTATTGCTGCTTGCTTGTTCACGTTTTATTGCTGCTTGCAGCTATATTTTTAGCTTGTTTTGCTTGCTATTTTTGTGGATATACACCAATAATGGATGAAAAAATATATTTTATGTGTAATTAGGTTTAGGTAGCAAATGCTACTCCTGATTGTGAATCCATAGATATCCCATATGCACAGATTGGACAATTTGATCAAAAGTTACAACAGTTTACATGTTTTGGTAGGGGGCGTACCTTATTACGCCCCCTACAGGCCAAATATTTAATTTGTGTGCGGGCCACTCGAACCAAAATGGTTCTATAGACCCTCACCAACAAATTAGGACTGAAAGTGAAACTTTTACAAGAGTTGTAAATGACATCTACATTTAACATGGAGACGAAACCCCACCTATTCACACCATGTTTCCTGAGCTGACAAACACCAGGGTTTTAGTAGTTAACGCTAGCTGGGACAGGAGGCATGGTGGGTCTGAGACGAAATTGTTGTGCTGATGACAACTGATAACTGCGATCTTGTCCACAGATAACAGTCGAATCTGCTGTCCTGAGCTAGGTTACTAGTTCATTGCTCTTTTGATCTTCGGTAGCCCCTGAGGTCCAAATTGTACCTGTTGAAAGATGATCTGAAATTGAACCCCTTTGAAGATGGGTTTATGCTTCTGTACTGTGTTTATGGCACTGCGGGTCGCATGAGGACTATAGACTCCTGTGGCAACCGTTCTTAAGTGGAAAATTATTCTTAGATTTTACTATTCACCAATGTGTTAGGTGTGATCCTTTTGTACTGTAGGTATGAACAGAATTTCTGCACATCTTAGGGTGCCTTTTTTGTTAAGTGTGGTATTTTGTTTAATTCTACCGCTGTATTCTATAGTACAGAAATTACAACATTTAGAAGAGTGGTTCTCAAAGTGTGTCTGGGGACGTCAATGTGTCCCTGAGGAATTTCCAGGCAGTCCAAAACGAGGAGCAGTTTCAAGACGTTAACCCTATTTTATACTTTGAAGCTTTTTAGATTGTTTATTGTCTAATAGAGATGGCAGATATTATCGGCCCTCCGATATTATCGGCCGATAAAAGCTTTCAAATTTCATATCGGAAAATATCGGTATCGGTATTTACAAACTGGAAATTATGACTATTTACAGAGATGTAGACTCAGCGCTACGGTCATGTTTATACCATTACTTTTGTACTTTACTCAAGTAGGCTACATGTTGAATTTATAGTTGTATGGAGTACTTCTAGGCTATAACATGAATTTGTTATTTATACTAAATGTTTATTTATATTAAATATTTGTATAGTAATAGTTTCTGTTATTTTTCCACCACTGGAGGCCGCATATATCGGTATCGGTTGATATCGGTTGATATCGGTTGATATCGGTATCGGGAATTAGAAGTTGGATAATATCGGGATATCGGATATCGGTAAAAAAGTCAATATCGGGCATCTCTATTGTCTAACATTGTGATATATTTCAAAAGGTTGTCCTAGTAGAAATTGTCAGATGGCTGGTCTGCAGAATGCATGTCAATGTGGTGGTCTTTGACTCAAAATGTTGTAGCACTGCTTTAGAGTTTTTAACAGGGCCTGAACATTACACTCCAACCCAGAGCAGTTGAATTGAAGCCAAGCAGCATAATACCCATCATAGCATGCCTTCATACCCCTAGCTCTCCCATATACCGAGAACTACACCACCATTTACCCCGTCCCCAGGCTACCTGAAAGCCTCTAACCACAACACCTAAAATATACCCCACAGGCTTTCAGAAATAAAGTTTTTGGCTTTTGTGCATTCATTTATTGTTACAGTGAAGGCAGACAGGAAAGAGAGGGGAGACATGCAGCAAAGGTCGTCATGAGTTGGACTTGAACATGCATATCCAATACTAATCCACTATAACGACTTTATCCAATATGCTAATTACTGTACATTTGCATTTTGAGTTTGTGTTAAGTTGATTAATGTGAGGAAAAATAATAACATATGTCCATAAATTACATTTGCTGTTCACTTCAGAACTATTGATTTTGGTAGTTTGAAGTCTGATGTTCCATCATATTTATAGATTTCAGGTAGATTTCTAGGTAATCTTGACTTTATGCCACGTGCACATGTAAAAAAAAAAAAACATTGCTAGACTGCTCTGTGCCACATGCTTTGTGCATACATGGAAGTTGATGCCAAATGTTCCTCAAATCTACCATTATTTACTTAGCCACAGACCACTGTCCACCACCACTACTACACTAACTTTAGTGCAGTTTTTTTTATAGGCTTTTTTTTTGCTTATCTGTGATCTTACTAAAGCAGTGGTTTTGAAACTTTTTGCTAGGGCCACTATTCAGCTTTGAGCCATGGACCACCATGTGAAGCCATTTGAAGAGAAATAGCAGGCCAACTGTCATCAAATAACAATTCTTCTGAGTGGACCCTTAGATATTTACTCCACTTGGTTATATATTTTACACTCGAGTTATATATCTAAGGGTCCAAGTGGTTACTCCATAATTTACTCCTTCATTTATCTGGGGACCACCTGGAAAACTCAAGGACCACAGGTTGAAATCCACTGTACTAAGGCACTAGCAGTGTCTCTATGCATTTGAAGTATGGCTTTACCTTGCTTACTGTGAATTTCTCTGATTTCTCTGACTTAAAAGCGTCTGCTAAATGCTAAATCAGTCTATATCAAAACTACAACGGTGTCTATCTCCTTTGCAAGGCGCTAGATCAGGTAGATGAATTGCTGTAATGGCCAGTGGCAAAACCATGGCATAAAACTGCTCACAAAAAGCTGCTGTCTACAGAGCAGTAGTCTTGAGGCCCTGTTGTAGGGCTGTGAAACCTGGACAACCTACAGTACTGTCATCACATCCAGCAGCTGGAGCTGCTCCACCAGAGGTGCCTGCTGCGCTCCATGTGTAGAACAAAGTGGCAAGATAAGGTGTGAAAGCTCCTGGAGAAGTGTGGTCTACCCAGTGCTGAAAGCCTGATCAAGGCTCATGCCAAAGACCGCTGCTGTACTGTATGGTTAGCTGAAGGAGGGACAGCGTGGCCTGGGAAGACCCCTACACTGCTTCAGAGACACCATGAAGGCCAACATTGATGTAGCAAACTGGGGAGATACACCTGCCAACATGGAAAGGGGACGCACCAGGTTACCCAAGGCGTCAAGATCTTTGATCTGGCATGGGATCCATCAAGACCAGAGAGACTGCAGGAAACGTGGACCTTTCACCTCAACACTGGACAAAATTCCCTGAAGTAGCTGTGGAAGACTGTGTCCCAGATAGGGCTAGGCTTTCACACGAGGAGCCACGCTAATAGGAAATACTGTAACTGCTTGCCTATTCATCTGTCAGATAGACGAAAAACTCCAATGAACATAGAACCTGAAAACAAAACCACATTGAGCCACAATGCGTCCTCTAGATATGCTGTAGATAGATATTGGTTTTCAGAGTTGTTTGCCCTACCAATAATACACCGTCAACTGTTATACTACTGACACCCGCTTGGTTGTCTCTGCCTCAGATACTTTGTGTTGACAAAGTCTCTGGTGTAAGGTTTCAGTTGGAGTCAAGACTCCAACTGAAAGCAGGTTAGGTTATAGTGTATCTCCAACTGTCTGTTAGGTTATAGTGTATCTCCAACTGTCTGGGGTCGAAAGGCTTTGGAAGCCAGTGTAGGAAACTCTGCTGTATTTGGAAAGCTCACTTCCATGTCCTCCACCACCATTGGCCGCTGGCTGTAGGCTAGTTAGAAAGCCCTGCATGGTAACCCAATACAAAAGGCTGTTGCATTGATGAGTCATAGTCAACCTTAAGTTCATTACCTTTTAATTGCTCCTTCAGCTGGAATTTTATTTGTGTATGTCTGGCATAGCACAGGAGAGCCGAAGAATTGTTTTAGTCCGGAGAAGGGATTGTTTGCATGTTTGCTTGTTTGCTTATATTGGAATGATTTAGCGGGCTCCAGTCTCATCTATCATGCAGAAATTGGACGAGAAAAAAAGACAAATCATAATAATCACACTTTGCCACAAAACTGCTCTCACTGGGCCTTCTGTTTTCCAAGTCTGGTTACACACATGTTGGCTCCGCAGAATATTCAATAGACATTTATAGGAAATAAATTAAGAGATGAATGCAAACCATATGGCATTCAGAGGTTTATTTGTAAAGCCTCTTGCATCAAAGCTTTTTCCAGATCACACCATATTAGCTATGTTTTTCCAGTCCAGCAAAATCAGGAAGGTAACCACAGACTTCCCTGATGGGAAACACATGAGCAGCGGCCCACCAGAGACAACCAGCTCCATACATAGATGAAGCCCTGCATCGGGGAGCATCAGTAAAAACAATTACGCTCCGCATGTCTGGATGTCGTATGTCACCCCGGGCCAACTTCAATAACAGTGTGCGGTGCGGTGGGGTGCTGTTCCCCCAGACTTACGTCAGTCTTTTTTTGTAAAGAAACACACACAAAAATTACCTTTTCATTGAACAGAAAAAAAGGAACTTACTGTTAGTTAAATTAACCACGGAATGATTTTACTCCGTTAGAATCTAGAGCTCTGCGTCGTTTCACGCGTTTTTAGATCTTTAATGGAACCCAAATGCCCGACTGCCCCCCACCACCACCACCACCCCCACCACCACACACACCTCTCATTCACACTTCTGCACGTGAGGTGGAGGCAGAGACTGGTGGGATGCCTGCCTGGGGTGTGGGCCACATATACAGCACAGACTGGGCAGGGAGCCAAGAGGAAATGACAGTACCCAGGGTATACACCTCCACCCCAATGCATGCATGACCCCCCCGTCCCCCATCCCCCTCCCCCCAGCACACACACAAGTCTGTCTAGCGGCCAGACAAGTTTACACCATCCATTTGAGTGTGACAGCAGCAATGTGCTGCGTGTGTGACGTCTAACAGCGGTACACCCAACACCCCGGGTGGTTTCTTCTCCCTCTGTGTTGATCTTGGGTTCCTGTGTGTACCACTGCTGCTGCTGCTTGCCTTGCGGAGAAAACCTCCGCCAATGTTAAGACGTGGAACGCCACCATCAACAACATCACCTCTTTTTTTTTACAAGGGAGGTATTATTTGACCTTGGAGACGTATATGTTCCGCAAGGAGTAAAAAAAAAAAAAAACGAGAGCTCTGCTGTGGTTTTGCTTCTGCTCTCGGCACGGAGAGGGACCTACAAAGTAGAGACCCGTCCGCCAGAAGCAAAACAATCGCTTGGGCGTTCTCGCGCCATTTTATGGCGCAGCCCCATGATGTTGTGGGATGAACTCTCCTCTCCCTCTTTACACCCCTCTCACTTTCTGCCTCTGCCTCTCACCAGGGGCGGATGTAACATTTCCCAATTGGGGGGTGGGGGGGCTTCATTGCCCGTGTCGCTTTGCCACGGGCGATGAAGCCGCACCCATACCATTTTCAGTTACAGGACTTTTATTAATCAAGTCAATCAATAACATCAGTTGTTGTTGAAGTTGCAACAGACAGGCAGCATGCATAAAGCTAAAGGTCTGACTCAGAGTTTTCTGTTTCCAATGATGAAATGCTGTTCGTTTAGTGGTGCGACAACTGTATAGTTAGTCAATAGCAGTAGTAGCGTTTCAAATCATTTTACATATAAGCACTTTAATTTGAAATATCTTGGGGTTGTTTGGCATGCCATCGTGTTTGGTGGGGCAGACTGGGCATTTAGGGGGCCACCCCATGCCTAGATCCACCCCTGCTTTACACCCTCTCACTTTCTGCACACCGACACGTGCGTGCACAAGCGTGTGCACACACACAATTACACTATATGCTCATATACATACATAAACCCAGTGTGTGCTATAGCCTATACTGTATGCTCAGCATGATCAGAGCCTGCTGTTTGCCATGGGCCAGTTTACCTCAGGACCTAAAGAAAAGCACTTCCAGGAAAAGAAAGGACAGGGGTTCCTGCTGGGGGAAAAAAGAAATGCATCAAAGCGCTTGGCTTAAGGCTATAATTAGCTTCTGTTTTGTTTGAAATGCGAAAGAATATAGTCTATGGAGAAATTGAATTGTTTATTTATTTACGTTTGTTGTTTTTAATTTTCTCGTGAAATGAGCACATTTTTCTCGAGACGGCGGTGATTGAGCATGGCAAAAAGGCGTCTGGGGCATGCTTAATTTGGTAGTGAACATGGCGCGTTTTACCGGGCGCAAAAAGCAGGATAAGAAGGAAGGAAACACGGAACGATAAGTGCCACACAACGTGGCTTATTCTGTGTTCTTTTTTTCCGCAAAAGAAACCACAAGCGCTTTCCCTGGCTGATGTCATTCAGGTTTACGTGACAAATAAAAGGCCGTCCTCCTAGCAGTGTCACAAATGCCCTGGCGTCGAGCAGCTCAGTGGCTCTGTCTGGATAAGTAGAGTCAGACCATTCCATACTGAGGTATGAAACCTTAAACTAATACGGATTTATGACCTACCCTCCCTCTGTCTGTCTCGTGTCCAGTAATCTGACTGTAAGTGAACCAATACCTCTGCCGCTGTGGCTGCCAAAAAATGGCACACGAAAACTGAGGTCTTCAACAGAAGTCCAATATTTTTGTCTTGCCATGAGAGAACAACAAAGCCATTCTATCCTTTCCTGCCTCCAACACATGTGGCGACTTACTGCTTCACCAATCGTCTCGAGTAAAGGGATTTACAGATATTTAAAATCTCCTGATGTTTAAATGCACTCCGAATATGGATTCATTATAAAAAAATAAGAAGTTATATTTGGGTCCTGGTTTGTATAAAGTCCCAGCGGTAAAATAAGGTTCATGCCACGGAATCTATATAAAAAAAGAAAACATATAAGGTCAGCAAAAAAAGACATTAGCAGCATGATATTTTTATGTATGGATGATATTTTCTCTAGTCAAACTGTTTCACAGCTATAGTATAATGTGGAATTCCACTTTGGCTAAACATGGGCCTCTGTGCATGGGGACTAGTGATCTGCTCAGATGGAACCGTTTCAGCTCCAAGCAATCACAGCACAGTTTACTCTGGCTACTCTATACATTGCACCTTTGCACATGCAGTGCAGCAACCCCATCAACACAGCGAGTAGCAGAGCAAGTCATTTGTATATGTTGGCAGCGCCGCAGCTGTCTCTCAATCACTTTGCAACTGAACGCATGCCTTTCAGCATCACTGTGAAACATTCACTGTCCCTGTTGACTGTAAGCCAACCTTCAAAATGGCATGTTTCAACACGTTGTGTATGATTAACCTTCACCATTTCTGAATTTCTCTGTCAGGCCCAATAATATGAGGTCATGTATGTAAAGTTAAGAATAGTTGCACAACAACAAGCTGCATATATCCCTAATTTTTACAGACTCTTTGCCTCTCCAGCTCTTTAATAAACAGAAAATACATTTAAGGTGGTTTGCCAAATTTCATAAAACGTGTACAGTGTTCCAGTTCCAATTCTGTCTGCTCATTTATTTTTGTCATCACTTCCAAATTCACTTCAGTATCATCTGTATTTTGTTTTACCAATCAGAAAAACGCATTCACTGTTTACTTGAGAGCTTAAGAGGGGGGGGGGGGGGGAACTCCTGTCACTGAACAAACACTATACCAATTAGTACTTGAATAGCGCTATTTAACACATTTAATTTGAAACAGCCAGACTGATATATCTGTGATTATTCAGTATCAACAATTATGCAGCTGATTTGTCAAAATTGGCATCAGACCCAAACACGGGATCGGCCGGGCACTATCTGTAGTTCTTTACAGACTTAATTTGAAACAGGTACTGTGTGCACAACGCTTCAGACAGAAAGCTGTTTAGAAATATTATCTCGCTCAGTAATTATTAGTGACTGGATCCATGAGAAGTGTAAAAGAGTTTCTGGTTTATACTGTAACTACAAAGGCAGAAGGCAGTTGCAAGTGGTCACACACAAAGGCCTGCCAAGTCCAATGATGGGCTTGGGTTTAGGCCAAGTTTCCGTGAATGTGGCGACAGATTTTTTGTTGTTAAAAACAGCACATTTTACACATTTGTTGTAATCCTATAGACAAGTCAAGAAGGATATAGATATTTGGCAGAAAGTGAGGACGAGGACAGAGAATTTAACAAAAAAAAAAGGATTCAAACATCTTAATGTGATTTCAGACATTCATGCACAACTGTAGCCATCTTTAAGTGGGAAGTGGGAACAGTTGCATTTTCAATAATCAGACATACTGACAAAAGGTGAAATATTTTTCTTTTAGTCTCCTACACAGTAGTTGGCCCACTTGATAACAAATTTCTTAATTCCTATAAGAAATCTCGACAGTATTTATTAAATAATATACTAGTGTTATGATATGGTGATAATTATTTGTTGCTGTCCATCCGCCCGTCCTTCTGTCCGTGTGTGTGTCCATGAAAAGATAATCTCTCAAGAACAGCAGCAGTTTCTGAGCTGCGCTACTGAATCTGTCATCAGGGCGTTCAGAACGCCTTGTTGATAGTGGGAAATGAAAACATACTGTAGGCACTCCGCAGGAAGAGGGTTGAGTGGTGTCCTAAATTCAAAGAAGACTAACAACAGGGGGCGCTGTTCTTCCCTTTTGTGGGTTCCCTGATTGATGAACAGCTAATCTCTGGCACCATTGTATTGATCGTTGTACAACTTTGCATGCACACTCCCAGTATAGGCCAAGGAAGAACCTCTGCCCACATGATTTACATCTGCCGCAAGCCCACTTATGCTTTGGCCTATATCTCTTGAACTGGAATTATTTGAATCATGGCGCATTATATAGGCCATTTGTGCAATAATAGATTCCCGAAGAATTAATGTTTTCTTCAAAACACGTTTTTTCCTCCTAAAGATACAGATTTTGTATTAGACCCCAGAGATACATGTTACTGTATCTCTGTGGTAATGTGATACAGATGTATCACTCAGATAATGTATTTCTGTCTCTAAAGTTCCCCTTGATGTCACGTGACATATCTGATCGTCAACACAGAGTGCAGAAAGAGGTACTTGTTTAATCAAAGGTTTATGAAATCAAAACTTTTTAATTGTCTTCACAGACAATACCAGTGTGGATCTCAAAAGTCTGTCAATAGAAGATAGAATGGAAATGAACTGTTTTGTGGAATGTGATGCTGTATCAACTTCAATAATTCAAAATGTTTGTAAATCAAATAGAATATTACATTTACCAAAAAGTCCTATATGGAACAATACCATCGGCTTGTAAACAGCTTTGCATCAATGATGCAGTGGCAGCTGCCCACCCCCACAGTGAGTTGAAGATTACATTGCATGATTAAAAGGAAAAATAATTAAACTGTTGTCCGAAAGAAGCCCCAGTGAATATTGACATTTTACAAGGGGTTGATCTTGGATAGTGTGGACACAAAACAACACAGAATGCTTTGTGTTATTGTTGTATTCCTTAGATGAAAGGAGGTTTTAATAAGGCCATTATAAATACATCTGAAAAATCCACTCTGTTATTCCACAAACAAGTCAATACAGGATACACAGCGTTCATTGGTCTTTTACTGAGGCACCGTAGGCCTCCATCGCAGGTAGTGCATTATAATGACTGAAAATCACACAGGGCGTTGGGGGGTGCCCCGCTGTGTTCAAAGATGTCAGTCATATCCAAAGTACTTTATAATGGAAATAAAGGTAGTCCATCCCTTTGAGGTGGAGCTGTGCGTTCTGGAGGAAACGGGCAACGACCAGGTTAGTGGTGGGAGACCATTAAAGAATGAAGGAGGAATCTATGGTCGTTGCAAAAGGTCAAGCGAACGCCTCAAGTGCCCATCCATACACACAGCTGAAAACACAGTGTAGCTCCCCAACAGAAGATGGCGCACAGTTGGTGTGAGGGATTTATTTAGTTGTCGATTTATAGAAAGTGGAACATGGGTCCGGTCCGGTACTGTATAGCTCAGCCCTGCCCTGTCCCCACCATGTCAGGGCTAATTCCTTATCACAATTTGCCTCATCCCACCCGAGGTCAATTTGAAAAAGGGAAAAAAATTAATAATTCACCATTCATTCATCATTATGAAGCACAGACTGTACAAGCGAGGATGTTCTTTTTGGCACCGGGACCCATTTCTTTGAACCACGGACAAATATTTGAGGAATTTAGCCCCACAGACCCCAAAACTAAAGATTTATTTTGCTTTTGTCCACAATAAAGGCTGGATTTGGGAAACAAAATAGGCAAACATAGAGATAAAAATGACCATTAATCTTCTACATTCTCTAGTTGTGTAGACTTGGACACGCGAGGGTACATTTGGTTTTATGTTTACGCTCCCTTGTTGACATCCTGTGCCCCAGTAGGGTTCGTAGGCGTATGTGGTCTATAGAATCATGTGTTCTCGGGCATGTTTCCACCTTGCTCCAGCTATTTGTGCTGGCATGGTGTACATTTTGAGTAGTCTACGTTAAGCCACTTTCTTTCAAAAATAACATCATTCACTTGCATGAGCCCTGATTTAGACATCATATTTATGTCCTGTTTACTGCCCAGGATGTTTTTGACAGGCCCAAATAAACCAACAGTTTTATTAGCATATGAGTCAATAAATTGGCAAAGACAAGTACGTGCCGAGTGCATCAAAACATCAGCGACTGAGCCTGCCATTCCAACATGGAAAATGGAAAATAATCATCACATCTACTTCCCCTTGTCTATGACAGTGATATTCTGTTGATGTATGTTTTGAATTGAGGGCTATAGTGAAGAGTAGGCTAATCAGTTAGCCTATGTGACTAAATATCGCCTTAGGTTTCACCGCCTATTGGACTGCTGTCTGCTGATGACAAATGCGCTCTTAGATAGCTGCTGGTAGGAATGGCTATGCACATATCTCAGTGCACAATAATGCACATGTGTGTGTGGACGTGCATCTGTGCCGTTCAGTGTATCAGTGACTGAGAGGTTGCAGGGAATGGGGGTCAATCGGGGCTCTCCTAAGGGGGGGTGGGGGTGAAACATACTGTAGCCAGAGTCAACGCTATCGTTTTCAACAACTATAGCCACACTGAAGGAGTCAAGCAGGGGCGGATCTAGGCATAGGTATGGGGGGGGGCAATGCCCCCCTAAATGCCCTGACTGCCCCACCAAACATGATGACATGCAAACAAACACAAATTTCCCAAATGTACTGTATATCAAATTAAAGTGCTTATATTTAAAATGAATTGAAACACTACTACTGCTACTAACCAACTAGAGTTGTGTCACCACTAAACCAACAGCATCTATGAATCAGACCTTTAGCTTTATGCAAGCTGTGTGTCTGTTGCAACTTCAACAACAACTGACGTTATTATTTACTTGCCTAATAAAAGTCTTTTAACCGAAAATGGTATGAGTGCGACTTCATCGCCCGTGGTGCAAAGCGACACAGGCGATGAAGCTGCCCTCATATCATTTTCTCTTGTCCCACTTCGGAGCATTATCACAATGCAACGACAATGTATCATTTATTTTAGCAACGCAAACGGGTAACATCTCTTGAACATGCATTGCACTGTATTTCATGAATTAGCTTGCATATACTGTACAACAGAGCTTTTCAACCAGTGGTCTGGGGGCCACCACTGGTCCCTGAGAGGATTCCACGTGGTCCCCAGCTAAATGATGGACAGTTGTAACCAAATGGACCCTTATAGATCTGTCACTCTTGAGAAAAATGAAACCAAATGCACCCCTACGGCCAGGTCGGTTTCATTTTACGCTCTCAAGAGTTAAATTAATTTTAAACATCTGAACCACTTAATTTTCAAGAATGTGTAGAGGAAAATGTAGAGGAATTGTTATTTCGACCAACCTTTTTGCCAATTATCTCGACTTGAAAATCCTACACTCAACATCAAATGATGGTCCATCGCTAAAATGCAGAATAAATAGTGTGCCCTGGTATGAAAAAGGTTGAAAACCACTGTACAATGATAAAAAAGGATTCAGATGTTTGTTTTTACTTGTTTGGCCGCTAAGATTAGTGTTTCTGGGCATTTACTCTATAGCACCAATTCTAGACTAAAGAATGTTATTTTTTGTTATCAGTAAAGCTCTTCTGAGGCCAGATGTGAAGGATGACCCACCGGTCACCTCTGTAATAATTCACTGACTGGTTTCTGACACATCATCATAAGCGGTTAGGTATTTATCTCCTTCTTTACCGTGGGGAAACCTTTCTTGAGTGTGCTGTATAGGCCTCATGTTTTCCTATCATTAATTCAGCAGCTATAAGTCCAAGTGTGTGTATCTCCTGCACCTCTCGGAGTAAATCTATATTTCTCTATACATCTGTCTGTCTGCCCTCCTGGTCGGAGTGTTCAGAGCCTGCCTGGTGGCTGTGCATTAGGCCTGGGTATACCCCCTGTCCTCAAGCACCACCAGGCTACTTTATTCGCTATACAATATTAATGGGCCGTCCCCCTCTGTGGGGGGCGGGGCTCCCTAAAAGCCTCTCACTGGCTCACAGGCCTGCTGGGACTAGTAGGGTGACCAGATGTCACCCTACTATGGTGGGACAGTCCCTCATTTACGAGACTTTTTAGGTGTCCCACAAATTGAGACTCTGTCCGTCTGTCCCACATTGTGACAGGCACCAGTGTTTAAATGTCCTAATATGTGGCTTTCTGTAGTCCAGGGGTTTTCAACCTTTTTGACCCCAGGGCCCGCTATTACAGCATTTCAGCCACGGACCAACATTTGATGTCGAGTTTAGTCTCTCAAACCCAAAAGCAAGGATATACAAGTTTTTGTCCACAACTTAAGAGAGATCACTGGCCAAATGTTGGTCAAATCAACAATTCTTCTACATTTTCTAAATGTGTAGATTCTTAAAAAATAAGTAATTCCAATGTTTAAATATAATTTAACTATAATTTAACTTACAGTTACAGATCTATAAGGGGTCCGTTTGGTTACCAACTGTCCATCATTTAGCTGGTGACCACCTGGAATCCTCTCAGGGACCACAGGCTAGTCTTTTTTTTTTTTTTTTTTATACATGTATTTAAGTCCGTCAAAATGAGCACAAAACTCATCACAGTGTGATTTGTTTTGAGCTAGATTTGTTTTTGCTACAGTTAAATTGAAACAAGAAGTCAATATGTTAATAATTTGTGTTTCCACACTTGTCCCACATGCAATACTTCTGTCCTTCAAATGGGACAGTTTAGATCTTGGTCACCCTGGCTGGGAGGGTAGAGTGATCGTCTGGCCCCTCACTAGTGGTGACCGCATGCATGGGCTGTTGGAGAGAAAATTAAACAAACCAAACCCAAAAGTAGCAAATAGCAGTTAATTACTGTACGTGTACTGTTCACCCACCTGGCCAAGCAAAACACTGTGTGTAACGTGTGTGTGTGTGTGTGTGTGTGTGTGTGTGTGTGTGTGTGTGTGTGTGTGTGTGTGTGTGTGTGTGTGTGTGTACATTTTACAGCCACAACTTAATTTTACCCTTCAGTACGGGAACCCCTTTTGGGGTTCTTGTTGCTGTGTGGACCTACAGTACAGCAGCATAAAATGCATGCTTGATGTTGATTTTCTCTCCTCCAGAAAATCTTTTTAGCAGGCCTTTTGTTTTTAAAATAGCCCTAAATGGGTTCATTAATTATGTAATTCCTGCACCACTTGTTTCAGTATATTGTAGCCTATGTATTCCATCCATACTTCATCACGTCAACAGTATATTTCACACTCACATGTTCACTAACAAGGCACAACAAGCCATCTCCCGAATGCGACAACACCAACACATCGCATTTCACCCAAATTGGCCAATCAATTCAATATTACAGCATTATATAGGCCACTGCACCACACATTAGTTCTTAAATAACATCAACACCAAGGTCAAAGAACTAATCTGCCTCCACTTTCTATAGCTCACCATTGCACATTGCAATATGTAATAAACCTTGTTTGGAGTACATTAACCTGGCTCACAACAATGGTAATGTGCACCCTGAGGGGGATAGGGGGCTTTATTGACTTCCTGTGCTGCTGCGATGTTTTTCTCCTGACTGGTAACTGAGCTGAAGTTTGAAGTGTGAAGGCATATACACACACATATATATATATATATATATATATATATATATATATATATATATATATATATATATATATATATATATATATATATATATATATATATATATATATATATATATATATATATATATATATATATATATATATATATATATATATATATATAGGTGCGCATGGAGACACTGTCTTTGAAACCAATGCGGTCTGAATGTAAATATGGACTTACTCGAGCGTGCAAGAGTATAGCCCTAGTATATTTGGTGCTGTATGTAATGTTTTGAACTGCTGCAGCCCCTACTGGCACAAGACACCTTCCACTTAGTCATTTATTTACAACACGAGATAACCTTTAGAATCTGATTACGGGAGTTTTTAGAATGGATGTTATGTCTGTAAAGTGATTGTGTAGTGTTTAAAATGCTTTTCCAATTTTGAGACATGCAAGGTCAAAGAGATTGGATCCATTGCATCCCTTTGTTGTGTGTTACAATTCAAGGGCCTTCAGAATGAATAGTCCCACATTCCAATTAAGGACATCATTGAAAGACAGTGGTTTTCAAACTTTTTGATACCAGGGTCCACTATTTATTCAGAATTTGAGCCACGGACCACCATTTGAGGCATTTTAGCCCAACAGACCCAAAACTAAAGGTTTATTTTGCTTTTGTCCACAATTCCAGACTGGATTTGGGAAACAAAACAGTCAAAATTAATTAGGTTAATCTTCAACATTCTCTATTGTGTTGGGCTAATTCAGATGATGAATATTTTAACTCTTGAGAGTGTAAAAAGAAACCATTTTTACGAACATGCGGTGGAACATGCTCTGCTCCCGTGCTTGTGGTTATGGTTAGGTTAGGGTTTGAACTAGGTTGTTGGGTCTATTGACACTCGCACTAATGGTATGTCAGAACTAAAGCATGTAGCCAAACTATCAGTTATGTGGCGTAGTTTAAACAAATCTCCAAATCTATGGGTGGTGTACAGAAAAATCTTGAATATTAAATGTACAAATGGATAGGTAAAAGGGTTAAATTAACACACTCAGGGAGTACTTTGAGCCCCCCTTCCCCTGCAACCACCCACCCACCCACCCAAATGCACCCTTACGGGTATGTAACTCTGAGAGTGTACGAATGGGTCCATTTGTTTCCATTTGTACACTCTCAGAGTTACGAGGGTCCTTGAAATTAAACAGTTTGAGAACGGGCTGACATAATGGATGCCCAGTGGAGTGGTGGAGGCCCCAAGCTGCTGGAATAAAAGTGTCAGGGTGTGATGCGGAAAACAAGTATATGTTATTACAGCAAGGGAGCAGAACATTATTACAATACCCACTAAATGTCACAACTTATCAACACGGCAGTGTGAGTCTTTTATTGTTGAACGTTAGAAGGAAAAAAACAAAAACCTGTGTCTCATTATTCAGTTATATTTTCTGAATGGCTTCTGGTAAATTCCTGTTGTCATGGATTTATTCAGGCTGTGTGCTCATAAGAATAAAAGGGGGAGGATAACTGCATTGCATTAATGACATTTGACTTTAAACATCAGTGTTTTCACGTTTTCAAGTTTCTAATGAAGTCTAGCAAAGGACAACAAACAGCGCATGCATTGCAAAAGCACTACTAAATTCTCAACAGTTTGAAAAGTAGATTTATATTAACTCATGTTTAGAGAGCGTGAATGTAACACCCTATCACTGACAAATAAAAAATAAAAAGTTTTAATTAATTCATGCAAAGTAAACAGATGAGGGAGACAAGCTTCTGGGCAGGTTACATCAACAGAGCTGTTTATCAAAATAAGCAGTGAGTCCAGACTGGTCAGCCTATTGATTCTCCTGCCAAATATAATCTGCCTCGCCATCATAAATCTATGTCTGACATCTGCACAAAGCCCTGTTTTAGCCTAACACTGCCAAGTAGGGCTGTTTATTCACCGATCGCCTGATAGTCTCCATGACAACGCACACTACAATTAGACAACTGTAATACCGCCTTCTAACATGCACACAGTTAATTATTTCAGCTGAAGCGAGAGACAAAACGCTCAGAGGGAGAGATCCACGGCCAACCATGGAATGCTAGCCTGCTGCATGCTGCTTTCCCACTGTCAACTCGCAAACTGCTCAACACAGCTGTATGTCGACTGTTTAATTAGGGCTGGGCAACGAAACAATAGAATAGAGAGACAAATCAAGGGGGAGTTGTTGTGTTTTAAGACAGCAAACACAAAAGTCCACAAGGAATCACTCGCTTTCAATCTGACAAATAGCACTTTATATCTTTATAAAGCATAAATTATACCATAAAAAGCAGTACTGCGACGAGGTTGGCCGTAATCAAAGACAACATGAAAACGAGTGTGGGGGGGGGGGCTTATAGAAACAAAAGTTATTTAGTGAATGCAGTCAATTCTGCCGGTTCATAACCACAACTCAAAAGTAAATTGCACTACAGTACATGCTTTCTTCACCTCCCATCCCTTTCTCATCTAATGTTGACTCAGACAGCACAGAGTATTCCCAAGAAAGGCACCAGAGGCACCATTTCCTCCTGCTAACATACCATGTTAACAGAAAAAACTCATTTGCCATGTATTGTTAAAAAATGTATTAATAGCAATTCATGTCACTCAGATAGGGCCTCTTCAGAAAAAAAGCATTCGGTCCTTGTACAAATCTATCACTCAAGTTGTCAGAAAAATTTGTTCTCATGCAATATAAATAGGGCCCTGAGTCTGCGGGTACAGAGATGGGATCTGTTTCTGAGAGGGCGACTGACTGGCTGTTTAGAGACTCCCAGTAAAACAGGTCATGCTGTTCACATCATGAAGCCTCAATCACAAACAAATGTTTTATTTAAAGAGCCAAAGCGTTGTTTACTCCACTATGCTTACTCTCCTTGGCCTCCCTTCCTCTCCCGCCCCGCCGCGCGCTGTGTGTTCAGCAGATTCTAGCGCTGGAAGCACACGGAGAGGAAACAAAAACAACCCTGACAGGAAGCTCTACCCTGTCATGTAAAGGAACAAAATAGGTGGGCATGTTGCTAAGTGAACAAATTGCGCCGACACGCTTTAATAAAACGGAGCATTCGGGGAGTACAAAATGTGTTACCCGCTGCAAATCTCGACATCCGCTTGTAAACAACCCCCCGTCTGGCACTTGTTTTGCCGCGCGGATGGCAGGGTAATAAGAGAGTAAATCGCGAAAAAGGGGGAGAAGAAGCCTCTGTTGTGTTTGTCACTCGACAAAGTCGTAAAGGGGAAGGGAAGGCCCCGACGGCGACGCGCCGGTATTATCAGAAACCTGCGTCGGAGCCCGCCGGGGATTTATGATCACAGTGAAGGATGTTGATAGGGTTACGCTCTCGTCTGTTGTCCTATTGACTGCATCCGTGATTGAAAGCCGATTGTATTGACAAGGCAACACAGGAGACGTCCACTACCAGTCTTAATCTATAGCCAACGCCGCCATAACTCTTCATCGGGGATGTTGCCTCCTCTTCCAACAAATAATTTACTGCTTTCCCTTCCCTCTCCTTTCCTCTCCCCTCTAACAGCACACCGACATTATGGAGAGCTCATCCTTCTCATGAAACTCCACTTTGACATCCGCTCAAAATATTGCATCAAGCCACATCTTCGGCCAAATATGACCTGCTACTCAGAAACACATTAGAAGGCGAGCATTTCATTAGCGTGGCTGTTGTTGTTTTTTTTCTCGCACTGGGGAAGCTCCTGTTTTGCATATGATGAGATGATTGTGTGTGGGAGCATCCTCATCATGGGCTGGGCGTACGGGGGGGGCTGGGGGGGCTTGTAGTGGTGCTTAATGTGGTGGATAGTAGTGATCAACAGTGGTCCCTCGCAGGACCTCAGGCCATGTCTCATTTGCATCGCCTCCCTGGTCTGTGGACTGAGCTGTGTGGAATCTGTTCAGGCTACACACACTAGCACCGCCTGCAGCCACCGGCTGTATGTGTGTGTGTGTGTGTGTGTGTGTGTGTGTGTGTGTGTGTGTGTGTGTGTGTGTGTGTGTGTGTGTGTGTGTGTGTGTGCATGCGTGTTGTACTGCAGACGTCAGCCAAGGAGGATTTAGCACAGGTTAAATCTGCTAAATGAAAGCAGTTATGCTCATGACTAATTCATGGATTTTGGAATTACGGCTGACAAACAAGAAATGTTTAAGTATGACAAGAAAAAAAGAGGTATACAGTCAGTAAAGAGACTTAAAAAGTGTTAATGCCGTGAGATGTTCTGTAGTGTGAGATGATCAAGGGAACGAAAAAGGGCAAGCCATTGACATTGATACCGTTGTCTGACCTGGTCAAATGCAACTACTACATGCTCCATCGCTGGGACTGCATCCAGGAGTTTTTGACGTGTGTGTGTGTGTGTGTCTCCCCCGTCTTCTCTGCCTCTGTGAACAGAACAAATGCGTGTGTGGTTAGCTGCAGGCCAAAGAATCAGAGAGACAGGGAGAGAATGGGGGGTTTGGCGAGGGCATGAAACCCATGCAGAGTCGCAGCTCTCCTGGCCAGGGTGTGATTCCTCTCATATCCACATCTTCCTCCAGCGAACACACATCACACAGTGAGACGAAAGGTGAAGGGTAGAGAGGTTAGCGCACACACACACGTGCCAGCACACCACGCACACACACACACACACACACACACACACACACACACACACACACACACACACACACACACACACACACACACACACACACACACACACACACACACACACACTGTTTCCCCCACCTCCCTCCTCATCTGCCACTCTCCTCACCAGCCCCCCCATCAGCCACATACCCCCATTCAGTCTCAAGCCACTGACATACTGTGCTAATAGTGAAGGTTAACCCGCCTTCTTATCCTATCTAAAACAAAGGCAACACACCAGGAAAGCGCAGCGCTTTTGAATTGTTCAAAATGCAGTGCCAGACAGTGCACATAAACCCGAGTTCTATCCTGATCACAGAGAATGGCATCACCGGGGAGGAGGGAAACAGCACTTCAAATGATGGAACAAGACAAAGTGTAGACAATTAGGTGCACTACTAACTGTGATCAGCGAGTGTGTGAAATAAAGACCTCTGACATTTTTGGAAAAGGATGAAATAGGCTTGGTATGGATTGGTGGGTGAGAGTGAAAGAGAGGCGACTCTCCACAGCGAAGACTTCCAAATCTGGTCTGTTCTTGCCTGTTATTTACCTGCTAAGCACACGTGTCATTGTGGGTTTTAAGGATCGCACTTTTTTTTCTCTTTTTTTCTCTTTTTTTGGGGTCTGACAGCCACCGCTCTGGAGGCAGGGAGGATCTCTCACCCCGAGGGCGAAAA
Organism: Benthosema pterotum; assembly: GCA_039105355.1. Lineage (NCBI taxonomy): Eukaryota > Metazoa > Chordata > Actinopteri > Myctophiformes > Myctophidae > Benthosema > Benthosema pterotum. The sequence goes on along the minus strand of CM076971.1, from coordinate 31,599,201 downwards.
ACATCATTAACATTATTATTGTTTGACTTTTTTCCCTCTCTCTCTCTCTCCCTCTCTCCCCCCCTTCCGTAATTCAAAGGAGTTGTATTTACATGCCGGATCTACAGTATTGACTGAATAATTTCTATAGAGTCTGAATATGCAAATAGGGCTCTCTCCAACACTAGAAAAATACATACCCTATGTGCAATTATGTAAATTGTCTTTGGTTATTCATTCAGTTATTCACCCTCGTATTCGCTCATGCATTCATTTGCCATATTAGGGGCTGGCAGTGTTGCCCTGGAAGCGGCAGGCTCTCTCCACACACCGTGGGCAGACAATGGGCAGGACAGGGAAGATTGAAATCCCCCTTCTCTCCAGAGCAGCGGCGTGAGTTGACCTGCTCATGGCACAGCAGAGCGGATGGAATGTGATCTCTGTTGAAGAGGCCTCCACTGCCCTGCAGGGCCCATACACACCGCTGTACGCAACAAAGAGGTGTGAGAACTGGACAAAGAGCACGTTGTCCACTGTATGGCATGCACACACACACAGGCAAAACTATACGCACAGGTATGGAGCACACATGTATAGACTGTACATCAGGCCCGGATGTAACATTTACCCTACCATTTTCATTTCAATTCTTTAGTTCTCTGACCCACAATTTATATCTTGTACAGGACTTATATTAGGGAAGTAAAGCATCAATAATAACATCAGTTGTTGTTGAAGTTGTAACAGACATGCAGCATGCGTAAAGCTAAAGGCCTGACTCAGAGAGTTTTCTGTTTTCAATGATGAAATGCTGTTGGTTTAGTTGTGCCACAATTGTAGTTCGTTTGTAGCAGTTGTAGTGTAATTTTATATATAACAACTTTAATTTGAAATATCTTTGAGTTTGGGTTGTTTGCATGCCATCATGTTTTGTGGTGCAGTCTGACTATTTAAATGGTAAATGGTAAATGGTGCATTTATATAGCGCCTTTATCCATAGATTGTGCATCACATTCACCCATTCACACACACATCCATCCACTGATGGAGTGGAAGCCATGCAAGGTACCTACTAGCACATCAGGAGCAATTAGGGGTTTAGTGTCTTGCTCAAGGACACTTCGACACTAACTCTGCGGGAGCCCGGGATCGAACCGGCAACCTTGCGGTTACCATCTGGTGACTCTACCCCTGAGCCACTGCCGCCCCCTATTTAGGGGACATTGCCCCCCTTGCCCATGCCTAGATCCGGCCCTGCTGTACATACATAACCTACTGTACACAGAGTCTCACGCACGAGTGCAAGCGTGCATCATGGCGTGCATGCACAGGTATACACGTAAACTGCTGACATTAGGTCTAATTCAAGGTAACATGCCTGGTGATCATTTATGTTGTACTATAGCATAAAAAGAGTGCTTTAAGTGTGCAATATGCTGGAGCTTTTTTGTTATTTCTTTAGTTCAGTTATAAATCCCCCTTGGACGTGATTCTTCAGTATTTGCTTTGACATCTGATGCACAACTTAGTGAATAATATTATATAATGCATATTGCTGTATGCGAATAAATGGCATAGAGAATGTATACATACATTATTGTATTAAAACCACACATACAAAAAAACATTACAAAACAAACAGGGCAAGTATAGAGTAAGCCCACAAATATGCTCTCCCATTTTCAAAAGTATATGGGTGGGTCACTGCAGAGATTGATTTCCACAAGGACCGACGGCAGAAAATGCAGGCATAATGTTCCCACCACATGGTTCTGATCACACTTTTAACCTCTGCGTAACCTTCAATCATTAACGTTGAGCGTGTTCCCATGTGTAGCGGGAATCCACTATTAAGGAGGACATGCGGGTGGGGGAAAAAAAAGAACAAAACATAAAACAAATATAGTAATGAGCGGTATTGTGTCACGGCTGAGCACTCTCACAGACGGTTTCATTCTTACTGAGCTTTACGGTGGATAATGTAACAGAGAGCTCTGTGACATGCCTATTACTGTTACAGGTGTGCATGTGTGTGTGTGTGTGTGTGTGTGTGTGTGTGTGTGTGTGTGTGTGTGTGTGTGTGTGTGTGTGTGTGTGTGTGTGTGTGTGTGTGAGAGAGAGATATAGAGAGTCAGAGAGAGAGAGCAAACGGGTAAACATTGCGCTCAAAATGATGTCATCCACCTCCATCCTTGTGTCAGGCATGTTATACTTCCATTCATTAGAATACAGTATGTATGGTATGTCAGGGTGAAAAGTGGCATTCACTTGGCAAGCAAAACGTCGCTGCAGTTCCAAACTGACAGCGTGTCTACACAGTACGTTGAGATCTACCGTTTTCTTTAGGAGAAACGCGCTTTATGATGTGCACCACTTTTCAGATCAACTACCTGCCCTCTATAGGGAAGCCTCTGAAAAACAACTGGAATAGCATTCAATTATCACAAAGAGAGCTGCTGATTGTCAAATCGCTTAAAAATGGTTATATTACAGGGATTTTCAACCACCAGTGGTCCTTGAGAACGTTCCAGGTGGTCCCCAGCTAAGTTGGTTAACCAGATGGAATGTTGGTTAACCATATGTAACTCTTTGAGAGCATAAAAATGAAACGAAGTGGACCCTTGCGGGTCCATTTGGTTTCATTTCACACTCTCAAGATTTAAAATATTCATCATCTGAATAACAACTAGAGAATGTAGAACTGGTCATATTGATCTGTATGTTTGACTGTTTTGTTTCCCAAATCCAGCCTGGGATTTATGGACAAAAACAGAAGAAAATCTTTAGTTTTAGGGTCTGTAGGGCTAAAGTGTCCTGAAATGGTGGTCCTTAGCTCAAATAGTAGTGGGCCCTGGTATCAAAAAAGGTTGAAAACCACTGTTATATCATCATGATGCACAGTAAAAGTAAATAATGCACAGTCTCCACAATCACAGTCAGGATTGGCTCTCTCATCTCATACAGCAGCACAAACCTTGTATGGAGACAGTTCATTTTTTTCCTCCCAATGAGCACTTGCCTATATTTATTTGCTCGGCGGAAATAGGAGATTTACAAGCTTTACAGTGTGTCACATATGATGAAGTATACAGAGATGGCATAAGAACACCAAGACCAGGGGCGGATGTAACATTTCCCAATTGGGAGGGCAGGAGAAAATGGTAAGGGGGCGGCTTCATCGCTCGTGGCGCGAAGCGTCACGGGCGATGAAGCCGCCCCCTTGCCATGAAGTCGTACCCATACCATTTTCGGGTACAGGACTTTTATTAGTCAAGCAAAGCATCAAAAAATAACATCAGTTGTTGTTGAAGTTGCAACAGACACACAGCATGCATGAAGCTAAAGGTCTGACTCAGAGAGTTTTCTGTTTTCAATGATGAAATGCTGTTGGTTTAGTGGTGTCACAGCTGTAGTTAGTTAGTAGCAGTAGTAGTGTTTCAAGTCATTTTAAATATAAAGCACTTGAATTTGAAATATCAAAAATTGTTTTGCATGGCATCGTGTTTGGGGGGCAGACTGGGTATTTAGGGGGGCATTGCCCCCCCATACCCATGCCTAGATCCGCCCCTGACCAAGACAAACTGGTTCCGTGTTACAGCACATATGCCAAGGCAAGGAGATATAAAGCATGGCTGGAGGGTAAAGAGAACATCCCGTTGCAACACCCAGGGTGAGTAAGAGATATGTTTAGAGGAGGAACAAAGAACAGGAAGGAAACGGAAAAAAAGGCAAACTGAGCAAACTGGAGGGGAAAAAAAGACAGTAAAGACAGTTACAAAAAGACAGTAGAGCAACATTGGGTCCAAGTACAGCCTCAGCTAACCTTCAGTAACAGACAGTGTGAGAGTTTGTTTGCTGTTCATTCATCATAGTCATCTGCCTGCACTGATTGCGGCCCTGGTTAAAGGGGAATTTCACCCATTTTTTCACCCATTTTTTTTTTACTATGGCATTATTATACCTTAGAGAGAGATGTTGTGTGGACATAATAAAAATGTTCTTCCATTTTGTTTCCTAGAAATGGAGGACTGAAAAAATCATTAACCTGGTGACACAACTTGATGATGTCATCAAGTTGTGTTTCACCATGTTTTCAGACCCCTTTTTCCTGACAAATGGAACCAAATGGACACGGTAGGGTCCATTTGGTTCACATTTGTACACTCTTAGGAAGATTTGGAAAATCGGTGGAATTCCCCTTTAACAGCCTCTATACTAAATTGACAGAATAAAAAAAGTGGATGGGTTTTACTTCTTTTTAGTGTACATGCCACTGGTGATGTTTATTTATTCATATGTTTAGGGTTTAGGTAATGCTAATTTGCAAACCCAGTCCTTCATTAGGTCATTCTATAGTAAATGTCTATGTAGACCTATGTGTGTTTATAAGTCACCAGAATGTGCTGATTAGGCCTACATGTAAAGATGCTATTTTCATTTTAGCTAAAACAAGATTGACTTTGTCATATTTGCCAGCTGCAGCAAACACTTTTTTTGCCCCTGATCAGATCATTATTTTGAAAACGTCAGTCACCAGAATATGCTGATTAGGCCTGACTAGGCCTAGATGTAAAGATGCTATTTTTATTTCAGCTAAAACAAGATTGACTCAGTCATATTTGCCAGCTGCAGCAAACTTTTTTGCACCTGATCTGATTTTCAAAACGTTTTCATCGGATAGCCTCACGTTGTGGCGTTAAGCGCATGCAGCCAATATGGCTTCACGTTGTGTTGTTCAGAGTATGGATTTTATGCCGTTCGTACGTCATGTGCATCATGAGTCTCCCGTTAACTGCTGCAAACAAACATTAAAAGTCCATGGACTTGGCTGCCATATGACATAATTTGAAAATCCAGGTATTGGAGGAGATATGCCGCTATAATGTTCCTCAACAACTACTAATAATGTATATACATAAGTATGTACTCTTCTTCTCTGTGGCCAATATTGAATTTCCATTAAGTTACTGTAATTTCAACCAGGCAAATTAACTTCTACACTTTGTGAGAATACTATTATTCAAAAAAGTTAATAAAATATTATAGTAAAATATTATCAATGGGAACAAACATTATAAGAACAAACATTTTCATTTCATTCCATTAAAAGTTGTAGACACTTTCAAAACCATCCTTCACTGGTCTTTCCCCCTCCTTTTTCTATGTACACAGTAAGTGCACATGGTCCCTGTGCGTCTGTCCGTGCATCGCCCCTGTGTGCGTCCGTCTGTGCATCCGTCACATACAAGGAAAGGAACGGCGTGCGCCGTGTTTGGGTAAACTGCGTAACAAATTGGGCTAAAAAGCCTGGAGGTTGGAGAAACAGCGCAAGTAAACTCCCTCTTGGACAATACCATGCTGTATTATTAATACACCAGCACAGGTCCTGGCTGCTGGAACCTGCTAAGATGGGGCGAACATGCTCATTGATGATATCAAGGTGACTGAGCACATGCAGAGCCCTTGGCCAGCTGCTGTGGAGGCTGTGCACTGAGGGGCTCATGCTGTGGACTGGGTGCCTGGCTGCATAATTGGGAATTATTAAACATGCTGGCTCTAGCAGTGAGGTGATCATGAAATTGTATTTTCAGTCTTGGGGGATGAAAGAAAGAATTAAAATGTTCCTGTTCGTGAGAAAGCGAAAGAGGAGGAGAGAGAGAGAGAGAGAGAGAGAGAGAGAGAGAGAGAGAGAGATGACAATTGAAGAGTCTTGTTCTAAACCTCCCATGATTAGATTTATTTTTAAGTAACAAAGGAAATGCATTTGGACAAGCAAGGAAGATGGATCACGCAGGCCACCGTTGTAAATTGTGGATTGTTGTAAATTGTAACGTGGATAAATATTTCAACAGCAACTGGAAATACATGGTGAAATGCAGGTCGACATATATACAGTCAGTTTTGCCAAAAGCGAAAGATGCAGATAGTAAACGAACGCTCAAACGACAAGCTTTGAAATAGAAAACCTTGTACTGTACAAACATAACAAGGGTTGTATTTGCTATTAGGGATGTTGGCAGAAATAGATTGCATCATAGTGTATAACCATGTACTGTACATACTGGTATCAGCACATACTCAGTAAGTCACGCAGTAAAACACACTACACGCTTTTTTATAATGTATAAATAGAACGGGTAAACTTCAACACAATATGAAGTATAAACTTTGCAAAGAGAAGCAAATCAGAATATTGTGACAGGCGTCACGAATGTTCTTAGGAATGAGCTCATCTCAGTGGAATCATTAGTTTGGAGCTGGGAGCAGCACATTTTCCTCAGTTGCAGCCGTTTCAAATCACAATGCAATAATATTTTCCAGCATAATCTGAAATGATGTTGGCGAATATAAAACAAAAAAGGCAGAGGGGCTGGATGTGGCGAAGGAGCAGTGGATGTTAGTGATTGTCCAATATGGCGTATATGCGCTGGTGGATTACTTAATTATCAGGCCATGCAGACGATCTGCTCTGTTAATGGTAGGCAATACGGCCCTTACCTCACTTAAGGAATAGATTGTATTACTCCATCTAGCTCCATCTCTTGTAACGAACACACCATCCCACCCACACGAACATAAACACCCCTCCCCTCCTGTCATCATAAACTCGTATAGATCATTCAGACGAAATAGGATGATTGCCGAGGGGGAAAAAAATCTCTGAGATCTCATACTATTTGACAATAACAATTTCATTAATTGGGCATCTCTTCCTAACCCTCCCCAACCCCCAGATATGTTTTATCCATCTTTGTGAAAGTCTGGGATTGGATGCTCATTGATGCATGCTGGGTTTATGATTTTGAATCATAAGGAGCGCAACTTTTCAGCTAAATTGCTATTGCCTCAGTGGGAAGCATTGTTGTGTGAATAGGGAAAAAAACAGTTAATCATGAACTCAGTCAGTCAGATAGTTGTGAGTCGGGAGACTGCAGAACCAGCATTGATATGAGAAACTCGCATTAAAAAACATTTACTAGGAGCACAGTGGGGGTAAAGGTGTTGGTGTCAACAGGAAGCACATTCCCTAGTCAAAATCCTATAGGATTCCAAAAGAAAATTCCTAAAAGATTTTGGAACAAATATTATTGGATTTGGCTATAGTAGATCTTATAAAATCCTCTGGGATTCTTAGGATTCTTATAGGAATCCACCAGTAGGATTCCTATAAGAATCCTATAGGATTTTATAACATCTTATAAGATTTCCTTATTGGATTACTTATTTTCCCAAAAATCCTCTAGGATCCTATAGGATTCCTATAAAAAGATTCTTTTCCTTTTGGATATCCAATACAATAGGATTTCTTCCAAAATCTTATAGGAGGAATCATATAGGATTTTGTTTGACTAGGGTTGGCACAAGTCATGGGTCTTATGTTGTGCTGAGCAGCGAGATACTGTAGATGGAGAAAGTAGTAACGTTCAATGGTGACACTGAGATCACTGAAAGGCTCTCCTACTTACTTGTCTTGTGTGAATTATGAGCACACAATTCCCCCTGCGTCATCATTAGTCAGACTAATCAAAACATAGTCAAAATAAATACGATTCTTTATACAGCATACTGTACTTCACCATTTACACTTGCAATTATATAATACTTCTCACAGTATGAGAGAAATAAAGTCTATTTTCTTGTCATCTACTTTCGTAAAGTGGCTTGTTAGCACCGTGACCGTCGGTCACTGACAGCAAGGGGCCGACTTGAGCTAATCGAGCAACAGAAAAACAGTTGAAAGTGTTAATGCATGTGCATTATCATAAAGTGTACAGTAATTAAGTCATTATCGTGTCACTGATTCTCCTCCTGAGTCATAGATGGTGCCTCTGCAAGACAACAGCAACAGCACAGAGCCCCACCACAGTGCACAACATTTCACAATTCGGGGGGGAGGTGAAAATGGTATGAGGGCGGCTTCATTGCCCGTGCGCTTTCGTTCGCTTTGCGCCATGGCAATGAAGTCATGCATAAAGCTAAAGGTCTGACTCAGAGAGTTTTCTGTTTTCAATGATGAAATGCTGTTGGTTTAGTGGTGCCACAATTGTACATTAGTTAGCTAGTAGCAGTAGTAGTGTAATGATTTTAATTATAAGCACTATCATTTGAAATATCTTTGAAATTTGGGTTATTGCCACCACGTTTGGTGGGGCAGTCATGGCATTTGCCCCCCATGCCTATAGATCCGCCCCTGCACAGCTCCCTTCAGTGTCGTTAGAGCTGCACACCTCCCAGCTCCAGGGCAGGGAGTTTAGACAGTAAGATCACACACATAGCAGGACTGCAGGGTCCTGTACCACTGACATCATCACTGTCTAACCGCAGGAACCATTCTACCACCGGTCTGTGCATACTGGAGCAGAAATTTACATGTGATAGAAGGACAGCCACTCAAACCAGTCCTAAAACCATCAAAAACCAATGTTTGCCAAGTATAATAATATTCTCCCTCCTGGGCCCGTTTTGAGTAAATATCGTGGCATTAATATCCACACGCAGGTCTTTTGCCGGTGGATTATTGAACATTAATTACATTAGCATTTTCTCACTGACAACAAGGTGGCTCCTTATCTGTGATCTCCAAACTGCAACTGGGAACTATTGATCTGGGCCATGTTGTCATTCAGATGATAATTAGGAGCGGGTGATAGGTCGGCCTCCAATCCGTTTGAACATCTGGATAAGAGCACCTCAAGGACAATGGACGCCACAGGATACCGCCACTGAGTTGAGCCCTGCATGTCTTTATATGCCTAAGTCCATTATACAAATTATCTAATTAATTCCAACACTCCAGCAGCAATGTTGTGGTCAGAACGCTGGGAAGAGCCCAGATCTATCCCAATGTACAGCAGGCTACAGGCCTGCATTAAGCCTGAGTTATACTTTGGGACAGGACAGCCATAAACATTCATTAGGGTTCACAGTACGCTTTATTATTAACTTTATTAGAGGTAATATAGGCAACTTTAGTGTGTACAAATCCGTTTGTAAGCAGATTTGAATCCAACTCCACCTCACCTCAACTCTGTTGGCTCATTATGAAACTTGTGAGGCAGACGAAAAGGATTTGTTGACAACAACAAACGTTTTGGACTCTCTGCAGGGCAAAGCGTGTGTCTGTCTGCTGGGAAACAGCTGTAGCATCAAAGTACAGAAGCGACGTAGAGGGGAAAATGGCAAAAAATATAACTATATACTTTTAGATTTTTGACTAAAAGTTGCCGATAATACCTTTAAACAAGACACACCTGTTGCACATCCCAGCAGTGACTTTTTTCCTTTATTAAGATAAAACATGCAATATTTCTTACAGTAGATGTTCCAAACGGAAATTACAATATCTTTATGGGTATGACAGAAGTGTGCCAGTTGTAGCACCTCCATTGATTTGGTCCATTATTAGCACTGTGTCAGCAAGGATAAGGTCTGGTAAAAAGCAAAGTACAACAAAGCTTTGTGACTTATTTTCAGGCTTATCTCCATGAGAGAGAGAGAATACCTTTAAGATTAATCTGGGAATTTCTAGAATAACAAAATAAGAATGTATGGTATTATTGCTGTAATAGCTAAGCGTGTGGTGTTATCGCAGGTTAGCCTTATCTATAATTAAAACTGTATTTTAAGGACGTGCAAAAGGAGATATTAGCAGACTGAACACATATCATTCTCAATGTGATAGTGACAAGTTCATATGAAGCTTTTCCCTCTTTTTTTAAAGCCAAGGCCTGATACCGTACATAAAAACGCACTCAATTAAAGTATATTCTTTTTATGAGTAAATAAAGTTAAACTCAGCGGGCACATTAAATTCTGTCGCCACTGCATTTATGTTATCATTATACAATGAATAATTCCGTTTGTGCGCCACACAAAAGTGCTTACAGCAGAACTTTGGGAGGAATCAGCTCAACAAATTGTCTCAGAAATTCCTCAATGGTCTGGTTCAAAGTGTTTAGTGCAGGGAGAAGATCTGCCTGTTAGTGTGCTAAGCAACAGCAGCAGCGCTTGTTTGACCACTTCCAACCATGACTTGATAATCCTCCGTTCAGAGGGGAAACATAATCACAGCAGGTGAATACAACAGATGTTTATCTAGTACATTTCCCAAAGTGCAGATATAGGTACTGAAAGCACATCAGAGGGACGAGAGAAACCAGTGAGGCTGCTAATTGCATGTAAATTGCACACAAAGGGGGCCTGCGGTGAACCTGATTTTGTCTATACTAGACTACACTAGCCTTTTCTTTTTCTGAAAATGTGCTACCATGGATTATTTTAACATTTATGTTTGCATGTTATAATGTAAATGGATGTAACTAAACTGCACTTGATCCACATGTGCAAAAATGCAAACCAACCCAAATGTAAATCAGGGGTGCCTGGGGAGGATGCAGACAAACAATGCAAATATTGCCCCCTTGTGGTCTAGCGACTACCGGTCACAGGTGTTGTTGAGGGAGCCTGTAATCATCTGGGACAGAGGAGGTGCATATACTGTACAATGCATGCAATATTTCTGGATTGATCACATACAGTAACAGAAGCAATAGGTGAGGCATGTGGCTTCACGCGCTTCATGCCATTATCATGGAGGGATCATCAAGTACCAAATGTCATCAGTTTTGATACCGGAAGCTGATCTCTCGGCCGTACCAGTAGACAAGTGGTTTTCAACTGGACCACCAGTGGTCCTTAGGGGGGTTCCAGGTGGTCCCGAGCTAAGTTGGTTAACCAGATGAAAAGTTGGTTAACCAGATCTAACTCTTGAGTGTAAAAATGAAACCAAATGGACAAATGGAAATAGAAGATTGATGGTCATTTTGATCCGTTTAGTTTCCCAAATACCAACCTGGTATTGTGGACAAAAGCTAAAGAAATCTGTAGCCTTTGGGGTCTGTGGGGCTAAAATATCCTCAAATGGTGGTTCGTGGCTCAAATGCTGAATAAATAGTGGGGCCTGGTATCAAAAAGGTTGAAAACCCCTGCGGTAGACAGATGCATGTGTTGCTGAGAGCATTTATTTTAATACATGAATGAATGAATGAATGAATGAATGAATGAATGAATGAATGAATGAATGAATGAATGAATGAATGGACAAATAAATAAAGCACACAACACTGAGCAATTATTCCATTTCGTCCCACCTCCCACTGTTCCCTCCCTCTCTCAACGCCTGCCCCCCCATCTCTCCTCTCATTAGAGCAGAGTAAATTTCAATGTCACTTAAAGTCACAGCTGTAATTTATTGGCTCCTTAATACTGATGGACAAAGGTCGTGAGCGATGCTGTGAGGCGTTCTATCAGGTTTATCTGTGCAGGTCATTAACCTTGACCTGGCGTAAATGCACTTCAGTCCAGGAGAGCTTCCCCCATATCACACGTTTCTCTTTTTTTTAATGCCCCCAAGAAGTTCTTCCTCGCGACAGCCACTCCACTGCCCCCAGCGCTCAAGTGCTTTAAACTTGCCTTAATTGTCATATGGCAGCCAACGCAGCTTTCTTAATTGATCTGACCTTTCACAGCGCTCTCTAATTTTCAATCCCGGTTTCATTGTTCCATCTGGCACTTTTAAAACGACATCTGGCTGACTGTACTTTAGCCGGTGATCTCTGTACAGTTATTTTTAAACTTAATGTATGCTTCAGCAGATGTTGGTTTTTATAGATGAGGAGCTAAACGGCGCTCCTGTTCAGACAGTGTCTGTGTAACACTTCCACCTCAGCCATTCAAATATTGACAATGTGGAATTACTGTACAGGTCATTTTGCTGGCGAACCTGCAGATATTACTGCATGTAAGTACTAAGTACAGTGGAGCCTATTGGCTATTAATTCTGTCTCCTGTAAACATAATGAATACAATATCAGCATTCCTGTTCTGAAGGCAAAACATTTTTTTTTTTTTTTTTTTTTACAAACAATTAGTCAATTAAACAATTATTTCTTCTTTTTTGTTTACAATTATGACTAAATATTCTGTGACAAAAAAGAGTGAATTGTAAGTGAAAGTAAGTGAATTGTGTGTCCCATAGGGTATCCATGAGCACAGATCTAAAAAATGTCTATAAAAGGTCTAAAAGTAGATTAGAGGTTGATTTAGACATCTAATCAACGTCTAATCTAAGATTAGACCCCTAAAAAACTTTTAGATGTCTTCTAGACACTTGTGCTCAGTCAGTAGGTAGATACCCTCACAAAACATGCAGTAATTCTGTTCTCTACACTGCCTCCCCCTGTCCAGCCAGGGCACCTGATGGAGGGGACATGAACTGGTTGGAATAACGTGTTCCTTCCAAGCGCTACGTCCAACCAGGGAAACTCCCCCCAGTCAGGTGAAAAGAAGGCAGCTTGGACTCCTCATACATTGAACGATGCCAGTCCGCTGCCTCCCCAGGTTGGTGGAGGGTGTGTAGAGCCCAGGATCACAAAAAAATGGGATACAAAATTGTGGGATAAAAATTAAATTAGAGAATTGAGAGAACTGAGAATTGTAAAGATTCTAGACTACTTAACTAGATAGAATCTAGTGGCTCCCAAACCTTTCGGGTCAAGATTCAAAAAGAGAAATTAGATGTTTGCCTGGGACCCAAATTAGTGAATATCTGACAGCGCATGGGTTCAAGTCCTGTTCATGACAAACTTTGCTGTATGTCTCTCATCCTTGTTTCGTGTTTGTCTCCGCTTTTTAAATGTCGGAAAACAAATTTGGATTTTTGCTCATGCCCTGACCCACAAATGGGTGAAACCCTGACACACTCTTTGAGAAACAGTTAACTAGAGTCACTGAATAAGTCATTTGGATAGTTAAGATATTACTTCTTCTATATCAGGATCACACAGAGCAAAATTGTTACTGTATTTCTTTTAGAGTTTCCATGTCCTCCCAATGGTCTGATTAGAAAGGCGTTCTGGGATGTAATGCTGGTTGAGGGATCTCTGCTGCCATAGGCATTTGTACCCTTAGTTCTCTCTCTCTCCATAACTCTAACCTCCAACCATTTGCACTCCATCATATCTATCAGCCTTCCCCCTCTCAAATCAAAATGGTTAGGCCTATGCAAAAGATGAGGAGACAAGTGGGTCCGGTTGACGCGCTCTATCTCACGCGGTCGGCGACGTGTTGTCGATTTTTACAGCGGCTGCTTAAAAAACTTCATTTTCTGCTATGACATTTTCCAATAGATAAATTTCCTATGGCCTGTATTTTCATAGGCAAGTGCTCGGAGATGGCCAGTACCTGCAGGGTGTTAAATTAGTGCCATATAATTGACTGATTAAACGCTTATTGATTGCTGAGATCCGGATGATGGAGACAGGAGATGTGGATACTCTTGCCCTTGCAGTTTATACTGTCCTCTGTCCATGAGGCAGCATAATACACGGTGGGAATGGGAAACTGATCTCCTAACAAAAACCCTGCTTAGCACCACATTTTGAAGGACTGAGGGCAATAATCTGCGGTTGGAATTTTATCAGGCGAGATAAAATTAATCAGGTTTTTAAACGCTCAGCTAATCGCGTAGAACTTTTTTTTTCACTCCTCTTTTCTTGAATCGGAAGGCCTGTGTGTTAATCAATGCCAATTTTCCCCAAGCCGAATGTATTGTTATGTACAATATTCTGTTCCATTTGCTATCCAAATAGGGCAGCGGTTGAACGTCTCGCAGGGCTTTGCAGGACACAGGAATTGACATGCGGCAGCCTCAAGGTCAGAGCCGACCATGCTCCCCTGCAAAGCCTGCAGCAACTGATAGACACGTCTTTCCTCCTGAGCCCCGTCGGAGCAAGCACACCGCAGAACATCTGTTCACAAACAGCCCTGATGGAGCCGTCCTGACACCGGCCACACGCCCCACTCGCCCGCACCTCCGAAACCCACCCAATTCCCCAGCTGGGGCCAGATGGCGGCCCGCGCCGCAGCCACCTCCAGAACAAATCAAGAGGCAGGCTAGCCTTTAGGTACCGCCCCAGGCTCGCCTGTGCCACTCACCACTGACCACCCTCTGGTGGCTTCCAATGTTCCCTTCTGTCAAAAGACAAATTGTCCAACAGACTGCTCTTTTATGAATTCACCCCGCGGTCCATTTCTCAAAAGAGGTTAAGGAAAATCCTTGGCCCGCCGTGCTGCTCAACTTTGAGACAGAACTCTGCTCTCTGAAAAAGTTGGGAGACCTGGAGATAGGGCAAAATATTAAACAGAGGGTTTATTTCTGGTTTGGCCACAACTACTGGTGGATAGGTGTGACAAGGCTGAGCATAGCGCCAGAAAAAAACAAAACAAAACACACACACACACACACACACACACACACACACACACACACACACACACACACACACACACACACACACACACACACACACACACACACACACACTTAAAACAGCTGGAATACTGGATCGCAACTTGTACAACTGTGTTTTTGGAAACACCTCTAGATCATGCACTATGTATGTATACACTGCACATCATGTGGTTCAGTGAGAATTAAATAGAGCACATCGGAGAACAATTTCCCAAATTTACCAGACAATCTGAAGTGGTACCTTAATGACTGGAAAATTAAATTAAGACTATATATTTCCACCTCCTGACAAATATTTATTTTGTGTCAGTTTGGGAAACTGAACCTCGAATTTGAAAAAACATAAACACAGATGACAGAGGTTAACCACTAAGGCTGCTTCAATTTCTTGTGCAATTATCCCTCACACACACACACGCACGCACGCACGCACGCACACGCACGCACACACACACACACACACACACACACACACACACGCACGCACGCACGCACACACACACGCACACACACACGCACACACACACACACACGCACACACACACACACACACACGCACACACACACACACACGCACACACACACGCACATACACACATGCATATGCGCACGCACGCACGTGCACACACACCCCACACCCCGTTACCTCCCGAGTCCCGAACTAGCTAACCCTCACCCCAACACACACACATACATGGAATGGCCTCTGGATCTTCCATATACTGTATAGCGCATAAGCGTGTATGGCTGAAAGGGGAGATGTCATGTATACCATGTATACTATCATATGCTCATATACAGTATTGAAAATATAACCATGGTGCCACAATGAGCCATTTTATGTCACATACATCACCACAGTTTGGGAATCCCTGGCTTAGAGACAGCCTAGTTTTCACTAGGTCTCTACTACAGTCACTAGTAGAGGTAGTCTATATTACAGCTGCTAGTAGAGGTAGTCTCTAATATAGTCACTAGGCCCATAGGTAGTCTCTATGGTTGCTAGTAGAGGTAGTTTCTATTACAGTCGCTATAGAGGTAGGAAAACATACTGTTTTGTCCAGCCACTTTTCAAGCAGCTGGCAAAAGGTCTTCTGAGCCTAGAACTGGATCATGTGGTCAGTGGCATAGTAGAAAGGTGTACTTTGCAGGACAAAGACCACATATGACCACATACCCCCAAGCTCTATACCTGCAATTCTAAGGTCAGCCCTAAGGTATATTTATGTTCAATGTTGAGCACTATTCCCTTTTATGTTGCCACATGAAGGATTGGTGTACTGCTCTGTGTTGTATCACACAAAGAAAAGAGCATTTGAATTCTTCATGTCACCACACATATCAGTCATGAATAAACAGTCATGATGCATCTTCACCATTTCATGATTTCATAGTGCTTACATGACAGTCTCAGATTCCCCTTTACTTTCCAGTGGTAAATCTGTTTGACACGGTTATTTATGGAAACAAATGTGCATCACTCGCACTTACAGATACTTGAACATGCACTCTATGAAACGCCATTGTGGGCATACAGTAGGCAAACATTAGGCAAAAATAAGCCAACACATCAGCTCATTATGTGTCACAAGACTAAGAACGCCATACTGTACCATTGTGAGCTTGTCGTGCAGGCATTTCTGTATAGGGTTTAAGTGGCACATTTATATTGTTTTGTTCGGTAACCAGATACTACTTTTTCATTCGGGTCACGCTTAGCAGTAATCGATTTCGATGCACGTCATTATTTGGCAGCTATATAGTACATGTCAAACAGATCAGATTTTCTTTCACAAACTCCTTCACACTACAAGATATACAAGCGCTTATGTGCATGTAGCTAATGGAATATTTACATAATGTATAATGGATACCGCAGCCTTTTTGCAGTGCCAAATGTTTGGCTTTACTTTCCACTTCACATTTACCACCACCAGTGCTGCAGTTTCACTTTAATCAGGAACTGAAATGTGATTAAAATTAGGAATACCTGGCTTAAACCATGTGTTTTACGCCACTTTACATGAATCATAAATAATCTTTGAAGCACGAGTTTGACCGTAATTATAATAATGTTATTAGCCGACATTACAATGTTACAATTAGAATCATGGCATTTGGCATACATTCTCTTGCAGAGCAGGAGTAAAGTGGCACAAATCGACCAACACCAGTGTGACCAATGTGAAGTCAATGGAGTGCTATAAGAAAACATTTAAGTTGGCATCCTATCAGAGAGATGACTGCAAAACAAATAATGTTTGTGAGAGGGCAATAGGGGGATCACTAAATAACATTGTGCATAGGCGGTCGGCATTTATCAAACAAAACGCCTTCTGCTAGATCAAACAGCCGCCTCTCGGCACCATCCAGAGCCCCGGCCTCCTTCTTGACCCACACCAAGCTTTCTGGAAAACATTTGTACAAATATTTACGCCAATTATGTATCAAATATCAAGCCCAGAGGTGTTATTAAACAGCATTACTAAAAAGCCCTCACCAGTGTACTTAATGAGGGCGATACACCCAAATATATGGTCAGCTGTTGCATCACCCCCCAGACTGACTTTTGGACAACGTCCACTGAAATATGAAAGAATCCTTGTCTGCGGTTTCCGGGGCAACACTTCCCAAGTCTGTTTACAGTAACACTAGAAGCCCCTCCAGTTACACTGCAACCAGAGCAGCACTTGACCGTGTGATGTGCTGCTTATTGAGAGAGCAAGGGGAAAAAACATCTTGAAGTAAGCAGTCCCCCTGTGGTGTAAGATCTCCACCAAATTGCACTTGTGTTATTCATTGAGATTACGCTAATTAAAGCCATGCTTCACCAATGGAGGGGGGTTTGCGGGAATGGAGGAGAGAGGGGTGGTGGAGGGTTGGAGTACATACATGCTTAATGGTGCAAAGAATCTCTCTACCTGACCGGGGGTGATCCCACCACAGGTATGTGCACCGCACTGCCAACAGCACTGTGTCGGCCAAACTGTAATTTAGCACTCTCTTCCACGAGTGTTTACACTGCACTCTGACCGATTTTAATGTGCATGTGCTGATTTTTTAACATGCCGCATTGCATTTACATAAAGAAAGCAAATTTGTGGTGTTTGCGAGCGGGGGAGAATATAATGCAAAACGGTGAACTGTGAACCCTTTTGAGCGGCACATTTTTTTCAGACGAGGCCCCCCCCCCCGCCAGGACCGCAGCCAGCGGTAGTGAGAGCTGCTCCCCACAGACAGACATGAGTGCTGTGGCCCACTCACTGTCAGAAGAAAGGAAGTCAAGGCGCTGGAGGATGGGGTGGGTGGAGTGGAGGAGAGGAGGGTTGTGGGGGGTGGGTGTGGGGGGGAATACTCTGCCCTCAATCCCACATGAGCTCACTGGTCCAGGAGAGTATATCAGGCAAAAGTAGCGTGATCATTAAATGCCCATGCCGCAAATCTTTTTAATTATTCTCCTTCCTCCCTAGCCTTTTAATGAGAGGAGTATCCACAGATAATGCGGGTAATTGGACAATGGGCTTCACTCATTCAATTATTGACCACTGAATCTGCTAAAGAATGGATGCGCAATTCTCATCTTATTCTCAGACGAAGGCTCCAGGGCTTAATCATCTGTACCTAGGTAAAAGCCAAGGCTGGTCCCAGCGGTGCCGTGTACTGTATATTGTTTAAATGAACAGTTCTGGGCATTGTTTAAAAAAAGAAGGGAATATTACACTGTAATGTGTTTGAAACACTTGGGGATTGGGGCTACATACTTGGGACAGAGCCATAAAATCTAATAAAATATACTGATGTACTAGTCTTTGTGCATTAATACCTCACACTGGCATGGTGCCTACTCAGTACAAACGATGCAAGTTAGGAACGAAGCTTGTTGGGAATAATAACGTCAGTTGTTGTTGAAGTTGCACACTGCACAGGCACGCAGCATGCATAAAGCTGACTGATGTGGAGAGTTTTCTATTTTGAATGATGGTGTTGGTTTAGCAGTGCGGCAATTGTAGTTAGTTAGTGTTTCAAATAATTTTAAATATGAGCATTTTAATTTGAAATATCTTTGAAAATGGGTTGTTTTGCATGACATGTTTGGTGGGGCAGTCTGGGCATTTAGGGGGTATTGAAACCCCCCCCCCCCCCATGCCCATGCCTAGATCCAGCCCTTTGCACTTTGTTAGGCAATATCTATTGTGCCCATTGTCAGAGTACCCACTGTATAGAGAAAACAGCCAGCAAAGCACACAGTACATGTGATTTTATTTACCTCTCCGTGGACAGTAACAGACTCACTTTAAGACTTTAACCCAACAAGTCTTCTGAAATCGATCACCTGGACATCCGGGTATCTTCTTATATGCCAGTATGTACCGTATGGACAATTGCAGATGGACGTCATGACAGGCACCAAGCCAAAATAATGCATAGTCTCTATCAGAAGAGCCACTGGACTGGCACTGGGTGATCACAAACTGAGCAGCTGGCTGTTAACTTAAATGGTTAAGTGTATTAGAGTGACTGTTCAATAGAAGTTAATGGCTAATGCAGTCTTTACGAAACTCTATCATGATTGGCCCACTCCCTCCAATAAGGTGCCGAAGAAAGTTGTATTCATGAAGAAAGACAGCGATTCTCAGTTCCCTCTGTGCCAAGGCGCTCTTACTGTTACCAATGCTTGCGAGTGGCAGAGTAAACATTCTGGCTCTGCTAAAAAAAGACGATTGTTTCCCCCCTCCCATCTGGACCCCCACTTAATGCTCAATTGAAAAACGCCAGTCCCTCGATGGAGGACTTCTCCAGTCTGAGTGATTTTTAAACCTGAAGGCAAAATCTACAAACCACAGCGAAAAACCCAAGAGAGTGGGAGAATTCCCCCCCTGATCATCCAATTTGGCTGATAGCAGTGTGTAGAATAAAAGCATGGAGCAAAAAAAAGAAAGAAAGAAAAAAAAAAGATCTCCCAGGAATCCTCCATCACCCTCCGTCGGTGTAAGGAGAAGGAAAAAAAAGAAGACGCAGAAAAAAACGAGGCCCACGCTGATCCAGCGCATTAATCATGAGCAGACAAACAGCATGTTGTGTCTGTTGGTAATTGTGACTCTCAACCATACTTAGCCTATAGCTACTCTCAACATGAGCTGATAAACCACTCTATTACCACAGCACAATGTAGGACACGTTCTGTCAATGGTAGCGGTTGAGAGCAAAGACTTTCCTCCAGCAATGGCACAAAAAAGGCTGTTTATCTGCACCCAGTAATGGAATAACACACTTTCCAAAGAGAAGAAGCAAAGATATACATATTTTTCCCATTGTACTCTATTAAACTAGTATGAGGGAACTGGTAGAAATGTATTCAGCCATTCTTTCTTTTACAGAGGATCTTCGTAATTGTGACACTGACATTTAACTCTGAGTGTAAACATGTACTTGTGCTGCATATTATGCACTACTAGAAAGCAGGGAGCTTTCCAGTGCTGTACACACACACACACACACACACACACACACCCACACACACACACACACACACACACACACACACACACACACACACACACACACACACACACACACACACACACACACACACACGTACGTTAACAACCAGGCCCTGTAAAATTCACACCTCCAGCTAGAATCATTATCATAATTGTTAGGGAAAAAAAGCAGTACCCGAGTTTTAATTGCAATACCATTAATTTCCAATTTGAATGATTTCCTTGCACAGACAATTTCATTTCCAAATTGACATTCACACCCAAATGATTTCATATAAACACACTGATAAAAAATAATAATATCTCAAGGGCCAAATAGCACACGAGGGTGGAAAAACGATATCTATATGGTTTAGAGGCAGGCAGGCTGTATCAAGAATTACTCATGGTTACTCTTCCCAAGCTTTTAAAACAAATACGCCCTTCAACTCAGTTATCTTCTCGGCAGTGCAAATAAACTAAGCTTGACTTATTCCTTTTTTTCCAGATAAAAAGACCAGTCGTTGGGGCATAATGGTCAGGGCCACCGAAATGAAATAATAAACCATTCATTAAATCAACGGCAGAAGCGGTAACTTTTCTAATAAAGATTCCTGAAAGTCTAATTAATAGCAGTCGTTAGCGCTCGTTTAAAACTTATCGATTTAAACATAACAATATGTTAAAATAATGTATCCTGCAACAGTCATATGTTCCCCCCTGGCTGGGGCCTTTCCCCTGCACCACATTGTAATCAACAGATTGTTAGACATGCATTTTCCAGGCCACTGACAAAAGGCTGATATATGGGGTCGAGGAGAGCATTCGTAATCCATCCATCGCCGCAATTTATTATCTTATTTTAATTGTATACACAAACATTGAGGTGATTTAGATGACACGGTGGAAAGATGAAATCCGTTTATATTAAAAGGGTTGCTCACCCCTGGAGCCCGCTGCCAGCAACACCTTTCAATGGCTGCTTTTAACAACATGGTTATTGTTTTATTGATCAGGGTTTTATTGCAGATTTGACACCCATGTTATGTGTTAATCGAACCGCATATAATTTTTTGACACATATTTTACGAGATTACGACTGCAATTAATTTAATAACTATTATTTTTTCGGTGATTTCAGTCTTAACGAGGTTTGTGGGAAGAGTGCTCCATTCGTCTTGGGTCCGTGTTGTCACTCATGCACTCTCCGGCATGGTGGCGCAGTCTGTGACCTTAATGGAAGCACCACGGAAATGGCCAATCGAGCAGCGTCCGCGCAAAGGGCTCTCAGCACATTGCAGTGCCTCTCTCTTTTGTTCTGGGGAAGTGATATCACTATTAAGGAAGCCATTCATAGCCATATAATTCCTCCTTTCTACACTTAAATGCTCCAAGCTTATGAGAAAATTATACGACTCAGCCTCAGCGTTATATTGTGGATGTATCATTTTTCAGGGAATGTACACTTAACGTGGAAGGAGAAAAAAAGATTTTCTGTGAGGAAAAGAACGATTAATATCCTTTTTTAAAACACAAATTATGCTACACTGGCTTTGTCCAGTAAGTAAATCAGAAAAGCATGCCGAACCTTAGATGATGTATTGGCAGTTAAATCAGACTATACGGGACAGCGAACATATCCGGTGTGTCATACCGAGAGAACACAATCACACACGCACGCACACGCGCGCACACACACACACACACACACACACACACAGACCCACACGCCGCGTGCGTCTATTTGAGGCAGACTAAAAGTAAAAGGCCAGTATTGGTCAATAGCCTCAGTCTGTTTCTTTTCATCTCCGAATAACGGCACATCTGCTGAACGTGGCACAATTTATCTATCAGAAGAATTATTAATTAATAGTTCATCTCATCCTGCATAATTGAGGACAGATCTGGAACACCATTAGCTGTGATAATAAAGAGAGGGATACCTCCCGCCCACCTGAGCATGAGGGAGAAGCCTTCCACTCTTGGTTCTTTGTGGCCTTGTCAGCAAATGTATTCTTTTTACACTGAGCAGTAGTTAACAACTTATAGGTCTGTCAAACCAATTTAATTCTTTTTAAATCTTCATAGCAATTATCTTTTTGCATAATCAGTTTCAGGACCTTGGGGGTCTACTGGGCCTTGGTAACGTCTTTAAAATAATTGTTCAGATAGTCATTTTCAAGTTTTGTGCGAAATTGCTTAATAATCAGATCCCAAAGTCAATATTTGGCTAAGGAACTAAGTTGTAGATGAGAAAGACTTCATGGAAGTCCAACATTAGCGGGGGGAATGGCTAAAAATACATCTGTAGTGTGATCGTGTGTGCGCGCGTGTGTGCACGCATGCGTGCATGCGTGTACACTACAGTATACACACTGTCGATCAATGAGTGTACACATTTGCAGTCCTACAGGTTTTTGTAGATTATTAGGTTTCTGTAGATTACTTGTCATCAAAAACAATCCAAAATCCAAGCATAATGCTGTGAAACATTAACATCTATTGGAGATCTAAATACATGGTGCTTTTCTGCTTTGAGCAACTGAAAGATATCCAAATTAGTGAGTGAATGAGGCTCAATTTCAGATTTGTCCCAATTAACCTTGTAATAAGACGTACAGTATCTGTGTCTTTATTAGCGATGGTAATGAGAAAGATAAATTGACAGTGTGTAAAAACAGAGGTGGCATATCAATGACTGGCCCGCTCCATTCCAGACAGCTATTCTCTGATGTACTCCGGTATGCCAGGACAAACGCTGCCCAGCCACCATCCGTGATCCCTAACAGCAAGGACAAATAAGAGAAAATACAGGTCTGGCCCACTGCTCCCCTTGACTCCTAAAGTATATATGAATCACTAAGCTTATTATCACTCTGACACAGCAAGTAGTGCTTCTTTATGAACACTACTTAAGGAGCATCTCATAATGTGCACTGACTAAACCCAATCATAATCCGTCTCTCGCAATAACAACAAGACAATACTTTACAGAAAATGTCTGATGTCATATCATCATTACACTAATAGCAAAAAGCCTGGGCTACTCTTAGCCCCACCCAATTAGTCATTTTAAACTGCTTATTGGTGAGAAAGCATTCATGATCAATTCAAGCATTTAGCCTGTGGAGCATGGCTTGACTAAGTCATTGCCAACATTGATTATCTGTTGGGGAGAAAATGTGTCCATAATTACTATTTCACTCATGTGTGTGAGGCCCGGGAAGACATTTTTCTATAAATACATGAGTATTTATAGAAATATGTTGCACCTAAATCATATTTGCATTCACAACAACACACCAATTAACATCACGGTTGAAGTCATTTTCAGTCGCTTACTAGCAAAACAGTAACATCCCATACTTACTGAACCTAAACCCAGTTTTTATTCATGACAAGCGGACTGTTTTGTATTTTGATTATTCGCCTAAAGTTCCATTATTTGAATGCTAGTGTTGATTTTCTCCATCAATCCTGTCAGCTATGCAAACTAAATAGAGAATATTGACTGAGTATAAGTGAAACAGATTGCCTAAACCCAAACAGAACTTCTGAAAGCAATACAGCCAAAATGTTAATAGAAAAAAAAATCTATTTAGCCTTTTAGTGGGTTGAATAACTTCAAGGCTTTTTACGAAGGTCCCATGGATCATCAGGATGTCCCAGGTGACCATCGCCTTAGGAAACACACACTTCCTCTGCCGTTGAGAGAATCCCCAGTTGGTTTAAGTCATATACTGTTAGACGCCAAAGAATCCAATTTACCCCCATTCCCACACTTCTTTGATTTCCTTTTTTTTGTAAGGTCATTTATCTACAATCTTAATTTGGAAATGGTGATTTCGCTTCTCAATGTCAACCTGCAGGAGTTTCTATGTGCTTCCATGGCGACGTCGCTGTCATGAAGGTATAGGCAGCAGGTGGTGTCCTCAAATAATGTTGAAGGAATTGAATATGACAGACATGTCCAATTACAGACAAATGACAGCACTGCTTAATGGGTTGGATGGAGACAGTCCCCAAAGAACACAAGGTGATTTCTACTTCTATCATAACGCTCAGAGGAGGAACTTTCTCTCTGGGAGTTATGGGTTATGATAAAGAAATACTGTATTTTTGGATACAAGGTGGTATAGGTCACTCAGTGGATCAGTATACTCCAGATGCCCCTGGTCAAATATTGCCAAACAAGTTGATTGCATCAACATTTTCGCCAACATTCCCAGAAATGGCAAAAAGTAAATACAGAAGAAAAGTCTCTCAACTACTATATATGGATAGCCATATATATTGTTTTTGTTTTGTAATCACTTATCAATACAGATTTGTATTGATTTTAATAATATAAACAATTCAACATCTCAAAACAATTATTGAAATATCGTGCTATGATCTATGAGCAGTTCACCCCCCTCAAAATAATGTTTTGGAAGAATAGAATAGAAGGTTTTTGTTTTAACATCCCTTTACGGTGAATGAAGAATCAAAGGGCCAAGATGAACAGCAGCAAAACCATGTAAAATATCTGGATATAGTCCCAGGTCACTACGATAGAGGTCCGGGCACCTAGGCACAGTGTGTCAGGGGTTCGAATACAGACCTTGACGGCCTTTGCTGCATGTCACTCACTGCCTATCACTGTATCCCTCAATTTACTTGACTTCATTTTTTAGATTCTTTGTTTACTGTATAGCATATTCTCTTTATATTCATCACAGGGTGAGTAAATGATAGATCTAGATAGGGTGTCCTACTCCTTCAATCAAGTATGACAATGATTTGTCATCATGTCCATAAAACATGTTTATTTCCGTAATAGTTTAGGAAAATGACAATCAAACTATGTCACCACCAGGGTGACTCCATCATTAATTATTTACAAAGGAAAAAGATATCTCTAACATTGAACTATGATATCAGGCCTCGCCTTCTGTCTTCGCCTCAGCCTCTCTCTCAAGGTGACATGGAAGTCTGCTACTCTTATCATTGATGCCCCACTATGACACTTAAGTCTCCACGGGCCTCATTAGAGGGCACGCCTCTCTCTACACCAGCAGCACGTTCAGCAAACTACGGCATTAGACAACCCCCACAAGATCATCAACAACGCTGCCCACTCCAACATGCCTATGAAACACCTGCCAAGACCAGAGACACACACAATGCTTGATCAAGGGGCACTGGCCTCAGTGAGTCCCTGGGCACTGACCAGTGGCTGGTGTACTCACACCAAGTGCAATCTCCAAATTTCGACTAATGTTCTCGAAGCTTTTTATCCAGTCCAAATTTATCTTAACGTTATAATATTAAATTATTAACTTGTTCTTTGTTAGGTCTTTGTTATTAAATTCTATACTTACAATAAGACATAAAACAAAGTGTGGTTTTCACTGAATAAGAATCTGTACAGGACTTATAGGCAAGTAAGCATCAATAATAACATAGGTCTGACTCAGAGAGTTTTCTATTTTCAAGGATGAAATGGTGTGGGTTTAGTGTTTGTTTCAAATGTTTCAAATCATTTCAAATATAAGCGCTTTAATTTGAATTTCTTTGAAATTTGGGTTGTTTGCATGCCATCATGTTTGGTGGGGCAGTCAGGGCATTTACGCCCCCCCCCCCCATACCCATGCCTAGATACGGCCCTGTCTGGCTGGCACTGCCTGTGCCTAAAAAAGCTCCACATGCAGGCCTATGATCCTTGCAGTCCTTTGGAATGAGGAACAAGATGGCTAAAGAACGTCACCACAGGGTTAAAAGCGGTGTACAAATGCACAGGAGGACAGAGGTGCACTGTTTACTACTGTAATTAATGGAGTTGATGGTAAGAGCAGTGGAGGGGTCAGCATGCTGTCACTCAGACATACTGTAGTTTGTATCTGAACCTGATCTGGGTCCAGCAGTCAGGTCTACATTAACCAAAGCTCTAATGGGGTGCCATGTCAGACATTGTGACTTTTTTGCACACAAATGCATGTAAGTACACACAGCTCATTTTTTATTTTACTGGGAGCAAGCACATTTCCATCACAGCCAAATTAACTACAGTATGTCACCTGCAGCACCTCACTAATGCTGATTGACATTTACCAATGGAAGAAAAACAGCTGTCACTATCTGGGCCAACACAAAATTGGTTATGACAGCTGTTTTGAGTATCTTTGAGAATTTAATACTCAAAAGAGGAGAAACATACTGCAGTTATATCATGAGTGATGCCCAATTTCACAATAGATCTGTTATACTGTAAGGGTTAAGTATCTTGGTTGGATGGATGGATGGATGGATGGATGGACAGATAAATATACCGGTACATATCGATATCACAAAGTCAAAGTCGTCAGATTAGTCACTCACGAAATTAGTTCTCCGCTTTTGACCCATCTCTTGGAGCGGTGAGCTGCAGCGTGCACCGCACTCGGGAATCATTAGTTGATTTGACCCCCAATCCATCCCTTTGATGCTGAGTGCCAAGCAGGGAGGCATTGGGTCCCATTTTTACAGTCTTTGGTATGACCCGGCCGGGAATCGAACCCCGGCCTCCCAGTTCCAGGGCGGACACTCTAACCACAAGGCCACTGTTCTGGTCACAGATGGCGGAGGAAATCATGCAAATCACCTACCTGTACAATGGGATCAATGAGGGGTTCAGCATCTTGCTCAAGGACACTTCATCACTCTGGGGGAGCCTGGGATCGAACTGGAAACCTCATGGTTGACATCCGGAATTCCCGATGCTCTACCGGCCAGTTTACCCCGAGCCACTGCACATAACCAATGGACAGGGGGTTATGAATAATGAATATCAATTATCCTGACTGATATCGGCCATATCGGTGGATCCCCACTGATACGACCCCTGTCATAGCTTGTCTGGTATCAAGCCAGTCAGATGAACAGTTGTCCACAACCACTGATTTGTCCAATATTCTCAAATGCATATAACAAAGATCCGGTTGTCTGAACTTAACGATTAGACTGCTACTATTGTACAATGACATTGGGGCATCATGTATATCATGCACTGTATATATCCATATGTATCGTAGTTAGTGAGATAAAGGCACATAGAAAAGCTGGGTATTAAATGGACACCAACTGCGGTGCTCTGACAATGGCTCTACTTTATTTGGGCAAAGAAATTCTCTGGTACTTCTTTCTCTGGAGAAGTTATATTTACACTGCATAGTGGGAGACCAGCAGATAAATACTCTCACATCTTAATTTTTCAATTAGCATGCCTCTTGTTCTCTAAACATATGCAAACACAGCAGGGTGTCTTTTAAAATGCGACTCTGGTGTTCAACCTAATTAGAGTAGATTGGCCTGCTTGTGCACAGAGAAATTGGAATGCAGCTCAGTATGTGTCTCACACCGTATCTCACCCTAACCAACAGAACTGTTTTCACTCACAAGCTTGAAGTAGGGTGTGAGTGTGTGTGTGTGTGTGTGTGTGTGTGTGTGTGTGTGTGTGTGTGTGTGTGTGTGTGTGTGTGTGTGTGTGTGTGTGTGTGTGTGTGTGTGTGTGTGTGTGTGTGTGTGTGTGTTTGCGCGCGTGACATGTGTGCATGTGTTGGACCTTGCCGTGTTGACTAGGTCCAGTGATGGAAAAAGTACTTGCATGTGTTATTCAATGAATGATATCATTACTACCATGTAAAACTACTCTGGACATTAACGTTACAATTAAATGTCTGAAATTCTTAATGTTCTGTATGAAAGCAGTGGGTTCAAAATGTAGGCCTACTTAAACTAAAAAAGTACAAAGCACTCACTGTGCATAATGTCCTATTTCATGTTTTCAAATGTCTAAAAATATTTTTGAGAAATCTACAAGCTCACAATGAGTTGCTTTCAGATTAGATGTAGGACAGGCTGGAGTTAGCCTGGCTAATATTAAAGCCATAGTTATTATATATAGGCCTATAGTAGTTGCAACTGTATCAATGACTGTCAGAATCCTAGGGTGGGAGTTTTGCTCTGATTTTGGAGAAATATCATGTAGTTGTGGTGGTCATTTTTTGGGGGGTCTCTATGAATCTACTAAAACCCCGAACTGTTGACCTATTTCTAAAATATTAGCACATCCTGTGTTCATTTTGACCCATCTACCTGTATATACAAGGAACTATGTTTTTGTGCCCATATCACTACGCCCCAAAAAGTAGTTCCATAGGGGGGTTAAAATGGATAATATTTTAGAAATAATTCGACAACAGTACTTTAATTCGACAACAGTACTTGATGTTAGTTTTTTGGATTCATTTACTTTTTCTGGGTGGCCCCAGGGACCCTAACGGGTCCATTTGGTCCCATTTGTATACTCTAAGAAAAATAGGACCTAAAAGAGAAATCATTAAAGGTAGGGGAAGTGATTTGAAATGCATGGTGTAGTACCAGCCTGGTGCACTAGGGGCCCCCAAAAGTAGCTACACTATGTGAACCTGCTGCTCTCTCCTGATTGGAGGAGAATTGTGGTGACCTGGGGAACTTTTATTAGCTCCTCTGCTAACGTGGGGGAGGGGGAAACTCCATATGTGGTTTCCACACCTTATAATAGAGCATTTTAACAGAAAAAATATATTTTTGGGTGATATCTGACAAAAGTGAAATCACTTCCCCTACAAGAGAAATCTTTAACCTGGTGAAACACAACATGATGATGTCATCAAGTCGTCACCAAGACCTACATTTCTAGGAAACACAGAAAGGGGGAACGTTTTTATTATGTCCACACAACACCTCTAAGGTGTATTAATGGCACAATAAAATGTTGAAAATGGCTGCCTGGAATTCCCCTTTAAGTACAATAACTAAATGTACCTACCTTATACTTTCCAGAACTGTCACGGACGTGTAAACTAAAACATTTACCTGCCAACTATAGTCAGAGTCAGAGTGGTCTTCTTCTGCATTATTCATGTGACTAAATGACGTGCAGAGTGGACAAGGTGAGTTCATCGTGCGCACGGAGCTGGAACTGGGAACATAATAGCATACTGTAGCTGCTAATGTGTTGATACAACTTGATCAACAACAACGTACGTATTCTTGCTAACGTCAACGGAACAACAGCTAGGACGGATGCTGGGTCGGGTGGGCAGCAGGCCAAATGGAAGCTTACGGATGGACGGTGCTGCTGCTGTAGTAGTCTACCTGAAACACAGTCAGAGTCCAGGAGGCTTGGGAGGTAGATGGACACTTCCACGGCGAAATGCAGCAGACTGACTGAGGTAAACTATGCATGTTGTTGTTGCATTGAGCCATTCGGTTGTTGTCGGTGGTCTCCTCCTAGTCCAGTGGTTTTCAACCTTTTTGATCCCAGGGCCCACTATTTATTCAGCATTTGAGCACCATTTGAAGACATTTTCATCCCACAGACCCCAAAACGAAAGATTTATTTTGTTTTTGTCCACAATACCAGGCTGGATTTCGGGAAACAAAACTGGAAACATACAGCTCAAAAAATGACCATTCTCCTACATTTTCTAATAGTTTGTACTTGGGGTAATTCG
Source organism: Benthosema pterotum (assembly GCA_039105355.1). NCBI lineage: Eukaryota > Metazoa > Chordata > Actinopteri > Myctophiformes > Myctophidae > Benthosema > Benthosema pterotum. The sequence goes on along the minus strand of CM076971.1, from coordinate 31,569,913 downwards.
GAATGATGGATATTTTAACTCTTGAGAGTTCATTTCTACACTCTTAAAGAGTTACTTCTGGTTAACCAACTTTCCATCATTTAACTGGGGACTATCTGGAACCCTCTCAAGGACCACTGGTGGTCCCCGGCCCGGACCACTGGTTGAAAACCACTGTCCTGGTCTACAGTCACAGTAGTCAGACTAGAGATCTCCTTTTGCTGGAATGAACAATTACAGGTGGCTTACTTAAACCATTTTGATATCAATCCAGGCAGGCCCATAAAATTGCAAGGTGAGGTGTAGTCTCTCAGAACAACTTTTTTTTTTTTATCCAAAATTCCTTGCTGTAGTTAGGAGCAATAACAGGCAATTGTTGATAAAAATAACTTTTTAACTTGTTCTAATTGTGCAGATTCTTAAATAATAAGTAAAGATGTTTAACAAAAGCTTAACTCCTGGGGTGTAAAATTAAACTAAACAGATCTGTAATGATCCATTTGGTTACATGTTAGTCTTTAGAGAGGTAAAGATCTGTAAGGGTTACTTGGTAACCCAGGTTCTCTGAGTGGAGAGACTGGCTCTCCACTACATATTATTCAATATGTATTGAATAATATGTAGTGGAGAGCCAGTCTCGAACACGATAGAGATCTGTAAGGGTGCATTTAATTACCCTAATCCTAACTCCATCATTTAGCTGTGGACCACCTGGACCACTGGTGGTCCCAGGACCTCTGACTGAAAACTGGCCTTTGGCACAGTACAGTACATGCTTGACAATTGTTATTTGTGTTTGCATTGTATTATTAGCCTATATTGTCAAGTGTGGGGGGAAAAAAAGATAGTAGACTATGTTTGATGATTTGTTTACTTCAGGAATAAGATTTTATTTAGACTAGCTTGTGTGGATGGTAACTATATTGTGCTGGAGTTGATGGAATCACTACATGAGTTTCAACTCATATATGAGTTTGTCATAATATGGGCATTTTTCCCCATTTGTGTTGAATAGATTGGTCAGATGGCTGCTGGAATCATGGCGTATGAAAAAGCTAAAGCAAAAGGCAAAGTAAGGAAGGACAATGGAGAGAACAGCATTTTACTAAGAGACGGTAAGTTTCAATGCCTAAACCTATATTGCAATTTTAGGCCAAATATTCTCTCATTGTCTTGTTTGTTTTCACATTAATATTGTTTTGAAAATGACTTATTCAATGAACATTATTTTGTACTCTGACATGATAACAGCTTTAAAGTTTTGCCTGGTTGGACCAAATACCTTTCACCTAAAAATTGAGGAACAGGTTTCATGGCAGATGTTTTTATACACTGTGTTGATTTGAAATCATGCTTTAAAGTCATATAGGCCTACTGTAGGCTACCCAGTATTTAACTTTGCCCTGTTTACGTAACAAAAAATATACATTTGCATCGTTTCTCTATACTAGGCCTAGGCCAGCAGTCATCAGCCACTGTAACACATTTTTTCCTCTTGCTGTATGTCAATGTTTGTTTTGGTTGCCCAAAATGTCCCTATCTACCAAAACAAGACCAAAATACTGCGAGAGGCCAATGTGTTTCTGCAGGTAAACACCACCAAATTTCTCCAGTGACTGGTAACTGCTGGTATATAGGGAAATTATTGTTTTTCCCAAGAATAACTGTGTGGTTGCTAATGAGAAAGGAAGGTATGGTACACTAGAGCAAAACCTGAAAAATGCATAGCATGCCTGCAGGCTTTATTTCTCTATCAGCTAATGGTCATGGGCATCATAGACTGGCTGTGTCTGATACCTTATTTATTGCATAACGCACAAGCATCAGTGCTTTTTAAGCTGTACTATTTTGAAGCGACTGTCAGCTCATTCTAAATTGTAATTGTACTTGATATACTAAATTCTCCATCAATTATCTTTTGATTAGTAATCCCTCCAGCAATTATGTTTTGATTACTGTCAGAATTATAATGAACAACAAAAAGGCAATCTTTGAAGAAAAGAAAAGTTTGCGTAGGCCAGTTAGAGAGCGATGAGCTTCTATCTCTATTCCCCAAATATCCTTAGCTGACGATTCACAATTCAAAACATCATTACACATTAAATGTTAAATATATTGGAGAGCAGAATGTTAAATAGTTAATTTGAATTTGGCAGGAGACAAGTAAACAAACAAGCTGCAGCCACACCAATAATTCATTAATAGCTATTGAAATATGCTCTTAACAAACATATTGATGTTCTTCTCACATGGTCGCACAGCTTACTATGCATTTTGCTGTCTGTGGTCAATGTAACCTGTCTTTTGCGCTGCATTCTCACGACTTTTCCCAAAATAGCAGGAGTTATGGAGTGTGCACATCTGCTATTTTTCAAGAAAAGTTAAACACCAAAAGTACAGTACAGAATGGTTTAATCACAAATTGTAGTATATTTGGAGTGATCAAAAGTCATTTTAATTACCTTATACAGGTGCTGCCTAGTACAGTATAGTGCCCATGGTTCACCGTTTAAGAGGCCGCTGGGCATTACTGTGGTGACCTACTGGACCACACATCTTAGTTGGCACATGACGTTTCCTTTGCCCAGTCTCCAGAGTGGCAGCTCATAAAGCTCTGACAGCTGTTTGGCTCTCCCTTCAACGTGATAAATTAGCAGAAATAGAGGATGGGTTACAGTACAAGCAGAAGCTGAAGGATATACAGTTGCGTTGTCAGGTTCATTTTAGGTCACACGCTAACACTCTACAATGGACAATGTCCCTGATGAATAATCGCTGTGATTGATAACTTCAAAGAAGTATTCTCCTTTCCCCATTGAAATGCAACCAACATGAAAGGTATGATATTGATGGCGAGTACTTAGACCTTCATCTCAAAGTGATGTTTCCGCTGATTTGTTGGCATTTGGAATGAGGTGATGGCACATGAAAGTGCCTGCATGGATAGCGTGAGTCATCAACAAACCAACCGTTGGCACCGCTCAGAGATGATACTTAAATCATAAATGGGACTTGTTGTTGACGTGTCATAGATCAGGGGTTTTCAACAGGTGGTCCGGGGACCACCAGTGGTCCCTGAGAGGATTCCAGGTGTTCCTCAGCTAAATGATGGACAGTTGGTAACCAAATTGACCCTTAGAGATCTGTAACTCTTGAGATCGTAAAATGAAACCAAATGGACCCGTATCATATTACGCTCTCAAGAGTTAAATTATATTTAAACATCTGAATTAATTCTCAAGAATGTACACAGTTAGAAAATGTAGAGGAATTGACCAAGATTTGCCAGTTGTGGCAAATCTTTTGTGGACCAAAACTTGAAAATCCGTAGTTTTGGGTTGGAGAGATTGAACTCAACATCAAGTCGTGGTCTGTGGATAAAATGCAGAAAAAATAGTGGGCCCTGGTATGAAAACGGTTGAAAACCTCTCTCATAGATTGCCCGAGTGATATTTCATGCAGCGTTTCTTCTCTGACAGAGGGCATCCAAATTACGGCTCCGGTCACTGAAGGAAGACCCAATCCCAGTCCCGAGAGAGAATGTGGGTCTGCCAGTGGGCGGCAGCAGTCTGGGGACCGTGCTAGCCTCGCCTCTTCACCATTCACCACGCAAAAGTTAATGGCAAGGTCTCCCTCTTCTTGCTCCTCAACTACAGAGCCTCTTTCCTCTTCTCAGCACAGTAACATAGGAGGTTAGTAACACTAGTGCTTCTTTCACACACAAGCTTAATCTGGTTGGGTTGCGAAACACCAAAGTCCCAACATGTGTAAATCACCCCAAATTGCTCCTGAAACTGCGTTGGTCCAGCATGCATTGCACCAGGCTTGTGGTTAAGGTTAGGTTAGGTGTTTGGGTAGGGCATCTGTCTGATGACAGTCTGACCAATAGTGTCTGAACTAAAGCCTGTACAATAATGTACATGAAATGACTGCTCTATAGTGGTTAATAGCTATTTTTCATTTTTTAAGAGCAAAATAAAAAGATAGGAATGATGATGATTAATATACAGGATAATAATGCAACAGACAGAATAAAAAATGCGACAAATACATTCTGTATGGCCTTTACCATGCAAAGAATGTTTAAATGCAGTTCATTTCATCAATTATGAAGGTGTCTGAATAATTTACAGACTGAAACTGGAGAGAAAAAAAAAAGTTTAATGTAAATGATGGCCACAAGAGTGGGAAGCCTCACTAAATGAAGCAACATAATTGATTACATATGTACTAATGTACTTGAATTATTAACAATGCAGATCAGTAAACAACAAAGCACTGATTAGATTATTAGATATTTAATATGTCCTCTCAAAGTGACATTACTTTACGATTTATGCAGTTTGAGGTCTTTAAGCACCATTTCATAATGGTGTAGTGTGCACATGTGTTTGTCACTTTCTCTTCTTGTGCAATGTGCATGGCCATTTTACTTTGGTAAATTCTGTTCTTAATGCAAAGTACACTGGTCACCAGATATAAGGACCAGAAACGTCTAAAAAAAAAAAACACCGTCTATTTGTGGTCAGTGTCCTCGTCCGAGTGATTTCACGCTTGATTGCACCCACGGGGACACCATTTGGCAAAGGCTGCTGGGAAGGCACATGGCACATTGTTTCACAGCAACCACAATGCAACTTGGAAATGGTCCTGGCAAAGTATACAGAAGAGACCTCTGGTAATTGATTATGTCTCCGAACAGCCTCCTCGCCTGTCTCTCTGTAAGGCAGCAGGGGGGGCTGATTTCTTAAATTATGCATGTGAAAAGGAACGCCCGGGGAGGCAGGAGGCTTTTAAAATGTTATAAGCTATAAGTGAAGACAGACGGACACCAGAAGCTCTTTTAGTAATATACATGATCTATATCTTAAAAGACAAACAACAAGATATAGTTTGGACAGGTCTGTAAATATGTATTACCCATTAGTGATTCAGGAGGATTATGGCAACGGTCTGGTGGAGTTTATAGGTTTGTACTGTGTCTGACTGTGCCAATGCTGTCATAGGGCAACAGTGGAACAAAAAACATATTAAATGTTAAAGCTGAGATGCAGGATGTCACAGCATGAAACGGAACCACTTCAGTCTGTAATCAAACACAAATTAGAATCTGCAGAATCAGGTATTGCTTGTTAAAGTTGTATACTTGTTAAATTACCAAGTACTTTTGTACGTTGTAATGAAGTATTTATAAAGATTATAATTTCCCTTTAGCCAAAGAGATATTCAGTATAGCATCACTCCACTAGTTGACATGCACGCAAGTAGCCCAGGGTTCGACAATATAATTGGCCCGCTGGCCCCCCGATGGTTTCAAAACCCCTTCGGACCACCAAATGCTGCCACTCACTGGCCCGGTGGGCCAGTAGAAAAATACCTCTTAAAAAATAAATTAATAATAAATACATTTTTATTTCACAATATATATATAGAGAGAGATTTTTTTCAACTTCATTTATATTTCGTTTATCAGCACAAAAACAACCGCCTTTACATTATGTGATCTCAAACCCAAGTCGCCTGTTGTGTGCGCACCACCGTCTGCATGGAACAGCGGCTACGCAGAGCTATACTGCTGACTTGGCTGGCTCTCGTGTAAGCCCGCTCCCCCCGCTCACTTGCAGCGCACTACTGTAGAGAAGAAGAAATGCAGCTACTTGTTGCTCCCGTTCTAAAATGTTCTTAAAACCTCCGGCCCCCATCTCACAACCGGGCATAGACGGGCATAGCTCACAAAACACTTATTAATACTATCATTACTATAGCGTATGGTGTTTGCAGACCTCCTCATTTCTGCCTGACGCGCAACATGCCCTCAGCTCAGCATCTCGCATGTCACAATGCGACAGCAGTCCTCCACCTCAAAATATATGTTTAATTCTGCCATACACAGCCTATGTGCAACGATTGTTCAGACTGCATATTCTCTCACACGTTGTCCTGTATCTAGGCCTACGTGTTGCACTGCGCATTGTATAAGCAGTGCACGCACTTACCACTGAATCCAAGCGTCTGTCAACAGCGCATTGACTCATGCGTTCCGATCCAAAAAGTTTTGAGATTATAAATGTCGCATTCTCACTCGGTTTTCAAGCGATTGCTTTAATTCCGACGTGCCAATACAGTTTATATTTTATATATTTTGTATTCCATTGGGTATAGGTATACGTTTTTATATGACTTCAAACTATATGAAGAGAGAGTTGTCCTTTGTATCTGCGCAGCTTAGAGACACACGTGCGCTGCGAGTAGGCTCTAATTGCTAGGGGCTTTCCCAGCAGTGAATTTGATTGATTTGAAAAACTGATCACCATGTATTCTATAAGGCAAAACCTCAATGAACGAATATACTGTACATGATTGAGGCTATATATTACAATATTTTAAAATATATGAAACCAAATGTACCCTTACGGGTCCATTTGGTTTCATGTTTACACTCTCAAGAGTTAAAATATTCATCTAAATTAACCCTACACAATTAGAGAATGTAGAAGATGAATTGTCACTTTGATTTACTGTTTGCCTGTTTTGTTTGCAAAAATCCAGCCTGGAATTGTGGACAAAAACAAAAGAAGTCTTTAGTTTTGGGATCTGTGGGGCTAAAATGTCATCAAATGGTGGTCCTTGGCTCAAATGCTGGATAAATAGTGGGCCCTGTTGTCAAAAAGGTTGGAAACCACTGCTTGTAATGTATCACAGTTATTTGTTTATTAGCTGCAGTAGTAAAGTACAGTTTATAATATGGTGCATGTATGCCAGCATAAGCCCATTGTTAGCCTTTACTAGCCCTGGATCACTATCTAATGCTATCTATATTTATTTGATATACTGTATATTTGTCTTGAACAGTTCGATCAAATACATTTAAGGCTGTAGAAATGTATAACTACTTGTTATGATTATTTATATATTATGTTGGATGCTGGCATTCTTTCACCATTTGCTTTAATTATTTTAAGCATTATGCATTGTAGGGTCAGCTTGCTGAGCGGTCTGCCAGTTTTGACCCCCGTGAAAGAGTGCTGTTATTACTTGAATGATCAGCATTAATAAGTGCTATTGAATCGAAAGTGGTCTTTTTTTTGCAAACTATGGGGATCGATTACCTGGGCCAGTGATTACAGTTGTGGGGCCAGTGATCCTTAAAAGCCACTGGCCCGAAGGGCCAGTGGCAAATTTCCCTTATTGTCTATCCCTGCAAGTAGCCATTCTTTCAATGAATGAAGGATATCGTACAATCCAAATGTGTCTTCCGTAGTGCGGCTTCACCACTGAAGTGAAATTGCGTTGTGATTGGCAGGCGTAGATTCATTGATGAACTGCACATAATCACTAGCCTGGGTGAACCAACTCCACGCATGAATATGCGTGGAGGCTGCTGGTGGGGGGAGGGGCTGTTTACGAAGCTACATAATCACAAAAGCACATTCTTGTATTTGGTCCAGGGAGTCAACTCCATTATTACAGGCCCTATAGCTTGTTTTCTTACTGGCTTTGAATCTCTGGATTGGAGATTTAATAACACTAGATCAGTGCCTGTTAGGTACTAGCCTACTTGGAACAATACAAGTTGGAAATACATCACAGCCTGTCTATCTGTTCCCCTTTATTCGTATGGAATTCTGCGTCTGTGCATGTCCAAATATGTTGTTATAGTGTTGTGGTGTCAGACTAGACCAGCTTCATAGGGTGATCAGATCCAGATCCTGGGCAGAGGCCTTTTGTGGTGGTTCCAGACACCCGTGGGCCCGACCGACTCAACACCAGGCAATGCATTCCCAGCAGGGGAGTCTTTCCTACGTGGATTAGAGACTGACATACCGACGTACAGAGACAATGTTGCATTTATACTTTAGATAAGGGTATATGGAGGGAAACCTAGTGCATGAGTTTATGTCCTTGTTTTTGTCTCAGAGTTTGCTGTCTGTGTCTCTTTGTGTGTTAGGGGTGGGATGATTCACTTGACTCTCCATACCAATACATCTTCATACCTAGGGTCTGCCATTATGATTTACATTGTGATTCTTCATTATTTTATGATTTATGATTCGATTCCTTTTGCAATATATGCAATACTTGAAGTTACTTTGCGTTTTTTGTACTAGGACATTTAAAAACAATATACACCATTAAAAGTTGAATCATGGCTTTAATGCAGCCATGTAATGTCAGTCCTAAGAAAAATATCTGAAAAAAATGATTCAAACTTCACAATTCCATTTTTAAATCGTGGCATTAAAAACTGATGTGAATCAATTTTTTGGCCCACCTCAGTACTGTCTGTGTCTTTTTCTCTCAGAGCTGACTGTGGTGTCTCTCTTTCTCTCAGAGCTTGACAGTCTGTGTCTTTTTCTCTTAGAGGACTGTGCGGAGATCGTTCTGAAATGCCTCTACTGCAGGTTCTATGACATGCTCCTCATGCTGCCACACTCCTGTGAGAGAGCCGCCTATCACTGCTGTCCCACCTACGTACAAGTGTCCACAACACTGGAGTCCACGGCTGGCAACGGCAGTACCTCTAGCATAGACTGTGACTGCGGCCTGCTTGATGCCTGCAATGATATTAGTGACTGCATAGAGCTGGCTATGGAGATGTCAGAGATGTGCTATCACTAGTAGGAAATCGTCTTGCTTATCAGACCCAGTCGGAATAACTGAAGGGCAATACTGTAGCTACAATAATATACAGTAGAATGGAGCTTTTCTGTCCTGTTAAGAAAGCTATCATTAAAAGGATTATGAACTAAAGTATAATTAAACGTGGAGCGTTGATAAGATGGATGGAATTTACAAGAATGTTCTTCATAGTTAAGAACAACCTCTTTCTAGAAAGTTGGTCATTTTTACCGCAAGTCATCCTCTTGAAATGCACCTGAGCTGCCTTGTACACTGCATGATAACGTTGCACATAATCAGCTTTGAGTTTAGCAGTATAAACATCACAAGCTCTTGAGATTTGTTGTTGTTCTGTTGATGCGTACAACAAATGCCCAACATGGCTCTGATGATAGTTTATCTCAAGTGTTAGAAAAAGAAAGAATCGTGAAGCTCTGTCCCCTGTTGCGTGCGCCTGTTTGAGTTCAAGTGCCATTGCAAAGACAGGGGCAGTTGGTGATGGCATGTGTAGGACACTCGTCCTTGTGTCCCCCCTTGACCTCGGTTCCCGAAGACGGTTCTCTCAAGTGGCAGCTCACGATTTGGATCACTTCAATCTGTAATAGGTCCTTGTCACATAATGGGAAATGGACACCCGAGTATGCTTGGTGTGTCACTGAGAGAACTGTACACAGGGCAGCATCAAGTAGAGCATCATCTACGTCCCTGGGTCAGCCTGTGTGAGGAGAGGCGCACAGCAAGTACAGCAGAGTGTTGCCATATTACCTGCTCTTGCTAAACATTTGTTTTCTACTATTAGATGTGAAGACTGAGACTCTGAGAGCGTAATCTTGTTATACAAACAAGGAGGCCGCCACACTTCAGTGGTTCGATGCACTGAGAGCTTTTATGATTAAGTTGTCCACCGTTTAGTGGTAGTGGTGCTAACACTTCAGCACACCAAGTCAACACATGAGAAGTACTGGATAATAACAACGGATTGTAGCTTTCATTTGAAACTGCTTTGTTGTAGCATTAAAATCTGTTGAGTAGCATGGATCTTAAACCTTTGATCAAACGGTAATCAAATAGGATTGATTTTCATGAAATATATTTGAAGTACAGTAAGTTAAGAACAGTGCATTCACTGTATTGTATTGAAATGCATTTTTGATACTATATATTATTATTAATAGCTAAATATTGTAAGTCATCAGGATGACAAACATTTTATTACCCAGTACATTCTTGTATAGTGCTGCTGCTGTATATAGTAGATGCACTGACTAATACACTACTGCATTTGTAGATTGTACTTTCATTCTGATTAAATAGAATACAGGCACAAACCTGCCATTTTACCATGATGAAAGCGGGCCATGCACTCAGGCGGTGTTGTGCAGACAGTTGCATGGAATAGATATTGACCATGCTGTTTGAAATTGTATGTTTCAGGTTACATCTACAGGGAACACTGCTTGTGACCAATTTGCTCATTACCTACAGCGGCACAATTACAAAGCTGACTGCTCTGGCTAATACTGCTCCATAAAATCTATTGGAGGCCCTTTGTGGTTTTTCAAACATAAAGTGCGTCTACATAAACAGATGCCAGTTTTAAAGCGAAAACATCTGCACGTCTTAAATCCGCTGGAACCCATTCAAATTACCTGATGGCTCTGGGAGTAGCACAGGCTTCAAGAACTCTAATGTTTTTTAATAACATCCAAATGGGCTGTCCTTTACTGGCCAGGTTCAAATGGCGTCCCATCCTGGTCCAGAGGGGCTGGGCAAGGTCAGGTGGCTTTCACCACAGCGCAGCACATGCACGCTCTGCAAATGGCCGCTTGGAGGATACCGCTAAGCCATTAGCATGCACACTAGTCGTCTGTTCACAGCTTAACTCAAACCACTTGTGTAGCAGGGTAAAAAGGAATGGTAGCTGTAATATTTCAATGCTTAAATACAATATCTATTCCATCTGTGCAACATAGCGCTGAGAAGCACACACCCTGTATACAGTACTTTACAGGCTGTGTTTTCTGATGTGCGACTCACATTAACGAAGTGATCTTATCGTACGCCGCTTCGCCGTGTTTACATGTGTCTCTGCTCACTAATCGGATATGAGCTTTATTTGGAGTTTAAGGCCCTGATCGCTTCATTAGTGTGAAGCAGTTCTTCCTCTAGAGCACACAGCACTAATACCATCTCCCCTCAGACACAGTGCTGCAGCCCAGAGTGGCCTCCCGAGGAAGCAGCACCATTAAATATTAATGCCATGTGTTTAGAGGGTTTTTATTTCAAACAGCGGGTTTGTCAGCATCTTACAGTATGTAGTGTTCCTCAAGATTAAGTCCGTGAGGAGATGGGGTCCCAATGCTTTATGTAGCACCGTGCCTTCAGAATAATTTAGGCCTGTTTTTCTAATGGTCTTTCTGTGTTAATATTGCCACACATTTGCCACTGTGATTTTCCTTAAGCCAATGGAGCATTTTTAAGTTGATCGCAGTACTGCTGCTGCTGTACCTTGAAGTTTTGCAGTGTTATCCGTCAAGAAGTGAGGAATGCACTAGATATATTTTCAGATATTAGATGTGCAAGACTTGTACTCCCTCTTTCCAGCGTCTGTACACAATATACAGTAGTGCAGTCAATATCATGCCTTTTTTGCAGTATCACAAAATGATGTCCTACATCTCAACTCAATGCCTGGCTACTGGTCAGTAGCATTAGGCTTTATTGCAGCCTCGATATACTGTAGTTGTGAATGCAGTTTATGTCAGCAGTACTTGTCGAAACCCATTAAAATTCTATCGAGCATTTTTGTCATCTGTCCTCATTTTTTATCATTTGTTCTATCGTCCTAGTTTACATGCCGATTTCACAATTACCCCCTCAAATGAACTTGACCTTCCTCTCGCACGGAGAAGTGATGTGTGTGAACATCACACTCAATTAGGTCAGGGGCGTTAATGGTACAGCAGAAACCAACACTCCCCACAACATCCTCCTGGAATTGAGCCTGACACCACTGACTCTCTTGAATCTATATTTGGGCCACGAGCGTGGATGTGTGTCACTCAAGACTACCCGCCCCAATCTCCACAGCGGAGAGAGAGTAGACGGAGCCGCTGCGTGTGCCCATGGGCTGAGACTGCCGTGGCACAAAGGGAGCTCCCAGCAGGCATCGCTAACCAGGCCCTGGGCACAATTTTATGATACCTTTCAATCAGGCGATGATTCCCAGCTGAAATGACAGGTGATTTGACTCAGCCTCCAATTAATGACCTAATTTTAACAATTAAGAGCGGAGGAGGAAGGGGGAAGCCCTGCGCGCTTCAGACGGGCGGTCCGGAGCTGGAGGCGGTGGCTATAGCGTCGATGCCTTGAGAGGATTGTTAGGAGTGAGTGCTATTATCTTTGCTCGTCACCAGTCTTATACCGCAGTCACGTGACCACCACCACGGCGCCCATTCTCCCAGGACGGCCGACCTCTCCTTTCCCTCGACCAGGTGGTGTGCCCCGCTGTCCTATAAGCAAACACGCATTATTTGAGGAGATGGTGTGTGAGCGAGGGGGGTGGGGGGGGGGGGGGTGGCTGGCATGTGGGGATGGAGAAGGAGGTGGCTAGAGTGTTTGAGGTGGAAGGGTGAGAGGAGGGTGGCAAATGTGGCAGGGGATGATGGAGTGCATCAAGCTCTGGGTGCCCCCCCCCATCCACGCACACACACCCACACCCCACCTACCACCCCCCCACCCCCCACAGCATAGAGGAAATTAAAGAGCCGTGCAGCAGGAGGGGAAGAGGAGAGGAGGGGGTGATTTAGAGCGTGGCACAGGGGGATGGGGACCCGGCGCATTGGAGTTAATTACTGAATAATGAGGAACAATTTATTGTGTTCTTGTTAGAGACATCAAAATGCTGGATACTGCCTACAGAAAAAGGAGCACGGCTCCTCTCCCCCTTGCACGTCGCTCTTAAATGCGGTGTTTAACTTGGAGTCATTAAACGGCCCCTTCCTCGCTTTGCCTCTGCCTTAGACAGTGGGGGAGAGCAGGTTCCCATGGTTGATGAAGGAACCTACCATACTGTCCTATAATGCCAGTCTTCTCTTAAGTATCTGTTTGGCTGAACTCAAACCAAGAGCTAATGAGAAGTGCATTAGCTGCAGATCAATCCCTGCCTTGCTTTTTCCCCGGCTAGTGTTGATGAAGGGTAAATCATTACTTCTCCCCCGTTGGCTTTCCACTTTCCACCTCTGCAAATCTGTTTGTGCAACTGTCCAACTTGCACACAGCGATCTGCATGTTTTAAATATACTTTTACTGAGATTTTGACTTTTTGTAGTTATCGTTTAGCGGGCTGTATAGTTACAATGTTTACGTGTGGTTTAGATATTTAATAAAATAGGCAATGAAGTAAAAAAAAAATCACGTCTGTGTGAAGTGAGGGGCGTTATTGTCATCATACATCATCTCATTCTGGCCAATCACACATTTGCATCCTCACTTTCGTCTATTGTGTTTACACATTTGTCTTCAATGTTTGTTTACACAATTTAAACCCTCAAAGCTGGACATATGAGGGGATAGCTAGCACCCCTCAAAAAATGGCACAACTCCACTTTATTCTCCATCCGCTAGAGAGGGGCCAAGTGTTCTGCCGTTAACAGAGAAGTGTCAGGCTTGTTGCTATCGGTCCATGGTGGAGTGTGTAGCACCCTGACGCTTTGATGTGTTAAATATGGAATCTGACCACAGAACAAAGCAGCTGTCAGCAACCAGCATGTGTCAAAAGCAATCCACGCCAATTATTATTGAGTTTCTGTCATGCATAAGGCTTTGCAGATACTGAGGTGTGTCTTACAGTGTCACAGCAGTAACACTGCCCTCAGACAGTCTCTACAAATAAACATCACAGTCTTCACTTGTCTTCATCAAAAGCCTTGTGGAGTCCATTTTGTGTGATGCCTGTCTATGAATACGATTAATCTTGTATTGGGGAGGGGCTGGGAAAAGGTTAATTGATTTGCCGAAGCACAGTCGTGTGTGAATGTGACAATACTATACTGCGACCTAGAAAAAATATGACTTTAACTTTGTCAAAGGTTCTCCACATTAACGGCAACACAATCACCGGGTCACAAATCACATGCTGCAACTTGCAAGAGTTATATGCATTGTCTGACGTGACATTGAGAGGAGCGAGGGTGCTTGCTGGGTGTGTAGTCGTCCTGTGTAAGCCAAATAGATATGTTCCATCTGAGACTGATGCAGTCTTTGGAATGATCCTGCTAGCTAGACAGATGAGTGCTACTTGAATGTTAATGAGGGCTCCTTTAGACACGCATAAATTAAATGATTAGATGTCTCCAATCATGCAAGGTCCTTAGGTGTCCCCTATTTATGGCATTTGAAATGTAGCTGCCTTTATTTACGACGTGTCTCCCCTGCACAGGATTCGCCACCTGAGCAGCCTTAATGCTTTCAAAAGACGAGTTTTTTAATGACCTGCAAATGAATCATTGTGGCAGAATCATAAGAGAAATGGATTCCCTTCTCGAAAACAAAAGGGGGAATTGTTCCACTCACTGAACAGCATGCATCTAGCAAAAGCTGTCACACTGGACTTAAGCCGTTAAATGCAATTTGTTTGTTTCAGTCATCGCTAACTGTAAGATACAATGACAAGCCTTCAAAGGGGCCTCAAAGAGCAGCGAGGTCTGCGGTGCCTTTGGTGTGGTTAAGTTAGCCTAATGCCGAACAGAACCTCACATAGAATCCTACACTGATTTTCCAGATAGAACAACAGCTATTTTCATCTTCATGATTGCATTAATTACACCATAACTCATGTCTCCTGGCTCCAGTAGTGTTTTCCCTATAGGAAACAATGTGTCAAGACTTCAACAACGGAGGAGAACAGCGCGCACACACTCACACTGACTTGGTGCTTCATTAATCAACATAAGAAATCAGCATCTTATCTAGCTTGATGCCTTTTGTAAGCCAGCAATGTCAGGCCCAATTTACGACCAGAGCGTGATCCGTTGTATTGTGTTCTACTGAAATGATGTCCATAAAGCCGTACCTTTTTTCTAATGAAGTTTTTTTTCCAGAGTGAATTCTCATTAATGTAATAATCAAAGCGAGCACTTCTGAGATGCAGCCATGTATATCCAAATAGCTCAGTGTGCCTACGGCCTTATGATTGAGAGGTATAGTAAGTGATTTCTTTTCTATTGAATCAGGCTCTTTTTAAAGACATCATATGGTCCTGAGAAGACCCTTCGACACACAGGCAGTGGTAATGAGAAGTGCACAAGTTTGAGACGTCCACTCTCAAGCCAATGTCGAGGCTTTTTGTGGACAAGAGAGAGAGAGAGAGAGAGACAGAGAGGGGAGTGGTGTGGGGGAGAAATTTCTCTTAAGATTCTCGCTTATTTCCCTCTATTTATTAGGGTAATGAATTTCCGAGTGCAGTGCCAGTTCCACTGAGCTTGCTCCTCGGCCTAATTCTCTGTAACATTTCCTCATTGCCGCTGGGGAACATTATATGAAGGCAGGGCTTACAATGCCATCAATATGCCCAAGACGACAATCGGACGTCTCATAGATATTAATGGAAGTGCAAATTAAATCAAAGTTGGAGTGCAGCTATCGGGGGTTATGATCAATGCCTTTTGCACAGTCAGATTTAATATGGGGTTTGTAATTTGAGTATCCAAACAAAATGTGCATCTTAATGGAAAAGATGAAAGTAATCCCACATGGGGAGGAAATAATACATTAGCTGCATTGTAATTAGAGAACTCCGAGTGCAGTGTTTCCCTGGCTCAGTATTAATGTTGAATAAAAGCCTTATAAATTGGCAGTGTGGATACCAGGTTGAGGACATTGGAATTGCTTTTTCTCTTACACCTCTTGAGATGTCAGAGGAGACATCAATGGAAAATATTATTTAATTATACTGTAAGTTAACATTAAATGTATTCGTACTGTACCAACAATGCTAGTTCAGTATTAACGTTGATTGAGGTTGTTGGAACACATGTAACCCTATTGCAATCACAGTCAACATTACGAAATTATTTTTATATTTATATTTAAATCAGATAATTTAAAGCAGTATAACATACAAAAAGTACAACAGTTCTACTTTTTCTTGTTTAATAATACCACTTTATACAGTATGTTTTTTCACAAGCCAAAGCTTGCATTCAAATGCCTTCCAATATCATAACACAGTTTGACAAAATCCTCACAGTTTTATTTGTTGGTAATACAGCTTCCTGAAAGCACACAGCAGCTGTAAAGTCAGCAGGTAGCATGTGTAGAGCAAATAGCAAAACCGGTATTCAATGAATAACACATGAGATGACAAACAATGGAACATAATGATACCTGCTCCATACATTCTGCAATGCAACTGATCAGTACACTACACAAACATGCAAATCTCTGATTCCATGTGACCACTATGACCAAAATGAAGCTCGATGTCAAATATTTAGGGGAGAAAAGTAAAAGACAAATTGACCGTTTTCTGAAACCACTGCTAATGTGGTCGCAACCAACTTCCCTGACCTTTTTAAAACGGCTGCAATGGTTTTAGAAAACAGTCACAACCGATTTTTTTTTAAGGTTCGAGGTCGCAAAATGACAGTATATTGCCCTTACTGGTACTTGCACCGCTCAGTACACACCAGTGTCATCAAAGCCGCTAATATTTCATCATCAAGCATCTCACTGAGTGGCTATGTAACCGGACGCCATAACCCTAATCCATCACTAAATGTGTATCGATATTGTCAAATGTTAATATGTCATCCATAAACCCCAGGATCTCCTGTCATCTAGACATCTACCCTCATCTAGCCTGCCTAGCTAGCACCACATCTCGTCTTGTCCGGTATTGTGCTTACTTGTCTTATGGGGCGGGGGGTGCATTTTCTTTTTCAGGAAAACTGTTTCGCACAATAGTGGCATGTACACAGTGCCCTCACTCTTGAGTGTAATTGCAGCAAAAGGAGGTCATAAATAATAGATTCAAGATCACTTACACCTCATGAAGCAAGCCATAGCATAGGGTCTGACAAGAGATTGCGTTTTTCCAGCTCAAAATACGTCTCTTCTTAGGTTTGAAGGCAAACCAAAAGGGCGTTTGCAACAAAACATCAGTTTAAATGAACATGTCATTTACTGATTAGTGAACTTAGTGAACTGCTGATCTACATTTGTAATAATCCTGTTGATTTGCAATGAACACACTCAAACACTACAAACCCTCCCTTGTGTTAAGTATGAAAAACAAATGCACAATACGAGTATGGGACAATTTTGTCCCATACTTTGATTATGCGGTGTACTTTAAATATTCAAATATTTTTTTTATTGATTTTCAGGTTTTTTAAGACAAACAAGACAGACAAGACAAACATCAGTACGCAACCTTGCAGCTTAAATGATCGTAATACATGTAAAGATAAAAAAGACAAATTGCTGTATATTGAAGTAGACATGCAGTGCACTTTAGTGTTTAAATAGTGTTATGGTTAAACTTTGTCTTAAAACAACATAATTATATGGCTGTAAGTAGAGTTTTTAATGGATGTCCTGGCTATGTTTGTTTTTCAGTCCAGATTCATCCTGTGTACATGTAGATGGTCATTGTACTTCAAAATATCAACCAGTGTGGTTTTCGAATTTGCATTACAATGACCGAACTCTCAGGTATTCCAATCATCCCTTGGCAAGCAATGGCAACAGATGGACATAATTACATTTTTCATACTCTGGAAATATAACCATCCACTATCAAACCACATTTAATTTAATGTACATTTGTATTTATTCATTATTTCTTTATGAATTCATTCTGATCGTCTTCCATGTCCAGCTGTTTGCATACTAGAATTGGAGAAGTGTCCTTTTTAATCACAATCTCCCCACATATGCATAAAGCAGAGCCCATTGTTATTGCCCCCAGATAATGGCAAATAATGTGTTTGATAACCTCTTGTTATAACTTTGTCCTTAGCACTGGCTGCCTGCTTTTAGACTGCCCCTTAGTGGTCAAACAGGGAAACACTTTTCCAAATGGCCCCAATTAATAAATTCAGTGTAATCTTGCTCTACAAATGCTGGAATAGTTTGATTATTGCATAGGGTGGGGGGGGATCTAAGAATAAGAATCCCAATAACATCTACTACACAAACTGCCTTTCAACAGATAAATAGCATGAGTAGAGTAGAGGAGATGATCAGATCTCTCACCATATCTTAATGGGATCCTCTCACTCCCCATCCCCATTAATGACCAATCCCCAATTATGTAAATGAGAGTGCGGTCACTAACAGTGAGAAGTTGAGGTTGCTCACACATAAACACCAGCACTGTCTCATTGTGCAGAAAGTGCTAATTGGCCGCTCCTCTGGTATAATTGCAGTGACTGAGGTCACGTCCCCGCCTAACCTCTGCTTTAAGTATTGTTTTTCAGCACACAAACACTACCGCGAGCAATTAATATGGTGCTTGTGAGCACCACTTGGGGAAACCAATTGGAATGGTCATGGCGCAGAAAGTACGTCGGACAGAGCAGGTTAATGTGGTGCCGAACCGCGGGGCCTAGAGCGGCACACAGGAGCGTGTGTAGATACTAGTGTGTCATACATCTAGCTGTCACCGTACTTTAGCATGAATATACACACACATAGTAACTTCAAGTGTACAAATGGAACCCATATGGTCCAATTTGGCTCCATTACTGTCTCTGGGTTAACGCTTTACTCTGCAAGTGTAACCTACTGTATAATGCAATAGATTCATTATCATTTCTGTTAGGGGTCACTGCCTGAATGCAGCTTGATTTATTCTTGGGCGGGACGTGACGCTCAAAAAAAATAATTCTAAAAGATACTTTATGTTTACTTTTTTGTGTGTGGTGTCTACCGTGTCTTTCAAACCTGGGTTGCCAAAGCATAAATCAGTGTAGGTTCTTGCTGTGTTTCTGACATTGTGGGATGTTCTGTGTCATTGTACATCATTAAAGTTCCATACATTTCACCATTCATCAGGAACACAATAACACAGCTTAGCTCTGCTAACTAGTTTATTCCAGTTGTAAATTTAACCAGAGTCATGTGCAGATTGTAAAGGCTGCCTCATAATGTGTATCAAAACATGGAAGACAAATTCTTCCTTCAAGTACGCTCTGCACAGGTGGTTTCAGCGCTGGCTTAGGATAATCAGTAATATGTGTGTAGAATAAGAATTTTCATAAAAGCAAAATGAAATACAAAGTATCTATACAGCATATTTCATAAAGGATGGCAGTAAATAGGGTGCATGCGCACAATACAACAGACATAACTATAGCAGAATCATTTTCTATTAAAACCTGCTGTGTATAGTCTGGGGAAAAAGCATGCTGCATAACAGATGTCAGGGCACCATCTTGACAGAACAAACTGGATGGCTGCCTTTATAGGCTTTCGTTTGGATAATGAAGTCTTTAATGAAATTAGCATCATGTAATAGCAAGATTGGCAGAGTTCACAGTTTTATAAAACGGCATCACGATGCAAACCAAATAAACAGCACTGGTCCCGTGGGAAATTGCTGCCAATCTAGATGCGCAGGCATTAAAGCAGAAAGCCAGTGCATTCCTTTAACAGTGATAATGATGCTGAACTTGATTTACAAAGAGATATAATAATATATAATCACAAGATCAAATACACCCATATGGGGTATACAGAAAAGTACAAAATCAATTAACATCACTGTATAATTGACACATGAATGGGAAAATGGAAACGGCCCAAAAGCTGGTGATCTTGATTATATAACTCTAGGTTTTTCAGAAAGTCCCAGAAAAGTCCCAGTTAACTTAGTGTCCCAGTGTCACTGTGTTGTACAATTCACCCTGAGCCAAGACCTGTTCTGAATGGACAGAATATGGGTGCTGCCAATCCCCAAGAGAGTAACACCAGAGTCCCTCTTCTCCTTCCACTCCACTCTCTCTACCACAGACTTTGCCCACCCTCTATGACTAAGTTATGCCCTGTCATGTAGTCAGAGGCATCAGATGCCAAGTAGACCACTGCAGCTCGCAAGTCTGTCACTTGAGCCAGTCTACCAGCAGGGATATCTGACAGCCAGCACTGCACCAGAGGACTCAGACTCTCCGAGTGGATGAGAGGGGTGTCAACAATCCCCCTGAAAAGCTAGACAGGAAGCCACAGCCAGAGAAGGAGAGACAGAGATGGAGACGGGAGAAAAGGGGGAAAAAAGAGAGTGAAAACAACAGGACAAAATCAGAAGGCATCACACTTCAAAGACATGAGTGGCAGTGTTGTTTTAGAGCCACCACGTTGGTGACAAAAATATACCCAATTATGTCTCGAAGAAAAAGGCATCTGTGTGGCAGTAGTGATGATATTTACAGTGGGATTGGCACCTTTAATGACTGGCACGTCTCAGGAAGTGCCAACGGGTATAAGTAGAAATCTACTGTAATTTGCTTAGAGCTGATGGTTAAGCACTTATTATGTGCATCTCCCTGACAGTCCTACAGTGATCTCAGACTGAAATATGCCTGAGCTTCTATGATGCTGAGAAACCGTGTCTGAGCACTGCCTATACAGGTATACCACGTTTGTTACTGTATCCCTCAAGCTCTGGCGACATTGCCTAATAGCTCAATGTCAACATGAGTCAATCATAACCAATGCGGTTCTCTCCACTTAATAAATGTATCACAGGCTCATCATTTGAATAAACATGTCAACACAGAACACACCTTTGTCTAATTTAGAGACACCTTATGACTTTCCGCACAATTGATGTGACAGTGACTAAAAGCCGTGCAGGCCTGAATCATCTTCCGCCGATGTAGTCCTTTGCCTTGATATGGAATTCCAACATTTGGCTAAATTAGCACTTCCAAGGAGCATGTGACACCTTGGTTAACATATTCCACCTCAATTATATTTCTCTTCAGCTGCCCTGTTATCTGGAACCTTTCCTGGCAATCAGGGGTGCTGTTTTCCCTCAGCCAATTTTCTAGATAATGCAGCTTATCACCGCTGCGGCTAAAGTTGCCAATGGAATCAGGCTGCAGTCAACCTCGCGAGCACTAATTGTGTCCCTTTTTTATGCATATTTACCGACTGTCACTTCAAAGAAATCAGCAGCCCATTGAGACACCCAGTTAGCAGGGGTGGGGGGGATTGCTTCTTTGCAAATTAAAATTAGCAAACAAGCTGGCGATAAATAAGGCGGAGCGTGGCGCGTGAACGGGCGCTTTGTTCTGGGGCTGTGACTGGGCCCGGCTCAGCCCGCGCCACCGGATGGATTTGCTCAGGGACGGCTGGGGCTAAGGGATGCTCCACTTAACACAGACACACACAGCCCCTGCCTCTGTTCTTCCCTTTTCTTCCTGCTGCTCAGCTTCACAGACAAATAGATACAAACAAGGCGCTATTGTTGTGGCGACACTTGGAGTGAGGATGCTAATTTGATTCACTAATTGAATAGAACAATTAGTACAAGTGTTTGGTTGATTCATCCCTCAAGACGTCATCTAATTAAGCACTGATGCATTGTTTGAGTACTTAAATTAGTGCATCATTCTCAAATGGGGCTCTTCATATGAAAGCAAATACACTAATCACTACTTTGTTGGCAGCTCTCAATCCGTTGCAACACTTGAACATGGACCAGCACATTTTTCAACACTCAAACAGGGACTGGTACATTTCGGCACAGGCATGAGAAGTTGACACATATACCGATATAGAAAACATTCAAATGTGAGATGCAGGTGATGTGCACTCCTCTGTCAAGCCATTCAGCTCTCAGAATTGTGTATGTTTGACAACTCCAGCCTTGGAAATCCGTTTCTGGGGATGGAGCAGTGCAGAGACAGGGACAGAGTGGGAGAAACACTCGTTGTCACACTATTTTAACTGTTTAATAATGTCCTGATGTTTTTATTTAGAACTCACAAGTTGCAATTGTTCATTTCTGAGGGGTGCTAGCCCCTCCATTGTTCAGCTTTGAGGGTTTGTGTTAAAACAAAGCATTGAATGCCATTCAGAGTTTGTGTAAACACAAACATTGAAGATGAAGTTGAGGACGCAAATTGTGATTGGCTGGAATGAGATTTATGATCATGAGAGCGCCCCTCATTTCACACGGGTGTGAATTATATTCAAAATCCTGGTTTTACAAAAAGGTCATTCTATCAGCTAGTATAGAAACAAAACTAAAATACTGTATATTATGTCTTGAAGTGAGTGCGGCAGCCATTATTTAAATTCAAGGCTCTTCTGGTTTCTAGTGGATACTGCATAAAAGTATCTCCATTAGCTGCTGGGGACTCATGCGGATGGAGCCTTGTAAAATTAATTGCTTGTAATGTCCAGTTATGCACCGTCCTCAGCAACAAAGGCAAGGCGCCATTTGTTTGCCTTGACCATCACAGATGCTGCACGCTGCATGGGATGCTGGGACAGGGGCTCATTTTCCGCTGGTTGATTAATCATCACAATGAAGGCTCCAAGTTACATACAACTTTAGTAGTTAACCCCATCACCCGGCGATCTGACTGCCAAATGACTTTAGAGAGAGGCTGGGATGATGAATACCAGCCAGCTGCAGAGAGGCAGGCACGGATCCTAGGGAGGTATAGGCTGGAGCAGCCTGCAGACTGCTCACATGAACGGAGGAAAACAGCCAATGTACAGGATAGTGAAGAATTAAAGGTAGCGCACGTTTTTAGTTTGAAGTATTTTGTTTTTCGTCAAAATGTTGAAGCTCTACATTCTTTTTGGCA
This sequence comes from Benthosema pterotum, assembly GCA_039105355.1. Taxonomy (NCBI): domain Eukaryota; kingdom Metazoa; phylum Chordata; class Actinopteri; order Myctophiformes; family Myctophidae; genus Benthosema; species Benthosema pterotum. The sequence goes on along the minus strand of CM076971.1, from coordinate 31,547,492 downwards.
GAGCTTTTTTATGCCTTTATTCATAGGATAGCAGGTTGACAGGGAAATAGGAAAAGCAATGGGCAGTGACATGCAGCAAAGGCCGTCGGAACCAGTGCTCGAACCCGCAATGCGCTGTCAGACTACTTTTGAGACTAGGGTGTTGGCGAAAGCTCCATATTCTGATAGTATGGCAATCATTGCTATAATATAGTGTTTGTTCAGTAACAGGAGTCTCACCGTCTTTACACCCCTTAATAATCAGAAAATACATTTTCAGGTAGGTTTCCAGCTTCCAGCCAATCATGAGGGAGTACTCTTATATCAGCTTAAAATTTGTTGCCACTTGTCAATTTCACTTGTTTATGTTTTTTTTTTAATTTACAAAAGAACTGGAGATACAGGGAGACCCCTTTCATAGAACAAACACTATTCTGACATTTTGCACTCACAACGAATGCAATAAATAAATACGGAAATAGCAGATCTACAAGCCCACAACATGTCAAGCATGTGTTTTCACTATTCGTCATGTGATGAAGTCCATAGGGCGTGAATGGTCAATAGACTGGGCCTGCTGTGTTGTAGTAGTATGGTGTAGTGAAAGGTTAGTAGAAGGTGATTAGAAGGTGATGGCAGAGTGAGGTACAATGTCTGCACTGGGTTGGGTTTGGACTGGGTTGAGTAAGGGTAGGCCAGGGCCTCAGAGGAGCAGGCGAGGAGGAGCGGAGCCCAGGGCTTACACGCAGATTGAAGGTGAAATCCGACTTATCAGGACAGGAAACACAGCTCAAGAAGCCTAACAGCACTAATCCTTGCTCGAGACCTGATGATATGGCTCCAAAATACCATTCAGAAAATGCCTTCATCCTTCAAATAAACCTGCATTGATGTTTTCCACCCATGTCTTTAAGAGCAGTAATCCCCAGAGAAGGAAAGGGAGAGCTTCCTCCAAAGCCCTCTTTAACATTCACCCTGCTACTTATTGCACATTTTAAGTGAGAGAGGAAAAAAACATGTTCTTTATCAGGCACACCCATACATTTTGAATTCTTCTGGGTAGATAAAGAGTTCAAATGATACACACTGACTTGAGAAGGGAGACATTGAGTGGTCTGTTGTAATACCTATTAACATTCGGCTGAGATGGCGTGACTTTGACCATGAGAGTTGCGAATCTCTTTAACCGTAGTAAAGGTCATCTCGTAAACAAGATCAAAACAGAATTCAAAACATGAACATATCAAATCGCCTGCAAAAAAATACAGTCATTTCCACAGAAGTCTATGCCATCCACCCTTCAGATGATGCATGAGATGAGAGTGGGAGTGGGACACTCATTCTATTTAGCAGATGGATATGAAGCTGTCATTGGGCATTTTAATTGGGCATTTGTGAACCCTTTTTGAGCCTCCACTTGGCTAGAACAGGTCCCATCTGATTACACATTATGACAATATTATAACAGATGTCCAGACCAATAAAGTGCATTCCTTAAGGACTGTGTGTAATGTCAGTAATTGATCACTGTTTAATGCTGGCCTCTATTTACCAGCACGCCCCTGTTTTACAGATTGCTCTTGCAGTTGGGACCAGGGTCCATATGGCACAGCGCTTTACTGGCGATTTGACTATACTGCTGATGAAGTGTTGAGGTACCTCTGGAGGAACCTGTTGGAAGTAGAATATTATACACTGGCCCTGTGAATTATAAAGGGTTTTTATTAGGTTCTCAGTAAACTCTGAAAGCATCTTCCGCCGTTCAAACAAGACTGCTGGCACAAGCTCGGGTTTTTGCCGATGCACAGGAACCCTCCCTTCCCCTGTTGGACCTCAGGTTGCCTTCCACATCCTCCAAACATCTCCACTGAGAGGGGATGTTTATTATGATGCAAAACCGCCCAGGCAAGACGCAATCACAACACATTGTACTTCCTGTTAAACATGCAGCAAGCAGGAGTGGAGGGATCTATAGACTGCAAAAGCTCTGTGAATCCTATTCTGAACTTTGTCTTATTTTTTATCTTTTTTCCCCACTTTAGTTTACTTGTAGATGATGGCACAGGGCAAGGCAAAGACCCAGTTAAGTCTGGAAACTGATCAACAATGTAGGACATACTCTGTTGATACAAAATGCCTCTCTGGTGGTGTGTACTATAGCACATAGATGTATATTCACTCATCCTGTCCTCCCTGCCTGACTGTCCAAGCCAAACGGAGAGATTAGAGGTAGACACAGAGTGGCTCCAGAGAGGGTTGGTAAGGGATTGGAATCATCACTCACCTATTAGACTGGCGATGGAAGCTCTGTTGATAATCTTGCCGTTTCCTTGCTTCAGCATCATCTGATCTGCTGCCGGGGGCAAGGATTCACGGGGGAAACAGACATGTTAGACAGCTTATTATGACACTGACTGATGCCATGCAAACAGATGGATAGAAAAAAGCCCACACATTCAGGGCGCCTTGGTGGTTCCATCACTTGACCACATGTAGTGTCATAAACTGATACCAGTTTAGGACCGGAGATATTGGTTCAGCATTTTTTTCCAAACTCACTTTACTGTCGGCCATAATTGTCCAGTTGAAATAAATACAATTATTTTTCATTTTCATTAACATAACATTCAGCATTATGCGATCTTGGGCCTGATTGCGCCACAAATCAAAATTTCCAGGATTGTTGATTCATGACTACTGCAGTTAGTTGACAGATGGTCATTTTATATTGTTTATCAATACAAAATGTGTGGACATTATAATCGAGCGCGTTTGTCTACGAAAACATTGACATGAACCCCAGGGGTGCAGACTCTATAAACACCAGTGTGTTTATATAAGTTAATCATATTTCACAGTTCACACTGATAATCCTATTTAGCTACTCTTGAGTTACTATATTTGGTAGCACCATCCATAATTAGGATATGTCCTCCTTTCAGCTGTGCTTTGGAGTGGACATGAACATTATTAAAATAGGCAGTTGATCAGCTTAGATCTAACCATTTTATTTTTGTTTGGTTGTTTACTAGATGATTCTGTATAAAATAAAATGTATTAATATAAATTAATAGAAATGAAACTATAGTGGAACTGTGGAAGATGGACTCCCTGGCCAGGTTCATTTTGACTCCAGCATTTTGAAAGGCTTTTAGGTATAACACTAGTTCAGTATCTGATTCTGAATGTTTGTCTGGTTTGTTTGTCTACTTATATTGGTGTTTCAGGTGAAATTCTACGGATACCTGTGTCAAAAAGTAAACCTGTGATATATCTATATGCTCCGCAAAGGCATTACTGCAGTCACAAACAGGTTTATGAAAAGTCTAAAATGTTTTTCTTGTGTTTATTATTATTTTGTAAAAGAAATACTTAAGTGCAGTGGTGGTGGTGAGTGATGCATCTAGCAGTAAACATGGTAGAAATTCCTCTGGAAATTTCTCTTTTATTTTTTCCCTTTAGTAGACTGCCATCTGCTGGCTAAAAGAAAACATCACACCCAGAGTGTCTTTCTACACAAGAATTAAGACTCAGCCTCATCACAGTACTTTGTTTAAATTTAAAAAATGGCACAATGTCACAGCAAACAATTTTCCTTTGTGATCATCACAGTGTGGACCCCAACCTCTAACAGTGAGCTCCTCCAGTACCACCTGAGCCTCCTAATTTGACAGAGCCTCACCCAGGGCATGAGCAAATGCCCTGCCAGTGCCTACAGTGGTCACACAAAGTCACTTTGCCATCAAGACGCACCCAGTCTAGAGGCCAGTCTGTCGTCTTCACATCACATAATATCTCATCTGTTACTTTGCTCTGACTCATTCATGACACGTCATGACAGTGTTTGCATGATGCTCATATAGTACAGAAGTGAAAGTAGCCCTCATTATGCAGAAGAATGGCCCATTTCACAATCTCATCACTGGGTTGTAAAAGTACTAATGTATTAATCGGTTCACTCGGTCACTTTACAATTTACAACAACTTACAATATACAACGAGGCACAAACCTTGTGCTGGATAAGGTCGGAGGTCAGAGTCGTGATGTCAGTGACGAACATATATGGTGACGTGACGTGACCGATACAAGTCGTAATGGACTGAGGCCATATGTGGTGGCGTGACAGACAGATTGACATGTTTTTCAGGTTGGCAATATGCAACCTACGGTGATCTCAATAATTCTAGTTAAAGCATGATTCTGATAGCACACTATATATTTGTATTGGCATACAGACATAACTACATAAGTAGTCCACAAAACACTGTAGGCTATGTGTTTTTGTATGACCAAACGTTTCCCTGTGTTTACCCAGCTCTACTGTTGTTTAGCCAAGATATTTATTTTTATATTTGCCTAGTAAGGCAGTGATACTAGTATATAGTGGAGCTCTACAGTAGACTCACCCTTGTTTAATGCCTCTAGTGGCTAAGTGTGTGTGACACTGCACGTGCGGACTGTGTTTGTAGAGTTGTAGGCTTGCAGCCCTTGCGTTTGCTTATTTGCAGTGATCTTTAATGTTTTTTATGGCCTCCGGCCTTTGAGTTTGCTTAGTTGCAGTTATTTTCTTTTTATTGCTGTGTGTATGGCTATAAGCCCTACTGCCACTGAGTGCATCTTGTTGCAGTAATCATCAGTTTCATCTGAACTATTCCATGCCTTCTCTGTGGCTCTGTTTTAATCGTGCCTAAGATTGGATAGGCTGTTGTCACATTCTAGAAAACAGCATACTAGTAACATTTCCCAATTGGGGGGGCATGTGAAAATGGTATCGGACGGCTTCATCGTCATCGAAGTTGCACCCATACCATCGGTTACAGGTTATATTAGACAAGTAAAGCATCAATATTAACATCAGTTGTTGTTGAAATTGTAACAGGCACACAGCATGCATAAAGCCAAAGGTCTGACTCAGAGAGTTTTCTGTTTTGAATGATAAAATGGTATTGGTTTAGTGGTACCCCCCCCCCATTGCCCATGCCTAGATCCGGCCCTGATCCAAGGAGGGTTAATTATCGGGCCACAGAAGGCAAGAGCTTCAGTCACAAATATTGCTCAACGGCAGCAAGAGTCCAACACCCTACCACTAACCTTACCCTAACTGCACGTGGAAGTACAGATGAGTCGTAACCACCCACGTATGTGTCTTAACTCTCAATACATGTCAGAGCTGCTTGCGAGACTTCTTAACTGGCCATGTACGTATGACTAATGCACGCTGTCTATTCTTCTCAGAGGAACAGTGAATAAAGAAACGTGCATTGCGATTTGTGTCAAGACATCAGCAAACAAGGTCGGAAATTGCGGTCGGAAGCGCATATTCAACAATGACTGCGACGCTCTTGCATTAGTGTGTTATGTAAGGAAAAGCAGAAGTGCAACCCTTAATCGGTTGCCTGCGAGTATCAATACAGGACGTGATCAGACTGTGTCAGCAAGAATGTGTTTGTCGTGTCGACATCCATGCATAAACCGGCGCCGCCTCATTACAAAGTTCAGTGGTACAAAAGACAGGAATACAACCATAGTTATGCAAAAAGTCAGTCAGTAGCTCTGTTATTTTTCTGAGTGATCACATTTCTTTCCTGACCCCACACGACACCGGGCATAAGACATCACTGAATGGATTGATGATTTTTAAATTATATGAATAATATTCTCTGGCCTGCATGCCTTCCTGGTCACAGAATACTGCTACAGCAAAGAGAAAAAGGAATGGTCAAAAACAACCTAACTTCAACCAAACATTTGGTAAAAAAAAAAAAAAAAAAACACCAACTGGGTCTTTGGTCAATTTGACCGAATGTATTAGGTTACATTAATAACCTCATTTTGAGGGTCAAAATAACCCAAGTACCAGTTGATTTTACCTAACATATTAGGTTACATTAATAACCAATTTGACCAAGTCAGAATAACCCAACTGCCAGTTGGCTTGTTGTCGGTATCAGCCGTAACACATGGGAGTCTATCCACGTTACAGTGCGCTAGACCCCTGGGAGATGGATGACTGAGGTGTAGTGCCACACCTACAGTACCATCAGCTCCCAGTACTTCCCCCACAACTTGCCACATCCACGCTGTGCTACTCATATGCTGAGTTGGCGGTGCCCGGAATCGAACCCATGACCTTGTCGTCCAAAGGCAAGAGGTCTACCAACTTGTCTTGATTCACTTCTGCAGCAGTAGAGAACATTTAAATTTAAACTGAATAAGAATGAGTAACTGGTACATGGTGTGCAGGTAGGAAGTGTTGTTTGACTCAACAATCGGTTCTCCTCTCTGGAAAATAACAAAGTTAACCTAACAAAACAACCTATAAATTTGGTCAAAATAAAACCCCTATACCCCAACAAATGGTTGGGTTATAAGAAAACAACCCAGCAAGGTAACCTAACACAATTGACCTAAGTATTCAGTTACAATTTTTACCGATTAGTTTTTTCACTCTTAGGCACTCTTCACCATCGTCAACAAAACACAAATGTATTATTTTCTTTTGGTGCTCACGGTGGTCCAACAAGACACCTTACTAGATTTGTCACCTACAAATCAAATCAATACACATCGATGATAAGAACTATACATTTTAATTATCTTTGTCAGTATTGAGTTCAACGGATACATGCTCGATACTCTTGATTAGTTTGATTCAGTGCTTTTTCAGACGTACAGCGCCACAACATACAGACGTACAGTATATCTGCTCTAGGAACATTATTTTAAAAAATAGCCATTATATATTTATTTTTGCATAAGAATAACAAATCTATACTATTACGCTCTGCATAGTCTGCAAATAAATTATCTCTGAAGAAGGGACATTATCCAATAAATATCAGCCTTACAATGCACATGATCAAAATCTGTTCAATTGATAGATGTTTAATTGTTTATTTTACTTCCACACAATAAATGGCCCTGGTCATGTTTCTTTTTTAAGTTCCAATTAATATCAGTTTGTCATCAACAACGAGTAAAATAATCAATCTGGAACAAGTGCCATATTAATGCATTTGTTTATACAGTCCATTTTATAAAGTTATGTAATTTTATTTTCATATTTTTATATGGCAGTAATTGTCAATGGTGGAAAATAAGTACATTGACTTGACTACATTAATTGAGTAATTCCAATTTCCAATACTTTTGCTTCTACTTCACTACAACTCAGAGACAATTATTGTACTTTTACTCTCCTACATTTATTGAAAACTTTAGTTACTACAGTTACTTTGTAGATTTACAGTATGGATACGTATCGGCCCATTTGGAAATAGCCAGTCAAGTAAAACATTTGCATAGTTTTTCCTCCAGTGATAATTGTTAAAGACCAGTGGCTCTCTCATGTGTGGAACCATCACATTATGAATCAGTCCATGACAGATTTTGAGTGCTAAACCCACAGCTTATAAAAGTTGTTCAGGCTCTTGTTGAATATAAACTGTAATATCAATCTATTCCATACAGTATGGTGTGGCCAACTAGAATGTAACTAAAGAGATCATATAAGAATAATAGAAGATCAGATCTAGCATGATTACATAGCTACAATAAATAAGGAAATTCATCAGCAGAAAATCACAACCTTTTGATGTATAAATATACAAAAATAGCCACCATTGAATTACAAAAAAGGTAATATTGCATAACTTGATACTATATTTCTAACAATTATGTTATAAAATCCCAGCTTGCTGCATTTTAATGACTTTTATTTTTTAAGAAAATAATGAAAATAATGGCAGTGTTAGTCAACTACACTCTCACTGCTCAGAAGTCGTAACAGATAATTGTATGCCCATTTATTTATGAGTGCAGCTCACAATAGGTAGTAAAGGAGACCTAATAACGCTAATTGTGGTTATGTTTTGTTTAGTTGTTACCGTGCAAGTGTGCACCATCAAGAATCAAGAGAATTAAGAGGGATTTATTTGTCACTCACTCACTCATTCACATACAAGTAGTAAAACATTGCTGGGACATACTCCACAGAGAACACAACAATACAGTACAACAACATAATAAAAAGGTAATAATCCTATATTTTATGAAGTAAAAATAGGCAGATGCATGGTGAGGTCCTGTGCAGTGAATTTATTACTGGCTCACAGAAACATCTAAATAAAACACAACCACAATTAGACTTATTATTACCCTCAATGTTATAACATCAAAAACCTTCATGTGAAAAGAGTCTGTTATTACTCAGTGCTCAGATAATTGCAAACAACAGTGAATTATTTGTTTTTTTTTCCTTTGAAAGCCACATGTGGGAACACTAGGGGGTTGAACAATTACAAGTCAATTATTCCCACTTTAAAGAGGTTTACCAGTCAATTGATGAATTGTCGAGCTGCTGCGGTTCTTCAAGTAGAAGATACTTTGGGATGTCATTAAAATGCAGACTCTCACGTTATCAAGCCAGCGGTTAGACGTTCTATAACACAGCCTGTGCATTTTAAGGGCAGCGAGCAGCCATTAGTTGTTGCTCTTGGAGAGCATTTAGCCCTAACCCTTTGCTCAGGGACATTGACACTGTTTTTGTGTCAACCCCAGTAAGATTAACTGATGGCCATGCCATCAGCTAATGGGGGCCCTTTTCAAATAAACAAATATACTTTGCTCAGGCATGGAATCAAACTTGGGACTTTTAGTTTCTGTCTCACTCTGTGTGTCTGTCAAATGGCTTTCAAAGCGCTTGACCGATCTGTAAGAAACGCATTTACACTATCAGTAGGCCATCGAAGCACCGCTTTATTCATAAATAAGTGTTTAACGGTTAGCCAATGAGGCCTTGGTCACGGCTGAACCTGGTCATAGAGACGTCATAAATGACTGCTGTCCCATATCTATAGTGGAGACATGCTGTAAAATGTCGCACCTTCACATTATTGCTAGTTTGAGATTGTCAGTAAAACTGAACTAGTAGTTTAAAATAACACATCTGAAAACCAGAACATCAGTGATATCTCCCTTTAAGAAATGTTGAAGGAAAGGCAAAAGCGGACTCAGTAGCTTTTCTACGTAGTAGTAGTAGTAGCTTCAAGATTGCTCAAGAATGCAAAGTTGCAAGTTGAAGAGGATTTGTGTCACGACAGCGGCCTCTGTGAAGGGAATGCTACAGATAGAAGAGTCTGTTTTTTATTTTTTGGTCTTGCGGCATCAGGTGCTGCTAACAGCCGTGGTCTTTATCGTCCATACTGCAGCTGGAGCTGCGGCGGCTGCTGCTGTTGGAGGTGCTGCTGGGAGAGTCGGACGACAGCAGGGGGTCGCTCTGGCCGATGGGTGACAGGTTGATGTCCCTGGCGCCCCCCACCTCCTTCATTTTGCCGCTCTTGGAGCTCCCGTATGATCCAATGTCTCCGCCGGCATCCGTGTGGATCTGATCGAACGTGATGGTGCCGTTGTTGAGGTCCAGAGTGGTCGGGGGCGACATGTCGGGGCCCGAGGAGTGCTGGTAGAGCTCGGCGGGGCAGTCGCCCAACAGGGGCTCCTGTTTGATGGCCCGAGCCATCAGCTCTGAAGTACACATGGAGGGGGAGGACACCACGGCCAGGCCGTGAGCACGCGCCTGCATCTCTAGCTCCTAGGGAGAATACACAAAATAAACTTGTCACGTCACCTCATGTCATTCAAGAAGTATAGGCCTGTGTCTGGCTGTAGAGCACAGGCCCCGCCTGGCAGTGCACACACTGCATGGGTGAATTTTACGTCGGTGGGGCAAGCGGTTCTCAAGTTACGTGCATTACAGACGTGCAGACAGACAGACAGACAGAGACATGGTGCATTCATATCGGTGCCCATCGGAGCCTCTACAGCACTGGCTCAGATCAGATACCTAAAATCAGTGGTATTTCTAAGCAATTTGGAGCCCCAGAGAAGATTTTCCCTGGAGCCCCCCTTACCGTGTTTGTGGTCACGGGTTCATATGGTTACCAACTGCCCATCATTTAGCTGTGCACCTGGAATTCTCTCAAGGACCACTGGTTGAAAACCTCTGCCTTAAGCTTTTAGTTGACCAGTGATTTATTTTATACTGTCATGATGAAACTGTATTTTTTGCAAACATTTACTATTTTGCAATCAATCACCTCTCTTCTGTCTTTCTCACATTTTTCTTCCTCTTCTTTCCTTTTTTCACCTGTCTTTGTCTTCCCTGTCCTCCCCCCCTCATGGCGCCCCAGGCAACTGCCTAGTCTGCCTAATGGCAAAAACGCCTGTGCCATGCCAGGTGGTGGGACTACTTGAGTGCGGAGATCTCCGACTTGGGCACTCAGGGTGTTTGGTCTGATCAGTGTAGTAGTTGTTTGTTGGATGTGTATCATTTGTGTTCTGTAAGTGCTTATTTATTTCCACATATTTTGTAGGTGCCCCTACCGTAAAAGTCGGTAGACTATGTGCGAACCTGTTGTCATATGGCACCAGTCTGGGCCAAACTCCGCTGAAAGTTCAGGGCCGGATTTTTGTCTCAGTCCAGCCTTGGCACTACAAGCAAGTGCGACACATGCCCCTACATATAACATCACTTCCCATGACATGACCATGACTTCCATGTAACATTTCCCATGGGGTCAGTGTCATTATTTTGAAACATCTTTGAAATTTGGGTTGTTTTGCGTGCCATCACGTTTGGTGGGGCAGTCAGGGCATTTAGGGGGGCATTGCACCCCCATGCCGATGCTTAGATCTGACCCTGCTTAAAACCACCCTGATCCATTTGGTTACATTTGGAACTCAGAGAGTATACACGTGTTGATAGAGATTAATGAACTGAACATGGCAGGGTTTTACAGTTGCAGGTGTGGTAGCTTGGCCTCTTTACCTGTATGCGCAGCATGAGGTGACGGTTGGCATGCTCCAGCCTCCTCTGCCGGCACTCCAGCTCTTTGGCTCTCTGCTGCTCCCTCTGGAGTTTCCTGATGTAGTCCACCGAGGCTTTCAGAATGGTGCCCTTATTCCAGCGCATGTCCCTGCAGGCATACACAGGGACAAACGTCTACAGTCAGAGTCGGCTAAGCAGCTGACCATGACAACATAGACCTCTTATTAAAGCCCCCCCCTGGGTGCTAAAAACCAGCCACATTCCAAGGCTTTTGAGATCGAGAAAATTAGGAAAATAAGTGGATGAATAACTACTCACGGATCGTTTGACTTTGGAATCAAGGTTCCCAGTTCTTTGATGCGATCGTTGATGTTGAACCGCCTCCTTCGTTCAACTAAATGTCAATTGTACAGAAATACATATATAAGACTAGAATAAGACTAGACAAAAATAAGTGCATAAATATAATGAATTGATATGGAAGGCTGGCCAATACCCAATAGAGAACCTTCAAAATATGGTGGTAAACATCTGAGACAACTTCTAGCTCTAAATGGTCAAACATTTATCCAGATGAACTTACTTAAGTTGTGATTATCTTTCTTCTGCCTCTCTTTTGCCATGGCCCGGACCTCAGCCTCTGCAAAATAACATCATAAATGTAATGGGTAAATTAAAAAAAAAAAAAAAAAAAAAATTAAATAAATGTGTTTATCTATTTGTAATTTTGGAAACATGAGATTACCTCCTTATTTTCCATAAGTTTAGACAACAAGCAAACATTATAGCCTACTACATGTGGGAATTCTAAAATTATATCTGTCTTTTTGCACTAAGTAGCACTTTGTTATTGTGCAATTTGGCGTATTTATTTCATTATACACCTACAATACTGTTTGTAAAATATAAAAAAAAATGATTCAAATTAAATGTTTAGTTTATTCTGCTTTGCTTTGATTTGATTTGATTTGCTTTGCTTACCTACTGGATAGCCCTCTTGCCTTTGATAGTTTTCATACTGGCTACAGGATCCAGGCTTGTCGAGTACGTGCATCATGCCAGAAGCTAGATAGGACATACACATATATATATTATATAGTATAAACAACACAGTGTAAAAAACACAGTACCGTTTTGTGATCGTGATCAGGATACCTTAATCTAAGAGTTGGATAGTAGTAGTTTATTAGTAGTTGAAATTACCTTTTCCATGTACAGTATTAATCTATCCATAAATTAAACTGTGAAAGTAGCCTACAATAATAATACACTATTGTAGGCTACAGTATGCTTCAAGCCGTAGTAGTAGTTGTTCAAATCACCTGCATATTCCCTTTTGATGGGTAGACTGGAGGGACAGGAGTTGCTAATAGCGAGGCCTGGTGGTGGGAGTCCTTGGTTTCCATACATTTCCAGAAGGTTACCAGATACAGGTAGCTGCAGAAATGAGGGTCGGAAAAAAATATATATTTTTGTTGAGTAAATTCTCAGTTGTCAGTAGCCATGTTATTCTTTGATATTTTAATGATGAATGTTTTACTTTCATTGCATTTTACTTTAATTGTGTGAATCAATGTACTGTATGTGTCTTGGGTTGTATACATGGCCAAAAAAGTCTCTCAAGCTTGTTTGTGTTTTATCCTTTGACAGATGTGTACAAATGCCTTGCATGAGAAATTTGTGAGGAAAAAATCATCAATCTGTCAAAATTGTGTCATGTAGGTCTAAAAAGATTTCATTTGTCTAACATGAAATGTTTAAAGCACATGCACTGTCAGGTCAAAGTGGCGTTTAGTTACCGTGTTTGTAATTTGGAGCGTTGGGTCCATAAGTCCAAGAATATCTTCATTGTAACTTGATTCAAGACTAATTATATCATCAATAACATCATCCATCTGCAACACATAGACATGAAACATGCATTAACATTCCAACTTAAGGCTCAGGCCACCACCATGGCATGTGAAGAGTGTTAAAAATATCACAATACTATTTTTTATTACATAAAACAGGGGTTTTCAACAGGTGGTCGGGGACCACCAGTGGCCCCTGAGAGGATTCCAGGTGCTAGACAGTTGGTAACCAAGTGGACTCTTATAGGTCTGTAAATCTTAATTATATTTAAACTTAAAGTTACTTTATTTGCTAGAATCTACAATTATAAAATGTTGAGGAAGTGTTATTTTGACCAACGTTTTGCCAGTTATCTCTCCTAAATTGTGGACAAAAATAATGAGAATCCATTATTTTTGGGTCTGAGAGACTAAAGTCAACATCAAATGGAGGTCCGTGGCTAAAATGCAGAATAAATAGTGGGCCCTGGTATAAAAAAGGTTGAAAAACACTGACATAAAATATAGCAAGACATAAACTTGCTGATTCTTTCATGCACAAGTTGGAATTGTATTGTGTTTTGAAACACAGGATCCTAATGGTCCCTGATGATGCCACTTGGACATAAAAAGCTTTGTACCTCTTTCTCACAGTTGGAGCTGAGGGTGAGCAGTGCCATGGGGCTATTGGGGGCGCTGCTGCCCGGCCCGGGGGGCATGCCGTGCTCCGGGGGCTGGCTGGGGCACTGGCTGACTGCTTTTCCTCCCAGAGTGGTGGAGAGATACTGCCTCACCTGTTGCCTCTGGGCCTGTTGGATGTGGTACTTAGTGGGGTTCTCCAGGTGGGTCTGCGGCTAAGCACACACACAGAAAAGGACATTTGAAATGCATTTATGTTGTCTTTTTTTCCCCCTTTTTTTTCGTTCAGTCGAATGATTGGTTATCAGTGATATATTTTTGGGGGCATCTTCTACCTCTTTCTAGACAAGGGGTTTTCAACCTTTTTCATACGAGGGCCCACTATTTATTCATTATTTGAGCCACGGACCACCGTTTGATGACATTTTAGCCCCACAGACCCCAAAGCTAAAGTTTTTTTTGCTTTTGTCCACAATTGTAGACTGGATAAGGAAACAAAACAACCAAAATGACCATTCTCTAGTTGTAGTTGTAGACTTGGGCTAATTCAAATAATGTATGGTCCATTTGGTTTCATGTTTACCCTCTCAAAGTGTTACATCTGGTTAACCAACTTTCCATCATTTAGCTGGGGGACCACCTGGTACCCTCTCAGGGACCACTGTTTGAAAACCACTGTTGTAGACAGTTAAGTACCGCCATCACCAGTGGCTATACCATAGCATAAACCGATATGCCTACCTGTAGCGTACCTGATTGTGTCACGAATAACACACATCACATTTAGGAAATGGTGGGAAACTGTCAATTCCTTTTTTTAAAGTAACCCCTTAAGAAGTATATAGTGTTACTTTGTTGAATGACCATGTTGCTTGCCAAAAATGAGAATGGAAAAAAGTGGTTAAATCAGTTGTTCTCAAAGAGAAACATAGTCCACACTTAGATGACAGTAGCACTCAAGCATGCGGTTAAATCAGCTCTTCTCAATAGAAATGCAGTCCACATTTAGATGACAGTACCTCTCAAGCTGCACAAGCTGTCGGCAACAGTGGCTATGGCCAGTGATAAGATCAGTCAGTGGTTTAATGCACCATAAAGTGATATAAAACAACACAGTGGTCCCATTCATAGTACTATGCTTTGGGTTAAAGAGCACCAGAATCAATTGCGATAGTGATCACGGAACATTTAGGGCTATATCTTGCGCCAACCCTTGCCATTTTTACAATTTTGAAAAACGTTTTAAAATAGTTCAAATAGCCAATATAAAAGCTTACAACACGTGGCACAACAGGGTATAGTTTTGTCTGAGTAAATTGCATTGTACATTGCTCCACTTGCGTATTTCCAATTCCATACAAGTTAAGTTAAACACTATAGTTGCTGTTATTAATAACATGCTTAAACACAGAACATTGTAGCTCATCTCACCTGGTAGTGGCTATATTCAAGCATCTCCAACATTTTCTAGGAAAATGAATGGTAAGAACGTATCTACAAGCAGAAGATAATCCCTTTGAGTGGTCAGTCAACAGAGCAACAAGCAACAGGCCACCAGCCAATGTGCAAATAAGAGGAGCCGCTGGTCAGCTTAGTTTATCAAGGATTTATAGATTATTAGTTACGCAAAATAAGAAAAGGGGGAGGCGAAAGACAACCATCCTCCCACTGTTTTGTTGTTCTAAGCTAAAGTATGAATTTATGTCTATATAGAGTTCATTTGACGTCACAAGCCCCATCTTACAAAGAAAGCATTCTGCTAGAGGGCCACTAGTCTGCAAACTGTAGCTCGCCCAGGGCCAAGTAACGTTTCATCTTTAGTTATGCTCATCTAGTATAAAACATTATTTGTTCTGAGAAGGTTGGATACAATCAGCACTATTGTTCCTTTACAAACTGCAGGCTCTAGGAGAATCCGTACGTATATGGTATTTAGTACCAAATGCCGATACACACCTATTTATTTGTTTATTTATTTGCTTGTATTTTCAATTCATTGAAATTGATGCTTCTATCAATGTTGTTGAGGATTTCCAAAGCGTGCTGCAAATGCAGTGCTCACATTAAGTCATTTAGTCTATGATTATCTTTCAGCTCAACTTGTACACCCTTGATACTATCCCACATAAACAAGGAAAGAAAACCCCTGTTCTCCTAATCTGTGCTCTCAACCTGCAAGTGTTTCCCTGTATGTTAGTGCAAAGACGATTAAATCTGCAATGGTGTCCAAGGTAGATTCCAAGGGGTGATAATCATCATGTTAATTTATCCATTCAGAGTGTATTTGTTCAAATTTAAATTCAAATCAGCATGTTACTGTGTACTGGTAGATTCTATTAATTGTGCCACAAACCACCAGGAATCAAGGGCTGCAATAATTACCCAGGTTCCATAGAAAATAGATTCCATAGAAAAATGTGAATGTTAATTATTTCTTGTCTGGTTTAAAATAAAAGAAATCAAGCAAATCATTGATTGCAGTATTTAAACTTAATCTTGTATTTTATCATAATAGGCCTTTCACAATAGCAAATGAGATCAAAGATCAACCAGCCGGTCAACTGTAAGCACACCATAATCCCAGTCAATAGAGAGAAACTGCAGCATATTAGAGGTTATTCAAATACGTCTGGTTCAGACGTTTTGGCACTATTATGAAATCTAACTTAGTCATTCAAAGCTGTCCTTTTTAGGGGCTGTGTTTGTATGACAGAAGGTATGCAGGTACTGTACTTCATAACTTTATAATTGTAACCTTTTGCTAATTGTTATTTATTCCTCTTCAAGCCTTTAGCCACTCACAGTAGCCATATTATGAGAATGTAAAGCCTCTTCCAGGGCTCACGTGCACACACACACACACACACACACACACACACACACACACACACACACACACACACACACACACACACACACACACACATATGCATGCCCCCCCCCCCCCCCCCCCCCCCCCCCCCCCCACACACACACACACACACACAGAAAGAGAGAGAGACGCTCCTTTACTCATCCTAAAACCATGTAAATCCACTGTGTGCAATGAACACATCGATGTTGTTTAGTTTAGAGCATATTTTCTTAAGCAGGAGCCTGCCATTATCTATGGAAAAAGTATAAAACTAAATGTCAGTATAGTATAGCATCCTCGCTTTCAAATGATTGTATACTCTTAACCACAAGCTGTCTTCTAACAAAACTAATTTGCCATTTTTAGGGTATGAATAAGTGGCAGTTAGGAAGACATTATAGTTTTCACAAAAGTACACACCATTCCACTTCCTTGTCCTTGTATTCCTGATATAGACATATACTGTACAATACCCTTTGTATAGTATTTTCTAACACAGTGTATTACAGTTGTGTCTTGTAACAACAAATACTAAAGATTTTACTGTCAATATCTCCAGGCAACTTCTTATCTGATACACCCATGATGAATGCAATGGGTGCATAATGTGATGTTATGCGAATAGAGAGGCCTGTACACTATAGGCTACTGTACTGTATGAACTTCATTTACTGTTTAATGCAGTTAGCATTTGAGTGAAAAGACAATCCATGGTTAACTATATAAGAATAAAAGGCATTAGATGTCTTCTTCCAGATTCTGCCCGGACATGTAGACTTGTCCGCAGAATCTGTAGGACATGTAGACTTATAATGCTGTGATTGTTGCTACTCTTACAACAACCTACTTGATTCACTGTCCTTTTGGCCATGGATGCAATATTCTTTAATGGTATAGCAGAAAAATAGCACCACTGTTTTCTGAAGCGCTGCCATAACCTGTTTTAGTTATGCTATTTTATACGCCTCATTATGGACATTATAGAGTGTGGCGGTTTATGCTTCTGGGCACGATGTCCAGTACATGCTTCCTATTTTTCAATGAATTCATATAAGCACACAGCTCACTATCCTCCTAAATCAGGGACCACCAGTGGTCCCTGAGGGGATTTACCAGCTAAATGGAAAGTTGGTTAACCAGATGTAACTCTTTGAGAGCGTAAAAATGACCAAATGGATCCTTGCGGCTCCATTTGGTTTCATGTTTACGCTCTCAAGAGTTAAAATATTCATCATCATTCATCATATTCATGTAAATTAGCCCTACACAAGTCTAAGTCTACATAACTAGAGAAGAATTAGAGTAGAAGAACTGTTTGTGATGTATACTGTATATTTGACTGTTTTGCCTGTAATTGTGGACAAAAAAAGAAATCTTTAGTTTTGGGTCTGAGGCGTGAAACTGCCATCAAATGGTGCATTTCTCAAAAGCTGAATAAATAGTGAGCCCTGGTATGAAAAAGGTTGAAAACCACTGTCCTAAATGTCAAAACATGTCTACAAATATGAATCTACAACACCTTCTACATTTGGTCCTCACACAGGCAGTCAATCAAGTACTGTATATAGAATTAACACAGAGATGTATTCATTTGAATCCAGGGGTATTCTACGTGCCTCGTTATAGGATTAAGCAATATCGATGGTTTCTTCAAATAACACAAAGGTCTGCAGTAGAAACTCTGCGAATAGTTGGAGCTCACAGCATAGCGTCTTTGTTTGGATAACTGGAAACCGTGACTCTGACATGGACTGGAGAGGTGAACACACGCAGGGGAAATGGCCCTTGGCTTGATAGGACCTTCATCGATAAGTCAGTAGAAAGCATTCTTTGTTTTCTCGTGGCAGAGCATTTCTTTGTTTCTGCTACTTGCTGTGGCCTTTTCCTTCAGCCAAAACCTTTGGGTTAAGGGCAGTCATTAAGAGCTGTATCTCTCCACTCCCTAGAGCAACACTGTCTCTCGCTTTATTCATAAAGAGCTTTATCACCTTCCCAAGGAGAGCACATGGGTGTACGTTTTTGCCTCCTGCCTTAAGGATAAATAACATTTTCGAGAGGCTGTGAGTATTCCTCAACCCACAAAAATAAAATAAGCAGCTCCATTCATGCAACTTCATTAAATAGTTACATGCCTACTGTATGTTGGTATTTTATTACCAAGAAAAAACATTTCCCTCTGCTGAAATAACATATAAGATTTATTTGTGCAGCTTCACACATAGAGAAACCCACAAACATGCAACCTTCATGAGGAAGCTATTGAAGGCCCTTCCTAAACATGGCTCAGGGGCACTGATATGCTCAATGGACAGTGAGGGGCTTTGTCTCATACATTTCCGGTCCTACATGTCGTATATTAAACACATGTACAATAGATGGTATTGGTGTACAGTAGTATCTGGAAAAAGATTAAGAACTATTGGGTAGAAAAGCAATCCCATCACTATTCTCCCATCAGTAAACTTGTGAACAGTCAAGAGATCGTTGACTGAAATGTCTGTTTTACAACCCTACGATGCTTTAGCATGACATTTGATGTTATAGAATAGATTATGATGAGGTAAACTATAATGTTAGTTAGAATTAGTGCCATCTTTCATGCAGAACACAAAGGGTTCATTATAAAGGGATCATGATTATTTGTGAAGGGATAGAGTTGAAAATACGCATGTATTCCATCTTTACCAATGACTTCCCATCTGTTTCATGTATATGTACATGTACATGTACAGCGGGGTACTACTACACTTATAATGCTGCAGATATATCTGCACCATTGTCAAAGACTAAATTGTAGTCTTTGATTGGATAAAACTAAACTGATATAGTCCTAAAAATGACCAAAGACCAAATCAGTACAGGAGAAAAAAAATAATTATGCTATTATTTCGACCCAGGCCTGTATTTCTTTTCTTTATTATTATCTTTCACAATCAAAGACAACTACGTATTCTTTCCTCCATCTGGGATCAACAGTATATTTGCAGAGATGCAAATATAGCATGACAACATATTTGATATAGATATAGACATAGTATAAAACTGTCCAATTACATATTTATAATCATAGGATTTCAGTTTAATTGAGTTATCTAAGTCAAAGCACCGAATATTCACAGTACTGGAACTATAAGGTCATTTGAGTTTAAATGATTGCTATATCTATATTTTGGCTAGCTGCAGGGGAACTGGTCTGCTCTCTTTCCCGATGTTCTTAGTTCCAATTCTCTAACTTTGCAGCAATGGCAGCTTCAGTACTGTGGTGAGAGGGTAGTTCATCAAGTGGACGATTTTGAGACAAAGAGATGTGTTCTCTGCTCCTAACCCGGCCTATGGCTATAGAAACTTTTGGCAAGAATGTAACCTTCTTCCTCCAGAATGGGAAATGTCTAGTCTTTATGGGATTAGGACGATGCACGTGTTTAAGTGTCAAACCACAGATCCTGATTTAGCGACAACATAAACTCACAGAGCTTTGCTATGATGTCAAATGTGGCGACATGCTGTTTTTCAGCCAAACGTGCTGTGACAGTGGAAACCATTTAAACAAAAGATGCTCACATCACGCTATTGGGGCGAGACGCCCAAAATCCATCAGTGTCATTAGTTCAATGACAGAGCTCTAGTTTAGTTCTATAAATATAAAATCAATGGAATGCTCAAATAGAGATAATTTTGCGCACTATTTTAACACAGAATGTGACAAATTGGATTCCCATAATGTATATTAATCAATATTAAAACATAATAATAATTAATAATTAGATATAATAATAATATCAAATTTGATTTGGAATCACTTTTGTCATACAAACATTTGAAAACATATGCATTAGATTTTCACATAGCTCAAAGTTTGATCCTGGATGATCAAACATTTCTCGGCAGGGATGCAAAGTGTAGTGGCCCTTTCCATCGTCAAAGTTTCCCACACCTGAGACGTTATGCCATGTGGCAGGTACAATTCTCTAAAAAATACTAAAGCAAAGTTACTGTTAATATGGTTGAAAAACAGTTAACCTATCCTTCATCAGAATACTGTATATTGGGTTTGCATGAAAACAAAAAGCAAATAGTTTGTTGTGTTGACAGCCAAAATAACTATTCTGGTAGAAATCCTGACCTTTGCTCAATTCAAAACTTGGCCTGCATTGTGCCATGGCTCTGTCTTTGACACACAACCATTCATCATGTAGCTCTAGGCAGTTTAGGAAACCCATTGTATGAGGAAGTTCTGGTCCATGCTTGCATGAGGTCTATAATATGCAATAATTAGACATAATTACAATAATCATCTTGATTGTTCAGACAAGATGGGGGTCACATTCAATCCTGTGTCCTTGCACTCACAAGGCCCGTGGCCTGTGCACACAAACTGACAGAGTCATCAGGGATCCCAAATGTTCATTTTCTGTCATGATTTCCTTGTCAAGAAGAATATTCTCCTTTGAGAATATTCTTGAAAATCAGATTGTAACTTTGAGTGTCTTCTATTCACTGAAGGGAACAAAAGGCTTCTCATAATGCTGGGCTCTGGCAAGCTATCCGAGCTCAGAGTCTACCCCCAAATCAAAGAGCACAAAGATATAGCTTTATTCTGCTCTATGCGCCTGGAGTTTTGAGGAAAGGTCACCCCAACCACCAAAGTTTGCACGTGGAGCTAAATCTGATGGTATTTAAAAGTCAACTGTTTAGAAAGTCTCTTTGGGGCTAGGTTTTGCTGTATCATTCGTTGATGCTTACGGTCTAGACTGCGGATAGGTTTTCCCATATAGAAAATTGTATACAGTATAGAGAAAAAAAACGCTGAAGTTAATATGAGATCCATAGTATTTATTTGTAGTGAAACATTTCTAAAAATGTGTAGTGAAACATGTATAATTTTATAAATTGTAAGAATTACATATGACATTCAAAACAGATAGACCACAGATCCATAATATTTTTTGTAAATTGGCCTAGTATATGAAAGGTGTCACTTTCAAGAGTTTGCATAGATGACATATATAAAATTTCCATCTGGATTTTGAGCACATGAATTATGTAGAATGTCCAACACTAAGGTAGGAAGAGTTTGTTATTGAAAATGAACCAAATCATATTGAAACTGAAGCTTAATTTTACTGAAAATTATGTTTAGATGTTACTTCATACATTTTCCTAAACATTGCATATAAAGAACCAGCAATGGATTGCTGAAATAAATATCTCCAGTCCAACACAATCAACAAAAACAAAAGATACTGCTGCGCCACAAGGTTATTGATCTAATCTAATATTGAAACTTAAAAAAACACCATGTTTCGGCCACATTTCTCTTACCAACCATGTGTCCACACAGATAGTGTGGATTTATAAAGCGCCTTTTTCTAAAGTGCTTGCTAAAGTATGAATAACGTCACCACTCACCGCTACTTCACACAGACAACCATACAGGGAACTAACCTGCTTGTCAGGAGCAGTTATGGATCAGTGTCTTGCTCAAAAATTCAATGACATGAGGAGCGACTGAACTTAGAACCTTCTGAATCCCAGACAATTGCTCTATCTCCTGAACCCGCAAGTGCGCATATTTAAAGTAGCACAGAGGCTGTGCCTTGTCACCAGTGTTGGGGAAGTTACTTTTAAAAAGTAAGGGAATTATAGTTATAGTTACTTCCCTGAAAAAGTAACTAGTTACTTTATTCCTTACTAAATTATGAAAGTAAGGGCGTTACTTTACTTTACTTTACTTTTTTTTTAAAACATACAAAAAAGGGGTGTTTTTCTGTAGTATTCGTGCTTACAAGTTCAAAGTGAAATTCTTCCCATTTTCAACATTTTACTGACATTAATATGCCTTAGAGATGTTGTGTGGACAAGATAAAGATCTCCCCATTCTGTGTTTACTAGAAACGGAAACCAAATGGACCCGCAAGGGTCCGTTTGGTTTCATGTTTACACTACAAGTATTGCATCTGGTTAACCAACTTTCCATCATTTAGTGTGAGGACCACCTGGAATCCTCCCCGGACCACCTGTTGAAAACCCCTGCTTTACCAGCAAGAATGTAAAATATTGTTTATATTTCCACACTGCAAAGGCTCCAGTCACGCTGTCGTCCTCTTATCATTGCGTCTGAGAGCGTATTTTCCCGCAGCTCAAATGCTAGTGTGTGCGCAGCAACAACAACACAGCTGGTTGTGTCTATGTGCTAGAGGCCAGAGCCTTTAGTTACGCGAAAACTTCATGGGGCCACTTCAATGGCGGCTCATCTATATACACTTCTATTGAATTGGGACAACCGAGGTTACCGGATGCATTTAAGTCTATGGGATCATAAGCATTTTTTCTGCCCCCTCAATGTCGCAGCTGTTCTACTAGATGGCTCTGCTCTGCTCGACGAATAAGACTGGCTCTGATTGGCTTATACTTGTCACGTTACACACATAGATATATTAAAACTAGATCAGGCATCCGGAGGAAACAATGCAAGTGGACGAGAGGGGAACTTTCCTTCGGTGCCTTCTCTATTCAATATACTCTGTTAGACTGTGAAGAAGCGAGCTGAAGAAGACAGACAGCACACAGTGCAGCGAGTCCTACCGCCGCCGCCGGAGTAATGATAGTAATGATGGTACACTAATCATAATGCCGTTATGAATTTGAGAAATCTAAGGAGTTACGTTAGAAGTTACTGAAAAAAGTAATCCCTTACTGTAAGGGCGTTACTTGTAAGGGCGTTATTCACAACAGAGGCTGTGCCTTGTCACTTATCCTGTTCCTGATATTCATGAACAGGATCTTGAGGCAAGGTCATGCTGGAGAGGGTTTTGAGTGCTATGGGCTTTTTGCAGATGATGTTGACCTTATCATCATCAGTCCGAGACCTTCAGCCTCTCACTGGGTCAGTTTGCAATCTTGTTCACAAGTGGGGGGAGGACAGAGAATCGAATCATAGCAGGGGCAATATTGCAGCCGCCATGCCGCAATGTGCCAAAAACAGTGCTAAGCCAGAAGGTACAGCTTTCTGTCTACCAAGCAATCTGCGTTCCTACTCTCCTAAGATACAAGTTGGCAAAATGAGTTTTCTCATACACATGGCTGATATAGGGGGTGAGAAGTTCATTCACATGAGAGAGACTTGGAGAGCCGCTGCTTCTTTGAATGGAAAGGATTCAGCTAAGGTGGTTCGAACATCCAGTACGGATGTCTCCCAATAGTAGCCTTAGTAGCATTTTTGTCAGCACAAAAAATGAAAGCCTGGGGGAACGCATTGGCCGCTATGGTCTAAAAGTGGGAGTCAACCCTTCCAGGTGGGCGTCTCTCCAAATGATGTGACGTAGCACTGCACTAGGGGATGGAGGTGTGGCCAGGGCTAATTGACAGAATCAGGGCAAATCTCAGTCGCGACCCACCCCTCCCGGCCCCAGTGGTACCGGGGTCCCACTGGGATAGATGGGCGGACAGTAATTTTCCTCTTTCACCCCAGATTTTAACTTGGTTTAAAACAGAGGTGCCTACTTCTATGCATTTGGTTTTTCTCCATCTATTCATCCATCCATCCATTTTAACCGCTTATCCGTAGTTGGGGGCAACGGCTATGGGGGCAATGGGGGCCACCAACATTAGTGTTATCTTCCTGGTGGATCTCGAGATCCACCAGGAGGTCAGGGCCAGAGAGTCAATGTAATCCCTCCATCTGGTCCTTAGTCTGCCCCGGGGTCTCCTCCCAGTGGGCCGTACATCAAGGACCCCCCTAGGGAGCCTGATTTCCTTGGTAGTGCTGACATTTTTACCTTTGAGCTAATATTACTCAGGGAATGAATTGAATCTTGACCAACAGGTCAAAATTTATGTCAGATCCTGTGTCTAGGTGAGACACAACCAAGGGAGATAAAGTACAATCACCACAATTCTGTTACAAGAATACAGAGTGAAACTGACTTATGTGGCCAGTTAAGGCTAAGACTTAGGATTAGTGTTAATAGTCAGACAACAAGACCAACTCCTCTATTACACTGTCAGGCAAGGCGTTTCCTCACAACCTATAGGCTCAGGCAAGCCTGTTGGCTGGATTGTATTCATATTTTACAATTGTAAAAGTTATTTGCATTCTTTAATATTCTTGATTTGACTTATAATTAACTGCAGTATAGGTTACAAGACAGATTTTCTGGCTCCAAAAAGAAACAATCACATTTATCTTTTTGTGGTTCAAGCCCACCCAGGGACACATTGATTTTCCACCACATAGTTAGAACGTATGCTGTGTGACTTTACTGACTGAAGAAATGCATTGCCTACTATGCCTACTATGCCTAGTAGTCCGATGTTTACTGGATTGCGTTTCACATACTGTAGGTGTGAATCAGATTCACCTGTTCTAGCCGCTTACGCCATGGCTCCTCAGAGATGGTCATTCCAAACACAAGTTCCGTATTTGCGTATTGCACAAACACTTTAAATGTGAGTTATCTGCTCAAAGCTTGACCATGCAAGCCCCCTATTGTAAACACTATTATAACATCCTGTATCTGGATATGACTGCTGATGGGATCATCAACAATCATACGCACACATCATCAGGAGTTACTGAATGGTATTTTGGGGGACTGCTGTTGGCAGTATAATTAAGTCATCCTCTATGGCGATACCCAATGAGCAAAGCTGCTGAAAAGGCCTGCACAGTGTGGACACAGTGGAGCCCAGAGGGTTCAGTGAACAGCTGTCTCTTTCTTGTTTGAAGTGACTGTGGCAGCTCTACAGTAAATCTTTGTGACCTTGTACACTAATGCTTATGTACAACTCTAGAATGTGGCAATTGCATCTTTATTGTATGTGCTTTTACTGCCATGTATGAGTTTGAACACATGTATATAGTATAGTGTTACTTAATTGATTACTGTCAGGAGGCAGTCTGTAGATCTTAGAAAGTGCTATTCCGCCATGGGCTGTGCGCCATAGAAGGCGGACAGCGGAAACATCAGCCTGTATTGGCCCCAATAAATCTTTGGTTTGCAGCAAAGAGAGTGCTCCGAGCTATTTTCTTTCTTCTGAAATAGTTGTCTCATAAAGTCTTCTGGGTAAGAACTAAGCAGTTTATTATGTCCTCATAGTTGAGTAGTTCCTTATCTTATTATCTCATTCGATGTGGTATGTTGAACAACCTGCAGAGGTACTGGAGGGTTGGAGCAGAGAATTCAAGGAGAAATAGACACAGACAAGCAACAGGGCTTTCTGATCTGACAAAACACAATGAGGGCTTCGCTGTTTGTTATATTGACTAGTAAATTGTTCTAGTCAACCTCATCTAATAGTTTCATGTTGTTCGTTACGTCTCTCTCTGGATGAAAAGAATGAAATATGTCTCTGACTCTCCATTCACTAGACTAGAGTAACACTCTACACCGATTAGGCAAACATAATTAAATTAATGAAATGCTTTGCAGTGTTTCTTGTATATGTATCTGTTCTGCTTAAACTATACATGAAATAAATAGCAACAAAGAAATGGCTCAGAAGCACAGTATAAGCATGCAACATTAGACAAATCTAAATGAATCTCAAAGTGGTGGTATTTATTAACTATGTGCGCATTTATACATGAATTATGCACACTTAAAAATATAATAAAATAAAAAAAAAATATGTATTAGAGCCGCCATACGTTTTTTTCCTGTTATTTTGAAATTGTTGGATGCTCCAGCAGTCATTTCTATGCAGTAGTATTCTGTTCTTAAACAAGCTGAAGAATGGGCCCAATTATGAACATTCTTTGCTGACTTAGTGTTGAATGTGTGGTAAAACTGTGCCTGCCTTTGTCTTGATCCCTGAACTTGTTCCTTACTCGATTCTTGCCGGGGTCAGAGGTGACTTGGCTAATTAAGGGTCCCTCTCAGCCTTTGGACAAACTCATCTGAGCTTAATGTTTTCACTTTCATGGCCCAGCAGCTCTGCCTGGTACCTCTAAGCTAATTTTGCCTGCCTGCCAGGCTTTGGAGGGTCTTTGATAATCCACGCACAGGTCAAGTTCAAACTGGCGCTATAGTATTGTATGTGCTTGCCCGGGAAACTAGGATTTCCCTGAGTATTCTGTGCAAGAAAACGGCCAGATATGAGAATGACAAATGTTGTCAGTCCTGCCTTCCCAAGAAAAAAACGTATAGCATGTACTATTGACATGACATGTTGTATTCCAATAAAACAATCCCAAAAACTCTCAATCAACTCTTTGGCATGTATGTACCATACATTTATGCTAGTTTTAGCCAAGTAAGTAGTAGATCACTGTTTAGGTGAATGTACTAATAGTAATACTATTATTGTACTAGTAGTAATACTATTATCATTATACGGTAACAGAGAATGCTCCTTATAACACAAAGGCATACAACATATCAATAACCGCAAGACCACAAGCAAAATCTCACTCTGTATGGAATGGAATTTCATATTGAAATAATCAAGCATTATTGTAGTAAACCAGTGGTTTTCAACCATTTTGACCCACTATTTATTCAGCATTTGAGCCACGGACCACCATTTAATGCCCCACAAACCCCAAAGCTAAAGATTCCTTTTGCTTTTTGTCGACGATACGATTTGGGACACAAAACAGGAAAACATCTGTAGATTCAAATGACCATTAATCTTCTACATTCTCTAGTTGTGTCAACTTGCGCTAATTCAGAATTCAGATGATGAATATTTTAACTCTTGAGATTGTAAAAATGAAACCAAATGGACCCACATCGGTTTCATTTTCACGCACTCAAAGAGTTACATCTGGTTAACCAGCTTTCCATCATTTAGCTGTGGACCACCTGGAACCCTCTCAAGGACCACTGGGCGTCCCTGGACCACTGGTTGAAAACCACAGTACTAAACTCTGCTTAGTCTGCAATCAATAAACACCGAAACGTCAAACGTCATTTAGTATTTACCACAACTCTCTCCTACAATTGAGAGCATTATAGTGACCTCGAAAGAATGTGCCTGTCACCCAGCGATACAAAGCGCAAAGCTATCTTCTAATGTGCAGAACACATTGGAAATAATTCCACCACATGCATATCTGTGATGAATGGCAGATGAAGTGAGATAAGACGCTGTTTGACTCATAGGCATAGAAAATCACTATAACAAATTGCATACTGTATATAAATACTGCACATGTTCAAAGTGTGCTGTCCTTCCCAGCTGGTTTTGGCCCAACGTCAGCACCCTGTACGCCGAAGGGTTTGAAAATGAATACCAGACTCTGATAATGTATAGCCATGACATATGTGTCAAGTTTGCCTGTGTAAAAGAGGCTCTTACCCTGTAAAACTTAATACTTAATATATTTATAATGTTGGTAAGTTACTTACCACTTCGTTCCATAAATGTATTTTTGAACCCATGTATTTCCAGGATGCTTGCAAAGGTCTTTTGTCTCATTAAAAGTATTCTTATCCTCATGTTTTTGGAGTCTACTTGGACATACCAGGAATCAAAGCAGTGAAAACACATCAGTGTAGTGGAGCAAATAGGATTAAACATGTTGAATGCCAAATGTCTGGAAACAGAGGAATTCTGTCAGTAGATAATCCCCCTATGGATTTAACACAGTCCACTCTGAAAGAGCTGTATTTGTCTCTCAGAAGGTGACACAGTCACAGGAATTTCTTTAAATGAAGTCTATGATTGTGTTTAAGTAGTTACCTAAACAAAACAGAACATTTACACTAAAATCAAGGATCCGGTTACGGTTCAGGTGAGGCTAGTAGTACGGTAGAAGACATTTCCACAGGAGGGCATCCACTCCACAGTGTCCTATACAAAACATTATTCCCTATTTATTAACCCCTACAGGTACAGGTGGGCTTACCTTGAGAACTTCCATGGGCAGAGGGGTCTCGCCGGCGGGCAGGCCAGGGGGTGGCGTGACTTTAATGGTGGGGGCGTGAGTGCCGGTTTGCAGGTGATTCCTGCCGGTCCTCCTCTCTCTGTCTTGCCTCTGCTCCTGCCCGTGGAGCTTGGCCCGCTCCAGTCGGAGCTGGACACGTGATGTCCTCGCCGGTAGTGGTGGTAAACTCCGAAGAGGCTTGGGGAGGCCATGCAGGTCCAGAGGATCACTGGCGTCCCCCCAGCCCACCCAGGAGCAAGGAGAGGAGAAAAGATAGATGAACTGAACTGAGTCAGGGCTAAGTGACACACATTGCTTGCTCGGTTGCTTACACACACGCACGCACGCACGCACACACGTACACACGCACACACGTACACACACACACACACACACACACACACACACACACACACACACACACACACACACACACACACACACACACACACAGAACAATGACATTTTTCGTAACCACTGAGTCAACAACCAATATGAAGTATTGAATTGGAGTACAATATAATGATTGAGTGAATGACAAGCCGCAGATTCTTTTATTGAGAATGTTGTTCTGGGTGGGCCATAGACCAGGGTATGAAGGTTTTTCAATGGATATGTGTTATGTGAACGCATATCATGATGAATATCATATGCATGTCAACTAATTACTTGTGCTCCACTGTCTCACTGTAGCAACGCTGATTTACAAACAACACAGCTAACTGGGTAAGTGGAAGCCATCCTTGAACACATTCAAACGCTGTAATCTGCATCTATCACAGTGTGTATAAGACAACCAATTCCCGAGCTGATTAAGGCAATTACATCAATTTGAATTCAGTTAATCACTCCAACATTGGTGACCAAGTAAGTGTGGTAAGAATCTTACGCACTAAATTTAGATTATTCCATGCTTCACATAATTTGAGGGTAAGCTGTTTCCGAGTATGTGCTCCTAGCTCCCAACAAGTGGTCTGTTGTGACGTCTGAGGCCGGCCTTCGCCGTCTGAAAAAAGACTGCACATTTAATCAAGCTTCAGAATTTTACTCATGTGCAATGAGCAATAACTCCCTGCTTTCCTTCATAACTCCGCCGTCCACTTTCGCCTGACCCCATCAAATCTACAACATATCTCAGAGGACAGAGCCTCCCCAATGCAAACCTAAATGGATCTGACAGTGCGTAAGCTGTCGAGACGAGGCATTCCCTGGGTAAGTGATCCTTTTGATAAAACCACCGCAAAGCCCCTCAGCCTGCACAGCTGTGTGATAATCGCACTAATTAGGCAGACATGTCAAATCCAGCCCTGGTCTGCAGATATAACATCATCAATGACCATGCTTTGGGACCAGCAGAGGGGTTGCATGATCTTATTTTTCAGCATAAAATACCCACTATATACACATGTGAACTCTTCTTGTGGAGATTGTGCCAAGTTGCCCTGGGTCATTATAAACTGCAAGTGGCCACTGCTGGCTGGTGTGTTTACAATATTTAGTCAAAATGCCTGACAATATCTACTGTATGAGGTTTGATTGAGACAAATGCTAATGTGTGCGCATGCCCTACTCTTGGCAATATTAAGCAGGACTTAAGCAAAACATAACAAGCTACCACTTAGCCTGCTTTACAATATATACCGGTACTAAGATGAAAGGTATCCGTTAGAGAAATGTAGTTGTAGACTTAAAGCAGTCCAAGATTCGTAAAACATGGCAGCACAGCAATGTGACAACATTCAGCAAAGTGTGTTTACAATAAGAACATCCACAAGTCATAGACTAGATACATTTTAGACTGCATTCAATGTGGCGGTGGGAGGTTCAGGCTTACAAGCATGTAGGCTTAGTGTTGTAAATGTTATTAGGTCGTATGACAGTATGATGACACAGACCTATCCACTGTAAATTGACCTTACATATTCATCCATTTACAATGGTTATCAACATTACTATGTTTAATAGCTCATGTCAATCCTGTACATCCATCCATCCTTCTTAAAATGCTTATCGGTAGCCCCCATGACCGTATCTGTTTGTGGGGGCAACAGCTCTACCAGAGAGCTCCAGACTTCCCTCTCCAGAGCAACATTAGTAATTTTCCTCCTGGGGGATCCCAGGACGTTCCAAGGCCAGTGAGTCCAATGCCTAGGCCAGTGCCTTGGCCTGCCCTGGGGTCTCCTCCCATTGAGACGTGCCTCGAGGACATCCCTACTAGGGGACACCCGTGAAGCATCCTAGCCAGATACCAGAAAAAAACACCTAATCTGTTTCCTTTCCTGAAGAGTAAGCACTAAGCAGCGACTTCATGACTCACATGACTGAACTACCTATCTAGATCACCCTATATCTATATCTAGATCACCCTACCGTGTACAGGTATATGTAAGAGAGATTCCAGCTGCCCATCAAAGAAAACTCATTTTGGACCCGCAAGGGTCCATTTGGTTTCATGTTTACACTCTCAAAGCGTTACATCTGCTTAACCAATTTTGCATCATTTAGCTGGGGGACCACCTGGAACCATCTCAAGGACCTGGACCACTAGTTGAAAACCACTGACTTAGTAGACAGGCTGATGGTCCATTAAAAAATCCATTTGAAATACTGTATACTGTACTTCCGTAATATCACAGTGAATATTCACAAATACAGAAAACAACTCAGCTTGAACCAGTCAACCAGTTCAGTAAGTCACTTGATTTCACCCCACTGTCTCAGCCAGTGCAGAGAGTGCACAATGTACTGTATTGAACACATTAAACTAAAGTGATACAATTATACACAGCCAATGCACGCCATTGTTCACAAGTACCGCAGACAAACACGTGATGTGTTGCAAATTGTTAAATAGCAGTCAAGTAAAAAAAAATCCTCAAATTAAAATCCCAGTTGCCTAGGCGTACACTTTACTGTGTGAAATTGTTACAGCCTTTTTTTCTGACATTAAACGTTGCAAAATAACAAATTTCTTCATTTTCTTACCTTTTTATTTTCATGTTAGAAACGAGGACACTGAGGCTCACTTCACCAGCGCTGCAGTTTTGTGGAATAAGATCCTTTTAAAGCACTTTACGTAGGATGGCAAGACTTCCTGTTATGACACAATGATGTCTCACTCGCCAGTTGACACGATCCTTTTTTTTATTATATTTTTATTCTTGTATTTAAAAAATACCTTGATACATACCTTGGTCTTCGACACAAAAATAAAAACTCATTCATTCATACAGTCATTCATTCTTACATGTCAAAGCAGTAGTAATAACAAGGACAGTAATTGATAAAATAAACACAATACATAGACATAACAAACATACACATACAATATGTACATAAGAAAACAAAACACTGCAAATGTATACTAGGGATGATGACTAAACATTGTCTTGTGTTATACTTGTGGTGTGAACTCTGCCATCCTCTTGAATTATTAATTTTGAGAAACGATAAATGCATGCTTGAGTGTTTATTTCATTTAACTCCGAATCTACAAATGACACCAAATGGATCCTTGCAGGTCACTTTGGTAACATTTTGTACACTAAAACTCTTTGAGGGTTACAAGAGGACAGTTGAGACGAGTAACAGTCTTGGTCCATAATTTATTTTGAACCCTCCCCCGAAAAGGTAGAGCTAGATGTTCTGACCCCATATCCAGCATTTTTACATTATGGATAATTAGGGTGGACTTAGACTGTTATCGTCTCAACTGCTCAATTATCGCTTACTCTGTACACTACAACTCATTCATTCAAGTTGAATTAATGTCCAGTTTTTTCACTGAACATGCGATGTCTCCAACAACAATACCACAATCAATGTGTTTTTAAGAATACAATGCACAGGTAAGTGTGTGTGCCTGCGTGCATGTGTGTGTGTGTGTGTGTGTGTGTGTGTGTGTGTGTGTGTGTGTGTGTGTGTGTGTATGTGTGTGTGTGTGTGTGTGTGTGTGTGTGTGTGTGTGTGTGTGTGTGTGCGCGCACCGTGCATGCATACATCTCTCTCTGTCGCTCTCTCGCGTTTTTTCCTTCTTAAGCTTAATTTTCCATGTCCGTAAACTCATATAAGTACAACTAGTGTTGCAGCCACAGAAAAACAGGAAACATAGACAGTGACTCAACAATTTCCACGCCGAAACTGGCTCTAAATGTGGTGTTTTCCATTCCAGATGGTTTCTGCACCTTCCTCTAATTGGAGTTCTATCCATGCCACTCTTGAATACCTTTTCGAAACATTATTTGACTAAATTATTCGATTAAATATATATTGTTGTGCGCAGTGCAAAGTCAGAACCACAAAACTAACAAACTATCCATCTACAAACTATCCAAAAGTATACTTTGTTTTTAATAACATGGCATGGCTGTACAGTATTGTTTTCACAATACATTTACAAAACTCTTTGAAACCAACTGTAGAATCACTATGTAAAGGATAATCTGGCTACAAGGTCATTGTTGGTCTGTTATAAGATGGAGGAGTCATTATCAAGAAATAAAAGGCAGATGAATTCGGCGATTGAACAACACAATCAAGCATTCAAACAACAAGCCATGTAGTCAGTGATAATGCCCAGACTGACTGTAATGTTCGTTAATGTACTGAAACACCTCAAAGCATCGT
Source organism: Benthosema pterotum (assembly GCA_039105355.1). Lineage (NCBI taxonomy): Eukaryota > Metazoa > Chordata > Actinopteri > Myctophiformes > Myctophidae > Benthosema > Benthosema pterotum. The sequence goes on along the minus strand of CM076971.1, from coordinate 31,514,867 downwards.
ACATACAGTTAATATGTGTGTGGGCTGTGGAAAAGCTATTTCGTACTCAGACGGACAGCCCCACAATGGACAGCCCGCCGCCATGTGCGATCACACACGGCTCCTTAATGAAGTGGCTGCACCACTTCACCATAAACCATAAAAATGACCTAAGTTTCGTGCTGGGCGCATCTGCTAAAACACTCACTAAAACAAGGAAGTGAGTTGATCAAATAGATTCCATTCGTCTATTTCTCACTCAAATGTTTTCAGTGTTTAGATGTAAATGACACTGTGTGTCACTGTGTCACAGTGTTTGTGTGTGTGTGTGTGTGTGTGTGTGTGTGTGTGTGTGTGTGTGTGTGTGTATGCGTGCGCGCGCGCATGTGTGTGTTAATTTGTGTGTATACTGTATGTGCGTGTTGTTGAATGTGTGTATGTGTGGGAATGAAAACAAAATTGGGCCACTCATTGTGTATTAAATTAGAAAATATTGCATCTGGGTAATACTAATATGCAAAGACTTTCCCCTTAACTCCATGAAGCATAAAATGAATTTAGGGAAGGATTTGTCTCATTACCAGAGCATTTTCCTGCTAACAAAGAGACAATTCAAAGCGCACCATGTGTTCTTTTTTCAAGACGAGAGCTTATTTAAAGAGTTTAATGCACAATGCAACCAATTTTTTAACTGGTGGTGGATGGGAATGAAACTCCACGACAGCCAACCTCCCGGAAAAGCTTGCAGCATGGAAGTCATATGTGCTCATACTGTACCTTACTATGGGCTAAGACAACTACTATTACTACTACTAGTAGAGGGGAGTGTCTGGTGAGATTCATATCAAATATCTAAATATTGAACCAAGCAACATAAAGAACTGTCCCGCAAATTTCTGAGTAGATGAGAAAAACAACCCAGAGTTTTTTGAATAGTGGTGGAAAGTAACTAATTTGCTCAATACAGTACTAGAGGTACTTGTATACTCCTTTGTACTCAACAGCAGTTATTTGAAAACTTGAATTCATACTGTAGTTAGTTTGTAGGTTTTCATTATTATTGCAAAATATTTGTTAATGACTTTGGCTCTATTTAAACTTTGGCTGCTTGGAATTAGCTGATATGGGCCTGTTTTCCATTTTCAAAGTTTTTTTTGTTTTTACAATTGACATGGTAACTTGTGACATCTGCATATGAGTACTTTGACTTTTGGCAGTTTAAATATTATTATTAAGTCATTATTTTGAAGCCGATAGTTTTGCACTTTTACTCAAGGATTTTATTAGCTACATGACCTTTTGTATTTCTACATTGCAGCACTGGTACTTTTAATTACTTTTACTGCTTTTAAACCACTGAATTTGAAACACCCCCTTAAAGCACATAAGAGAACAAAGATCATATTATTCAAGGAAACTTATTTTAAAAGGGCATGAAACCCGCATTGACAATACTGTGTGGCCTATGCTTATAGAGTGTATATGAACTACTAGACGATTAGTTCCCAAACCTTCAGATTCCAGACCCAGAAGAGAGATGTTTGTCAGGGACCCAAACTAATGAGTCTAACTGCAGATCCACAACCACATAGTGTAGCACATCACAAGCATATTGGCTATTTTTCATACTCCTAATTGTTTTATACTGTATATGGTATTTCTGTGTTTTGTTTGTTTGTTTTGTTGAAATTGTAATGTGCAGCAGTGTTGCATACTTTCCTGCCATCTTTTTGAGCAGTGCACCCCTCCAATAACTCCTTTGTATGTCCCTATGTATGTCCGATTGTCTGTTTAGAGTGAATACAGCTGCAATAACGCTGAGTTCACTAGTGCGCACGCGCAATTGCGCGCGCACACACACACACACACACACACACACACACACACACACAGCCTGCACTACTCAGTTCACAGGTGTGATTTGGTGTAGTGACCAACCTATGGTTTTGTTCCCCTTTCTAATGAACCTGTGGAAGGGCAGGTCTGAGCACAATTTAGTTATTCGTGCCATACTGTATTACTGTATAACATCACGTGTGGTACAGTAGGCCTGCTTGATAATTATGGGATCTTTCTTCCTGCGGCTGATGGAAGCAGAGAAAAGTAGCCTCTTTCCGAGGAGACTGAGCTGAGGAATGGTATATGGGTTTCATTCAGGGGTCAGCTCATTTCATCACATGTCAGCTACACACAGGCTGTGCTGCTACTTGAGAACAGTGCATACTTCAGATGACAAAGCTGGATGGAGGCCTGCTGAGGCAAACTGGGCATGATGGAGAACAGAGATAGTGGGATGGAGGAACTCCACACTATGCACTAAGCACATGCGCGTGCGCGGCTGCGCGCACACACACAGTTTTTGTTTTTCTTTTAATTACACTTTTACAGGACAACTTAGCTGCATATACTAGGTTTTCAACCATTGGTCCATGGTCCAGCAGTTTGGTTTCATTGTGCACTCAAGTTTTATAGTATTGTCAAACATCTGCATTACTTATAATTTAAGTCTATGCACAATTACAGAATTACCTCAGCTAAACATCTCTCTCTTTTCTCCATAGATGGTGGACGGGTTTTTCACGAGACACAGACAGGAAAAAAGTGGCATTTTATCATGATCAAATGATTTGTGGACCAATAGAAGGTAGATCCAAAGTCGCGTCCGGCTGAGTTGTTTCAAACCCGGTGTCCACGCTGCGACGTGGTCATGGTTATGGTGAGGGTTAGAGACAGGGATGGTAAAGTCGGAACAATAGGAGGTCAGAATAATGACACGGCACCGGTGAAGACACAGGTGCCATACAGGTGGAGGTATGATCTTTTTCATACCTTCAGGACCATTTTGATGAAACACAGAATGGAGGTAGTTTTTTAGTACAACATCTCTAAAGGTATATTACATGTACGTGCTGTTGGTCCCCGAAGTACTTGAGAGTGATTCACCTAGGGAACCTCATAATAATACCTGCTGTAAACTTGTCATAGAGCACCCGTTTAACTGTCTGTCTGTGTCCCTTTTGTGCCCATACGGTATATGAAATCTGTATGCGTAGTCAGTGTTTTCCAACCTTTTTGGTACCAGGGCCCACTATTTATTCAGAATTTGAGCCACGGTTTTTTGCTTTTGTCCACAATACCAGGCTGGATTTGGAAAACAAAACAGACAGATCAAAAATTACCATTAAACTCTTGAGAGGTAAACGTGAAACCAAATGGCTCTCAAAGAGTTATATCTGGTTAACCAAATGTCCATCATTAAACCTGGAGACCAGCTGGAACCCTCTCAAGGACCACTGGTGGTCCCTGGACCACTGGTTGAAAACCACTGTTAAGTAATAAATTGGCAGGTGTGGTGAACTTGCAGTGGCAAACTGGCAATCAGTTGCCTCAAGTGATTCAAGTGTAGACCATTTAGTCTAAGGCTAATGGTACTTCTCATGTATTTCCACTTGGTGGCACTGTAACATTTAGTAAAGGCACATGTATTAACCAGTGTGTTCTGAAAACAATGAGCCTCATGCGCCAATAAGTTCTTACATTTTCCTCTTAGATTTCTTCCTAAGAGAATTTCTAAGAGAAGTTCAGTCCGATTCATGAAGCGTTCTTAAGTAGACATTTTGTTCGCAAAATTTGTTCTTATGGTGATGAATCCAAATCCTTGTAAGTTGAAGGGGTGTGCCAGTTCTTTCAAATTATCATAGGTAGACGCCCCACCCTTCCTAATTTGCATCCTAATTACCATAGGGAACCGCCCACCAATTCCCATATAAGGCATTGGGAATTCCCTCTCCTTCCTGTGCTTTACCCAGGTGGGTGTGGTTTTACATGACTCCAGTCACACCTGTGTGTGATTGCAGCACTCAGAACTCACAGGACCTCACACAGAGAAATAAAGGCTAAAATGGCTGAAATTAGCACAATGCCCATGTTATTTGCAGAAGTAGTGGATAGTAGTGAATATAAAATGTTACAACTGGACGGGTGGGTATGAAGGGACAATTGCTAGTGGGTGGGGGTGTATGGGGATTAGGGGGGGTATGGTGGGGGGGTTATGAGGTGGGCATGGTGGGGGGGGGGGTTATGAGGTGGGTATGGTGGGGGGGTTATGAGGTGGGCATGGTGGGGGGGGGGTTATGAGGTGGGTATGGTGGGGGGCTATGGGGGGCATGGTGGGGGGGTTATGAGGTGGGCATGGTGGGGGGTTATGAGGTGGGTTTGGTATGGTGGGGGGGTTATGGGGGGCATGGTGGGGGGGTTATGAGGTGGGTATGGTGGGGGTATGAGGTGGGTATGGTGGGGGGGTTATGAGGTGGGTATTGTGGGGGGCATGGTGGGGGGTTATGAGGTGGGTATGGTGGGGGGGGCTTGGTGGGGGGGTTATGAGTTGGGTATGGTGGAAGGGTATGAGGTGGGTATGGTGGGGGGGTTATGAGGTGGGTATGGTGGGGGGTTATGAGGTGGGTATGGTGGGGGGGTTATGAGGTGGGTATGGTGGGGGGCATGGTGGGGGGTTATGAGGTGGGTATGGTGGGGGGTTATGAGGTGGGTATGGTGGGGGGCTTATGAGGTGGGTATGGTGGGGGGCATGGTGGGGGGTTATGAGGTGGGTATGGTGGGGGGTTATGAGGTGGGTATGGTGGGGGGTTATGAGGTGGGTATGGTGGGGGGGTTATGAGGTGGGTATGGTGGGGGGCATGGTGGGGGGTTATGAGGTGGGTTTGGTATGGTGGGGGGTATGGGGGGGGGTATGGTGGGGGGGGGGGGTTATGAGGAGTGTATGGTGGGGGAGGTATGAGGTGGGTGGGGGGGTTATGGGGGGCACAAAAATATTTTTTGTTTTGAAGATTTATCAAATATCTGATCTACAAAAGTAATGGAATGTGCTGTGACCTTGTAGATGAGCTATTTTCAAAGTATAAAATGGGATTAGAAGAGTGGTAAAATGTTTGCTGTGGTCCGCCTGGAATGTCCTCATATATAGGTCCCCACACCAGACTTTACACATCTTGTAGAGGGCGCTGTTTTCCCTTTTCTTTTCAGATTGCATTTAAGAACAAAAAAGGCACCCAAAGAGTCCTCCTCAGTGTGCGTAGATTTTGTTCTTACCTACGAACAAATCACAGCTAAGAAAACATTGAGGGATCCCAAAATGTTCTTAAAAACTTCTTAAGTGTGCCTAAGAACAAATTTCCTCTTAAGAACATCTTAAGAACGGTTGGCGCATGAGGCCTGAAAACAATGACTGTATATTTTGTGTAACCATACACAAAAGATTTTAACTAAAGGTCTACTCCAACAAGCAAAAGAAAGTAATAATAATAATAGTAATAATAAGGGTAACAATCATAATAATCATAATAATAATAACCATGGTAGTATTTTTGCTATTAGGCCTATTGTTACATTAAATTACCTTACCTTCATACAATTGGTGGTCACTATGGTCTTGGTAAAATACCACAATTCTATTGTACTTGGTCTATGTCAGGTCTGTCACACTGGAAGCTGAAAACAAAAAGAAAAAAAGAAATCTGCCTAATGATGTCTGCCTAATGATGTCACTGGTGGACGGGTTCGTGAGCTGCCCAGATGTCATATGAGACACAGACCGAGTTAAAAAAAATGTTTTATCATGAACATTAGTAAGGACCAGTTATGCGAAGAGATGTTGAAAAATGCTGAAGTGGACCTTCAATAGGCCTATTATATTATGCTTATTGTGATTACTATGATGATTATTATTACGTACAAACCAATTAACCAGGAAGTGTGTCTTGCTCATGTGAATGATCTCAGCATCTGTATATGTAGTTCATTCTGTTTGAGAGACAGAATATGTCAAAGGCACCGTCTACAGTAGATTGGCAGGCAGTAGGTAGACCTATACTGTATGTCTAATCTCAATGCCCTTCAATAAGTTACATTGAAATATGTGTCTGCTGAATTATCACTGGCTGATAATGCAGTTACTCTGTCTGTGATGATAGGAAACAGACACTGTTTTCAGCACTTACTAAGGCTTGCATTCAGCAGCTCAAAGAGAATGGAGTCAAATTTTAAAGCAGGGATAATTATACATTTTATATTGTCCATATTTTCCACAGACCTAATTATTTTGTGCTTTGTGTTTGGACACAAAGCAAAAACCTATTTTATTCCAACCTGCCAGATAAGTGTGAAAATAAAAAGTAGAACACATTTTGAAGTATTACCAGGTGGATTGGCTATTTTGTTTGTTGGTCTGTTTGAATAACTCTTATTTTACAAGTTGTATAACTTGATAGAAAGACACAATCTGAGAGTTGCCTCAAGTAAAACTTATTCACATAATGTAAGCCAATGGCCTATACCACTGGGGTTTTCAACCTTTTTGATACCAGTGCCCACAAATTATTCAGCATTTGAGCCACGGACCACCATTAGATGACATTTTAGCCCCACATACCCCAAAACTAAAGATTTCTTTTGCATTTGGTCCACAATACCAGGCTGGATTTGGGAAACAAAAAAGGCAAACATAGATAAAAAATAATAATCATTCATTCATTCATTCTACATTCTCTGGTTGTGTAGACTAGAATTCAGATGATGAATATTTTAACTCTTGAGTGTAAACATGAACCAAACGGACCTGCAAGGGTCCATTTGGTTTCACGTTCACACTCTCAAAGAGTCATATGTGGTTAACCAACTTTCCATCATTTAGCCTGGGGACCACCTGGAACCCTCTCAAAGAACCACTGATGGTCCCCGTCCCCGGACCATTGTTTGAAACCCCTGGCCTATACTAAACTAAATGGCTTAAATTTTTGCCCCATGTGGGTGTACAGGACTGGAAAGGGAGGGATCAGAAAGGGCCTATTTAATGTTCTAAATGTAAATTTTCCCTCCTACCAATTTTCAGAAAATCACACTTTTACTGAACAGTTACAGTTTAATGCATGCATGCGTGTGTGTATGGTTGTGGTGGTGGTGGTGGTGGTGGGGGGGGGGGGGGGGGGGGGGGCTGGGGTTAAGAGCCTGATAGTGAATGCAGACACTATATGTGACCTGGAAAACACTAAAGAAACGCAAAATGACCACAACATGGAAAAGAATGTGTGCTGGTGGTGGTATATGAGGACAATGCCGTAACAGTCGACCTGTTTTGAGGTCCCTCAACGGGATGCAATGTAACTGGAGCAGAAGGGAGGGGGGTGTCCATGTGCACACATAGTACACACCACCCGCAATGAGCAGCAATCAGCAAAAAACAGCACACGACTGCAAGATCCTTAATATGAATGTAACCCTGAGTGATTAACTTACACCATGAGAGTCCATTATTTTGAGATGCCATAACGTAAAGGTTCGGTTGGAAGTTTGGTTCTTGTAACCCTGTAGCCGCCAAAAACGTATTCATGTGTTCACGTCAGTCATCACATAAAAGAGGATAATGCCACCAGTCAATCAAGGTCAAGGCAGGGGGGATTTTGCCCTGAGGGGGAACTAAAGGAGGGCTTGCCATGTGCCACAGTGAAGCGGCACAAGACACACAGGATGCACATCGACAAAAGGCAGATGAGGCATGGCACAGTCACAGTGTCAGTCAGGGGTGTCTCTCTCTCTCTCTCTCTCTCTCTCTCTCTCTCTCTCTCTGTGTGTGTATGGAGGTTAACCCTCTCCCTGTTAACATCTGTTGTTCCACAAGGAGCAGAGCAAGAGCATAATCCCCTGTACTTAAAATTCATAGTCCTCTCCCTGTAAACACAATGGTGCCCTCACTCGGACTGCCTGCATTCTGTGCTTGCTTATCTTTAGCCTGACTATTAATTGTTGTTGTTGTCGTTGTTTTATCAATGTTTGAATAATTAAAGACACAGACTGCTTTTCCTATTCAGCTTTTCATTTAACGAATTCCTAAGGGGACACATAATCATGGGTAGTCATTTATGAGTTTACTTCATTTGATGTAGATGATCAGGCTTGCAACTATGTTTTGTATACTCAATTTTTAAACCTTTATATAACCTGTAAAAACACATTGAGACTGAGCCTCTTCTGCAAGTGGCCAAGAGGTATAAATGTGCCTTTTCATCGCATCTTAAAACTAATTTGCATATCCTTCAGAGAGACTAACCAAGCCAAGAAAATAATGCTATATATTGTGGAATAATTTGTATAGCCTATAGTTTCATCATCACAATAGCCTGGAGAGTAATCTCAATGGGAGCCAAGCTGAGAGTGACGTGTGTGTGTGTGTGTGTGTGTGTGTGTGTGTGTGTGTGTGTGTGTGTGTGTGTGTGTGTGTGTGTGTGTGTGTGTGTGTGTGTGTCTGTGTGTGTCTGTGTGTGTGTGTGTGTGTGTGTGTGTGTGTGTGTGTGTGTGTGGTGGTGGTGTGGTGGTTGGGGGGGTTACATATAGCCACTAGCGTCATTTATAATGGGTGCGTGGGTGCGTGGCACCCATGGGCCCCATCGCCACTCTAGGGGGGCCCCGAGGCCCAAACAGACTTTTTTCCTTCTCCTTTTATTAAAATATATCTTGTCGCGTGGGGCCCACGCGAGCAGCATACGGGAGATGAGATGGCTAGTGTCAAAGCTGCGACATTGAGGCGTCAGAAACTAAGCGCTCGAGAGCTGTTTGTGCAGCATGTTGGTCCCTATTTATTGTCCTGATCCTCAATAGAAGTCCATGTAGAATGGCCGCCCTTGGACTAGCTGGCCACTTAAAGAGAATGGAGTTGTCGCTGCTGCTCGACTCTGTGCTTACCTTTTGAAAGTCCGTCGAGATTTTTTTTTTTAGATTCCAATCTAAAAACTCTCAGGCCATTCTCACCCGATTTCAATAATTCCAAGTGTGGTCCAAGTATATCCAAGTATATTTTCAGTTGCTATATAGGTCATGCGTTTATAGTATGCATTTATCACACAAAAGGAGAGGGGAAATTTTCGCATTTCTCCATGCACTGTCTCTGTGCCCCGTGCGTGCATATCGGGGATTCCCCGTTCTTATAATATGGAATACGACACAGCTGTGTATATGGAGCTAATTACATGATCTCAGTCTGTTTGCACAGTATAATCTATTTTACTCTAGGCCTATATATAATCAATTATATTTATAAAATATAATCTTAATATAATCAAGAGCTATTTATAAGTCCTCAATATAAAATCACAAAGAGCTTAATATGCTTATCTTATGTGTTTATCATATATTTTAATTTAGATTTAAAACATAGGTGACAGGAACTGTAACCAAATAACAATCCTACTGACTCTACTGATTAAAAAACAGCCACTGCAACCATATAATCTATGGTAGGATATGGTAATCACTTATCATGTGTGGCATAGCCCTAAATGTTAATATATTTTAGTTTTTTCTAGGGTGGGATGTCTGTATTCATCTATCAAAACACATTTATCTAAATACATCCATTCATCTCCACCTGCTTATCCATAGCATGGTTGGCTGATTGGTAGACTCTTGTTATAATTTTCTGGCTATTAGTATTCAACCTTATAATGTAATGTTGCTTGTTGATTTTTATTAGTCAAGGTGGGATAGGACGAGAATATAGGCCGTAAAAGAGAGCCTTCCCAAACGATCCAAATTATCTGACAAACACCTCTGCACGCGCATGTGTGAGCGCGCTGAGAGGGCCCTTTTGATATCGGCACCCATGGCTGATGAACACTAATGTCGCCCCTGCATATAGCACACATGGCACTGGGATGAGCCTAATCACGGGGTAGCAGAAATCCTCACAAATGGGGGGATGGGGTCTGTCACTCCCTTGGGTGACTCATTAGGTTTTGAAGAAAGCATTTGGTTCCGATAACAAACCAGTCCTTTTCCTGGACACAAAGGTATTATATATTTAAATAATTTCTGTATTCATTCAAAGGGACTATATGCACATGGCTAAGATATGGCTGTGTACAGTACCTTTCTTGCCTCTTTGGCCTGCACCCTGTCTCAGCAGCATGGTGTACAGTAAAACTGGGTGGCATTCAGCCCTCCCATTTCCTTTCTTTTGCAGAACTTCCCATATGGATTACGTGGCTTTTCCATTGTTCAGTTTGCCACCGCTCCGCAACAAGGTGGCACCCCTTTTCCTTCCTCTTTAACATTATTGTCCAAAAATGATGCATTAAATTAAGAACATAGCACTGGACAAGCCTATCAAAGCCTACATGACATTTAAACCCTTTATGCTCTTATATTGAGGTAAGTTCACATGAAAAATTGATGTGGCTATTATTACCTCCAGATAAAAGATCACAATGAAAATATATAGAACAGTGACCAGCAGCTTTGTATACCGGTATCTTCTTACAGCACAAACCATATGAAATCACCAGTGTGGCTGGAAATTAACATGACAATCAAATGACAATATCCTAAATAATAGTAACAACAATTATAATTTTGGCTTAATATAATCATAAACAAAATATGTTGACACGATGAATTTAATAAAGTGTCATTGTATAATGACACTTCTGTATCTGTAGAGTAGGGTATACCATGACAGGTTACTAGGTTAGCCTACTGCTCTAGGCAAGCCAAAATAACACCTCTGGTGCCTAATTTAGACCTTGATTGGGTACAGTGGGAAACCAAAAACGTATACAGGTCAATTCAAAAACTGCAGAAAAGCAGACGCATGAGGGTCCTCCATTTCAATCAAAACCTCCCACGAGGCCCTCATGGTAATGCATGCGTTTTCACCCCCAGCTGTTTACTAAACAAGAACCAAGACACAAGGTTCGGCTAAGCCGTTTATTCCATCGTCGATTCCATGATCCACCCCTTCAAATGGAATGAATGACCGTTTGACCCATAAGTGAATTACACGATTTATAAATGTCGTAGCATCCGGGGGCCCGCCCGCTCAATTCCCCTGGGGAAATAATATTCGCAAGGTCATAAAATGCTCCATTCATACATTTTATTTTCTTAAGACCAACACACCTAACGGCAGTAACGGATTTTTTTGTTTTGTTGCTTTGAGCGTGTTTACGCACCAGAGAGCGCTCTTCCATTGGTCAGCCGGGGTAGAGGCAGAGCCATCTAGTTAAAGACTGGCGACATTGAGGGGTCAGAAAAACAGCGGTCGAGCGCTGTTCCTGCAGCCTGAATAGAGACAAACTGGAGTTGAAATACATTTTTTTTTTTCAACGGGGCGGCGCAATTTCGCAAATAAGAGATAGGCTATTTAGTTATGTGTGCAACATGCCAACTGTTTTAAAGTAGGCCACTGCACAGTAACCAATGTCTCTGCAATGTATATGTTGTACTGTACTGGCCATTCTAAAATAAAGATATTTAAGCTCATTAAAGCTGGGCTGGGCTGTTGCCACTGCAAGAGACTGCATGTCTGTCTGTTTCCACCCCATGACCTATTTGTTGTCCCCATTCTGAGTAGAAGTCTACGTAGATGACCCGCCATTGTACTGGCCCCAAGAAGTGAACGGAGTTGGCGTAACTGAATTCTGTATATACTCCAAGCCTCTGGCTCGAGGGTAGAGGGAAATTCGTTTGTTGGATGGATTGGCTGAAGGTAGTGAGGGAGACAGCAGGGTGCGCGCCGCGGATACATGGCTCTGTGTGTACCAGGCTGATTCCCTTCCTGGACCAAACCGAGCACTTTTATTGTAGCGAGCGTGTCTTTTTAATGAGTTTTGTCAGTGGTGGAGACAAGACTATTCTTCTTCAGTTTTTTTTTTAAATAGGCTATCCCGGCGGCACGTACCGGCGCCGTTTTTTATTTTAAACAAGTGGAGTTCACGTCGACCACAAACAACGACAAGTCGCCAGGCAACAAAAGAAACAAGGTGAGATGCAGTGTAGTATGTGTTTGACCTGTTTGATTACACAGACAGACAACAAGTCACACCACGGCCATGCGTTATATGAAAGTCGCTTTTAAATGACGATACAATTTCACACGGTTTTCAATGACACCTGCAGTCAGCGAAATAGTAGGCTTTGTAGTAGGCTGAGGCTATTGTATCTCAAGTGTTGCATCTTTGTTATAGGCTACATGAGCTTAGTTGGATATAGCCATGCCTCACATGAGCTAAGTTGGATAGGTGTTTTTGTATCTATTATCAAAGTAGAGTATTTCACATTCAATTAGTCCCTCGCAAATTGAATCGATCTGTATGTCAAATGAAGTTATCTGTGTGTTAGTCATTAAAACTATTTCTTTAGATGCTGTAGTATAGAGTTACCTGAGACAACCCAGCAATTATTGATGATGAATTATTGACCAAAGAGCTGTCACTGTCAGTGTAGCCTATTATAGTCACCTTTAGTCGTTGTCATTGATTATTTATCAGTGTCCAGTGGCAAGAAAGGTAAACATGAAAGTAGTTTTCTCTCTCTCTCTCTCTCTCACTCTCACACTCACACACACACACACACACACACACACACACACACACACACACACACACACACACACACACACACACACACACACACACACACACACACACACACACAGATAAACAGAAAACGAAGGTCTACTTTTAAAAGACCCCTATGCTTCTCTCTTTCCTGCTTGGGTCAGCTGGTCAGCTCTAGCCCTACTCTGTGTGAATATCCTGTTTCCTGGACAGAGAGAAACAATGGGGGAGAGCAGACATGTGACGTGATGTCCTACAGTAGCCTGTGTGTCATGTGTCACCCAAGACCATAAACATTGGGAGGCCAAAAGTATTTGGCAACCCATGAAACTACATGCTTTAGAGCAGTGGGTTTCAACTGTTATCATATCAGGACCCACTATTTATTCAGAATTTGAGCCACGGTCCACAGACCCCCATTTGATGACATTTTAGCCCCACAGTCCACAATTCCAGGCTGGATTTCAGATAAAACAAAACAGACAAACATACAGATCAAAATGACCATCAATCTTCTATATTCTCTGGTTATGTAGACATCGCATGATGAATATTTTAACTCTCGAGAATGTAAACATGAAACTGGTTTCATTTTTACGCTCTCAAAGAGTTACATCTGGTTAACCAACTTTCCATTATTTAGCCTGGGGACCACCTGGAATCCTCTCAGGGACCACTGGTCATCCCCGGACCTCCTGTTGAAAAACTCTGCTTTAGAGTTTAGATGAACTGAAAACCTTTTAGATTGAATGAAGAAATAACTTTACAGATAAAAATAAACAGCGCTCGAACAAATCATGTTTTTCAACCAGTGGGGACCGCCAGTGGTCCTCAGCTAAAATGACAGTTGGTCACCCATTGGACCCTTAACACTTGAGCGTATAAATTGAAACCATTTATGGAGCCGTATTTAGTTTCATTTTATGCTCTTATTTTTATATTTTATATCAATTATTACTATTAAATAATGTAGAAGAATTGTGAATTTGGTCAGCGTTTGCCTATTATCTCTTCTAAAATACACCATGGAACAGCATGGTGTGAGAGGCTAAAATTTCTTCAAAAATAACAGTGGTCCATGGCTCTCCAATGCTGAATAAACAGTGGGTATTGACGTGAAACGGGTTGAAAACCACTGTTTTAAAGTCGTGCATTCACACACTCCATCTACTCCTCTGCAGTGGTCGACACAAATGGGCTGACTTGAAGAAAGTCGGTGCCATTAGGGCCGTTTGTCACCGAGATAAGAAAAGCACGCAAGTTGAGAAAGTAGTGGCGGATTCAAATATTGAATTTGTCGCTTCTAATCTAAAACATGCTCTGCCTTCCATCTCTGTCTGGTCTCTGACACACAACACAACGCACGGACATGTGCACACCTATACAAACTGGCCTGTGCAGCATTGTGTTTATTTTAGTCTAGGATGTTCAGTTGCTTTTATAATGGGGTCAGCACTTTCAATTCAATAAAGCTATTAACTGTCACAGTAGATTCCACCGCTGTTGCTTGGCTGGCATGGATCTCGAGTTATGTGCCAATCAGTCATCAGACCAACATTTTTGGACATAATAAGACAACTGGCAGAAAAATTGAGCACGCACAGCACTTCATGAGCAGAAAAAATATTTTCTTAGCCTCTGTGTAAAGAGTCTTCCTTTTAAACGTTATGCATATATTGTAAGTCCTTTCCTGCCAGTTGTCCTTAAAAACAAATGAGACCATTGCACCTGCAGTCGACCCAGAACAAAGGACAAAGAAGAGCCCAACAGTGTACCCTGAACCTGGGACATATACAAGACAGTCCGTAAAGGCTAATCTGGCAAACATAGGACTGCTTATTTCTTGGCCAAACTGTTCCTGCAGAGGTCACACAGCATCCTGAAGGCTGTGAACCACACTAATGATATTTTCCCACCTTTCCTCACACAAAAACATCGCCCGCCCCCTGCACACCCCCTCCCACAAACACATACACCGTTGTTTTGTTATAAAGTTGCTTATCTGCACTTTCTGTTTCTTCCCACACGTCTTCGTCTATCGTTCTTCGTTCACTTTGTGAATGAGAGGTTTGGCTGTTACATGATACTGTGTGTGGTTGTGTACGTCCACACGCAAAAACATTTCCTGCTGGACAGGTTTTGACAACATTTCTTTCCACACAGAGAGACATCGAACTCTTCACAATTGTCACTTCTTTGGGAAGTTATTATGAAGGTGAATATCATTGCATGTGCTGTGAGCTGTCCTGTACATTTCTGTCTATGTTTGTATGCTGTAAAATCCTCACTGATAGATTACAAAGGAAATGAAACCTTCTGTCTGAATTTGTTTCCATTCGTACACTCTACTGTGTAATACAGGGGTGGGCAATTATTTTTCCCAAGGGGCCAAATGAGATACATAAAATATTGTGGAGGGCCTGTGTAATATTAATTTAATTTCAAGATAAAAGTGAGAGTTAGACCAACCATTTTGACACCAGGGTCCTCTATGTGTTCAGTATTTGAGCCAAAGAGGACCAGAATTTGATGACATTTTAGCCCCGCAGATCCCAAAACTAAGGATTTCTTTTGTTTTTGTCCACAATTCCAGGCTAGTTTTCGCAAACATAGATAAAAAATTACCATTCTTTTACACTCTCTGATTGTGTAGACTTTGGGCTAATTCCAGATGATGAGTATTTTAAGTCTTATGAAACTCATGAAACCAAATGGACCTGCAAGGGTCCATTTGGTTTCATTTTTGCGCTCTCAATGAGTTACATCTGGTTAACCAACTTTCCATATTTAACTGGAACTCTTTCAAGGACCACTGGTGGTCCCCAGACCACTGCTTAAAAGCCACAGTACCCTTTCGTGGGCCGGTCAGAGTCAGCCCCCGGGCCGCATAATGCCCAGGTATGGTCTAATATGAGCTGAATTGGTTAATGTGTCTGTCTGTAGGCTGAGGGCACGGCCACACCGCACTTTTATTTTACCTGTGATGGCATTTCCCATTGAAATGTTAGTGCATTTCAATGGGAATAAAGCTTTATTAAAACAAAACTAAAACTAAATAGAGATCTGCAAATGGCATCAAATCGCTGCATTCACATCGAAATGTATTGGCATTGCAGTGTGATCATGCCCTACTGCCCTGACTGTAATTTATTGTATTAACAGTGGAAATCAATGTAGACAGGGAGAACATCTGTGTTGGTGCCGTAGTACACAGATAACAAAAACCCTTACTTAGTTAAACAGATCCCCTCGGGCTCTATACTAGGCCACCTCCTGTTTTCTAAATATTTTCAACAACGTGGTGCGTTGTGTGACATGTTATGTGTTGTGAGCCACAGAATAGGGATGCTGCTATAGGGTTCAAGTGCATGGTTAAAGACACTGGTTTTCAACCAGTGGTCCTTGAGAGAGTTCCAGGTGATCCCCAGCTACAGTAAATGGTTGAAAGTTGGTTAACCAGATGTAACTCTTTGAGAGTGTAAAAATGAAAGCAAATGGACCCGCAAGGGTTCATTTGGGTCCATCTGACGAGTTAAAAAAAAATCATCATCTGAATTAGCCCCAAGTCTACACAACTAGTAAAAGATGAATGGTTATTTTGATCTGTATGATTGACCGTTTTGTTTCCCAAACCAAGCCTGGAATTGTGGAGAAAAGCAAAAGTTTGGGGGTCTGTGGGGCTAAATGTCCTCAAATGGTGGTCCGTGACTCAAATTCTGAATAAATAGTGGGTATCGAAAAGGTTGAAAACCATTGGTTAAAGAGGTTTGTTGTGAAATCTGCGGAGCAACATTCATCAGACAAGGCAAAGAGAGCAAGGTTGTGGGTTATCACAGCAATTTATTTGACCCGTGTATTGGACGGCACATCATCATATGCCCTCAGTGTTCCATGTGGACTCAGCCTGAGGAAGTGAGGACTATTGCAAGCATGGTTTATACTATCACATGTATCAACAGGAATCTGTTTCTCCTTGGCAGAGAACCAGAAGTGCACACTAGGCTCTCTCTCTATTTCTCTCTTGCTGTCTCTCTCCCTTTTCTTTGTTTCATGTCTCCTTTTGTCCTGCAGACAGGACATCCTCTGTAAAAACAAAACAGTCTGTGCTTCGGCTCATTTTCACGTGCAGAACAGGCTTTCTGCAGTATAGCACAAACACATTGCAAATGCTTGCAGATTGTTTTAATGCATGTTTTAAAAAAGCTTGCAATGATGACTTCATATTTCAACTCTCTATTGTTATGGTTTCAGAATGACTGTAATGCATGGATGCTGACTGTGATTAGTCAAGACAATTGACTAGTCCGTACCTTCCATTCAGTGTGTGTGTTTCCATTTGGTGTAATGGGGAAACAGTTGCACCAGGCTCTCAGCTGGCTGGCAATTCCCTCTGAGAGACAGTTTCCATCATTTTAGATGAAGGAGACTGTATTAGGATAAGCTCAAATCCAGTTAAACAGAGAAGGCTGGCAGTTTGTGAACAGATTCTCCGCAAATGTAATCCTGACAGCTGTCTTCCTTGACATGATATACGTATTTAGAGGATGGACACACGGCATTGATTTCTAGATTTACTATCTGCACTAGTAGCCATTGACTGGGACATTTCACTTAAGTGCACTCTATCCCAGAGGAATATGTCATAAAGGTTGTGTTTTTTTTCTCAGGGTTTAGAATGTCCCACCATATTTTTTGTGTAATCCTGAACAGATAGAAAGTTATATCTTTATCTAAATCAGTGGTTTTCAACCGGTGGTCTGGGGACCACCAGTGGTCCTTGAGAGGGTTCCAGGTGGTCCCCAGGCTAAATGATGGAGAGATGTTTAACCAAATTTAACTCTTTGACAGCATAAACATGAAACCAAATGGACCCTTGTGGGTCCATTTGATTTCATGTTTACACTCAAGAGTTAAAATATTCATCATCTGAATTAGCCCAAGTCTACACAACTAGAGAATGTAGAATGTTGATCATTTTGCTCTGCATGTTTCCCTGTTTTGTTTGCAAAAATCCAGCCTGATATTGTGGACAAAAACAAAAAAATCTTTAGTTGTGGGTCTGTGGGACTAGAATGTCATCAAATGGTGGCCCGTAGCTCAATTTCTGAATACATAGTGGGCAAAGACAAATCAGAGCTGTATCTCTTGGGCTGCCTAGCCAGGGCAGTGTAAAGGCTTATACAGCAAATTGACCTGTCTGACGACTACAGATTAACCCTGTCAGGACTAGATTAGTCAGGTTATCATACTGTACGCCTGGTGTACATACATGTGTTGCTGTGTGCCTGTTTTATACACACATTGCAGAGACAGTTGGCTGGTTTAAAAAAAGGAAGGGTTCACTTGTCTTGCTCCAGACCTCCAGAAACACTTAACATGTTTTAACCAAAACAAGACTGTAAAGGTCAAAACATTGATGTCGCTGCCTTCAGCCTGCCTGTGTTGTTCATACATTGAGGGCCCTTCCTTAATTAAAAGGTAATGTCAAGTATTCTGTGAGTCTTGGTCAATGGACAAAAAAATACCAGACCACCCTTATAAATCACACCTGTGTGAAGTGAAGGGCACTATTATCTCATTCTGGCCAATCATAAATTGCGCCCTCAATTTTGTCTTCTGTGTTTGCTTAAACAAACCCTCAAGCCTTAAAGGGATTGTTCAGATTTTTTTTTTAAGTTGTATGACATACTGTATTTTCCATTAATATAGTGGTGTCAACTGTATTCTGCTCTCGTTTTGGTCAATGAAGTAGTTCCGGTCATTTTGTGGGCTCACTGGGGGCCGCACAGAAAAAGTAAATGAATCCAAAACTAAAACTAACTTCATTTTTATCGTTGACCCATTTCTAAAATATTAACACATCCCTTGTTCATTTTGACCCCTCAATTTCTAAGTCTATAGGCCTATCACTACGCCCAAGAAGTATTGTAGTTCCATGTGATAGAGGCGTCAAACATGAACAAAGCCAAGGAGCTCATACATTTTTAGAAAAAATTAAACAACGGAACTTGATATTGAACAAAACCATTAATACAGTTGACAACACTATATCAATGGACAGTATTTCATACAACTAAAGTTCCAAAATCTGAACTAATCCCTTTAAAACTGGACATATAGGAGTTTATTTCTCAAAGCAATTGAATTTATGGTGTACGAAGAGCAGACCCTAGTTCCTGTCTACATTTCAGTGAGGCTATCGTAGTTCGTCTGTGCCTGTCAGTGCATTCTAGGAGGTTTATCTTTACCCCGGGCAGCAGTCAGTCAGTCATAGAGGGGAAACATGAACCACAGGTTGTAATTCCCCACAGCTTTCTACAGTGAACTATAGACATGCTTTTGTTTACGTTCCTCTGTCTGCTAGCCAAGCATGGCGTTGCTCTGAGGCGAAGAAAAACGCTGAAAATATCAACAAAGCAAAGCCCTCTCCCACCCATGCTCTGTTTGTCTGACAGTGGATGTAGCTACTTTGGTTGAGTGACATGATGGTTGTGTGTGGGTGGGTGCATGTGTGTATGTGGGAGGAGGGGGGGTGCTGTCAATGACCCTTGCAGTAATTATGCTGCCTATGTACTTCTCACCATCCATCCACCCATCCATCCACATCCTGCTCTCAACCCCTGCATGCACGCGTGTGCACGCACACACATACACGCGCGCGCACACGCACGTCACAGTCGCAACAGGAGTGCTGTTGGGTTGTGAAGGGGGTTTTATGCGGGGGTTTATTTTGAGAGCCTGTGCCCTGTATGATAATGACCATTAATGTCTCCATTGCACGCTGCTTGGAGGGGGTTCAGCCAGTGGTCGTGGACTGAAAGGCCTGAGCTGCTATTATTTCCCTCCCAGGCGCGAATAGAGAGGCACAGCCTATGTGGAAGGCCGGGAAAACAGCCGTGCTCCCAGAGCAGACATACCCCACAGCTCTGTGGATCCACACTGATCAATACTGACCTCACTGTGGTTAACATCCCATGTGAGCAGTTCACACATCTACGGCCAGAGGGGATAGACGGTGCGCTGAAGTGGAGAGTACGAATTAACACTGAGGATTTTACTGTGTACGTATGTATTGAGACCCCCCTCCCCACCTTCCCCAACCCGGCTCCCATCTCTCATCTGTGAAGCCTGGAGTGATTTCCTGATTCTTTTATTAGGTAGGCGTGCACGATTGTCTTTGGCATCTCCAAACGCTGCAGCCTTTGTGTGCGTGTGCTCAGTTTGGCTGCCTGGTGCGGTTTATTATTGTTTCTTACGTTTTTATATATTTCTTATTTTATCTTCTCAAATAAAGTAAGACATTTTTTTTAAAAGGTATCCTTTAAAAGCACATGGTGTGTTTGAATTAATAGTATATTTGTGGTTTGTGTATGAGTCAGCAGGGTGTGATGTTATATTATGGAGACGAGACAATGTAGTGTAGATCATGGGTGCACTCCCTCTGGGGTAGCTTAGCATTCAATCATTCATGGGATGTTACATGAACCCCCTTCTATTCTTTTAGACAGTTAATACTGCAGAGAGAGAGAGAGAGAGACCCGCCCCCAACCTGGTGGACGGACATGGTTGCTCTCATCTACCTTGTATTTACTCGCATTGAAAGTCACACACTGCAGACATCGAGGATGCTGCTATACAGTCTATGAGAAATATTGCACACAACGGGAAATTAAAGGGGAACTCAACACATTTTCAACATTTTACTATGTCATTAATTAGAGATGTTGTGTGAACATGATAAAAAAAAGTTCCCCCAATTCTGTATTTCCTAAAAATGGAGGTCTGAAAAAATCATTAACATGGTGAAATACATCTGATTTCACCATGTTAATGATTTTTTGTTCAGACCCCTTTTTCCTGAGAGGGTACAAATGGAACCATGTGAACCAAATGGACCCTAGCGGGTCCATTTGGTTCCATTTGTACCCTCTCAGGAAAATTTTGAAAATGGGTGGAATTCCCCTTTAAGTAGAAGGCGTGGAAGACACGTCTCCAGCAGCTAGAATCTAGCTCTCTATCTAGCTCAGTGGTTTTCAACCTTTTTGATACCGTGGACCCCTATTTATTCAGCATTTGATGACATTTTCACCCCACAGATCCAAAACTAAAGAGTTATTTTGCTTTTGTCAAAAATCCTGGGCTGGATTTTCCCAAACAAAACAGGTAGACATACAGTAAATCTAAAGGAGCATTCTTTTACGTTGTGTAGACTTCTTAATTAAATGGGCTAATTCAGATTATGAATATTTTAACTCTTGAGACTCTTAAGAGTTACATCTGGTTAACCTGCTTTTCATCTGGTTAACAAACTTGGCTGGGGACCACCTGGAACCCTCTCAAGGACCACTGAGCTGAAACCAAACTGGGGGACATCATGGCGATTACAACTATTCCCTCACACTGTCTTTCAACATCATCAGATTCACTGCTGTTTAGAGGCCAGTCCATTTAGGTAGCAGTCACCTTCACCACTGCAGCCTGGAGGAGCTGTAGGTGGGAGGAGGAGCAGAGGGTTTTGAAGGAGCAGAGGGAGAGGAGGGATAGTTATTATCACCCGCCCCGTGGACCAGAACCAAGCCTCCTGCTGGTCCAGTCAGACAGGCCAAGATGAGCGATGAAGGGAGGGAGGGGGGGATGTGTCTGTCTACTCTATAACCCATGCATGACAGAAAGGACAGTGTTACAAGAAAAAAGGAAGTCTGTCTGGCTTCATAACACAGTCAGAAGGAAGAAGCGCGCTATCCTGAGTGACTAATACAATAGAAAAAGCTGGCCTGCCAGCACTGCACTGTTCGGGAGGCTCGGTGGCCACTTCTCGATGGATCACTGCGTGGGGTGTCCTTTTTTAGAATGGGCTCTATGGGTACCCTTTCCCCTACTATTATGGCCTATTGTTGTCGCAGGAGCATGCCTGGCTAGAACAGCATTTACAGTAGCGCCGTTGGGGGGCCCCTCGTGTAGGCGTTCATAAAGACAACTAAAGGTGTCCATCAGCAACAACAGCTCATCAGAACTACTACCACGACCTGTCACCTCATGATGTTAGCCTTTAGTCCAAAATCAATCCTTGCCCACATTCATCAGGCTAAATTGCTGATGTCAGGTCTGCGTGTTTGTGTGTACTACGGGGATCTGACGATCATGTGACCTGGATAACGCAGCGAAAGACGATATGACGGCAGCACATGCACAGCACTCGAAATTTAAGCATTGTGGCTGTATTATAGGACAGTAGGACACCCCCCCCCCCCCCCCCCCACTATAGCAGAGATGTAACAGGTGTCAACCTCACTGGGTGGTAAAGTAATACTCCTGCTTCCCTACGGGGAAGGCAGTGGCTAATCGCTTGTCACGGGATGATGATCTTGTTGCTGGTATTTGGAGAAATGATTTTCTTCCCTGAAGGTCGTCATGTTCAGTTGTTTTGTGTTGGCCTCCTCCTGGCACCCTCTGTCAGCAGTTAAATGTCCGTGAAGTGTGTGAAGTTGTAGGTACATGACTCAAACCTGTAGGAATGGAATTTCGTCTTGGTACTTAATTGCGCAATGTGTTGCATCAGCAATTGTTTCACTTGAAAATATGTCATCATAAACAATAAGGACACTCTTTGGAGTACCGGTGTGTTTGCTAGCCTGGGAGCCAGACGAATGTGCCATTGCAAAACAAAACAATTGCCCTATAGTCTAGCCAGGCTAGGTCTTCACCAGGCTGTATTAGGATTCAGTGTTACAAGAAAAAGTAAGTCAGCCCTGGGTATGTGGCATACCCAGGGCTGTATTAGGATTCAGTGTTACAAAAAGGGCATACCCAGGGCTGTATTAGGATTCAGGACATGAGGGAGCTACAGGGGGAAATAGTATATCTACAACATATACGGTTCCTTTTCGTATGTGTGGTGCAGGACTGTTTTGAGAGAACAAACTGACAGATTTTTAAGGAGGCAGCAACAAATGAGGGCAGGACTGGAGAGGTGCATCACAGTCCCACCCCTTTCAGAATGATGAGGGCACTGGAAGACAATTAGAAATGTCTATATTTAAAGACCTTTAGGCCCCACACAAAGCCAACCCGGCTCTTGACAAATCATGACAAAAACACATATTTGGGTGGATAAACAAATTATTAGAATTATAAACATGGACAAAGCCAACTCAGGAGGCGAGTTGGCTTTGTCCGAAGCTTAATGGTCTTTACTTTTTTTTAATGTCTATGGAAAAATGAAATTCTCTTCCGTTTCCGTTGTCCTCAGTGGGGGACGGGACGGGCGGGACTGCAATGCTTTATGGGCAGAATTGTTTCCACTTCTGCCCATAGAGGCCTCTCAACATGCAATCCGAGCATGGGCTTTAAATGGATTTTGTGTGTTTTTGTATTTGAAGGAAATTATAGTCAAACAGCACTGATTACCAAAACCTCTGTTTGACATTTGGGGTGGAGTGTCTTCCTTGACACTGGACACAGGACAGAGGCGAAACCATAGTCCTTGCCTCCCGGTCTGTCAGCCTGGCAAAGACAATTAACCTTTAGTGCGCACAGTTAATACCACAAACATGAGAAATGTTAGTCCAGACAGTGAGGGACAATGTTAAATTAAATTTTCTAGTTGAAGTGAAGCATAAACACATCCTCTCCTCTGACTCCTTATTGCTCAGTAGAGCATTTTAACACAGTTGTCCTCGCTTGACTCTCTGTGAACTTACATCCCCTGAAGTTAAAATGCTGCTTCACAATATTGTGACTGAGCCGGTTCCAGCCCATCGCCTTTACATTTTCTATCGATGAGACAATATTACCATAGAAAAGCTCACAGGGCCCTTTTTGACCAGCTGTCATAAACCGTGTGTTAAGTCTCATGTCATTGATCATTTGGTTGGCAATTTGGATTGACTGATGAACCTGAAGAGGATTATCTCGGGAGACTGTCTCATTAAATGTTATTTGTTATTGTTAAATGATAACATGCTATAGTAGATTGTAGCTCTCATCAGGACAGTTTAATGTAATCGGATATCAGATTAATTACATGGCTAAAATAATCAGAATTACTGAATCTGTAGGTGGTAACCTAATGCCACACTCCAAATACATTTTCAGAATTGCTATTAAACTCTTCCAGGATGTTAAGACATGAATAAAATGGTCATGATATGAATCTGAGATATTAGGCAGTGCTTAAATTCAAGGCTCATGCCAGATGTGAAGTCACTGTACGCCTGCAGAACATTTAGTTTTTTTCCCGTTCCGCTCCATTTAAGTTATGCGTGAAAAGCAGAAAGGAGAATAAAAAAGGAACTTGGTGTGATAATTGACTGGCAGTTTGTGGAGGATTTTCTTCCTCTCCATCAATTCATCTTTTGCAGCTCTTGTCCGTCTTCAGGCACTTGAAGTGAAATGAGCCCATTCATTATACTCGTTCAACGTTGACAACCACAGTGACTCTTCATGTACCATCTAAGGAGTGCCGGGGCAAATCTGTGCCCCCTTAAACCCCAGGGGGGGGATTTTGATATAGCAGACATGTCTGTGAATGGTGGCCCACACTATGGCCTCTGTTCCACTTTGCCCCCCACCCTTGCATACACACACACTCTGACCTACTCTGCTTCATGGCATCTGGGTTATACACACTAGCGTTTGTCACAGCCCACAGCCCCCAGCGCGGCCCTGAGCGCCATTCCGTACAGCATGGAGAGCGACCACCCCCCCCCCAATTCCCCAGCCGCGACAGACAAGCTGATGGGGCCAGTGGCGGCAGGCCTCCACCCCCAGGCCCTCTTCTCCCCTCTGCAGTGCACTCTTTTCTATTCCCACCCCCTGCCGGGGCTGCACAAAGCTGGGCCTGACTGTATCGCATCACACAAAAAGACGCTTTTTTTCCCTCCATTCATCTGTTCGACTGAAGTGTTATCCCATGGCTTTAATTGGGCATAATTGAGATGCCTCATGATTTAAACAGATATAGTGGGAAGTTTTATTCCAGACAATAAAGATATACAGTATAATGAGGATTTAGGCCTTTAGGGAAGATGTTTCTTGATCACCAGGAGCTCATTTTCACACACACCACAGCAGTGAATGAAGTGCATGGTTGAAATGCATGCATGGTTTGAGTCGAATTGTGTTCATGTTTTTATGAGATGTATTTTTAATCCACTCATCTATGATTTATAGGAACAAATCGTCACCACGGCATGTCATGACACCCACCTGCTCCATTTCGAACTATTGAGTCAGTCGAAGCAAGCCATAGTCAAGTGAGGACAGTGTCCCTTGAAAGCGAGGGGGCAACAGCAGGTGGAAATGGGTGTGTGTGAGAGCGCTACGGGGGCACGCCGCGTACGCGTGCTATGCCGTGTGTGGTGCATACTGCGTACGGTATGTGTTCCATTCAGCCTGTCAGCTGCAGTCTCCGTATGTGGCAAGGCCCATCAGCTGTGGGGCCATGTGGGCGACAGCTGTTTCTCTGACCTCCCTGCTCAGGCTCTGTTCAGTCTAATTTTCTTATGTCTTCTAATTCATATTCCGTGTTGACACTACTGTGTCACTCGAAAACCTTTGCGCTTTTCGAGTGAGCAACACCGTTGTATGACAGAACATGAACGTTTCAGTGGGTGGCCTTCCCCGTTCAGACTATTAATCTACCACTTACTGTACATGGAAATTGACATCCCTAAATGAGCCTGGGGACAGAGAACTCTGATGATCTTGGCGGCGCCACCTCTCTTGTCATGCCCTGCCATGTATTCTCAACGGAGCCATAGCCCATTAGCGTTGAACTTTGGGAATTGAAGTGTAGAGTCGGCTAAATTAATACAGACAGAAACCTTTCAGGCCAGGCTTGAGGCTCAGCATTGTCTGCACTATGAGTTAAATGAGACTCCCCAAAATGTGTTTTTTTTTAATATAGGAACTAGGTACTCAGGGCATAATTTCATGCGCAATCTCCTGCACTAAATGTATTTTCTTGTTTTGTCCCCTCTGGGTGATACAGTTCAGTGACATTTCCCCATCTGCTGGTGGCAATGGACTATTGCAACCCGATTAGCTGAGGCTCCCTCCACAACAAATGATTGTACTTTGTTTGAGGGGAAACAATAGCTTGTCAAGTGGCCTCTAGGAGTCATGGAAAATGGCGTGATCTTGTCCAGTGTGGAGAGCATATGACTTTGTCAGTGAAGCGTCGACATTTGGAGTGACATCAGAGTCAGTGATGGGCAGGGGTGTGAAGTCATGCTGCTTTCCCACTGTGGTACCAGGCTGGAATGAATCAGGGAGAGTCTGTGATAGGGGTGAGAACGTGACCTGGCGAAGATGTAATCTTACAAAGTTTTTTTTTCCCCCTTCTGTACTCTGCACCCATTCGTCCAAGCTGCTCCAGTGCCTTCTTTAATCAGCGATACTGTATGTGTTCGCTCCAGAGACACTGGATTTTGTCTTGAGACGCGGTAGAATGAGAACACATTTATATAGGACAGGGTTTGTCCACATTTTTCATGTCAGGGGCCACCGAATGTATTTTGAAAATCACACTGACGTAAGGCTGGATAGCCGAAACATCCGTCATTTCTTATGTAGGAAATAAAAGGAGATAAAATCCACTTTTGCACCGTGCACAACCCAGTACATTTATTTTTATGATGGCAATCACAAACCCACAGGTTTGTGCCAGCCATCTCCATAAAGGATGATTTGTGTTGCAAGAAGCTGAATGAGTAGTGAATGCTTGTAGTAAATGTCAGCAGGTCACATTACTAGCTAGTTAGCTAGTAATACATTTTATACCTGATCTATAGTGGATTTAGTGGATTAAAGAAGCTTTTGTATGATTTTACATTATATGTGCACAAATAGGCTCACACTAATCGATTACATGCGTACATAAACAAAATAATAATCATTTTTACATCAACGATAATCATAATAATCATAATAAATAATAATCATTTGTACATCAATCATAATTCTTAATTTGTCATCGTTCCCTCAGGGAAGACTTGATTTGTCTGTTGAATTCATTTTGTTTTTCTTTAGTAGTTAAGGTCAGGTCACCCAATGAATCAGAATCGAGGAAGATGATAACAATAGGGTGAAAGAATTATGAGCAACAAACTACAGAGAATATAGGAGAAATAACTAATTATTAGTCATGATCCTGGCTGAGTCATAATTCAAAGCTAAAGCCAAAAGGGCATGATCATTCCGTATCCAAATTAGACAACCAGAAGCATGTATTCTCAGATGAGGAAGGACCTGGTTGGTGAATCAAATGTAGAATGGCTACGTCTGCTGGAGCTTGTGCAGAAGTGAATCCATGTACTCCCCAAGTACAAAGTAATTCCAGCTGGAACTTGGCTTGCGTATAGTGCCTGCATCCCCTCATACAGTATCAAAGCGCTTGTAGTACAGCGGGTAAGCAAACCTATTGTGCATTTTATGACTAAAGCATGAAACTTTCTACAGTGTTTCTATACACCATGAAGTTTCTTTTCAGATGTGGAACCCCGTCTGGGTTGAAGGGGTTCCACCTGTTACAGGCTGTACAAACATGGATGTGTCAAAAACAACAGATTTTTCAGTTTTTGGCAGGTATAACGACAGTATATCAACAAGAACAGTTCAGGAACGCACTAACCATCATAAAATTACTTTGATGGGTTTTATCAGCAGCATAGGATATGTTAATAGGATTTTAGGGGCCATTGGGTCACAAAAACACCTTATATAAACACAGACTAAAAAAACGGATTTTCAACAATTTGTGTTCAATTGGATTGAGCATTTGATATCTCTTGTTGACATTTCCTAGTTGCAGTAAAGTGTCTAGTAGTTGCAAAGAGTGTCTACCATGCAATGACACTATTCGTGAGGCCTAACAGTGTCCCAAGTAGGGATGTTACAGTATGAGATTTTACAGTATTACGCATTTATTGGAAACCTATACCTCTGTATTTCATAGTATTTCAAAAAATACATATAAAGAAAAAAAATACTGTTCTAACTTACAGTAAAACTGCACTCTGCATGCTCAGAACTGCTTGTCCGGAACTATCACTACTTTCAGGAGGAGGAGTAATTGACTTGCATTTTGGCATATTTTGTTCCAGACTCCATTTTAATAATATATTGTGTTAAAAGGAAGTTTTGTTCTAATGAATGACAACTTCAAACCACACCACAATAGTCTACGGAAATGATGAATTAACTTTATGATATACATGTTATGTCATTGTTATTACACCATTATCATCTAAATTAGGGGAGTGAGCAGCAGCAATAAAAAAGAATCATTGGTAAGTGCTAATGTATCTCTTTATATAGCTCCAAAAGTAACTGTATGAAGAGGAATTGGTGGAGATGGTCAAAGCCAAGAAGCTAGGCTTCACCATCATGCCCTATGAGACACCTTGCTGAAACCCTCACAGACCTGGACTAGAGCTTAAAAATTGTCTAAAATATTGAGCCCGGCTCGACCCGGCCCGGTAAGAAATTAAGCCCGGTGCGGCCCGAAGCCCGATACATGATTGACAGCATGAGCCCGCCAGCCCGACACTTTTTCTAAACGAGCTAATTGCTGCAGGCAGACGTTTTTTCTCATAAATCGTTAATTTGTTATAAGAAAAGCAGTCATTCTGCCCATGTCCAACTGTCTAGGTACACACACACACACACACACACACACACACACACACACACGGTGCAGCGCAGCTCGCCGCTGTGCGCACCGCGCGGCGTCGCAAAATATATCATTTTATGAAAAATATCTTATATAATTTGACGGGCCCGGCCCGGCCCTAAACCCGACAAATACATAACCATTTGGACTCGGCCCGACCGAACCCGGCCTGGCCCGTCGGGTCGGGTCGGCGCGGTCTCGGGCCAAGATTTTAAGCTCTAACCTGGACTACACTGATGACATATGCTTACTGTCTGACCATGTAAAGCAAACACACCAAAGTGGACATCCCCTAAGGACATCTGCCCCGATCAACAATATGGTCTTGAATGAGGACAATGACCTTAACACCCAGGTGCATGGGTTGCCTCCACAGACCTAAGGTGGAAAGCACTTGCCTGAAGAGCCCTTAATGGTATGACCAGTGTGTGGAACTCAACCTCCCCCGGCACATCAAGATCATTTTCTTCTTCTATGGCTGTGAATGCTGGACACTCAAGCCCTAACACAAGCTCTATAGAAACCCATGGACATCAGACATCAATGGAGAGGATGTCCCACACCTACCTATGTGTGTGACATACTAAAGAAAGATGCTGGTGCAGAGTGCACAGATGAGCTGGCCAGATGTATGGAGAAGCAAGATAACTAGAGATGTAGGAAAGAAGAAAGGGCATAGAAGTGGTGGTCTTTTTTTTATACCGTATTTCATCCATCCAGACCCCATTCATATTTCCCTCCATGATTTCCAAACAATATTTATATCAATTATTCAAGCCGCTATAGAATTAATTCATCCAGGATCCTGACAATTCATGACTGTATAATATTAGATTATGTGTAAAACAAATCATGTTATGCCATGAATTATTAGGATCCTGGATGGCTTATAGTTATAATTGATATAAATATTATTTGGAAATCTCTATGGGGAGGGGGGTGAATGGGATCTAGATAGATGAAATGGAAAAAAAGACCACCACTGCTTTACCCTTTCTTCTCCCCTACGTGGTCAGACCAGCCCTCCACGGCGTCGCCAGTCATCTCGGTTCTCCATACATCTGGCCAGCTCATTTGTGTTCTCTGCACCAGCATCTTCTTCAATATGTCGACATAGGGAGGTGTGGGATGTCCTCTCCATCAATGTGTTGGATCATCTTTCTTTATTAGATTCCAGGGCCGAATTTAGCCAGCCCTACTAGGGTGGGCTGGAAGAATGGCAGGGGGGGCAACTCCAAAGTTTTTCATATGAAGCAGTAGTTTTCAACATTTTTGACTCCAGGGCCCACTATTTATTCGGCATTTGAGCCACGGACCACCATTTGATGACATTTTAGCCCCACAGACCACAAAACTAAAGATTTCTTTTGCTTTTGTCCACAATTCCATTTGGGAATACAAAACAGTCAAACATACTGACCATTAATCTTCTACATTCTCTAGCTGTGTAGGCTAATTCAGATGATGAATATTTTAACTCTTGAGTGTAAAAATGAAACCAAATGGACCCGCAAGGGTCCACTTGGTTTCATTTTTACACTCTTCATACAGTTCTTCATACAGTCCCTTTTGGAGCTGTTTGTATGATTTTATAAACATAATGTAATATTATAATGGAGACTATGGAGCGAAAAGCAGCTCTGGGCTCAATGACTCCTCAAGGTCACCAAAGGTGAGTCCGAAAGTGGTGACACTTCCGGGCATAGCCTATAGTTCTGAGCGTGCAAAGTGCAGTTCTGCTATAATATTTTTTTTAAATACCATGAAATACCGAGGTATAGGTTTACAATAGCGTATACTGTAAAAGCTCATACCGAGACAACCCTACTCAGGAGACTGTTAAGGCTCATTCAGAGTTTAGATTTTCGGTGATCACCGTGAGCAACGCTCAAACCACCGGGGCCACCGCTATTCATAGTGTATAAACCACTGCCAGCCCCTCCGCCTCCCTCTCCCATTCTCCTCGGACTCATTGTTGTTTATATTTTACCCTCTGTTTTCTCTCTCTACTTCATACCTGCCTCAATTATAGTCCTTTCTGCTTTCTGTTTATTTCCTATTCTATTTATGTCATTGTCTTTATCATTAAATTCCTTCCTTCGTTCTCCTCCAGCCTGTCATGCTATGGGATGTTGTAACTTGTGTGTTTTCTTTTTTACGTGTCGTGCTGTCAAAAAGAAGCAGCCGGTGTTCCAAACCTCTGGACCAATCAACATTGCCTGGTGGCTCCCGGCCAATGTAATCTATCAGGTGGCCGTTTCCAGTGAGCACTGCTGCGGTGATTAGTAAAATCAGAGAGGAGGGCTAGAAAGAGCAGTGTTTGTGGTGGTATTACATCATATTGTAGGCAACGGTGGTTGCGGTGATCACCGAAGATCAACTATGAATAGGCCTTTAGGCAATGACACAAATAGTGTCATTGCATGGTAAACACTCTTTACTGCAACTAGGACATGTCAGAAAGAGATGTCTCAATCCAGAAGAGAGCTCAATTCAATTTAACACAAATTGTAGAAAATCCGATTTTTTAGTCTCTGTGTTTATATGAGGTGTTTTTGTGACCCAATGCCCCCTGCAATGCTATTTACATATCCTATGCTGCTGATATAACCCATTAAAGTAATTTGATGATGGTTAGTGGGTTCCAGAACTCTTCCTGTTGATATACTGTCTTTATGCCTGCCAAAAACTGAAAAATCTGTTGTTTTTGACATATCCATGTTTGTACAGCCTGTAACAGGTGGAACCCCTTCAACCCAGACGGGGTTCCACATCTGAAAAGAAACTTCATGGTGTATAGAAACACTGTAGAAAGTTTCACGCTTTAGTCATAAAATGCACAATACCTTCCATTTCATGAGCTTAACCGCTGCACTATTGTCAACAGTATGGATATCAGCTTGGGCTATTGGTGTGTGACCTGTGGATAGTGTGTGCATGTATGTGGACAATGGACATGCATTGGCATGTGATGGCATTGATAATGACAATCTGCAGAGTATTGTGTTGTGAAAACAAATCTTGTTTTGCCTGCAAGGAAAATCTCGGTGTGGTGATTTCAGATGCACTGGGGAAGACTGCATGAACTACCACACCTCTGTTTGTACCTCTGTTTGTGCTCTCCAGATGAAGTGTGTGTGTGTGTGTGTGTGTGTGTGTGTGTGTGTGTGTGTGTGTGTGTGTGTGTGTGTGTGTGTGTGTGTGTGTGTGTGTGTGTGTGTGTGCGCGCGTGCGCGTGCGTGCGCGTGCGTCCGTGGATACAACTGGCAGAAAAGGATTAAACAAATCATGGTGTACTTGTGACAGAGAGGGTACAACATTTTTATCCTCTGTCTGTTAAGCTTTTTGTCATATTTGCACGAGACAGACTAGTGTGTCTGACCACATCTGTGGGTCACGCCTCACTGAGGTCAGCTGTGTTCTCTTGGTCTTTTGTTTTGCTGTGGTGTAATTGACTACAGCACTGCTTCAGTACAGTTGGACTATGGCTCCCTAATGTATCGTACCCTCCAGAAATGGATCAATCCAATTCTAACCACGCCCTAATGCTCATCAATAACATTAATAGCAGCTTGGTTATGTCACTGGGCCTTCTGTTGCAAAGGCCTTTCTTGTATTATACTAGTAAATTGAGTGCTTTTGAATTACTTTCAAATGGTGTAGCGCTTATTGTACAAGGATGAGGTATTTTTAAGGACAGCACCAAAACAACACTTGCATGTTATTTGTACTGTATACTTTACTAGAATGTGTACTTTTTAAATATTGTAACCCTTTACATAGTCAGTGTTTTCATACGAGTTTTAGCCACCAACCAAACTAAACCCAGAAAAGCTTCCACCTAGACCTGGGGCAGACAGGCAGTATGGACTCCCAGCAGTTTGGTGATTAACACCCCCACCTCCACCCCTACGGAATATTTATACTTGAAGTCTGGAAGCAGTTGCCACTGTGAAGTGTATAAACCATAAAAACATTCAGAAGATGGATAGACCACTGGAATAACAAGTTGTCAGTTATATCAATAAATCTCACCCTAAAAGTGTAGCTCGCAAATTAAACTGTGTCATAAAGGTTGATGGAAATCGTTTGAGGTGATTTTAGATTACAGTGGGCCTATCTTATTGCGCCATTTTCTGTTTTTTGAAAATGCTGCATATTACCTCGATGCTACAGGGTCGACACTGCAGTGGTACTGCTAGGATTATAATATTGGCTTGTTGAAAAACATGGTTGAATATGCATCACCTCGCCTTGCAGAGCCATTAGACAGGAGCCTATCTCCTGTTTCTGTACCGTGACTTTGCAAGGCCATAAAGATGTATAAACATTTTATAGTCTATAGTACCAATATAAAAATCCAACCTTGCCCTCCCAATCTCAGTGTGGACTCTATAACCACTGGAGACCCCTGAGCTAGTCATAAATGTAGTAATCGTCCCCAGACTTACTTCAACTCCAGGTTGCCTTTCTTTGTTTGCTTAATTCTTTTGGCTTATAACTTAACATAACATAAATATGAAAATAGCAGCTAGAAGTGTTTAATAACTTTTAGATAAAAGTGCATTTGGTGAATATATTTATGAAGGCTAAATTCGTTAGTATGAAATAAGCCCTTCAGTCTCCCCTCAGAATCAGAGTTACATCTACAGAGGTTAGTAGATTGATTTTTCCATCGATTGCATGGCACGATATTCAGCATCCGCATGGATGAATATGTCCCTATGCGTGACTAAGACTTCCATACTGTCCCAATGTCACAGCCTTTGTTCAGTAATTACCAGTCCACTGTTTGCTGGGCATACTTGTAGTGATCTTGACAGCATTGCAATTTGCAAATGAGGGTAAACCTCTATGGTTTTCAATTTCCATACCATATATCTCAAGACAAGTACGATCACATCATGTAGATTTAATTTAACAATTTGATCAGGAAAGGATGTCATTCTCATGAATACTTATTATTCTGAAGAAGTGACAGACCAGTATTCACAGTATAACAGACTACATACTGTACATACCGTAACTGCCACTAGTACTATTACTACAGATGCTGGTACTTTGCTATTGCTCTCTTGGGCCATGTATTGTGGATATATGCATCATATTGTGTCTGAGGGGTTAGGCTGGACTCTTTAGAAATAAGTATACTGTAGCACCAAACAGGCAGACATTTGTGTTCCAGAACCACATCAGAGAACAGCGGACATTCCACTAGTGTTTTTTTTTCCTGAAGTTACGTGAGACAAGTCAATGACACTGTGATCTTTTGTCCATTCAGATCTGGATGCAGGGTATTGCTTTATTTCATTTTCATGGCTAAAAATATCAATGCAAAAACATGCTGTGATATAATGGTCAATAGACAATGCCATTTGTAAGAGTTCAGCACAGACGGTAGTGATGGGTGAAGTTGTGTGATATTCTCATGAAGTGAATTCTGCAACTGACATTTACAGAGACAAAAATATATAACTATATAACTCACAACAAAAGAAACGGAAAAAGAATATGAGTCACAGAGATAATAACATTCTTGAGGAGAGTGGAAAGGACGAACAGTCAGACGGTCAGACTTTGTTTCTGCATAGCCTCTATTTGTAAACAAGTCTGTCTGTGTGGATGGAAGGCAGAAACTCTATATAGTTCTGCCCTCCCCTCTTTGTAGTGAGGCTGTGCCTTGGACCAGGGCCCAGGGCGGATGGCTGGGAGGCAAGCCTGAGGCACGCTACGCTACTCCAGCCTTTCCAGAGCACTGACATCACTTAAGTACTCACACATATAGTACTACAAGGCTGTAGCTTTTTCTGAGAGCAGAGCCAAACAAAGTGGTGCAGTTTGCCTGCTCAGTCCAGTGAGCATCTCAAGCCGAAGTGGACAGAGACGGCTGTTTTTCTTCTTTTACTGGCAGAAACTTTAGCTACTTCTGAGAAACAAGAAGGCTTTATCAGCAGAAAAACTCTTAAGTTAACTCTACCATGGCTGTGCACATAGTTCGTGACATGGAAGACCTGGTAGCGTCAGGCAGCCAGTTTTTCTGGACCGTGGCACACCAGGCGCTGAAGAGATGGTACGACCGGGGAATGATGCCGTGTCGTCGCTTCCTAGGGACATTGCTCAGCATCGGAGATTGTTACCAGGTACGAAGGCCTGTAGAATGATGGTCAATTCACTAATTAAGGGTTACAACTACTAATTATGTGTTGTGGCTTTTATTGATTGCTTTAATGACAGATTCTGTTTGGAACTACTTGGTACCAGGTGTTTTATGGTGACTTCCTGTTTAACATTTTAATTGTTTATTCAAAAGATTAAACTTGTGTCTGCAACCTAAGCTGCCAGCTTTGTTGATTACAGCTAAACTCTACCGTATGTTTATTCAAATGCATTAACAATTTTGTGTTTGTGTGTATTTGTGTTTTTTTGTACGACACACATACTGTTTCCCAGTGAGTCAAGCAGACTGTTTTAACAGGGGACTGTCTCCCCACACATATGGCAGTCGTTAGAAAGCAACATGACCAACTGTTTGATCTCACCGCCTGGCTGTCGTGAAGCAAATGGAAATGCAACTTATTTGGCGCTGGAACACCTGACTGGCTACGGTGTGTTCCATACTTTAATTTCCAGTGTACTCTGGAATCATGCTCTCCCATTTTTGTCATCCATGATACAGTATTTTAATTTCAAAATGTCCATGTGAATATTGTAATGTTATAATAGTTTTCATGTCATATGGGCGATTCAACATTACCAGGGTTCAGGGAGGAAGCAGGGAGTGGTGGTCGTCAGAGTGGATCCTGCTAACCCCATCTATAGGTCAGGGAGGGGGTCATATGAAAGGGGCTCCATCAGAGCTCTTCTGCCCATAATGACAGGGCTTTAGGGGGATGACCTCGCCGTCACGGTCATTATATAGCATCTGACCTTCCTTTTCAACATGGTGGACCTCTCTTTACAAAGCTGTGGTTATCTCTTCAGTTGGTTTGAGGCCACCGAGCCATAGTATGCCTTTTTATTATTTTCTTATTTATCTCCAAAACCTCTGCTAAGGCCACCGAGGTCCGCAAGTGTAGGATGGGAAATAATAAATAATTTAAACTTTTTTTTTGTTCATGTTAAAGGATAAACTGCTCAAAGCTCATTCATAGGACTTCTTTGATGGTTCACAAGTACTTCTAAATTGCATTGCTAGGACAAAATGACCTATGGGGTGGAGTGTGAATCCTATTAAACTCAGGTTTGAGGAGTGAATCTGGAATCCGTTGGTTCTCTGTGGCTAGCTGTGATTAGCTGTGATTAGCGAATCCTGACTTAACTGTAGGGCCTTTGTTCGTTTCTGTGTTTTGATTTCACAGGCCTGTAACAATGCAACATTGATAAACAAACTCCAGTCAGGATTGTGCGCTGGACAGCTCAACCAATCCTTGAAAGGGTTTCTATAGTGACTAATCCCTGCTTAGACAGTGGAACTTGTGTAATTAACAGTCACAACAATTCTCTCCACTGAGATAAATCACACAGAATTCTGTTGTTTCGTGAGATCATATTAAGTACTTTCTTTTAAAGTACTTTTGTATAAATGATGTAGTAGTATATGTAGTATTATATAGTAGTATATGTAGTAAATTACTACATATACTACTATATATTACTACTAGTAATATATAGTAGTATACTGTATGTAGTATTATGTTGTGATATGAAAGACAAATTAAAGAAATTGAATTGAAACTAGAAAAAGTGCTCCTCCAAGCGGTCAAGTCTCCTGTGAGGTTTTGCAAAAATGTGTACTGATTTGTGTTATGTATTTATTAAATCTTTAGGGGTAATGTAAAAAAATGTGGTTAGAGGCACGTTTTGGCAGCGACTGGGCTAACGGTGCGTCGGTGCCATAAATTAACTGTACGCGGACAGACGGATGGACAGTTTGCAAAACCTATAAAGCCCAGGCCTTCTGCCTGTTGGAGACATTAACATGACATGAAACACTTTATTCATGGTCACAATTTTGCCTGCAGAACCGTAAATGTCAATGAGGTTGTGTTTGCTAAAAATAAAGCAAAACAAGTAGGCTGTAAATTGAGAAAGGACAGCTCTGTTGTGGTGACGGGAACAAATATGAGTTGGTAGACTTAAGGTTTTAACACCAGTCTGCGTTCACGCCCTGCGGTTGTACTGGTAGTCACCATGACCCTGACTTTCCACCAGAGAGGCCAGGTCTCTGGCAGTTGGAAGCCACATGTTTAACACTTAGTCACAGAAATATGGTTGCCCTTGCCAGTCTTTTCACTAGGAAGCTGCCTTAAACCTTTTTCATACCAGGGCCCACTATTTATTCAGAATTTGAGCCATGGACAACCATTTGATGACATTTTAGCCACACAGACTCCAAAACTAAAGATTTATTTTGCTTTTGTCCACAATTCCAGGATGGATTTGGCAAACAAAACAATCAAACATACAGCTCAAAGTCACCATTAATCTTCTACGGACCACTGATTGAAAACAACTGGACTAGATCAAATGGTGGTTTGATGGCGCTGTTAAAATACTTTTTCAAATGGTATAAACTAAGAAAAGTAATCGTAAAAAAGGACTGGGCAGTGTCATCCTCTCCCCTTTTTATATATTTTTTAAGAGGAAAAGGGGAAGGTCCAGCACT
The DNA here is from genome assembly GCA_039105355.1 of Benthosema pterotum. Classification (NCBI taxonomy): domain Eukaryota; kingdom Metazoa; phylum Chordata; class Actinopteri; order Myctophiformes; family Myctophidae; genus Benthosema; species Benthosema pterotum. Next base: position 31,478,149 of record CM076971.1, on the reverse strand, counting down.
GGGACTGGCCACCGGGTCAGGGGGGGAGCCTTAAGGGCAAGAGTCACCAAGAAATCTCAGCATTTCTTGGACACTTTATTTAAAGATTTGAACAGAAAAAGAGATTTTAGTAAGTATATGTAGGAGAGTAACATTACAATCATTACAATTACATTACAATCCTGATCATTTCCGATAATTTTTCCTGATCAGATACATTTTGCAAATTGCATTAAGAAACAAAAAGGACTAAAACTCAATTAAATTGTCCCAAGAAAAATATCTTGTGAAATCATATGAAGTCCACCAAATAGCAGAATGATATAGCAGACTAGAATAGCACTCCTCACTCAAATGTGCACTTGGGCAACTCCAAATTCCACAACATTTTATTTACCTGCCATAGTGACAACCCCTTACCCCTGTGTCGGATCACTGGTTATACTGGTATATTTACCAATACTGAATGGTCTGATAATGACAAATGACGGCCAATACTGATACTTTTCTGGTACCGATACAGTATTTGCTGATACCGATATGAACCGATATGACAAAAAGAGCCGATCCGATACTTTTACCGATACAGTATCGGGACATCTCTAGTTGTGATTTCTGAACAGGGCCACTCCACATAATGCATACCCAAATGTGGAGTTCATGCAGATGTCAGAACAAAGTTGTGATTCAGACCAGCTCCTGCCCAGAGCCTGGGCGAACGCTTCTCGGGTTAAGTGCATTATGTACACAGGGGTCGTAAGCGTATAGAATACCAATTTTCTCTTTTTTTTAAAACATTTCTTAAAACTGGAGAAGCCGGGTTGGAAGTGGTTAATTGTGTCTGCCGGTTTTATAAATATCTAACAAATAATAAAAAGTATTACGACAAGCTACTAAAAAATAACTGAATTGGATCCTTTTGAACACAGGTGCTCAAAAGGATCATAATGAACTTTGGCTGATGTCAATAATATAACATTTCTGTCACTGTGTTTGACTGCTTTCCGTGATCGGCATGTACTGTAATAATAAAGAGACCAGGTGCTTATTTTTGGATTGGAGCACACACTCACCGCTTCTGAAATGGATGTGTGGCTGGAATGTGAAAATACCACATGTATGTATTCCTGTATGTGCGACATTTAGATTCATTTTAGTCGGTGTGAATTATTTGAGAGCGTGGCAGTTTACTGCTGAGGAATATAGAATTGTGCGCAGTTACAACATCTCTTCATAGCAAAAACAAATTACCACTTGAAAACCGTTCACCCACACAGTAGTTTTAATGTCTGTCTGACACTGACTGAAGATTGCTTGTGCTGACTGCGCCAGAAAGAAACCTGACAGACATTAATTTGGACAATGGAGAGATAATTGTATTTAACCTCTTCAACGCCTTCAAAAACGTCCATCCAATTTCCTCGCTTCACAGGAATAGCTCCCGACAATATGATTTGGTCTTTTATTTTCATTACACTGGTGCCGATGCAGAGAGTGGAAAGAAAGACTGGCTGCCAAGCTGGACCCTCCACCACACACACACAGACACACACACACACCCTCCTCCCGCACTGCAGATGATCATGTAATGTCGATGTCCCTGTAAGTACTTTTAGTACCTTCGCTGAGTCCTGTCTGTGTTCTTCTCCCTTCAGATGACGGAGGGCCGTCTGTGCCAGGTGCACCTCCTGGATGACAGGAAGCTGGAGTTGCTGGTCCAGGTAATCTTTTTTTTTGTGTACAATGATGGTCCTTAGTATAATGGTCTTTCTGCGTTTGAAAAGGATTGTTGATTCTATATGAATTGCCTTATGACCTGTTCTTTTTTTGTGTTTTGTGTTTGCATATTCATTTGCCTATATGCTGTAGCTACCGTCCGAACACTTCTCATGTGTTGTTCATTTGTTTTATCTTGAAATCTTCAGCCCAAGCTCTTGTCCCGTGAACTGCTGGATTTGGTGTCTTCACATTTTACCCTAAAGGAGAAAGAGTACTTTGGGATCTCCTTCATAGATGATACGTAAGTACATTTCCAAAGCTACACTACATTCTTGGCATAGGTACGTGTGTGCTGTATGTGCATGCATGCATGTGAGTATGTGTGTGTTTTTTAATCACACTGCTTCCGACTGTTACACGTGTCAAATGAAAACCAAATGCTACCTGTAGCAAGATGCAAAAATAAAAAATAGAGTTTTTTCTTTTTCATCAGTGGTCAGAATAACTGGCTCCAGTTGGAACGCAGGGTACTTGATCATGACTTCTCTAAAAAGAGTGGTCCCTTGGAACTCAAGTTTCTAGTCAGGTGAGTAGTGTTGCTATCACTGCGTCCTTTTAACATAAAAACGTGTCACTAAATTAACACTTTTAGAGCTCCATCCATGTCAGTTGGAATGTAAACACGACTTTGGTGGTATAACTGAGACATTCAAGAATGATGCTAGCCGGCCTTGACATTTAATTTGACCTTCTGTATAGCAAATAATAGCTCTGTCCCAATTTGGGGGATGCGTCCCTTGAAGGCCAAATTTAACGCTGCATTTGAAAAGAAGCCTTCGAAATGGGACATCCTTGGTTGCACCGCTGTGACATAATTGCCCTTCAAATGCAGCCTTCGAAGGACACACAACACCTGAACTGGGACACAGCTTTTATCCAGGGGCGGATGTAACATTTCCCAATTGGGGGGGAAGGAGAAAATGGTATGGGTGTTTCGCGAAGCGACACGGGCGATGAAGCCGCACCCATACCATTTTCTGTTACAGGACTTTTATTAGTCAAGTAAGTAAAGCGTCAATAATAACATCAGTTGCTGTTGAAGTTGCAACAGACACGCAGCATGCATAAGGTTAAAGGTGTGACTCAGAGAGTTTTCTGTTTTCAATGATGAAATGCTGTTGGTTTAGTGGTGACACAGCTCTACATAGTCAGTAGCAGTAGTAGTGTTTCAAATCATTTTAAATATAAGCACTTTAATTTGAAATATCTTGGGGTTGTTTTGCATGCCATCATGTTTGGTGGGGAAGACTGGGCATTTAGGGGGGCATTGCCCCCCATGCCCATGCCTAAATCCGCCCCTGATTTGGGACACAGCTTTTATCTCGAGAGCTGCATGGTCCAAAATGACCTCTTGCAGCTAGTTTTATACTGTAGCGTTGTACATCTACTGTACATCCAGCAGATGGCACCAAGCGACCTGATTTAGAGACAGCTTTTATGACACTAGACTGGTGATTATCACATACTTAAGGCAAAATGTGCTTGCACTGTTATTCATTCAAGCACTGGTTACTGCACATGACAACACGAGCAAGCAAAATTCAAGCATGTACTTTTCTTCACACACAGGTTTTACATTGAGAAGATCACATTCCTAAAGGACAACACGACAGTGGAGCTCTTCTTTCTGAATGCAAAATCGGCAGTGTTTAACGTAAGTGTTTATACTTTAGATTTAGAATGTTATGCTTACAAGTTTTGTGAAATGCCCTGACCTTTATTGTCGCATATTTACAATGCTGAAGTGAATACCAAATTAAATCTGCTACGTCTGTATATGTGAACTGATCCTTTTTATGGTTATTGCTGCTGAATGGATCCACAATCAATTATAACGACAACTGCAGGGATGTCGCTTGAATGCCCTTTTGGGATAGCACGTACAACTGCGACAGTCGCATATGTCTGTATATAAAAGCTGCACACGCTGTTGTGGGCTATAGGACAAACGCGTGGCGCGTGTTAAACAACATGCAACACATCGTTTCAGCCCATCGCCTACTTTGTTCAGTTTCTAAAACAATGTTGCAATGCAGACTTTTTTCGCGGGGTGGGCAGACTTGTCACCACGGGAGACGGGAGATTGTTGAACCTGCTCAAAGACTGTACCATTCCATCTACGAGTTGTAGTAGCTGAGCCTTGTTTGCAGAGGACAGAGGTTCGCAAACCCCGTTCACTTCAAGGGACCAGTCCAATGGCGTCTCTTCTACATAGACTTATATTGAGAATGGAGACAACAAATATAGCGACATGTCCTGGGGCGAAGTAGACAGAATGCATTGGGACTCGGGCAACAGCCAACATTACAGACTTTGGATGTCACTGTACCGCACTTTAAATAGTAAAATAGCACTTAGCTGCACCGCCCTCGTTGAAAGTAATGCATTTCCAATTCAAGTTTGTCCCTAGTCAGGCTGCATGAATGGCGCTCGTGCGCTTAGTTTATGACTCCTCAATGTCGCAACTCTACTAGATGGCTCTGCTTTGTAACTAGTTAGTTACAACGTTGATTTTTTCCCCCTCCCCGTAGCCTTAATCGTGTTGTACGTTGTGTTGTTTAGATTCTTTTTTCACGCTATTTTATATTTTTATATCGCTCGTGTTTATAAGAAGTTATTATGAGTATATACGATCTCGAAACCATTCCAAACATGCGCACCCTATCCGGAGCGGTAATGGTTCGGTCGGTAACAGTGGGACGAGGTACGGGCTGAGAGCTGAGGAGTAGGAGGTTTCTTCTTTCAAGTCAAGTGTTTGGGAAAAGCTACACTTGTTTGTCAGAACTGAGTCACTTCTACTTTTCTCACATCAGGAGAACATCGAGGTGGAGAGTGAACATGTCTTCAAGTTAGCGGCATTCGCGTTGCAGGTAAGCGCCACGAGTTATAGTTTGAGACACAACATAGGCGTTCGAGACTGGATGTTGTAATGAACGGGACGTTTGAATCAAAGCCGTGACGGTGCGTCCACACGCTGCGGTGCAACATTTGAAAACTGTTGTCTCAGGGAGATCGGTTGGATGCCTGCTGCCATTGTTTACATTAGTGATCTTCAAACCTTTTCATATCAGGGACCATTTTTATTCAGCATTTGAGAATACTGAACAATATATAGTGTCGTTGGATAAGATTTAGAGTATAATTCAATGCTGATTTCTTGTAAAAGAAGTGATGCAGATGCAGACTTACAATAGACTCTTTAGAGTGTAAAGGACCCATAGTTGGTTTCATTGTTTACCAACTTTACATCATTTAGCTGGGGACCATCCTTTCAAGGACCACTGGTGGCCCCCGGTCCACTGGTGAAAACAACTTGCTTTCATGGATGATAGGATGTGCTGTACTGTCTATTAGTGATTATAAATACACAAGTCAGCTGAGCAGATAATAGATATTTCTTTCTTGGGGTGAATTGCTTTGCTCATGCATCTCTTTTTCCTCTTTATTTTATTTTATTTTTTCTAAAGGAAGCCAAAGGAGAATTCACAAGGTAAGGTCTATTGACATATGCTGCAAACACAAATGAGCTTCTGCTTTATACCTTTAAAATAAATAAAAATGACCTAGGCATTATGTGGTTAACTAAATATTTCTTGCATTATTCCAACAAGGAAGTACTTGAGTTTATTGATCTGTTTGGCCAAAGCTCAGTGTAGTTGGTTAATGTTCAACTTATTTGGCTCAGATTTGTATTTGTATGCTGGAGTTCCCTCCCTCAGTTAATAATTTTCTCAATGGCATTCTGTTGACACTGAACTAAGCTGGAGCTGGCCATTTCCACTGTCATGCTGAAGAATGGAAATGTATGTTGTGTTACATACTTGCATTTGCTAGTTGAACTATTTCTGTGTTGAACTACTTCTGTGAGAGCTGATGAAATTGTTCCATGTCCTAAAGAAACATGTCACTAAATGTCTGCACCTCTGCTGGTTTGGTAGTAGTCTGTGTCGTCATGTACTGTACCTGGGAAAGGTGACCCTCAGACTACATGTACTGTATGTGTACTTGTATTCTGGAAGTATACATTTAGCATACAGCATTGGTCAGACACAGTGGTGTGATGGTTATGCACGAGGACGACCACAAATCATTAACCACTGGCCTCCCAGGCATGGGGATATTGGGGATATTGTTTTTGTACTATAAAGGCCTTGCACTGAAAAGCTTGACCCTCTGATATGGTTCATAGGGAGTGTTCACTCTATGATATGAAGGGTACAAGCTGCGATGAGTAAACATTGGTCCGACTGAGAGTAGCCGAGCAGGTTTTGGCAGCAGACTCTGTCTGTGTGTCCCAGCATGGTGCCCCTAGAGGCCCCTGTGCATTATTTGAACACAAAGCTTTGTGCTCTGTAAGGAATTGTTAGTACATGTACGCTGTGACTGCACATAGCAGCTATAATAGAATGCTGAAAATGCAGTTCCTGCAAAACTGCTATCTTGGTTCTCTCAAGAACAAAACGGGCAGCATCCATTCGTCGCTGTTAATCGTCCAGTATTCTATTAAGTGTTATTCATAGAGGATGGATTGTTATTAATTGTCTCGCTTGCTATTTTTGCATTTTTTAAACAGTGTTTGTCTTTCTTACTGCTTAGCCCTGGCTTAGTGTGTGAGCTAGTCCAAACTTTCCAACTTGTGTAGGTGTTGGGATGGGCCGGCCTTTGTCCACACTGTGAAAGCACAATAAACCAAAACCTGCCAAGAGATCTGTTAGAAAACCTGCCAAGAGAGTTTGTAAGAATCAATGTCCTCCATGTTGATTTAACACTGTAACGTGTACAAATGTACGGTATTTGTACAGGCTTCAGTGTTAAATTACCACTGAGGATTTTTACTGTGTAGGTTTTTTTTCTCTCTTGCACGAATGGCACCAATGCTGCATATACAGTTTCAGTTTTGTCCCATCGGGGGTATAAATACAATACATTACCAAATGCAGCAACAATTTGATAATAAACAGTGTTACTGTCTCAATAATATTCAATGATAGGCTCACTAGCAGTGTTGCCACATCCCTAGTTGTTGTAAGTTGTAGTGGTTCCCAAACTTGACCCCCGTAAGAGAAGATTTTTATGGCTCTAGCAGTGATTCTAAACTTGTTTAAATTCAATGACTGCCCATGCTTGAAATGCTTTAGTCTACAGACCCCTATTTAATGGCATATCTATCTCTGAGAGTACCGGTATGTAAATGGAATGTGTAAATGTCCAAATGGACCGGTTAGGGCTCATTTTGTTCCATTTGTGCACTCTCAAGAGTGAACATTTGGTTCCAAGGTATCATTTAGCTGGGGACCCCTTGGAACTCCCTCAAGGCCCACTGGGGTCCCAGGACCTCACTTTAGGAGTTACTGTGTTACTGCATCTCTTTCTCCTGTCTGAGACCATTCATTTCTACCTTTGTGGCAGAGGAAGGCCAGTTAATCTCCTCATAAAGCATATGTGTCTCCTCAACACAGAAGCAAGCAAAGGGCCCTGTAGCAGGGAGATTAGATGTGGAGGAGTAAAACTCCTGTTCCTTGCTAGCATTTCAGGCTGCCTTATGGAGGATGAACCAGTAGACCGGGTTGCCCAAAATGTAGACAGTCTGGCGTCGGGAGGACTCACCATAGTGATGTCATCATCACGGTGGTCTGAGCAAGGCCCGAGCCAAACGTTAAATTAAACTACATCATCTGATTTTGATCTATGCTCAGGTTAATGAGGTTAGTCTACTTGTTGCTAATTGCGAACGCCACATTTCTAGTGTTATATGGAGTGCAGTGACATGGGTGCCATGCCGTTGTTTTTACTAACATTTTATGCACTTCTACCATGTTTTAGAAAGACCAATGTTAATGTTTCCAGTGCTCTAGAGTCAATAACAGCACGACCGTTTTAGCTCTCTGCTCTATTTGTATGTGTGTAGACTGTAGTTATTGGTTCATTCGTGGCAATGGGGAATCCCGCAGGCTCTGTCATTGTATTACCTCAACAGTCACCCAGTCTCAGCCCAATGCAATCGCTGACACATGAGTATTATCTCTCCCACACTAGCTGGCTGGGCTGAGCTGAGCTGAGCTGAGCTGGGCTGGGCTGTACTGGGTGTAGGAATTGCCCCCACGCTGCAGGAAGATAACAGACATAGTAATGAATTCCAGATTGCTGACAGGGCAGTGTGGCTGTGGAGTAGATCACCCCGACAACGCCAGGCCCCAGCGCCCCATAAAATGTATGCCATCAAACTCCCAGTGAAGTGCCATGGCAGCAAAACCCAGTCAGCCTTAGAGGAGACAGCTACTAGGAGCAGTGATTCAAGTAGTTCTGCGTGTGCAGCCTTTCCCCCGCCCCCTTTTTATGTTTTGTTTTGTTTTTTGTTTTGTTTGGTAAGCCGCTTCATACAACTGGATAATTAGAGGCCACCCTAGTATATATAGCATGCGATTGTTCACTTTCATTATCATAATCATCAGCCTAGGATCAATGTTTACACTAACACTTTATGCTGAGAAACGTCAAGTTAAGGTATTTTTTTACCCTACAAAGGTATTAATATTGTGGTTATTTCTGTGCAGCTAGTACAGTAAGCTACGTTGTACAAGTGTTCCAGGATGTCCTAATGGTTACTTACTTTATGTTATGTTGTAAACATAGGAGCGATCTAGTCTTGAGAAACCTATTTCGGAACAGCACTGGGTCTCATACAGTACCTTTCAACATTGGGGAGGTTTGCCAAGTGCTGGTGAATGGCTTTTGTTCAGCGCTCCAGTAGACTGGCCTGCCAAGCCATAGCCGTCTTTGTCCTGTAGCAATTGTAGACCAAGTTCTCCCCCCACATGTTGTTGCAGTGACTCAGGGTTCACTATCACAAACCTTGACAGTGACATACACCACAGTTTGTCCACACTGATAATGGGCTTATATTTGATGTTCACTAGATCAACTTTCGGTCTCTGCTTAACATGCCTCGTCTGTGATTTTGTGTGGTTGTTTTATTTGAATTATATAATTAGTGCATTGGCATAATGTTCATTCTATACATAACTTTATAATTACCTAAATACCCTTAGATTATGGCTGGGTCCAGGGTTTTCCACAATTTAAATTAACACTGGGGATTTTACTGTGTAGAGTTATAAATGTGGGTTTCATAGAAAGTGTTACCAAGTTTTTTTTTATTAAAGTCCTTTTTTTAGCCCCTTAAAAGGCACCTACGGTTTCCTGCTCATGTGCTTCTATAATTGAACTCTGGCAGGACATAAGTAAAGCTACAGAATAATCTTGGCAAGCGCCAGTGCTCTTATAGATAAGAAGATGGAGAGAAAAAAAATACTGACACTGCACCTTTTGGCTTTGATTTGCAATTGTGAGTTATCTCTGCCATGCGTTAAAGTCTTAGAAATTCAAACCACACTGCACAAACACATGGATAAGGTCTCCCGGCTCTATCCTAGCATATCGCCTGATATTCTTATCTAAACATTTACCTTAACGTCTCATACGTTCTGCATACTGGTTTGTTGAGCTCCTTTAAGGTCAAAACGGGACATGTGAGATTTATGAGCGCTCAGGGTGTCACGTGTATGAGGCCTAGTAATTAGACAGTAATAACACGTCTTTGATCAATCAACAGTATAATTTCTGAAACTGCACTGTGTCCCTCCCAGCTCTGTAGGATGCAATGGGGTACCCGCATCGACATGGAAAATGACTAGAAACTAAAGACACTAGAGTTAGTGCATTGATTAATCATATAAGACATTATTTGTTTCTCTCCCAGTGCCGAGACTACCAGATCAGACTTGAAGCAGCTCCCAGTTCTGCCCACCCGAGTCTTGAGAGAGCATCCTTCTCTAGCTTACTGGTAAGTTTATGTCAGGTGCTGGAACCTCTGAAAACCACAAAATACATGTACAACATACTGCCTGCCACCCCCACTTCCACCTGCAACTTGCACCCCCCCACCCCCTCTAAACGCCCATCAAATGGCCTCTTAGAGTCCTGGTTTTAACACCTGGCTGCGCAAAGCAATTATTTCCCCAGATGAGATGAGCATGCATGCCTGCCTGGCACCAACAGAATCTTTCCCTCTGATGGGGCAACTAATTAATGCCAGGGCTATGTTAATTAGGTCTGCCCATTAGTTCGTAGAAAGAAAGAACAGCGTAATGCTGACAGAGGTGAGGCCAGCCGGTCTACAATCTTAAATTGTTCCTGCCTGGCTTTCTCTTTGGATATTTGCTCCTTTCACTCTTTAGAGTTTTGGTTCCTTTTCCTCTGTGCCTGCCCTTCTCCTGCCAGTTATCTGAATTGAGTGTAGCACCGGGACTTAGATCGGTTGCCAGAATTTATAGTTTGATTGTGTTTGTGTGCGTGTGGGTGCATGTGCATGTTTCTGCAAAGTTACAGGGTCTACAGTCCCACACTATCTTGTAAAAGAGTGTGATTGCTGTGATATGTAGTATTTGTGTGTGTGTGTATGTGTGCGTGCGCACATGCACGTAAAAGAGGGGGAGATGAGAGGCACTGGTGGGCCAGACAGAATTTCCTGCATGAGCAAACAGAGTGTTTGTCAGAAACAGGGCCATCTCATATACTCCCTCTCTGGCTGGTGGTGTGTAGCACTTGATGGATTTTTCATTAAAGGTTTGATCCCTTCCATTGCAGTGAGGACAGAGTGATCGAGCATTACAAGAAGCTGAAGGGGCTGAGCAGAGGACAAGCCATTGTGCAGTAAGTAGTAGTTGTGGCATTAATGGTAGCAATAACGATAATAAACAATTGCATTTATTGTATAAATACAATTGTTATGATTTTACCCATGATTTTATTCAATCAGTCTGCACTCGGAAGATAAAGGTACATTTTATACCTTCACCTTTCAAGCGCAGACCTATTGATATGGTATATAATAATATGTAAAATGTGGTCGTCTTACAAATATATATATATATATATATATATATATATATATATATATATATATATATATATATATATATATATATATATATATATATATATATATATATATATATATATATATATATATGTGTGTGTGTTTCTCTGTAGCGTTTTTGTAACTATTGTTCTGTAAGTGTTTCTGCATGGCAGTTTTATGCATGTAACAGGAGGGAAGAGCCACCGGCTAATTGTCTGGTTACAAATTTTAGAGCCTGTCTTCTTTTTCACAAGTACTTCACATTTAACATTTAATCAAAGATTTGTTATTTTGTTGTCTTTCTGGTTGGTGGAGGTGTAGCCGGCATAAATCCAGTATCTGTAGTAATGACTATGGATGTTGCTATTCACCAGAACAATCAAGTATTAAGGCTTTATATAGAAGTAGAACCCTATAATAACAAATAACAATATTGACTGACTTGCTCACGTGGGGGAAATTCAGTTTCAGCTCAGCCCTGTGGAACACCACAGTGCTATGATCATGATAGAACATAGCATCAGCCACCACAGAATCATAGGTTTTGAGATGGTTTGAGAGGTAGATGATGGTTTGTGTTATATGGGGCGGCTGCACAACCTATGAAAACCTTTGTTTTCCAAGCCCAAAATGGCAATTTTCTCACGAAAATACTTGACTTTTGATGCAGATCACTAATGTGTCAGAGAGTGAGAGTAATGCTTGCTATGTAAACAAAATTGATAGGCTGACAGACATGAATGCAGGTTTAGAAGAAAAAAAAACTTTGCACGTTTACTTTACACGTGAGTATTCTGCATACTTTGCCCGGACGGTGTGAAGATAGATTTGACCCAATCCAGCCTATGACCTCAAATGTTGAACATGGGCTCTACACTTGGTCCACTAACATCATCAAAATTGCTTAGCTGAAAATAGCAGATCTACATACTATTTTCGCAGGATGTTCCCACCCAATACACAGAGGTTTGCTGGGGTTAATTTGTGGTGTCCTGCTGCCCTATGGTGGTGGTTTTGTAAGGACATGGCTGCCCGCATGCGAGAATGTGTCATTAATTAGGAACGGTGCTCTTGTCAGGCTGCCAGCTATGAGGGGTGACAGACCTCTACTGTGTGTTTTCCCCAGGAACTGCAGCAGCTCAAAGCAAACCCGGGCCATTTACGCACAAATGATTTGTGCCCTTGAATTGATCAATGAACTCTCACTCCTGTCACAGCGCTGAAAGAAATCGATTGGCCTTCCACTGAAAATGACTGTGGCTTCTGAATAGCCAGAGCTTAAATCCCACTCTGTTCCGCAGTACAGCAGCCACTGGTTGACAGTGATTAAGTGTAAGTGGTGGAATTACTGTTAACCTGTTCCCATCTCTTCTTCAAAGGTATCTTGCCCTAGTACAGACCCTGCCGACATATGGAGTCCATTTTTACCCAGTGAAGGTAAGACCAACACCCTGTGTACACATACGATACCTTCAGTGGAATATTTGTCCATCAACACCCTGTCTTCTTCACATTCTTCTGTTAAGTGACAGTTGTTCTCAAATTGGGGGTCATGACCCCTATAGGGGTAGCCAAATACTTTGAAGGGCTTGTTTGAGACTTTTCTGAATGTGCAAAAGAGAAAAATAAATCTATTTATGTAAATTTAAAAATCTTTTTTTGAATTATATTTGATATATTATTTACAAACGTTTTCAGAGTAGGAAAGAGAGAGTGAGGGCAAGTGTGTATGAGCACACAGTTGCAAGTGTGTTTGGCGGCAGAGTGGTATGGCTGAAAGTCGTTGTAGCTTGTATTGTTTCACAACTCGTATCCACAGCGAGTATAAACGAGTATAGTATCTTTGTACAGTATATAATGTTGAGGCACAGCCGTTTACAATGCAAATACCAGTGGAGCTTTGATTCACTTGTAATGTTTTGAATTGATTAGGCTCAACATGTACTGTAGCTACTCTGATGAGGTTCTGAAACATTTAACCTTAACCAGTGTAAATTTCCTCCACACCAAACGACAAATGACACTTATCTGTGTAGTTAACACACCATCTTCTCCATAATCTTCTGTCTACTTTTCTGTCTTCTCCCCTTTCTAGATTGATCTAAGGATTAATTTCACTCATAAGAAGCAAACACTTTCCTCCATTCAACAGGGATTTTTATTTACATACAGTATTATATGTATATACAGGTAGTTTACATAGTGTATAAGGTTAGATTTACACAAATTGAAATGAAAACAAGGTGCAGTCTCACAAAGTGAGGGGAAAATACAAATGGCTTTGATTTTCAAAATATGCTTAGTTTGCAGAAACTGAATTTATTTCCTTTCTCCTCTGAGCCACATCAACTGACTTTCCCCTACCTAAACTCATTAAATCAGGGTTTCTGAGGAGATCAAACAGTGGTGTTAAAATGACTCTGTCTGCAGCGTTTTAAGGCTCCTTTTAAGTGCATTTGATCCCTCCTTGCATCGCGATTGCTCAAAGCCTAATGGGCTAATTGCGCTGGTCGTTTCATTTTAAACTCCTACCAATAATCCTCCCTCTAATGAGTGGTGTTCTGTGTGTCCGTTTTCTCACAGGATAAACAGGGCATACCGTGGTGGCTGGGAGTTAGCTACAAAGGCATCGGGCAGTACGATTTACAGGACAAGCTGAAACCAAGAAAGGTAGGCTGGTTATCAACACCAGGTGGGAACAGCAGGGGGGGATTCTGTGACTCTGTGTGTGAGCAGCTTATCTGGGCACCACTGGAGACCAATCGATTCAATCCCAAACTGCCTCATTTATCATAGATGTTGCCTTTTCTTCAAAACACACTTTTTCCACTGCTCCTATCAGATTTTGCCCAAAACTCACACAAATGTAATTATGGCTGCAAATTGTGTAGAAAACGGATAAAGGTCTGTTTATGCATCTGTCAGTGTTTCTACATGAATAATGGTGTTTTGTATTGATTTAACCCCCTATCTTCTGCTGCTGTTGCATCATCCCATCATCACCTGATTCCTCTCACTTGATCCTACCAAATTGTGAAAAATTGTGAAACAACAAGAAAAGACCTTTTCCCATCAAGTTATGAGAAAAAGTTAAGTTAAGTGAAAAGGGGAAGATAACTGTAGAAGGGAGTGGAGGAGGGAAATATTGGTTTGACTGGGGTGGAATGAAGGTTACAGTGATAAGAGCATGTACAATAAAATCGGACAGTGGGAAAACAGCATTGGGATGAATAGCCCTGAGGATTATAAAACACCTGACAAAACACAGCTTTGGAATCGTAATATAGAGTAAAAAGGTTACCCTCCCCTTTTATTTGTGAGATATAATTTAGTTAACTTTTCGAGGCTAGCCAAACACGTTTCCCCCCAGACCCTTTTATTACTGCCCCCGTACCTGTTCTGTGTGGCAGCAACCTGTTGACATTGTCGGGTATAGGCTGCTAACATTGAATACCAAAGCATTAATGGGCATGGCCCACTTATTAAACCCACCACAGCGCCTCTCTCTGAAACCCTCCCAGTGGAAGGTATAATTATGGCACTCTGTGGGGAGCAGCCGTGTGCTGGGGCTGGCACCCTGCCAGCATGGGCTGGTTGGGTGGGGTCCGACTTGGTGTTGGGAGGTAGGGGTTAAAGAGTGTGTCTGCGTATGTGGGGTGTTTACTTTAGCAAACTCTACTGTCTTCTCCATCCCAACACATTTCACAAGACGCAGGGGGCACTCGATATGTCTATCGATATGTCTTCCTCCCTTCCTAGATGGCAGGCATTGTATTCTCATGCACTGCTTGCGTGTGTGCTTGCGTGTGTGTGTGTGCGTGTGCACATGTGCAACCAGTGTTTCAACCAATGAAACACATGTTAGGGGGTTTTGGGGTGGGGGTGGAATTGGACAGCAGCAGTTCTAGAGGGATGCATCTTGAGGTGTGGATAGATAGGTTTCACCCTGGAGTTTCGGTGACATTCAGAAACCAGGTAACCAAGTAGCCGGGGCTTGACATTGCCCTGGTAATCCCACTAGAATTATTTGTGCAATCGAAGTGTCACCGCGATCTGTCGCGGTGACAACTTATCTGTAGATAAGTTGCTCATAGTTGCTTATAGACAAGCACATAAAGTAGACATGCATACAGACGGACAGACATAAGCAAAAACATAGTCCAGTCTGGTTGAGACAATTATACGTTACTCTTTTTTAAGCGTTATTTTAACTTTGCAGGTCAGTGTTCCTTTTAACATGTGCATCCTGCACTAGGATAGTTTAACCTCTCATTATCTTAGCTGTATAATGTCAGTGTTTTCACCACTTAATGAATGGGGTCAGGAACATGAAAGATCCCCCCTCCCCCTGTTGTGTTTTAAGAGAAGTTGGCACTTCTCAAAATCGGAATACTCTCATTTTATTTACCTATGGTAGATGCAGCATATCTATGGCATACTACATCACAGTAAATTCATACTGCTTTATTTTAACTATTGACCCAAATTCAAATTGACCATTACAGGTTCATTTTTATCAGAGATCAAATAACACCTTGTGTGGGCAGGGATAAGATAAGGAGATATGAACTGTCAAAGGAACACAGCATGTGATCATCCAATCAAACACACATGGAACCAGACAGAAATTCATTTATTATCTTTTGAAAGTAACACACCTTGGTGTGTTACTTTCTGTCATGTCTGGCTACCTTGCGCCCTCTCCCAGCATGTAATACGACACTCTCTACCCACGGCATGCTGTTGCACATATGATGACCCAGCAGACTCAAAATAAATCTTCAGTTCATTATGGATGACATACTTATAGCTGCCTTAGAGGTAATAGGAATTTCCCCACCACGGATCTTCTTGCCAACTAACTAATGAATGAAAGAAATGTTTGCTGTGTCTATCATATTTGATGTACAGTGTGTGTTGAAACAAACACATGTCCATGTGACTTGTTATTATCTCCTAATACCACAGCAATGTTTGGAGATTAGTGTGGAAATGTACAGAGCTGCCAGCTACTTGGAGTTGACTGTGTGACGTGGTGCGAGCAGGGTGCGGTGGCATATCCTGTACAGGCATGTGAGTCAGGACCTTTGACGCATATTTATCCACGGATGGTTTTGTAGCCTCTCAGCCCGCCGGGGGTCCTTTAGGCTGTGGGATGGGTCCAGATCCTCAACATTTGGAGCCCATCTGAAACCACAGGCATTTCTGGCACACTTCCACCTGCCTCTAATGAGGAGTTCCAACAAAACTCAGGGATATTTATGCACTGAAGATAGGGATTTTGGTATAATTGGCCAAACATCACGTGACCATTTCAGCTACTGTTTTTTTTTCTCTCTATTTCAGGACTAGTTTAATGAAAAAGACGAGTTGCATTTGAAAGTGTTTTTTGTTTGTATTGTTTTTACTGGGATATTTTAATGATTGTTATTTTCACCTGATGAAGACTATTATTTTTTTGTCGATTGTGTGCAGGTCTGCATTGTTATTTGTTTTTGCTTTTTGCAATAATTTCTGCTTGCAGGAAGTAAATGTGACTAAGATGTTTGAGGTGTGTCACATTTTTGACATATTTTGGCAGCAGTTCATTGTGGTTATAGTTGCATGCTCTCCAAAGTTGTCATCTTTATTGACACACAAGTCTAGAGTTTCACCTCTAGTCTAATGGCCCATTTGAGTGTAATTTGCACGTTATCTGTCATTGGAACGTAAATGATGCTGAATAATGGCGTCCTCGGGGTGTGAATTGGCATGGGGTGATACCCCCACAATGGGATGGGTTTGTGGCATGTGGGGAGCTGGTTCCCTATTGTTTACTAATTACCATGATCTTCGTTTCACTGACAGACTGGCTATGATTGATTAGGATCTCAGTGTTGGCCTGGATCAACATGACAAACTCTTGTTTGGGAGCTATAGTTTCTTGGGAAAAAATAAAGCCTGGGGAAGCCAAGATAGATTACTTTGACTTTTACAGTTTTATCTCAACTGGAATATTAAAGGTTATCGGATTCCCAACACACCCAGTTCCTGTGCCATGAAAAGTATGAGCTTGTACATGTGTTAATGTTGGTAACTGTTTGCCTATTGTCTATTTTTGCCTCTAGTGTCTATTTTGACAAACCTAACAAAATGAATTTGGTGCGCTAGCATTGACATATTTTAAAAAAATAATAATAATGAATGGATTGAATGGAGTCCTTAAAGTTCCTAAACAAAACATCTAAAATGGCCGTGTCCTCTGTTTTAAATATTACCTCTCATAATCGTTAGTCCACCGTATATTAAGAACAGTCTTTCAAAGGGCAGTGAGAGATTCTTCCTGGGACGAATGAATGTACTGTTATGTCTTCACATGGAGGTGAAGAGGCCCCTGCTGGGGCCCTGCTATTAATGATTAGACCAAAGTCGTATATTACTAACATGTTTGCCTTGGGGCTGTGGTGGGAGTGTAGCATTGACTGGACTCAATAAACAACAGGGATTTGTGTGGTATTTACAATATGAAAAGCGGAGGCGTGTTCCCAAGAAGGAACCGGGAGATTCACAGAAAAAAAAAAACGTTGTTCCTCCTCTTATCCGAGCCTGAATGGGAGCAGAGAAAATATAGGTAAAGTGAACTGGTCTCACGAATGGGAAGGAGGACCAGGACCTATGTACTAGGTTAGGTATAAGTGTGTCTGAGTGTGTGTGTGTGAGTTACTATAATCTGTGTGTGTGTAACCTGTTCATCTGGTTTGACTGAAAAGGAAGCAAGTAAGTAGGATAGAGGGCACAAGAATGAGAGCTAGCCTGGTTGTGTGCACGTGTGATAATAACAATCTGTGTGTATGAGACAGAGAGCATGAGTGGGAGAGGAGGTGAGTGTGCTAAAGAGAATTCATGTGACCTACCACAGGGCGGTCCTGGTCCACAAAGCATAGTGAGCTGCCTGCCAGCACGGTGTGAGGTGTATGTGATGTCACAGGGAAGAGGAGGGACCTTTAAAAAGGGGGGGGCGGGGCCAGCTCAGCTGAAACTCTTGCGACACCTACATGGCTTTCCTGAGATCAGACAAGAGAGAGTATTGTTCGAGGAAGCTCTAGCCCTGTGGGAAACTCAAACTACTAGAGGATTCAATACAAAACCTAGAGAATTCACTAGGGACAGAAACAAAACACCCCCCGGTAAGCCCCTGCATTTTGTACACTTATTATACCTGACAATCGTAGTGGAGATTATTTTATAAATGTATTTAATATTATTATTAGTATTAATATTAGTATTTGAAAATCGTTGTCTGGCGTTTGTTCCATTCTTACCTGGTGAAGCATACAGGACAGTAATGTATGGTTTGTGCGCACAGTTTTAGATGTAGAGGATATTCTACAAATGTGTTTGCCATGTACCGGTACCTGTACTGTGGAAACAAGGTGTTTTGTAGTTTCACAACATGAGAAAATAGTATATTTAACTCCGTTTCTTAGTGAAATAGTAGGTTTACTCTGAACAATATAAGAGAACCTACTGTAAGATATATTTACAAGCAAACTGCTCTGAACAGCCAGACCTGTCTCGCTGGAGCAGATGTTTCACCCTGACTTAGAAAACTCCTTGTCCTGTTTTCAGCGCTCTTGCTCCAGGGCACAGTGAAATGAGAAGCTTGTCAGACTTTACTCATTGCAGCAGCATCATAATTGATCCTCTGTTAGACTGATCTTACACCTGGCTGTCCAGTCGACTGCACATAGCAGGGGCCCGCAGCTAGTTTGGTTCTTGTCATGTCCCTGTCTGTGTTGTGTGTTCTACCATGCATATGTTGCAACTTGTAAGTTCAACATTGTTTAGAAATCTATGCAGAAATACAGAGACAGACTGCTCTGTTGGACTGCTCTGTTACAGATGTTGCTTGAACCTCTACATTTTGCATTTCTTTTTGCACTCTACTTGTGTGTCTGTACCGGTATATACTTTGTCACTTGTTGACCAGAACGAGTTCTCCGTGCTTATTCTGCTTACCCTGAATTGCACTTCTAAGGCGTTCTTCTAAATGCCTAAATTGTTATCTGGAGAAATGTGCACGCCGTGTAGGAAACTACCTCTGAATAACTGGATGTATTAATTTGTTTGCTTTGTGTCTGTGTCTGTCTATCAAACCCCATTTCAATAGAAGCCCATATTCAAATTGATTGTGGTTGTGTGGTTTCTGCTGTACTACATAATGTGTCCTCTTCCCCAATGTGTTCCTCTCTTTACAGTTGTTTCACTGGAAGCAGTTGGAGAATCTGTATTTCCGAGAGAAGAAATTTGCAGTGGAAGTGAATGACCCACAAAGGTCAGAATGCAAACCACTTAATTTAACTAACTACTCCCCTAATAGGCCAGGCCCCACTCATGAGGCACTTTCTATTTTAGCCACTGCTTTCTAGCTTGCCTAGATGTCCTTATCACACACCTTGGCCTGCTTGAAAGGTGTCTGCAGCCTGCGGCCCGTGTAGTGTACCATGTTAATGGCCGTAACTTGTCTTCCCGCTGTTAAGAGCACCACTGCAGCATTCCAAGGGCTTCTTTACACTGTTCACACAGGTTTTATATGGTGCTACCAGCCACCTAAGCTGTAATTACGGTCCACTGATCCAAAGACGCCTATTGCGCTGCTTCCCCCTTCCTCATCAATGTATTGTGTTACAGGAGCAGCCACTTGTATAATTTGGTTGATGACTTAATTATAGAGTAGTTTTCTAATACCTTCTTTGTGGCTTTTAAAGATTTCATGATTAAATCACACTAATTCCCAAGTTGTTTTATGCATTATTGACTTGTTTTTGTTGTTGCTGCCCCTAAAAAATGCTCCATGCTGCAGCACAAATAATAGCAGAGGCTTTATTTGCATGCTTGTCTTTATGTTTCCCAGTAGGACAGTGACCAAGCGTACTTTCGGCCAGTCGGGGCAGGTTATCCACACGTGGTATGCCAGCCACTCTCTGATTAAAACCATCTGGGGGATGGCAATCAGTCAGCACCAGTTCTACCTGGACAGGAAGCAGAGCAAAGTGAGTGCTCTTCTCCTCCTCTGCTCCTCTCCGCTACTTGCCTTGCCATGATTCTAATAATCTCTTCTTATCAAAGCACCCCAGACAATATCTTCCCGTTCTCTATAGTACATTTGGCTCATCCCTAGAGATGGCTTAATGCATTATCCAACGTGGCTAGACCTTTGCTCAGCTATGTCCTTGTAATTCGTTCATCGGAAAGTAGCAGAATTTGGGTTCTAAATCGTATTCCAAGAAAATTGTTCAAAGCTTAGTGTCAGAATGCTGTGAAGGTATTGTATTTATGGTCCATATTTACAGAGCATCAGGGCCATTATAGGGTATGAGTGGTGTCTGTGGGATGATGAGTGAATGTGTGTGGGGGGGCTGCTGTCGAATGAGGATATTCAGCCTGTTTCTCTCAGAGGCAGATGGTGTGTCAGTGTTCATCCAGGAATAGTGCCGGGGCTGATTGATGAGACAATGTTCCGCTTGGATTCCCGAGCATGCAAATGTAGCCGCCACGACGCACTGCACCATCATTAAGATGAAATACTGACAAATTCCTCTCCCTGTCCCTCTCCCGTTTGCCCCCACTAACCTCTTCCTCCTTGTAGGCAAAGATCACAACAACCAGGAGCTCAGGAGACATCGCCATGGACCTCTCTGAAATCGGCGCACCACGGATCAGTAAACTGTCCAGCATCAGCAGCAAAGACCAAATCATAATGGCCAGCAACGGGAGCCTCATTTCAGCTGGTGAGTGAGGAGTTAACAATCTATCTCCTAACAGCTCCTGTTCTGTTCTGCTTCACATCACACTGATGGGAGCGATGATTTATCACTTTAATTCATTGTTAATAAGCTCCGCGGCTCTTGCAGGTTCCGCCGACTCTGAGGTCAGCGAGGAACAGAAGAAAGAGAAGATTGCTGAGCTAAAGAAGAAAGAGCAGGACCTTCAAGATAACCTGTCTCAGAAAATGGAGGAGCTGAAGAAGATTTGCATGAGAGAAGCGGTGAGTGTTTGCGCTTGACCATCTGTAGTTTAATAAGGAATGAATGTGTCTCCTATGTGTGTCATTTCTCATTCCAATTTGTCTTTGTCACGTGTCCAGGAACTCACAGGCCGGTTGCCTAAAGAATACCCCCTGGCTGCAGGTGAAAAAGCCCCCCAAATCCGACGTCGTATAGGTACTGCCTTCAAGTTGGACGACCTTTTCCCATATGATGCGGTTAGTATGACTACCACAAATGTGTCCACTCCTTTACCTAGCTGTATAGGATGATATATTTTCTCTTAAGATTATCAGTTTATTTACATTTGTTACCTTTTTTTTTGGGGGGGGGGGGGGGGGGGGTGATGAGTTCAGTCAACATGAGTTTTAGGCTGTCTGTATGTTGAAGCTTACATTTAAGGGCCCACCTGAAATAAGTCATCTTACCATAGATGCACACAGTCTACGCCGAGCTCTGTCACGAAAAATGTAGTTTCTAGTCCCTGAAATGGCTGTTCTTTCTTGGCCCAGCTACTGCTGACATTGCTGGGAAATTCCCCATTAATTGATGTTTTCCTCTTCCCCTTGTCTTCCCCTTCAGGACCCACACCTGAGGAACTTGGAGAGCCGCTTTGCCCTGCAGCAGAAGATCGTGGAAGCAGCCATGAAGCTCGCCAGCGAGGGTGACCTGTGTAAGACGGTCAAGAAGAAGAGGAGGAGCAACTGCCTGGACGCTATGAGGAAGCTGCAGGAGATGGAGACGGAGATCAACGCCTACAGGATCAAGAAGGGAAGGAAACCGACGCAGAGAGCCTCACTGATCATAGCAGGTACACCAGGTGTCTTATCAGTACACAAACATCACAGACAGACACCTAGATAACGAGGTTTATGCTGCACGGAATCAAAGCCTGATTCCCCTGCAGCACTTTGTCTGTGCCAGGTTGAAAGTCAAAAGCAGAACACCTTTGGGACTTTGATTGCTATCTGGTGGAAATTTATTAAATGCATCATGTCCCAGTTTGGAAAAAGTACAAGAAACATCAGTAGTCCTCTCTGAACACCCTTCTGTCTCCTCATGTTATTAGATGACATAAACCCTGCGGAGCTCAGCTCGCTGTCTGATAGCCTCAACCTCGATGATGGTGAGTGCCGTTGAGTACAACTTGTTTTCAAAATACACATGTCCTCTTTTCACATAAAACACGGATATACGGATATTAACCGCATTTTCTTCCCCCACCCCCCACACACCAGATGATGAGATCGGCTCCCAGAGGCTTCGTTCACGATCGATCGAGTATTCCCCCAGGCCGCACCACGCAAACACACTGGACATCCACTACCATCAGGACAGACGAGCCTCAGCCAATGACCAGCTCTCAGATAGCAGGTAGACCCTGAAACACAAGAGGACGTGTCTTGTTATACCATAGCAGGTTGAAGTCGTGTTTTTGTTTTTCTTGGGGCCCTGAGAGCAGCTAGTATGGACCTGCAGATTAGGAACCAGGGAAACATTCTTGCTGGTCTCCACCTCCTCCTTCGTTCTCTCTCTCTTCTGCTTCCCCTGCCAGTCTTTCTCTTATCAGCCCAAACGCGTTGTGGCTTTAAAAATAGACAGGAGTGGAGCAAGTCACTGCCTGCTAAGGAGCAGACAACAATCCCAAGCAGAGTGGAGGAGGAGGAGGAGGAGGGGAAACAGGAGAGAGGAGGAGGAGGTGGAGGAGGAGGAGGAGGAGGGGAAACAGGAGAGTGGTTCTGGAAACTCTGGAGAGCTTAAATCTGCTCTGTGACTACTAAATGATATGGATGATGTGTTGCCCAGAGCGGAGAGCCAGTTATTCATACTCATTTCATTCAGACACTGTCTGTTGCAGTAATGATATTTGTTTGCTGGTCCATGAAAAGAAAGATCAATGAGTTGTGAAATGACTATTATCTTGTGAAAGTGATGAGTAAAAAGGCTGTGATGTAGGAAAACATCATAGCTTTGCTTGTTTTTTTTTTTTTTAGTTTATTCTGTTCTTTCTGCTTTGTTTTGAGAGCAGGCAAGGACAAGCGTTTTTTATCTGTGCTTGAAGCACAAAACGCTTTGAAAGCATTGTTCTTACTGAACTAATATAATCTTTTTTTCCAGATTACATTACGGTCAAGTCCAGGAATCGGTGCACTACAATCACCACGACACCTTGTCAACTCACAGCAGCCCCTACAAGACGTCCTCTAGACAGCCCCGTGACACACGCAGCATGCCCCCCACCCCCCTCCTCACCCGGAACGCCTACAGCAGCACCCAGCTCAGGTACGGATGATCCGGATCAACCCCTTCTTGCATTCCCATTCACACATGCTTTGATAAGTGAACATCTCAGCCTCATCACAGACACCTGTGAGCCAAATAGTGAACTAGCATGGTGTTAACAAAGTCTGTCACTAACACAATGTACGCAGGTAAAAGCTGACAACTTCTCATTGTTATCGAGTTTTGTTTTTGGTAGAGTGCATCAATGTAGTGTATCAAAAAGGTTGAAAACCACTGATGTGAAACCACTGATGTATCCTAATATATAATAACACCCTCTCCTTCAGGTCGGAGGACGGAGCTCAACATTTCCGACAGAGGAGTGGCAGCCTGGAGTCCCAGTCTCAGTTCGTGACGGAGTGCGATCCTCCGCCTCCTGCCTTCGCCATGTCTCCGGCACGACGCAGCAACAGCACCGAGGTGCTGGACGACGGCTCGTCCTACACCAGCCAGTCCAGCGTGGAATACAACCACCCCGGCAACCACACCGCCTACCGGCGCAGAGCCCGTGGCCGCCACAGGAAGGACGCCTACGCCAACGCGGGCAGCATGCCCAACCTGGCGCAGCCGGACACTCAACAGTGCTACAACTACCAGCCGCGGCCACGGCCCACCACCACGGCCTACTATGTGACAGGCTATCCTGCCTACGTGGAGCCCGAGCCAGCGTACACCAACGGTGCCTACACCTACGACAATGAGATGGAGGGACACTACAGCGTCAACCAGTCCTACCACCCGACCACAGCCGCCTATCGTGGGCAGGACGCGTACAGCCGCTACGGCAACGATGAGCTGGACAGCATGTCACACAACCCGTATGCCACGTTGCGGCCGCCCAGGAACCGTGCGGTTCCCCGCAGCAATGAGCATGTTACCAAGAACATCCAGAAGGCTTTGGTGGCCGAGCACTTGAGAGGTTGGTACCAACGCAACACGGTACAAAAGCAGCCAGCGTACGACTACGAATACGACAGAGGCTCCCAGCAGAGCCTTGGCTATCAGACCATGCCTTCAGCCTACAGCCACAACACACGGACCATGGCCTACGCACCAGGTTAGCTCACCAGTCCTTTTACACCATTGAACTTAGAGGCAATTGTTTTGTCCTGATAAAGGACTCTTTTCACAGAACGTGTTGGAGCAGGGTAAACACAGCTGCAGCTTTACTGGTATGCCATTCAACAAGCATTGACAATACTGTGTGTTGACCCAACACTGTTGGTGCATGCTAACTGGTCCACCTCCATCAAATATGTCCAGTCTGATTAGCTACAGCTCTGTTTAGCTTCCTTTGCGTGTGACATACTGTATATGAGAACAGTCATGTGTCATAAAATTTTAATTCTATTCACTTGAAAACTGTAATGTAATTTTAAATTAATTTTCTGTTCTATTTATTTATTTTGCCCCCCAATCTCCTCAGCCCCTTCTGCTGGCAACTGGCATGGCCACATGGGTGTTGGCATGGAGTATGACGTACCTGTTCATGCACCACAATCTTACTCCTACAACAACGCACACTATGGTCACACCGCCCATAACAGGTGAGAAGGAAAACAAAACACAACAACTCGTCCCTAATTCACATCTTTATCCAATTAGCTACTCCTTGATCCTCCTTATCCCCAGGGCTAAGCACTACTGTTTAATTACCTAGGAAGGATGGCTGCAGAAAATGTTTGTGTTATCCCCTCCACATGGCTATAATGTTG
This sequence comes from Benthosema pterotum, assembly GCA_039105355.1. Classification (NCBI taxonomy): domain Eukaryota; kingdom Metazoa; phylum Chordata; class Actinopteri; order Myctophiformes; family Myctophidae; genus Benthosema; species Benthosema pterotum. The sequence goes on along the minus strand of CM076971.1, from coordinate 31,453,448 downwards.
AACATATATGTGTAGGCCAATGTCAACGTTCTTTGCTGCAACGCCCTCCTGAAGTCGTGGAATGGATGCGTCTCTCGGGTCAAGTCTATTCTCCTACTACTTAGCATGGCTACCTAAGGGATTACAGGATCTGGGCAGAAATGCTCAGTTCCTCCGTAGAGCTTAAGACTTGGTTCTCCTCTCATCGATCCATAACTGTCCACTTGGGCCCTGCTCTTTTATAGATACGGCACCGTCGCCCAACTTTTTAAGGGCTCCTGGTGCAGCCCCAATGGCCAGAGGCGCTGTGCCCTTTTCCCCGCTAGTTCCTCCTCCTCTGCTTCATCCTCCACCTCCTCCCTCCTCTCCTCTTCCCTCCCCTCCTCCTCCTCCCCTGGCCGTCGAGCCAGTCGGGTGGTCTCCAGTCCTGGGCATCCCCACGCCTCCAGAGGGCACAGGCTCACTTAAGGTGTCCTATGCTCAGGGTAGGCCGCCATAGTAAGTAATCAGCAGTAGCCAGAGCCTATGAGGTCTGAGCTTTTTTCCCAGTGTGTCCGCAGTGACCTCATAGGCTGCTTGTTGGATGTTTTAGCCGTGAGCTCTGGATTTTGCTCTGTTTGCCTGTTTGTTCCTTGTGTATGATCAGACGACTGCATGGCTTTCTACGACCGTTGCCCATCATGGCTGCCCTGTCCTCATTCAACTGCCATGTGCTCATCCAGTGGTCACATTTCTCTTAAGGCTTGATTCATACTTAGTCGCAAGACAGTGTCATATGATGGGGGGGGGGGGGACGGTCACACCTGCAGTAGCACATATTTATTTATATCTACACTTGCCCAATTCAATAAATACTAGTTGGTTATGTTATTCAATATATGTTGCTTACTTATATTCCATAGATATTGTTTGTTTTGTTGTCTACATAGGCAGTGAGTGTTATTCTGACAGATGTTAGGTTGGTTTGATGTCAACTTACTATCCTCGTTATTTTTGTAGGACTTAATTATGCTCTCAGAACCCTTTGTTTTCTCCGATGTTACACTCTGTAGTAGGTTTGACAAAAGGTGTTTGGGCCATTCTGACCCCAGGTCCACAACAGCATTAAATAATATCAACATAGCAGATCCTAACCCTAGTCCTTTATGTTAGAGGAATTAAAATATACCCCTACTTGTAGTTTACAGATGCTGGCTTTGAAAGTTTAATGGATAACATAAGGGCATTCCAAATTATGTTGGGAGAGTAGTAGAATGGTCACTTTAAATGAGAGCGTCTCCTAAATACAAAAATGTAAATTGTTGATGCCAACACTTTTTTTCAGTTGGGATTTGTGAATGTCATTTGTGATGTACGATGCCACGGTCGTGCGACAGAGCATAAATTAAGCCTTTTACAGTGTGCGTTCACCACTCAGACTTGTCTTGTGTCCTCTGCTGTCTTGCCCCCCTCTCCCTTGCCCTCCTTAGAAATGCCCCTCCCATGTGCTGCCATTCACCCATGACCCATGACCCTCTCATGCACAGATGTCCCCCCGAGTATGAGTGGCGGAGCGGTGGTGATAGGATGGGGGGGCCCGTGAGGCCCCTAGCGATGTGTGCTGCTGTTGCCTATGCTACTGACCAGGATAATTAACCCCCTCCTCCCCCCATAATCAAAGGCACAGCATAACACAAAAAGGGTGAGAGACAAAAACCACTGAACTCCCCCACGTGGATGTGATGGTGTTGGTGATGCATTCTTTTGTGCTGTATGTGGCAGGGACTTCAAACAGACAAAACAAACAAAAAACTACACAAATATTCATTTCTCCTGGTTTCCCCTGGTGGTGGGAGGACATGTCTGTGTCAGGGAGAAAATGTGACCCCTGAAGGTTTTGATGTTTGAATTAATTGCTGTGTGATTTTGAGTGTGTGTGTGTGTGTCTGTGTGCATCTGCTCTGATTGGAGGGTTTAAGTTTAATCCTGGGTTTGATCTGTTGTCTGAAAGATTAACCGTTCCTCTGCGTTTTTTCATTCTGACTGTGACTAACAAAACTCTGTCTAAAATACCCTAAGCGACGTCAATGTTTTTTCCTTCCTTTTTGTGAGAAATAAATGAACTGTTATTGTCAACCCAGGGTTAAATTATTTTAAAGGTCTTTCCACATCAAGTATGAATTTTCCATGTGTTTCCCCCAAATTGTTTATCCAAGGATATCGAGGAATTGGTTTGGATCCTATAATGGGCAAAACGTGAACTTTTGAACTATTTATTTTATGACGAACAAAACATGCGGACAAATTATTTTTACTTGGTTTGTAAAGACCTTAAGGACTCCCATTCAGTTATATTCCTTTGCTTGCATTGAATGGCCAGCTCACATTCACTGGTCTAACATGTACGTGTTTATTACAGATCCTACATTGACGTGAACCAAATGGACTCGCACTTAAGCAGCCAAACCCACAGCGACTTTGACCCAGAGGAACGGATTTGTTGGCATGAGAGCGCAAAGCCAGGAACAATAGTTTAGTTGTCGATCAGCCATCCGTGTGGTTTTGACACTTTTAACATTTAACATGTGGACAACGTGCCTTAGACTGCACTTACCTGTTTTTCTGGAAAGGGATCCAAAGAATCAAGGAAGAACTGTACAACTGAAGACTTCAGCCCACAAAGGGAAGTTTTTTTTTTTTTTTTTTTTTTTTTTTTACATTTTAAGTCTCTTACTGTACATGCAGTTGCCAAACTCAGATCATTGGGTGCACTCTGAATTAACACCCTCCTCGACCACCCCACGGGGCATTGGCAACTTCTAGATTGCACCACTGCGAGTTTGTGTGGTGATGGCATTTGTGTTGCGTGCAATGTGCTTGCACCTGAGAGAAGCTGCCGTGCTCTGTGTGCAACTGCCAAAGGGAACGGGGACCACGCAACGCCTGAATTCATCCCTGCAATCTTCTATTTGGTGCTCTTCAACACACACTGGCTTCACAGGACCAAGGACTAGGACCGTCCCTTAAAGTCAGGATACTGAGCCACGATAAACAAAGTATGACTCATCCTCACCTGCTTATACTCGTGTGTGAACACTGTAACAATGAAGGACCTGTTGAGAGAACAGATGGGACGCTATTTTAAAAAAAAATGAAGGACTTAACTCCTTTGAGTGGAAAGATGGTTACCTGCTGAGACATACTGCAGTTCCCGGAATCCAAATCGGTCATAGTATTGTTTGGAAACTACTGCACTGCTTTTTCTATTCTTATGTGTTTGTCATTCAAGTAATTTGCGACATATACAACCTTAACACAGTCACATTAATTACAAATACAGCTCACTGCCAAACTACTTTCTAACTGTCTAACACCACTCAAGTATATGACCCAACAGTTTTATTTTAATACTCGAAACTAGCCTCATCTCATTGGTCATTACAGTAAATTCCAGCTTTTATTTGACAAGCATCCCATGCTGGTATCCATGGACCGGTGCTCTCTATTTCTCCCAAGAGAATGAAGCTATTTGTACATGTTGATATTGTAAATAGATTGGTCTTTTTGGAGCCTTTTTAATGTATGTTTTTAAAAAAGAAGCATGTAATATATAGCAAACAATCAATTTTTTGTTAAGCTGGTTCTTAGTAATTTGTATAATTGCATTTGTTTGAATTAAAAAAGATCTAAACATTTTGAGTCAATTTGATTCGAATTTCATGTATATTGTATTATTGTAAATCAGAAAAAGGAAATATTAAGAGAGGGAAATGCAGAATGAGGAAGAGGCTGATTAGCCTGAAGGAAAGAATCTCAACCCAACACGAGTTTTAAACCAGACCCATTTAACTACTATGCATAATTGAATGCCCCATCAGCCAATTCAATTAGTGAAATGGCGAGGAAATTACAATGCTTTTCTCCACTTAAAGTTTTTCAAGAATCGTTAATTAACCTAAAGTCCCCTTTACATTTAATGGCTAGAAAAGGGGAGAAAACAACTTCTATGTTCTTTGGACATTGGCCTTTATAATCTACACCAGCATTGTTTGTAAGTAGTTGCTGTTGGTTGTATTGAGCAGAGGAGGATTAAAGTCTGTCAGGGGTTTCAAAGTTGGGCCTTATCTTAATGCACTTTAATATTTGGCTAGGGAATAGCAATTACTTTCATGCAGATTAGGTGATGTGTGATTATGAAGTAAGGTAAAGCTATTCTATTTACTCTTCGAAACTGCAATGCTGCTCTGCAGTGTTGTTCTGCAGCCAAAAGAAATACCGGTAAGTATTCTGTGGCATTTTGCTGCCCTTTCCCACCAGTGTTGTCAGGCTGGTTATGTGTCTGCTTAAGCCATAAACCTACCAAACCAGTCCTTAAAACTCTGACACACCCACTCTGACCAAATAACCCCTTTCTGCCCTCCCTGTGAATGACAAGGCTAACATTTATGACGCTCAATTCTCTCAATAGGTGTCCATGTAAGCAAGCCTGTTGTACACATCTATTGGGCTTGCGCTCCGCCATAGATGACCCGGGGACCTTTGACCCCCACCCCCACCACTTCTCTTCCTTACCCAGATGACACGCATTTTTCAGCAGCCATGAGGGTTTCCTGCATTCTGTCCTGCAGCTGTAACCTCCATGCAGGCTGCCCTACATTACTTTTGAACGGTTAAAGGTGTTATGGCTCATTTATAACCTGTAGTGTTGCAGTGTCACTCACGGACTCACTTTGATGCATCACATTCTTAATCTCCTCCGAGCTGGATCAATCCTCTCGGGCTGTCCATATCTAATCTTTGGGACTGCTGAACCAATTATCGTGAAATTTTGCGCACGCACTTACAGAAGACGACCTTCCAGGCCTGGTTTTTACGATTTTCTTTCACAGCTTCCTTGTATCCTGACGGCTGCACACCATGACTCATGACTGACACATACCTGGAGAGACAACACCAGCTTGGCCTAGTTTCTTTTTTTTATTAGACACACAGTCGTACAAATACAATATGAAGTTGGTTTCATGTTTCTTCAAGTTGCAATCTGTAACTTCCATGTCCTACTCTGGATCGAAACCCGGGTCCCTTCTCTTGCACGGCCCAAACCTTTTATTTTTGCTTACTTCTAATACCTCTGGTCCTCCTGCTATAAATGTTAGTACAAGGTCAGGGAGACAACCACTGCAGTTGTTAGAAATCTTAACACACTCTAACATATAGATTGGTTGTAGGTATGGATTGCAGCTCTCTAACTTGAATGAACCCCAGGGAGGTCTGCTGCTCATTGAGGTTGGACTGGGTGTAAGGAGAGTAAGGGACGGTGTTTCAGATCCAGCTGTCTTTCTGTCTCCGCTTCTCTGTTGGACGCCAGCTGCACACAGACATCAGGGGAAGGTTTGTTCCAGTTGACACACGACTACATAAACAATGGTGTCTATGTGCACTCCCCCCACCACACTCACACACACACACACATACACAGACCAGATTCAGACCGCAAAGTTTGAGAGCAGATAACGCAATCACACCCACACAATTAACACTGTCTATCTCAATGCAGGTCTAAATCAGAAGCTAATGCTCCTGATTATTTGTCAGATTATGTGCACTTGTGCATTTTTAGTGTGCATACCGTAACCTTCCCCCAACTAATGAAACTGCAATATAGTGTGCCGTATACACAACTGGTCAAATTACTCCCACAGAGACCTGCAATATGCTATAGAGGTCACTGCGGGTCATGAGTAACCACTTCCAATATTGTGTCCTTATTTCTGGTATAACATTATATAGGCCACATTATCCAACATACACAATGTTTGGGTTCTTTATTTTTTTAACTAAAACATATTAAAAAAGAAAAATGCAGTAAAAAATTAAGTCAGCTGTGGCCGCTAGTGGCCAGTGCACCCAGAACTGAATGGGAATGACAGATTGTGTGAGTGATGAAGCTAGTTAACCAGCTTATAGCTGCGCCAAAGCCACTCTCGGGCAGCCAGGCCAAGCGTGCCGCCTGCACGATGGACTGGATCACACACAGGCAGCCCGCCTGAGGCTGTGCCTGAGCAAGCAGCAGGACTTGTATGTTGCATCATGCTAGATTACTCTCCAATTCATACTGACGCGTCGGTGAGACAATGGAAACAGGATACAGATGTTATACAAAAGACATAATATACATTGTGTGGAGAGAGCACAGTATTCTTACTGAAGAGCCTGTGCAAAAAAAGAACATGACGTGTGTTCATTGTACAGTATGTGGTGTTAATATCACATGCAGTCAGAGGTCATGGAATCTGAAGGTTGCTCTGACAAATTTGTACTTGAGTTAGTGTTGTGGAGTACTTAAATTGAATGCACAAATTGTGAAGTACTTTTTATTTGTAATACCAATGCATTGCCGTTTTTAAATAATCTATGGTGGCTATTTCACTATTACTTGAGATAAGGCTTATACGATTCATCATAATAAAGGAAATCTACTTAAGTGCTGTACTCAATATGGTCCACCACTGCATATTCTACTCTCAAAACGGCACCAGGAGACGAGTGTTGTTTTTGAACATGGTGCAGTAAAGAAATCCGTTCTTGCCAGGATCCCACATCTGTTCACGAGAATGCACCACAGGCGCATGACTGTTGGCTGCGCTGCACCCCAGCAGACGCACACATGTTTTGTGAGGATCCTGCCAACAACACAACAGCTGCAGAGAGAGAGCCAGGAAGAACAAGGGCATACAGTGTACCCCTCACAGACTTATGACTCTGCAGCAGAGGGAGGAAAGCCCTGCATGCGACTCACACACCAGTGTCACCGAGAAAGCACTTACGCCTGAATATGTCAAGGTCATCAGGTGATGATCTCGCTCTCATGCATACAGTACAATTAGGCTTCATTCCAAAACGGTAGTGGAATTGCCACTGGGAATTCAATTAATCCCCATTTTAAAAGCCTACAGTTTAAGACTGTTTAAATGTAGAAGACCGGAATGTTTCCCCCTCTCCTATCTGCTACCATCTAGATGTGAATAACAGCATTAATAGAATGCTCCAGATGCTCTCCATTTATGTGTAATTTCAAATGGAATCCAATATGAAAGGCGAAAAGCTGACAGCGGCTAAACTCAGGTACAGGGGAGAGTGCCTGCAGATGAACCCAGTCAATCATCATTCCCTCCACACATTAATCGAATGCAGTGGTTCCCAAACAGTAGTTCGGGGGCCCTCTATTCCCCTTTCAAATAATAACATTCTCAATGAAAAATGCCAAACATTTTTCAACAATTATGTAAGTATCAGATATAGCCAGATATGCTCAATGCGAAGTGAGCTTATAGATCAGCTATTTTCACTATTTTTGGTGATTAATTCGTAATTATTTTAAGTTTGAGTCTGGTCCATAGTGTTAAGAGGACAACCATAGCTAGGTCATGTGGTGATCTAATAGTGCTTAGCAATGGGACAAAGTGGAGAGGAGAGTAAAGTTTAGTCCATCCATCACCCAGGGGGGTGGGAGCACTGTCAAGATAAAAAACACTCAGGTGCAGGATGAATACTGATAGACACAGGTTAAGACCTCATGTCCCTTTGAAGTCTTCATCCATAGACAGTGCAAGACCTCACATTGCCTTTGAAGTTTTCATTTAAACATTTGCACAAGGACCACTTGATCTGACCCAGAACGCAGTACAAATCATAAATCTATGTCAAACTCGGATCAACACAATATGTTCATTTTGTGTGGCTCCTTTTATTTGCATTTGGGTTCCTACTGATTCATTGTATTAACCGTTACATTTTATAGGGAAACATATTATCCAAATGGGTAGACTTGAAAAACAGGCCAGTCCCTGGAGTATCTTGGCAGTGCTGTGTGTTGAGTGTGCACTTTTCATCTTTGTTGCAAACAGCATGGTTTTGATTGGTGTCACAACTTCAGCATACCAAAAGCAATTTCTGACTGATGCATACAAACTAAACAGTTTTGCATGACAATTGCCTGCTTTGTATTAAAACATATTTTTCAGCACAGTTACCATCTTTAAAAAAAAATAAACAAACCATTTTTCACATTGCATTAGCTGCACACAAAGCTGCTTAGCTGGACAGACATCAGATTCGATTAAATTATATTAAATTAAGTGACCCGAATCCCTTGAATCAACTGCACTTCATATAATGTTACAGAAGGTTCACCAAATAAATGTTTTCAGTAGTTTAAGTCACTTCTGTGAATGGTTTCCTTGGTGCAATGTAACAGTGAAAATGCACAGCAGAGATGAGAGGCAGTATTGAGGTGTCCTCATCAGTGCTGTTCTGGAGAGAAGTGCCCCAACAAGTTCTGGGTGGAGTGCCAAACATCCTGAGGTAATGTGTAAGCCCTTTGCACAACAATGCTCTGCTGTCAGCTACTCCTCAACAAAACACACACGTGAACACACTTGCAATATATACAGTAACACGGTTTCATATTAAACAGGTTGAGATGAAACTACAATCATCTATGGACACAATTCGTGTTAATTCTGTTTTATCCTAAAAACAAACAAATAAAACAAAATGGAGGCAAAGCCCTATGGCAAAACAGAATTGTGTACACGTGTGTTTGTTATTCTCAATTCATATTTGGTCGTGTGCCGCCCACAACAACCAAAATACAGTAAACAGCAAACTATAAGTTCAGCTTTGTGATTCACAATCCTTCCTTAAGTTTTGCTTCCAGTAAATTCTGGATTTTTTGGAAGTTCTCTTCCTGCTGTCCGAGGGCTTCCAGCAAAATGCCCATGGGTGACCTCTTCAGTCCAGCCCCCTCTATCTTGTTCTCCAGTTTATTCTTCATGTTACGGAGGCGAAATGAAGCATGAGCAAATATCACTGAAATGCACAAACAGATGAGGAAGCATATGTTAAAGGTTTTCAGGCAATCTAGTAAAGGTATCAGAGTACCTGTAAAAGTAAATTTATTGTGTAACGCTTTGAAACTAAACAGGAACATCATTATCATAAAGATGACTTCAAATAATACCATTGTAATCCAAGTTATCCAATAACTCAAATAACATGTTTTAGGCCAACAATCAGTCCCACACTTACATTCAAATAAAATTGTCACATTTTCCCCACCAATATATATTTTCAAGTTTGTCTTTTCTTATGTTGTTGTTGTTGTTTTACTTGTTTTCTTCCAGGGGCCACAAATATTTCAAGTCACTTACTGGCCAGGGGGAAAGTGATTCCGGACATGAAGACCATGACACCCCCAAGCAGAGACATCAGCATGTAGCTGGCTATCATCACTGCAAAGACAAACGCAGTGGGGTTCTGCCTCTTGAAGCTCTTGATCATGGCTTTATTTTCGCCGGCCCACACTGAACCCACGAAGACCGCTGACACCACGGCCATCCCCATGAACATCCCCAAAGGGTTCAGGAACCTGCAGGGCAACAGGATGACACAAGGCAGGGCTTAGAGTGGACAGCATCCTTTTACCCTGTGGTCACTAGCATCACCTAGTGGTCAAAAATGTGTTTTGCACAAAAACACAACTGCAATCATTCAGACATCTATTATGAGTCACTGTCTGTCTCTAGGATGTTATACAGTAAATCATTCCACATGTGAATAAATTACTGTACAGTAATCCTGTACCGCAAGTCTATTTTTTTCCCTCTTTTTATTTTTTTTTTTAAATCTGCAGGATATGCTGTTTTGCTTGTGTTGACAGACATTGGGAAAAAGACTCAGAGAAGAATACAACAGTTACTAACCACATAACCGCATGTGGACAATATAAAAGGTGTGTGTGTGTGTGTGTGTGTGTGTGTGTGTGTGTGTGTGTGTGTGTGTGTGTGTGTGTGTGTGTGTAGATTCTTTTTGAATACCATATGCAGAGCTCTAAATCTGCCTTGAGATATTAATGTGTGTGACTTCATAATCATCAACTGGAACTCCATACATGGAACTGACGACATATCACTCTGATGATCTGAATTGTACAAACAAAGGAGCTAAGCTCCTCCACTACTCTAGTTATTCCTTCCAAGTTCCAACCCATGGTATCAGCTATCTCCAACCATCTCAAATCCCCAGAATCTACAGTCTGGACACAGTCTACAGACCTCTTCAAGACTCTACTTAGCATAAGAGAAAAAGATAACAATCAAGGACATTTCAACCTATGCGACTCAATGTATTGCAATCCACGTTGGCTAGCTTCCTTTAGAGTCTAGAATATCTTTCCAGTTACACGTGTTAAACGTGCCAGTTTAAGTTCTAATCGGAATCAATCCACTGAGCCAAGACCTATCCTAACCTTTGGACAACTGTCCTTTCTTTTTAGTATGACCTTTTAAGCATATTCAAGTCACTATTGACTTGTTGACTGTTGAATCCTTGATGAGATATCCTTCAGTCTTTTACCCTTAGGTCCGGTAAACAAATACCGTATGTGGATACAATAAAAAACTGTTAACCCTAATAAATAAGACATGAGGCCCACAGGGCAGGAGCCAATCTTTTGTTTCTGTAGTGTGAGGCAGCTTGACGTAATCGTATAAATACACCCACTGGACCACCAATCCAACCCTTCATGCTGAGTGCCACAGAGGGACACATGGGCCCTCAGTCTTTGGTATGACCCGGCTGGGCATTGAACCCTGACATCCCAGTCTCAGGGCGGGCCGGGCACGAAACCACTAGGGGCCCTGACCTGTTAACAATAATAATTTTATATCGGCTATGTGAAAATAGCAGATTGACACGCGTGCACCGTGTCATGTTGACATCCCATTGAGCACAAGTCTTAAAAAAGGTCTTTAAAAAAAGATCTGTGCTCAGTGGGATGCTTGGAGTTTGTAGATTGACTATTTACAAAAATATTGTATGGGTTCTCTGTCAGAAAATATTTTAAAAGAAGGCAATATTATTATGTTACCGGTATATTAATTATTTGGCTTAATATGAAAAGGTTTCTTAACAGCTGACTGGAGACAAGAGCCTGTGATGAAGCCTTTCATAACAACACTGCCATCATCACAATGGCACTATTATTAGAAATCTAGATCATGTTTTCCAAGGATCTAGCTAAAGCCCCGTTTATACTTGGTCGTACAACGGTTCTCATCGGAGGTAAAACCCAGAAAGAACAAAGAAGGCATTATTAAATTCCCAACTAGTAATCCAGATAGAAATGACAGATACCTGTATATTGGCTAGTCCTCGTTCTCTCACTACACCCTCATTGGCCTATGACGTAGGTCCTATGCAGTTATAACAACCACGTTATTTGCATCTAGGATGTTTTGCAAAAAAAAAAAAAAAAAAAGGTCGGCATTCAGCCTGGGGCCCTTGAAGTGTCGGTGGTTCCACGCCGGTTCAGAACGTTCCGTTTTACGATTTCATTATGTCACAGCTCCTGGCCAGCCTTAAAAACACTAACAGTGCTATAAAACACTATAAAAACAAAAACACGAATAACGTACCTATACCTTAGCTCTGGTCCAGAGCTCCACTGCTTCTGAGTCTGACCTGCAAGTCAGACTCAGAAGCAGTGGAGCTCTGGACCAGAGCTACCTATACCTGTCTAATGTTAAAACAAAAACAGTGTAAATACCATAACAGAAAAAAGTTAAATGATCAACACACTAAACAAAGCAAACAAGCGCATAATGCGCATGTAGCGCAATTATTTTTCACGCCGACTTACCCAACTATAAGGAAAACAACGATAGCCAGTAATAAATAGTTCGTTTGATAGTAAAGCAAGTTGCTGACAACTCTGTTGTTCCATTTCGTCAAGTCTTTCATATCAGGCTTGGCAAATCTATCCGAAGTAGGGAGAAAATCGTCCCACGTCCTGAGAGGTGCGAGTTCTACCTTGGCCATTTTGTCTTCAGTCAGTGACTATTATTACTATAATATTATTTTTAGTAATACTGTTGTTATAAGCTACTGTATTATTATTACTAACTTACTGACTGACAGCAGCCAGCCAGCAATGCGAAAGCGGAAGATCGTCGGCCCAACACTCGCGATGACGGTGGTGCTATGGAATCCCTAAATCCCCTGACACACCAAGCCGACGGTCGGCCGTCGGGCCGTCGGTCGGCGTTGGCCGGCCTAGTTTCCCCGGTGTGTCCCGCACGTCGCCACACGTCGGCCCCCCGTCGGAAGCTTTTCAGCCGATTTGACATGTTGAATCGGCGTCGGTCATCGGCGGAACAGCTCACTCTGTGATTGGCTGTTCAGATAACAAGCCGTTGCTTTTTGTTGTGGCCCAGGGATTCCCAAAGACAGAGGCGTCCAGGGGGTCCCTCGCTACATTATACTTTGTAACATAATAGCCAGGGTATAAACTAAGTGTACATATGAAATCAAATGGACCATTTGTACATTCAAGAGTTAATTAACAACGATTTTACAGTTAAAAATGGGGTCTCAGAGATAGAAATGCCACAAATGGGGGTCCTTAAACTAATACATGTCAAAGGGGTCCTCGGCTCGAAATCAAAGCCTTATAATAGGCTATAGACAGTTATGCAAACACCATTCACTTCATGGGGCCAGTCCAATGGCGGCTCTTCTACATAGACTTCTATTGAATTAGCACAACAAAAGGGGACACGTTCTGGACTGGAAGTAGTAGCCTATGCAATGGATTCAAGCAACGGCCCAGCTTTTATGATATTTTTGTAGTAAGCCTGTACAATACCTTACAACAGTTGCCACGATGAACAAATTCCTAAATTAGCTCTTATTTGCGCCGCCCTCGTTGAGAAACAATGCATTTCCAACAGTTTGTCACTTTATCTCATTTGCGCTTGGTTTCTGACCCCTCAATGTCGCAACTCTTGTCCACCTAGAGTACACTACACAGCCAACAGAGAAAACAACGGCGCATGCGCAGGACCCCGCCGCTTAGACTCATCTGGTCATAGTAGAAGAGTTGCGACATTGAGGGGCCAGAAACTAAGCGCTCGAGCTGCTGTTCATGCAGTTCATATGATGCAGCTGAATAGAGACTTATTTTAGGCAAGGTTTCAAAATGTCAACGGTACAGTAACGTTGTTATTGTACCGCTGACATGTTTGTGTTGTACTATCACTAAAAACAATATAAAATAAAGCGATTTAAGATCATTAACGCTGGGCTGTTGTCTGAATCCAATGGTTCAGGTCCAGGAGTTGTCCCCATTCTCTATTGAAGTCTAAGCAGAAGAGCCGCCATTGGACTACCCCATGAAGTGGATGGAGTTGTCACTCTGTCTATACTCTATGGCTCTGTTTCAACACAGATGATACCAGATCGTTTAAAAAGTTTTCACATCATTATAACACATCAACTCATTTATTCACAGCGTCTTAACAGCAGACACCTGGGGGTTGGTGCGACTACTATTATATGCCCCACACACGATGTTTAGAGGTGATCTTGGGTTTCTTCTTATCTTTCGCCTCCTCTTTTCTTCTTCTTCCACAAGCAGCACGCATGCGCAGAACGTATATGGCTAGTTGACCGTCGTGTGTCGTCTTTGCGGTGTGTCCAAGGAGCCCGACCTGTATGGAGGGCCAAATCTGCCAGCTTATTTTATTTATAAATCAATGAATATATGTTACAATACATATATAAATGCATAAATAAATCCATGAATGCTTCATTTTATAAATAAATAAATGAATATATGCGATAATAGATAAATAAATCAATAAATCAATCAATGAATATGGAAATCAATAAATAAATCAATAAATAAATGTATAAATAAATACATAAATAAATAAATAATTAAATAAAGAATTTAATGCATAAATGCATAAATAAATAAATACATAAATAAATAAATAAATAAATATCATTAATTGAAATGTGCATTGAAGTGTGCCTTTAAAAACACTATTTCAATAATCTTTTCTGTATATCAATAATCTTTTCTGTATATCATTAATCTTTGTAATGTGTATATCAGTACGCATTTCAGTACACATTTCAATACACATTTCAGTGAACCTATGTTAATGAGGGGGCAGGATTTGATGATGTCACTCACTGATGAGGCGGACCTTGATGATGTCAGTAAGCAACCATTGGATAATCTATGCAGGAGATCACAGATCGACTATACTTGTCTGTTTTTTACCTGGAAACAGGGGCGTGCACAGTAGGCGCTAAGGGGTGCTTGAGCACCCCCAAGTGGCCCTCTCTGGACCAACATGCCATTTTTAAAAGAACAAAATCTAAAGTTCAACGATTTTTCCCTCTGAAACCATAAGGGCTATGTTTACAAAACTTGGGGAGGTGGGTGGACATATTTTTAAAAAAATATTTGATTTTAAAATTATATCGGTCGGCCTCATGGTGGCGCTATAACAGCCCACCAAACAGCCAGTTACGTTTTGGTCCATAACTCTTGAACCGTAAGTCGTAAATTTAAAATTCCTTTTTCCCAGCATTCCTTGGGCCATGATGCATCTCTCCATATAGGCCACGCCCATTTCCGCCATTAAAGTTTTTCCGCCATTTTGGATGTTGTTAAAAGCACACTTTTTGCCCCTATTCCTACATATTTTAGTCAAATCTTACAAAAATTGGCACACATGCTCTGTGGACCTATCCGATAAAAGTGACCACACAGATTTTTGATTAAGCGTATCGTTTGCCCATAATTGGCTTCCAAAGTTAGTGGGAGGGGCCTATTTCACAAATAATGCCACAAATCATTCAAATGTCCAAACCTCCCCAAATTTGAATCGCATGTTGTGGGTGGTGGCACCAACAGGTAGCCAAAAAATCCATTGGTCGGCCTCATGGTGGCGCTATAACAGCCCACTTTACGTTTTGGCCCATAACTCTTGAACCGTAGGTCATGAATTTAAAATTATTTTTTCTCAGCATTCCTTGGGTCATGACGCAACTCTGCTACTAGAGTTGGCTCAAATGCCCCTCCTAGTGGAAGAGTGGTGAGTGCCACTCACCACTCTTCCACTAGGATGGGCATTCGAGTCCAGTCCAGTGCAGTAGGTTTGCAACACTACCACTTTGTGTCAGAATATGGAACTGTTGTCCACAAGAGTCATGGCCTGTTTTAAAGGGAAGGGGATCTGCTTTCATTCAGTTTCTAGAGAAGAAGCCATTATTTTCTTCAAACCATTTTATATAGCAGTAGCCTAATGCGTTTGTATAGTTGTACTTGTAGATGCTGAAATGCTGTTTTCTATGCGTTTTTAACCCCCCAAAACTCAAAAAAATTTGAGCACCTGCCCTTGAAACTCTCTGTGCACGCCACTGCCCGGAAATGGTGATTCTATAAAATTGGCTTTTCATGGCAATTCATAGCTTTCAGTCACGTGGTTTCTCCGTCCCCTAGCTGGTGGGCAGAAGGACGTCGCTGTAAACATAACACACGCAGTTTCCTAGCTGTTTTAAATTCCAAGGAGTATTTAGCTCAGTAGTTTTCAACCTTTTTCATCCCAGAGCCCACCATTTATTCAGCATTTGAGCCAGGGACCACCAATCGATGATATTTTTTAGACCCACCAACCCCAAAACTAAAGATTTCTTTTGCTTCTGTCCATGACGATTAATCTTCTTTGTAGATTTGGACTAATTCGCTGATGGATATCATGCGATGGACCCTTGCGGGTCCATTTGGTTTCATTTTGCACTCTCAGGAGCTACATTTGGCTAAACAACTTTGGCGGGGACCACCTGGAATCCGTCCCCACGCCACACCGCCACGAAGGCGCCAGCACAAAAGCAGACAGCCACCTGTGTAGAAAGTGAAGAGCCCCCACAGTTAAAGCGAAGGCGAGCAACGCCACGCCAGCCAGAAGTAGCCTCTACACCCAGGCTTTCATTTTCGTCCGCCTTGCGCGAAAACGGAAAGCCTGGACTAACGCACGTTGGAAAGTGGCCTTGAGGGGAGTGTCAACCTTCCGGGGTGGGCGTCGCTCTAAATAATGTGACGTAGAACAGCAGTGGACGGGCGTGGGAGGGGCCGGAGATGACGACACGTTAGTGAGATCAAATCAGAGCGCAGCACTTCCGCCGTGTGGATCCCACGACACCCCCGCCCCCCAAGGCCAAAATCATTGAGGGCTAGACCAGGCTAGCCAGAAGTGAAGCCCGAACAGCCAGCACAACACGACAAAACGTCTCCCACTCCGCCCTTAACTATGACAGTGCACTGTGCACAGATGAAACCAAACGGACCCGTGAGAGTCCCGTTTGGTTTACATTTAGTTTAGTTTAGTTTGTCGTGTTATGCTAGCTACAAAGAAGAAGCTCCTCACCCCCCACACGACAGCGCCCCAACACAACCGGACTTCCAGGCCAGCCCGGATGTGTTGGGGTGCTGTCGTGCTGTCAAGTAGCCGTATGCACTTCCACACCAGCGGCGCAGCACGGAGAAGGCTCTGACAGAGAAGAACCCTCCACCAGACACACGAAAACATCACCAAACTCGATACAAACCAGTGTTGCCAACTGCCAAAATCCAAATGCACTAGAATGCGCTAGAGCAGTGTTTTTCAACCATTTTCATACCAGGGCCCACGATTTATTCTGCATTTTAGCCACGGAGGACCACCATTTGATGTTGACTTTAGTCTCTCTGACTAATTTAGGAGAGATAACTGGCAAAATGTTGGTCAAAATAACAATTCTTCTATGTTTTCTAAATGTGTAGATTAAAATGTGTAGATTGGAAAATTAGGTAATTCAGATATAGAAATATAATTTAACTCTTGGGGTCCATTTGGTTTCATTTTACAATCTCAAGAGTTAAATTATAGGGTCGCTTTGGTTACTAATGGTCCTTTCTAGGAAGGAAGGAGGACTCTATCATAGGAGGAAAATGGTGAAAAACGAGGGTTTTATTCCTGGCGTCTGTCAACCAATTTCACTCCAACTCAACAGCACAAAAGCACTAGATTTTCCGCCAGGAGTTCTGTTTTCCACTAATTTTGGCGCTAGGGGGGTCTGAAAAAGAGCTAAATATAACGCCAAATGCGCCAAGTTGGCAACACTGATACAGACGGGTCTCACATGGTCTATGCCTCCCCCCCCCCCCCCACCCACCCACCCACCCACTATAGTCTGGACACTGCTGTTCACAATTACAACTTACTTGTAGACAAGCATTAATTTGTGAGAAACGAAGTGAGATTGATGAACGGTACGTTATTTTCTAAATATATCTGGAAACTTTAAATTAAATTATGCATAAGAAAACACCACAAATACCACTAAATAAAAAAAAATCTCCAGAGGATTTTTTCCCTTGCTCTGGGTTTGATTGCTAGTGGCTGAATGGGAAAGACACGCCCACAACTGGAAAAACACGCCCCCTCATTAACATAGGTTCACTGAAATGTGTATTGAAATGTGTACTGAAATGTGTACTGATATACACATTACAAAGATTAATGATATACAGAAAAGATTATTGATATACAGAAAAGATTATTGAAATAGTGTTTTTAAAGGCACACTTCAATGCACATTTCAATGAATGATATTTATTTTATTTATTTATTTATATATTTATTTATTTATGCATTTATGCATTAAATTCTTTATTTAATTATTTATTTATTTATGTATTTATTTATACATTTATTTATTGATTTATTTATTGATTTCCATATTCATTGATTGATTTATTGATTTATTTATCTATTATCGCATACATTCATTTATTTATTTATAAAATGAAGCATTCATGGATTTATTTATGCATTTATTTATGTATTGTCACATATATTCATTTATATATTTATTAAATGAGTTGGCAGATTTAGCCCTCCATAGAACTGGCCCGACACGGGCGACGCAAGGCGACACAGCAGTTGGCCGACGTCGGGCGACGTCGGCTTGGTGTGTCAGGGGCTTAACATCTCGCGATGAAATGGTCCGTTAATAATAATATAACTTGAATCCATTCGACAACTTATTGGGAACAACAAAAATCGTGTTGTTTTTTCAAACATTATTTCCAAGAGAACGTTCAGAACAACAGCATTATCACGGCTCTATATTTTTATTTTTCTGTTTAGAGTATAGACACAGTTACGCAAACTCCATTCACTTCATGGGGCCAGCCCAATGGCGGCTCTTCTACCTAGACTTTGAAGAATGGATGTCCTGGACCGACGTAGGTAGAAATGCATCGGACTGCGGCAACAGCACAGGTCTTAATTTAAATGTATTTATTTATTTTATTGTTTTGTCGGTGCGAGGTTAATTTCGTACAACATTACATAGACTTTAGTCTATGTACAGAGCAATTGACATGTCGTTGCACAGACATACCTAAAATAGCTCTCTTATTTGCGCAGCCCTCGTTGAAATCAGTGTATTTCATGCTCCAGTTTGTCCCTATTCATGCTGCATGAACAGCGCTCGACAGTTGAGTTTCTGACCCCTCAATGTCGCATCTCTTGATGGCTTTGCTTATGATGAAACATTGTCCCATTGGTCAGGCAAACACCCACGTGATAAAAACACTTCCTGCAGCACGACATGCATGTTGTTGGGAGATCGCAGAAGGATGTCATGGAGTGATTGCAGGGCCTTCTAGTAGGAGAGTTACGATATTGAGGGGTCAGAAACCAGAGCAGAGCACCGTGCACGAGACTACAGAGATTCGTCTATGAGTGCAGTCCCAGTCCTAACTGTCATTGGGAGTACATTGTTTTCAACGAAAACGGCGCTATTTTAGGTACGTATGCAAAAAGACAACTGTTTTAAAGTATTGTTCAGTCACGGCTAGAGTCTCTGTAATGTTTATGTTGTAGTATTATTAAAGAACAACTAAAATAAAGTCATTAAAGATGGATTAAATAACTGATTAAATAACTTTCTGCATACTCCTACCCCCCGCTGTTATCGCGAGAATCTTAGCTTTTCAGTGAATTCTCGCGATATCGCCTGCTTTGAAACCAGTTTCAATCAGCACTAATACTTTCAAGACGTCAATATAATGATATACTATTTGCAAATCATGTGACAAAGTATTCGAAATCAACCTCCAGAAGGCATTCTTTAATTTGCCTGCATCGATAGTTTGTTTACGAGGTCACCGCCAACAATACATGTTGTTTTCGTGCCTTCTTTGCTGGTCCCTGATTAAATCCATAGAGTCCCATTCATATTCATCGACTTCCGGTTTTCCGAGTGCACTCAAACGGTTTCTACATCAGCGCTGCTGCTCCTCCAGCACCGCCATTGCCCTGACGCACAGGAGTGAACGTGAATATCGCAACTCTCCCCTAGAAGGCTCTGAGTGATTGTTGCGGCTTTTCACAGCGTAAACTCTACAGGTTAGTTATAGTCTCCGCAACTACAGTAGTTATTAGGTTTTGCAAACGAAGGACATTCACCTTATTGCCATTGGTCGGGGCGATGGTCAGCAATACAGTACTACCGTTATATTATGTGACAGGTGACAACCTGGTCCATCATGACCATGATGGCTGTTCAGACAAGGACAGCTGAATGCTAAGTACAGTAAAACAACCTTACTGCAGTGGTTTTCAACCCTCTTTGTATTTATTGTCCTTTTTAAGCCACGGACCAGCATGATATTTAGCCTCTCAGACCCAGGCCAATTCTTCCACATGCTCTATTTGTGTAGATGTCTGTAGACTGTACATTAAGTTATGCAAATGTGCAACAATAATGTAACAATCAGAGAGAATAAAATGAAACCAAATGGACACATATCGGCATATTTGGTTTCATCTTACGCTCTCAAGAGTTAAAGATCTCTAGGGTTCCATTAGCCCTGCATGGCTTTAATCCTGGTCAGGATATAAAGCCATGCTTTATCTGCATGACTTGCTGTAACATTTAACTGTGGGCGCTCTTTGCGTGCTAATCATTCAATGTGCACTCACCCATTAAACGATTCCAAAGACGTGTGGTCTCATATATTCCTTTACTTTCATATCCATGTCAAAGTTGTGGCGGAAAACATTTACTTAGTCAAATATCTCCACTTTTCACGAGACGCACACAGACATCTCTCCCTTCAGACAAAGGGGATCATAATAACAGCTGCACCTGATCGCTGCAAACGTCATCATCACCTGCCAATTGTGTTCCCCAAACTTTTTGTGATGGTGACGTTTGCTGCAGCTGTTATTATGATCCCCTTTGTCTGAAGGGAGAGATGTCTGTGTGCGTCTCGTGAAAAGTGGAGATATTTGACTAAGTAAACGTTTTCCGCCACAACTTTGACATGGATATGAAAGTAAAGGAATATATGAGACCACACGTCTTTGGAATCGTTTAATGGGTGAGTGCACATTGAATGATTAGCACGCAAAGAGCGCCCACAGTTAAATGTTACAGCAAGTCATGCAGATAAAGCATGGCTTTATATCCTGACCAGGATTAAAGCCATGCAGAGTTAAAGATCTCTAGGGTTCCATTGGTTACAGTCTCCATCATTTTGCTGGACCACTGGTGTCAGACAGACCACTGGTTGGAAACCACTGCCTTACTGTATTTTAATTTCCCCAGTGCAGATGTGGAGCTGGAGCAGATTATTGAAACCTCTGGTAAATAACAGATCAAGCTCAGTTTGGAGTTGCAGAAGTCTCTTCACCATGCAGCTGAAAAGCAGTCAGTTCAAATCCTTGTTCACAGAGGGTCTGACTGGCATAGCAGGTAAGCTTTTCAGAGTATTGAATAAGAAAATTACACATATGCTAAATTAGGAGTTTGCAACCTTTGTTTATCCCAGGGCCAATTCAGGCTTTGAGCCACTGTCTACTGTTTGATGACATTTTAGCCACCACAGACCCTAAAACTAAAGATTCATTTTGCTTTTGTCCACAATACCAGGCTGGATTTTGGAGAAAACAAAACAGTCAAACATACAGACCAAAATGACCATTAATTCTAATATATTCTCTAGTTTTGTAGACTTTTTAACTCTTGAGAGTGTAAACATGAAACCAAATGGACCCACAAGGATCCATTTTGGTTTCATTTTTACACTCTCAAAGAGTTAGATCTGGTTAACCAGCTTTTCATCATTTAGCCTGGAATCGTCTCAGGGACCACTGGTGGCTCCCTGAACCACCTGTTAAAACCCCCTGGGTTAAATTTCCTAATTTGCTGTTCCATGTCTTACAGTACAAGTTGTTCTTATGATCTTGGCAGAACTGTTTGAGAAGCACCAGTATGAGCTGAGGATAGCTGGGGGTGCAGTACGGGATCTGCTGTCTGCAAAGCGTCCAGAGGATGTGGACTTTGCCACCACAGCCACTCCAGAGCAAATGAAGACCATGTTCCAGACTGCAGGGATCAGGATGATCAACAACAGGGGAGAGGAGCATGGGACCATTACAGCCAGAGTAAAGCCCTTGTTTATTTATCGCTCTTGTTGCGTGCTGGGTGGTTTCGTATGCTGAAATCAGCAGCCACAGGCCTACAGGGCCAGAACATGTTGTATCCGTGCCACGTTGTGAGCTTCTTGGTGTGAGACTTAATATGAATCAAACTTACAATTGCCAGCAGTCGTTGGAAAATGTTTACTGTAGCAGAGTGGCCCAGGCCCTCTGCCTGAAGACCGACATCTTTAATAATGACATTAAATATCCTTTCCAGCTACACAATGAGAACTTTGAAGTGACCACGTTGCGAGTGGATGTCACAACAGATGGAAGACATGCCGAAGTAGAATTCACCACTGACTGGGAGAAAGATGCTGAGCGGAGGGATCTCACCATCAACTCAATGTTCTTAGGTATCTCAGTAATGTGCTGTCCCCGAAAATGGCCACAGACAAACAAATCACTCATTGAAGTGTTGGATCACTTCAATGAGTGATCCAACACAGTGTTTTGTCGTATTTTGTCTTACAGGGCTTGATGGAACCTTGTATGATTATTTCAATGGATATGAAGACCTACAGAAGCGTAAAGTTCGGTTTGTTGGCAGCGCTGAAAAAAGGATCCAAGAGGATTACTTGAGAATTCTTCGTTATTTCAGGTGGATTGACTTTGTTTTACTAGTACAAGAAAAACAATCTTTTAAATGAGCTCTATTAAGAATTTGGAAAGGCTTAGTCACCTTAATTAAAACTTAATTATTATTTTTAGTAGCCATTTAAGGTTATGGTTAATGTACATTATAGCAGACTAGTATGGAATATCAAAAGTCTGCATGATATGCTTTATTTTCCTTTTTTGTATTATTTGTCTTCTATTTATGACATTTCAAAAAAACAACAGTACCTTGAGATATAAACATAAATCTTACATGTTAATCATGTGATTCCAAAGATCAAGTTTGTTTGTTTGCTTATTTATTATTTTAGCACAATCTTGAGGAGCAAGGGAAAGATACCTGTCCACCACCGCAGAATTGTTTTCAAAATCCAACATGGTGCATGAAGCTTGTACGAGCATTTTTATCTTTACAAACACAATTGGCTGTGTTTTGGGGAAGGAAGAACAAAGTTGTTTGGTTTTATTATTGGGTTAAACTGGGGAAATATAATATTTCTTCTCCCATCCTCATCTTGGTTGTCCGGTATGACTTGAATGAATTAACATGAATTATTGTAAACTAGGTTCTATGGCAGAGTGGCCTTGGAGCCAGGTGACCATGATCCTGAGACCCTGGAGGCCATCAGGGAGAATGCCCATGGTCTGGCAGGGATAGCAGGAGAGCGCATTTGGGTAGAACTCAAGAAAATGATGGCGGGGAGCCACGCAGCTCATCTTGTGGAGCTCATGTATGAACTAGGATTGCCCCAGTACATTGGTGAGTGACTAAATGGATGTGTGGTTGTGGTACCAAGTTTGTTAGGTGTTTTGGGCAATACTAGGCAAAATACGGTACATTTGTATACAAAGATGTGACCGCAATCATGGTAGAGCACTCGAGAAAGATCTTGTACGCCACCAATCATTTAAGAAAAGTTTCTGTATCTATTTTTCTGATCCATTTATCACAAGTTGTTTTTGTTTTGTTTTGGTGGCTCAGGGGTAGAGTCACTGAATGGTAACCGCAGGGTTGCAGGTTGTGAGTGTGTGTGTGAATGGGTGAATGTGATTCACAATCTATGTAAAGTGCCTTGGATAAAGGCAAGGCACTATAATTTACCATTTGTTTTGTGGTCATTCTCCCCTCTTCATTAAATTTGTCCTCATTCAGGGTTACCAGTAGATGGTGCTGTGGAAGAGATGAAACGAGTGTGGCAGCATGCCAAAGACCACTCTCCTAAACCCATGACACTCCTGGCTGCTCTTTTCCGCTGCCCCGAGGAGGTAGAGAGGATGGACATGCGACTGAAGGTGTCCAAGGAGGAGAAAACTCTGGCTCTCTTCCTCATAAAACACAGACGAGAGCTTCACAAAAGTCAGGATTACCCAGACAGCCTCAAGCCCTTCAAAGACTTCATCATAGATGTAAGTTTGAGCATTCCCACTCACCAGGCTCTCTATAGCATTACTCAACCTAATATGGGGCCACTTCGGCAAATACCAAAAGCACAAGGGCGGCATGCCCAGATAATGTTGATCCTATATTTGATTTTAGTCAGTGACTTTCTAACACACTATGAGCAGTCTACGGAAATGCAGAAAACAATTGCAGTACAGACAGAACAGAACAGAAGGACTATACATCAAATATTTTCTATATAAAACTGCCTACAAAAAGCTTGGTCGCCTTTACAATGATGTATAACTTTGTTAACACAACTTTCCACAATTGCACAACTTAGTTGTGCAATTGTGGAATGATCAACACAGCTGAATGTATAGATGGCGTCCTCCCAAATTCAAACATATGCTTCAGTGGGTAATAACTATCATTCACTTATTTTTATTTTTTAAATTTAATCTCTTTATTAATGTATTAGCTTCTTACTTTTTTACGCCCTTTTTCTTAATTGTCGTCATTATGCCAATGAATTCCTCCTGACACACATGCCGGTATCTGCCTTTTCACTGTTGTAACCTACTACTCACCTGCCAGTGAGCATCCCCCACTGGGAGAACCACAGGGTCCCCCTGCAGATCTGTATGTCTCACATTTAAAAAACAAAGTTTCTGTACTAATATTAGTTTAATGATGAATTTGAGGCAACAGATACTTTTTGTCAATTTCAACTTATTTTGCAGACATTTGGAGATGTTGGGTGAGTGCCAATACATTTGGCCACAACGGTAATTGTCCCGAATAATGTTTTTTGTAATTTAACAAAAGGTGCACAGGACAGATGTGACGAATAACTCATAATAACATTATACAAAGGCCACTATTTTTTTTTTTACAATTTACATGTTTGACGTGTACAATTTTATGCAAGAAATAATTGTGATGATATCAAATAATTGCAAATATATATGTAATGATTGCGACTGGCCTACCCACATACATCATCGACATAATGCCAGTATCTAACCTCACACTGATTCATCTACTTTACATAATGGTAAAGTAGGTAGACACAGATGTTGTGTGTCTTACTTGTGTGCAGGACTATATTCTAGGTCTAGTATGTTATTCTTCTAAATATGTTTTGATTGACGTAGTTCTGAAGCTCCATTCAAAGCCGAACAGAAGGAATTAAACCTCCTTCATATTTTCTTTTAAAGTGCAAAAAACATACATTCAGAAAATTGTTTTTAATATTTAACATCCCTCAAGATTAGTTATAAAGGCTTGAGCCTTAATCATCACTCTGATATAACCAGTCTGGCCTTTTCTTTCCGGACTTAGTTTGAAAGCAGTTTAGCTGCAGTACCGTGTCCTTAGTTGGTGGAGGCGCTGATATGCAGATTATTTTATAGTTGAGTCATAATACTGATGCTAGATAAAACCAGTCTTGTTTAAATGCCATGTCAACTTGGGAAATCAACAATGTTGGACATTGTAAACAAAATGGAACGCAAATTTGCAACTGGAGACTGAAGAAGAGGAGGACTTTGTGACATCATAATGAGGCCAAAATCAAACAAGCTCTTCCTGAGAGCAAACACAAAAATGAATTTCATGTTATTTCGTCTTCAACAGAGTCGGGAATTGGACTCCCAGAGTAAAGTATGCGAGCTGCTCAAGTATCAAGGGGAGGACCGGTTGCTGCCGGAGCTCTGCAGATGGACTGTCCCACGCTTTCCTGTTAGCGGCCACGATCTGAGGAAGATGGGCATCACTTCAGGCAAAGAGATAGGCACCACCCTGATGGAGCTCCGCAATGATTGGAAGAGAAGTCACTACCAGATGGAAAAAGAAGAGCTCCTAAATCGCATCAAGAATTGAACACTTTGAAACTATTTGTGCTGCAGAAGCAGGCATAGCAGGCTGTTTGCATTGACACAGTTGCTTCAAAATACGCACTTAACATTCTGATGATGTCTCCTTCATGACAGCAGCTACCCACAGTTACAGATGGCCAGACAGTCAGAGTACTTCTGAGAACAGAATTCAATCATACCCCTCTGAGACTTTCCCCCTTAAATTAGCCATGGGTGATTTCTGTTACCTCTTCCTATTTCAAGAGTTATTACACAATCATATTGTGTTGGTACCATCATATGGTGCCACCATATGAACAAAACATTTGGAACGTACAAAAAGAACTGATGGTAGCATCTGTGCTGTTACAGATCTCTGCCCTTTATTTTCTCTCCGCAATAAAGGCCTGTGAGGATTAGTAGCCTGGAGTTATAAGTCAACGTATGTTTATTGAAGGGATATTTCAGTTTCAAAAAACCTTTGGTTATTTTATCTTTTATTCAGGCTCATGTAAACACCCCAGACAGTACTTGATTTTAGACATCCATTGCCCTGCCCCCTTCCTATACAAACCCATTATTACTTACAACTCCATTTATCAAAAACACCTTTTTGTGTTTGTTTTTTAGGTGACTGATATCATTCACCATAAAGAAATGGGTGTTTTTGATTAATCTATCATGACTAAAATTACATTTAATAATATAGGAATGGGGTGGGCAGCTAAAAAAAGAATATCAAATGCTAAATCAAGTAACTTATAAACAGTCTGCGGTGTTCTCATGAGCCTGAATAAACAATAAAACGACATTTGTTTGAGGTGAAATATCCCTTTAAGGAATTGTAATCACTAAAGCTGAATTTATATAGATTTCAGTATTGCCACCAGCCCCTGCTGGTATGTGAAAAAACAGAAGTTCTATTGCATTCTTGCAGTTAAACTGCAAAAATGCCTTATAATTTAGGTTTGTTTGGAGTTGTTATGAGTTGTTAGCAAAAATTAAGATTCTTTTTGAGATGTGTTCAAAAGTAAAGCCTATTAGAGGCTATAAATACTGTTATTTTGTTATAAATTCAAGATTCAAGATTCAAGATTCAAGATTCAAGAACTTTATTGCCATGTCAACAGGTGTTGATAGGAATTTGTTTTGCTCATGGGGGAGGGGGGTACCCAGGTTGTACTGAGCGAGGCTGCCATTCTACGGCGCCAACATAGATACAGCCTGGGGGGGTGGGGGGTGGGGTGAGATGACACAGGGGAGAGATTCAAAAAAAAGAACGCAATATTCATGTCATAGGCCCACATTTTGAGTCATAACAAGTACATGGCATTCCAAAAACAACCTCAATTAGACAGACAAGTTACAAGCAGAGGGGGAGGGAGGGGGTAGGAGGCAGCATGTGTAGTTATCAGTTCACGCTCCGAGGCCTTTTAAGATCGTCTGGTTTGTACTCTACGGTGGAAAGCAAGAGTTATAATGCTATGCCCAGGGCCATGCACTAGCCAACATTTGTATAAGTACAAGTACTTTATTTTTTGCTTGTTTTTTTTTCCAACCAAGGTTCATGTTGTCATTAGACAATTATAATTAGACAATTATAGACATTCAGTATATCCTGTGGTCTTTTGTGGACCGATATGAGTCCAGTAGGAATACAGTAGACAATAAATTAAATCACATTTTCCCCCAGAAGAAATACATTTATTTAGCCCCATGTTTGAATACCCCCGCCTCCTGTCAAAATGGGCTAAATGAAATAAAGCAACTATTTAAACTTTTACTTGGTCTAATAACACCCTTAAACATGAAAAAACACTGTTGGAAAAACAAAACGACAAAACAAATTTGTCCTACAGTATACTGCTGTACTCTGCCTGATTGACATATTGCTCCTCCTCCTTGAGCATCTCAAAAGGCTATAAAGCCCATGATCACAGCTTATTCTCTATTCTACTGCATGAAACATGTTGATAAATACGTTTTGAGTCTATACTGTAGAGCGTTTTTCCCCTTACAATTCATCTTGACTTGCTTCAGATTTTGGGGACTAAAATCCACCATTCAAACTCATTCTTAATCTTAAATGTGTGAAACTGACTTGGCCCAGTGGAGATATGAATGATACTCTGGAGTCTGCGTTATCACCTGATACGCCGCGAGATGAGCGCTTGGCTCAAGTCGAAATAGCGCTTTTGTCTCTGATATTCACCTGCGCAGGCATTCTAAACTTTGGGCTGCTGCTGGTGCTGTGGAGACGACCGAGGGAACGGCCGTCTAGGATGCGCGTCTTCGTGTTCCACCTGTGCGTCGCCGACCTGACTGTCACGTTTTTCCAGGTTTGCCCTCAACTCATATGGGACATAACGGACAGGTTCGTCGGTCCGGACATCGTTTGTCGGCTCGTGAAGTACTTGCAGGTCGTCGGCATGTTCGCCTCGACCTACATGATCGTAGTGATGACCATCGATCGCCATCAGGCCATCTGCAACCCCATGGTGACGTTCCAGAGGCGCAGCAGAGCGCGCTGGAACGTCCCCGTGTGCGTCGCCTGGAGCGTCTCTCTCCTCGGCGGTGCGCCTCAATTCTTCATCTTCTCCCGGGTTGAGATCGCGCCCGGCGTGTACGACTGCTGGGCCGACTTTATCAAGCCGTGGGGGCTGCAAGCGTACGTCACCTGGACGACACTGGTCATATTTGTCTTGCCGACATTGGCCGTGGTGGTGTGCCAGGTGCGCATTTGCCGCGCCGTGCAAATGAGCTTCCACGTGAAAACGATGCACCGGGCTGGTGGCGGCAGTAATACCGCCAGAAGATCACTGCAGTCCGGCTCGAGGACGAGCTGCGTGGCCGGCGGGGTGTCCAAGGCGAGGATAAAGACGGTGAAGATGACCGTAGTAATTGTGCTCGCCTACATCATCTGCTGGGCGCCTTTCTTCACTGTGCAGCTGTGGTCCGCTTGGGACCCCGAGGCACCCTTAGAGAGTAAGTAAGAACCGCAACCAGGGCCGGATCTAGTCATGGGGGGGGGGGGGGGGTGTAAACTTATCTTGTAGGCCTACCTTTGGCTAGCCCTCTCTCACACACACACACACACACAGGCGCGAGCGCGCGCGCGCGCGCACACACACACACACACACACACACACACACACTATTAATTAATTACAATTGTGGCACCACTAAACAAACAGCATTTCAACATTCAAAACAGAAAACTCTCTTTGTTTGCATAAAGCTGAAGGTCTGCTTTAGCTTTATGCATGCTGCGTGCCTGTTGCAACTTACAATAACTGATGTTATTGATGCTTACTTGCCTATAATATACTATAAGTCCTGTAACCGAAAATGGTATGGGTGCGACTTCATCGCCCGTGGCGCAAAGCACCCCCCCCCCCCAATGTGAAATGTTACATCCGGCCATGACCACAAGTGAAATTAAGCTCCAATGAATGCTTTACTATTGTTGTTGTTTACCTGTTGTTTTACCTGTGTTATGTTTGAAGCTGCGACCTTTACCATACTGATGCTGATGGCCAGTCTGAACAGCTGTGTGAATCCCTGTATCTACCTGTTCTTCAGTGGAGCGCTTCAGAAGAGGCTGGCGTGTGTCGGTCAGTCCAGTACGAAGGACTCCTGCATGCACAACGATGCTGTGATGGTCAGTTCTGTTACATCCTTTTAAAGAGCCTGTCTCCAGATCAAACCTTGGCCTGATAACCTGCAGGGCATGTTAATGTTTTCTTCATATCACGGAATGTATTCTTGAAACACTTCTTGAAAACTTCCATTTGTGTGTTAGTTTTACAATTACAATCTACCATGTGCATTCTTATCCAGAGTGACCTTTTTTTCTTTTCAAATCTTTTTATTGATTTTCAAGTTTTCATAAATAGAATATATTAAATGTTGGAGCCACAAAATATAAACAAAACAGAGGAGGACATAAAAATACACAATTTGTGACACTTAATTTAAACATTACAAAAGGAAAAGGAAAATAAAAATAAAAACCAACCCCAAAACAATCCCATACCACCCTCCCCCCCACCCACAGTCCCACGGATGGCTAGAAATAGCTAAACAAGTAGAGCAGCAACAATAGATTTTGTTGTGGTTTGTTGTGGACTTCGGCGTAGGTCAGGCACCGATACAACGCACTACGCGGTTT
Source organism: Benthosema pterotum (assembly GCA_039105355.1). Lineage (NCBI taxonomy): Eukaryota > Metazoa > Chordata > Actinopteri > Myctophiformes > Myctophidae > Benthosema > Benthosema pterotum. The sequence continues at coordinate 31,424,069 of CM076971.1, read as the reverse complement.
GTGTGTTGTGGTAGAATGTCATGAATGGGTCCCATGTCTTATGAAATTTTCTCGCGGAACCAGCAATAGAAAACCTAAGCATCTCCAATTTGAGACAGGACATAATGTCATGGAGCCACTGTTGATGAATGGGCGGGGCAGCATCCTTCCATTTAAGCAAAACGGCACGTCTTGCGAGTAATAAGGCAAAGTCGACCATGCGACATTCTGTGCTTGTTAAGGGGAGATTGTCCTTACCGGCAGTGCCCAGGAGAGCTATTAAAGGGTCCGGCTCCAGATCCCTGTCCAGTACGTTAGATAAAGTATTGAACACGCTCTCCCAGAATGGTTGCAATTTCGAGCAACACCAATATTGATGAATTAAGGTAGCGTCGCTATTATTACATTTGTCGCAAGTTGGAGTTACGTCAGGATAAATATTGGCCAATTTAGCTTTAGACATATGAGCTCGGTGAACTACTTTAAACTGTATTAGACAATGGCGTGCACAGAGAGAGGACTTATGTATGGAGGAAAGAATGGAATCCCATTTTTCATCTGAGAGTGCGAGACCCAAGTCGTGTTCCCAATCCGTCTTTATCCTGACCAAGGGCGCAGATCTAGAGTCGGAAATGATGTCGTACAATATTGAAATGGCATGTTTATCCAGAGTGACCTTTTATAAAGTTAAGTAATTTCTATCTAACGTTTTCTATTCGAAATGTGTCAGTGCTAGGACAATAATACAACAACAATAGGCCTTTTATTAAGTCTTGCCATCTCCGTAGTGTCCACCCAAGGGTAGGACACTTTCCAGCCAGGCTCGTTCATTCAAATGTAAATATAGTGGATATGACACATTAAATACTGTATCATTTTTGGAACGAGACCTTCAAAATCTATTCCAAATCTGCCAACAAGGCATGCTGTATGCAGTGGAAAAATATGTGTGTGACATTTACTTTTTAAAACAATGTTTTATCAGGTGGTCTATCGCATGTTATGCTTAGCTGTGATTGGACCATAGCAGTTTGGGGAGGGGCTTACTGAAAGGTCTATTTCTTGCAAGGTGAAATGGTTTGGTGCTCTGTGCTGTGCCCAATAAGGTGCTGTCCGTGGTTCCTAAAGAAATAGGAAAACTGTTCCTAAAACAGTTTTCCTATTTCTTTTTACATATCAAATTAATATTATAAAAACATACTGTATATAGAAGTTTGGAAAAATGTGCCAAGAAGAGATTCAATTATGGAGAGATGTGCTAGAGTTGAGTCTTTAAACAGCGAAAGGGGACATGGACATGAGTAGCAGTTCTGACTGCAATAGGTTGTTTATTACACAATTGGAGGGCCAGAAAGAGAAAGGAAATGGGAGTATGTTCTGGTGTTTATCACCATGCTATGTGTGTTTTTTGATAGGCTGCATTTTGTATTTATTTTTTTTATTTTTGACATTACATGAAAGTTTTGAAATATATAGTCATACAAGGGAGTGGTTCTAATGAGAAGAATTTTGACATTGATTGTTTAGTCTGTGACAGATGTTCATTATAAACATCATTTATATGTTATTTATAATAAGGCCACTATCGAGTTTTTTATATGAGGATAAAGCAGAAGTTGTCATAATGGTGAGCAGAGAGAATTGATAATAATAATAAGTAGACCCAGTAACCTGCCTGTATGTAAGCGGTAAATACATCAATGGTTTATTTGCAAACTTACTTACAGGCAGGTTGCTAGCCTGAAAGAAAGGGGGTGTTGAAGTTGTGTATCTAGTGTAGTATTTGTGCATTTATTTTCTTTGTAAGTAAATGCTATGGAACTTGTAAATCAAATATTATTAATAAAAGTGTAGATCTGGAAGACAGTAGGTCATTTAGTGTTTTTATTTTTTCTGTTTTTCCTGGCTTTAATTATCAGTTGATTCTTCATTTTGTGATTTAACTTTTTAAAAGATTGCCTTCTTTCATCTTAGAATTTTCCATGATGCAAAATCAATTGTTGATACGTGCCTTTGTTTTCCCCAGTGCCATTTCCCCTGGCTTGCTCTTTTTTCTGGCCTGCCAAATAAAACAACTGGCTTTTTCAAGATGCATCAACTATAATATTACTCCAGATTTTTTCATTGGCTTCATAGATTTGGCTCCTGGTTGTTTTTAGGCTTGTTTTAAAAACATTTTATTTGTTTATTATACAGCTCTCAGTGGTCCAGCACCTTCCCACCTATATTATGTACCAAACCTTCCCCTCAGGGAGTTGATCGGCTTGAATGAATGAAAGAAGCAGCACAATGAAGGTAAACTGTGAGGTGTCTGCCTATATAGTTTTGAGTTAATTCTTTCTATTAGCCCCATTCCTATAGAAAGACACATTCCTTCATCTATTTTTGAACTTACGTTCCAACTACACTGTTTATGCTCATAAGGGCTGCTGTTCAAATAATGATGACTTACTATGATTTAGTTAGGAGGTTAGGTTAGCTATCTTTATGTGTAACAGACTTATAATTTCATCACCACAGTGAATCATGTCAATAATACTAACCTCTCATTGAGTGAGATTACCAGCCATCACCCAGGCAGAAATGTCTGTGCATGTGACCGCCTGTGCATGCGATACACTCCATCTTTGGGAATGAATCTTAATGGTATTCATTGGCTCAAATATTAATATATCATTTGTTGATATCATTGTTATAATAATATCCATTCTGGAGTCTGGTTGATAGACACTGTCAGTGTCATGTTCACCGTGCTCTATAGTTCATTCATTCATAGCTATACAGAGATGAATTATGGCTTGTGCCAAGTGTGCACTGGAGACAGTGAGAAACTGTTGAATGAGGCTCAAATTTTGAGAAATGTCATAGCATTAGAGTCTCTATATTTCACAAAGTGAACACAGTATTTATTAGTAGAATGGTCGTGGTCAGCCTACCCTTGGACTAGATGGAGAAGTCACTGCTTTTCCACCTGGTTGAGGTAGTGCATGGAGTCCTTCATGGAGTTCTGTTTGAGAAATGCCCAAATATGGTGTGCCAGAAGAATAGACAAGCTCCATACTGTATATGGACCGTCCGACACCCGGCACTACACCCCCTGCGCATGTCGAATTTGAAATCGGTATAGGAGGAATGGTTCTAGAGTTATGTGCATTACAGATGTACACCTACAGGCAGACTATAGAGACATGGGGAATTATACATCAAATACCAGCATTTCTTTTAAAATAGAAGCATAAACAATTCATATACCTTATATACATTCCAGTAAGCGAAGGGTCTTTGAAAATGATGGATGAAGGATGGGTCACTGACACTAGCTAAAGCCTATCGCACAAGTGTGTTTCATCTCCTGAAAAGATATGGAAAATTTGCTGGCAGTTTCTGGTAATTCACTGCCTGCAGTTTCTGGTAAGTGTCACTTGCACTGAATCCCAGAGGACAGAATGATTCTTTCAGAGATCAGGCAAAAAGAATACCCACGCATATTATTATGTAATGTATTTATTCCGATTTCTCAACACCATATCCTGCATGCGTTCACACTTATGATCATTGCATGTTGCAAGGGTTTGCATAGCAAATTGTTGTGGCTTGGGTCTTACACATTTTATACTGTACATGAACCGACAAGAACACCTTGCAACATACAATTACTTGCAACGATTATCCCAATGGCAGTTGCAAGAAGTTGGCTTCAAATCTTACTGCTTGGACACTTCGGGTAGACCAAGGAAGATCTAAAATCTTCAAATCAGCCCGATGATCGTGCAATAACAGGTCACAACACAATAGGTAACCGGACTGGTGCGGATCTGTGCAACGAACTGTGCAACACTTTTCTTTGTACAAATGAGAGGAGCCTAGCTAAAATTAATACTGATTGTCACACATGAGGACAGTGGTGCCATAATCATATGTAATTTATCCATAGAGCTGGTGTGTTTGTGAATGCCTTATGACAATTGTTAATAGGGAGGAGTAGATGGCCACACTGATATGGACCACAGAGGTGCTGAATGAAAAATGAGATTCATGTTCATGTTTCAGTTTGACATTTTACATAAAAGCATGCAGTCTATGCACATCACATCACATAGTCCATTTAGTCTTATCAGTGAAGTATAGACGCGGATAAGGCAGAGGGTAACACACCTACAGTAGGATGCCAGGTGTTACTGTTGAACCCTCTTGAGGTGTAGTTGGCATATAGGCTTTCGATGATTTCCCAATTGGGGGGGCAGCCGAAAATGGCATACCATTTTCATTTAATTTTTTTTTAGCTCTGTGACTCACAAGATTTATATCTTGTACAGGACTTATAAGAGGCAAGTAAGCATCAATAATAATAGTGGGGCGGAGCTAGGAACCAAACTGCGCCGAATGGTTCTGGGGCGAGAGGGGGAAAAAGCAGCACTTGGCTCTGATTGGTTATCCCTGGGCAAACGTCGGCCGATTTGGCCAAAAAGCTCAGCATTTTTTATCTTTCCGGCCGATGTCGCCCGCCCACGTCGGCCAACGTCGCCTTTCTGCCGACGTTGTTTGTCCATCGCCCGCCGTTAAAACAACTCTGTAAGGGCACAGTGCTACTGACTGAGCCACTGTGCCCACCACAATATCTCTCTTGACAGTGAGTCACATCCTGGGCATAGTGTATAACATGATGCTTGCAGCTGTAGAGTAGCCTACTAAGGCACATTTACGCACCCTTATCCAATAGCAATGAATATGTCTCAAATAGAACCTGAATGGCGCTGATTTTTCACTGACACCCAGTAAATGATTGTGTTGTGTTGTGGATAGATAAAGAAAACACTGATGCCCAGCTGGTATGCTTTCCAGAGATAATGGATTGCCATTATTTGAACATCCGCACATGTCACCTAGCTGGGAAACTGGATAAGCCAGTGGGGAGGATCATGTTCTCAGTTCCTTGGAGTTACATCATGTTACACTGCTGCTGTTATACACCGTTTATCCCCAGTAATTAAAGCAGGGATAATTTTGAGTGTATTTACCATCCATTGTTCACATAAACGACATGACATCAGCCAGGACATGGCTGCAATTTATTTTGTGCGTGGATGACTTGGCTATACAGGTCTCAGTGAGAGGGACAAATTGCATGTAAAAGCACTCTCTACTCAGAAAAACTGCAAAACTTCATTCTCTTGGGGTCCAATAGGCAGGAAGGGTTCATACTAGGAGACAGTGTTATCACATGAAAATAAATGTGCTACCAACATAGGTTCCATCTTAGAGGCAAATAATGTGAAAAAACTGCCAACTAAAGTAATCAAAAAGGGTGGAGGCTGGAGGGTCAACAAAAATGTTTGCACAGGAACTCTACATTGAAGATCTTGTACACACTTACTCATTCATGGTACCCCAAAACAATGAAGGCTCCAGACATCCCAAAACAAACTGGTACAGCAACTTACCTTGAGCCTGGCTACAAAATATGCTACACCACAAAGGCAGCCGGGTATATCTGAAACTATTTCTAAAATATCAATGCCATCAACACTCAAGGGCACTGCACAACAAATCAAAATGTGAATTGGTGTGCAGTTGATCAAACAAAACAAAACAAAAATATTTCACCAGTCGAGCACATAATACACCGATTTTTATCTGGCATAACACAAACAAAGACCAAGCCAATTTCTTCGTACATGCACACATGTAAACATGTTGATTTGTTTCTGATGAGTGGTAGATGTCATTTTAGAAACACGGAGGAACATCTCTTGCCATCTCCTGATGCAATACTCGATTTCTTTCTTCTACCATTTATTTTCTTTTGCAAACTTACATACTTACATTCTTTTTTTAAATTTATTTTTATCATATGTATGTTATATCCATAAACAAAAGGACATTTTAACAGTATCAGATCACATGGAAATGAGTCTTAATTTATAGATACTATAGAATTTGAACAGAAGAATTGTCAATTATGCATCAAATTTAAAAAAAGGGAAATCTGAACATTGGAAATATGTTTAATTCCAAGGAAATGACCATAAACCTGATCACATCTGAAACATTCTATCCTGTATGCATCCAAGTTTATTGCTGTAGTTTTTCACTTGTTTCTTGCGTGAGCAGAGTGAGCGCAAGTAAAGCGAACGGTTTGTGGCCGCCGACCATCGACCGTCCCTCGAAGTACTCCGATTGGCTGGTTTAGGTGATGATGTAATGGTGACGTAATTAGGAGATCTTCATTAAATATTATCTTAAGTATTATCTCCTGGAGGTGTCAAGGTACTTGCTCTCTGGTCTGGTCATTGGCTCTGCTCAAGCACAAGTAGGCCATGTCCTCCTTGTGCACAATATGCAAATTGGCACTATACCAAGTGCAGATATACAGTAGTTTGCTTGTTTGTTTTTATGACTTTGCTATATCCAAGTCTTTCTTTATCCAAATATGCGATTTACACAAATTCTGTCCAACATCAATGAATGATATCAAAGGTTTCACATGAATGGTGAAATGTACAGGTATGTATTATTTAGTTGCTGGCTTCAGCTGGCTTCCCTTGATAACAGACCATGGCAGTATTACTGTTCTTGGAGCGCATCAGAGTAAATGATACCGTGAATCTTTTTTTCCCCTTTCTTTTGTCATTTTCTGTCAAAAATCATTTTATCATTCTTGACTGACATTCTTTACTGTTTTTTTGGCAAGCATGGCCAAAATTGTGCTTGGCATCAATGTAACCCATCCTAACTGGGCAGCCATTCTCCAGCACTCCAAGAGCAAAGCCATTGGCTTTTGGTAGGCAGCAGCTATCAGAGTGTGTTTCCAGAATACAGTTGCTTTTCTCTGGAGCCAGCATGTATGTGTGTGTGTGTGTGTGTGTGTGTGTGTGTGTGTGTGTGTGTGTGTGTGTGTGTGTGTGTGTGTGTGTGTGTGTGTGTGTGTGTGTGCGCGCGTGCGTGCGTGCGTGCGTGCTTGCCCGCATCATGCATCCTGTGATCCAGGGTTCTGTAATACACTAAAATGAGAAGAAGAAATTGCACCCTTTTAACATTTGCTTATTATAGCACCACTAGGAGGCTAGTTATTATTATTATTATTATTATTATTATTATTATTATTTATTTTTCTTCTATAATGGGTGGCTATGACTTGCATTGTTTCAGCATCCATGGCCTTGATTAGGCCTGGTAAACAAACAGTATAGGATCAAAGAATCAGGCCTATTCATACCCAAGTTTTAGTTTATAATTGGAGACCACCAGAATCGACATCACGATAAGCTTATGCTCACCCCAACCGACCCCAACACCTGTCAGGAATCCTCCCCAGACTTGACCATGCCTCCTTGCATTCCTAGTAATCTTCATACAGCCAATTGCCTGTTTCTGCTCACCTGCTGGCTGCTTGCTCCAATTAGTTTGTCACTATACAATTGTAGTGAACTGCAACATCAACATGTGTTAGTTTGTCTGAGAGTCTTCATAACTCCTATTCTGTTCCAGCCTGGACCTCCTGGCTCCAGACTTTGAAGCTCTTTGCCAGTTCTTTGGCTTTTTGACTTTACTTTGCTCCTGCCTGCAGCCTTGTTTGGCTTTTGAAAAACCTATGGTATTGAATTTTGTTGTTTCTTCCCTTGGGAATTTAAGCATTTAAACACTTATAAACTGCATCTCGCCTCTTGCCTGTTGCTTTCTGCTTTTGAGTCCTTGCTGTTCTGTAGAAGAGAAAAGAGAATCTTTGCTTTGCTTAGTTTGCTAAAATACTAAATGCATGTTCATGGACCATATGGAACACCTTTACGGACCACCAGTGGTGCAAGTACAAAATCCCTGGACTATAAATAGAAATATAAAAATAGATGAGGTACTATATTACCATTTAAGACTTTCTTTAAGGCACTTAAGGCAATGACTTGAGATTTGTTTTTCATTTGGAAGTCTATGTGTACAGATACATGGGGGGCTGCACTCTGTTATTAATGTTTGGGGAGAATCACAGCAGGTGAACAACATAAAAGAACAAGCCTATTTTTTAATGTCTCTGACAACAACAATTATTTTCAAGCAACTTTACTGAAAAGGCAAGCCCAAGTCGCTTATGAAAAGCAGATGTGGCAACAACTGGAGAAATCCATAAAAAAACCTCACGATTTTAACTGGAGATTTTAGACATTTCTAACTCACGTCAACGGCACACCACACATACTACAAACTATGAAGAACTAGGACATGATTGGTTTAAAGAACTGCACTTTATTTTTACAAATTCACAACTGTACATTCGCAGTGAATGAGAGACTGCTGACAGTGAAAGATTTGAGGGCTCAACCTGAACCACCTGAACAAGGAAGTGTTGCCTGCAACAGGCGAATTGTGTCCCCCAAACTTTGGAGATATTTGACTAAATAACGTTTTGTGCCACAACTTTGACATGGATATCAAACTAGAGGACTATATCGCAGCCCACGTCTTTGGAAATATTTAATGGGTGAGTATCAAACCATAAACCATTGATACCGAACATTGGGATATTTATGCAAGTCCACTTGGACTAAAACAACAGAGCCATGCCAGTGTTGCACTGCTTCTCTACTTTTACACTGCTGTAGACTCGCTGCATATCCAGAAGAGGTCAGTGTTGTTTAAAGTTTAGAATATGTATTGTTTCAGAGATAATTGAACATAGGGACTAACTAAATACATCTGAGTACTTATATTTTTTTAATAGATAAAAAATAAATACATACATACTAAATAATATTTGTACTTTACCATTTGCTACACATTTGTCGGTTCGAAACAAACTTTGTAATTTGCACGCACGCACACAGCCTGGCAAATAAGCCATACTGTAGTAGGCTACATAATAGTCAAGCACTGTTCATTGCATTTAATTTTTACTGCTACACTTTACACAGACGATTCTAAAGAGATATTAAAGTATTCTATAAATGGCCTTAAGGCATATTACGTATTTTGCACATCTGACAGACACTTTCCTTTATTTTGACATGTAGGCTACTTTGTCCACCACTGTACAGTATAAACACAAGGCCTATACATAACCCCAGACAGCTTTTAACATAAACATGAACCCTGGCGTTCCTTTTCTGGGCCAAACATTTGGAAAATAGCCGGTCTATGGATTGGCTATTTTCAGCAAAGATATTTATTGTAGAGAGAGAACAGGAGGGGCCCCAGAGCTCTGTGCGATTCCAGACAACTAAAGGGTTGTCTAATTTAAGTGGTTAAAACAGCTGCCCCAAATGGTCTGTTCCTAATTTGATTTTGAGAGAATGGAGAGGTGGTGTTAAAATAACTTCTGGAGGAGGTGGTGACTACACCTACCTAACCTGATAGGGGAAAGGAATGAAAAACGGTATTTGTTCCACTGTGGGGGTAAATGCATTACTAGATGATAACGTCTTCTCTCATGAACTCAAAAATGGTAGAGGGAATTGATTATACAGTAGATGACCCTATACCGGTATACCTAATATTTTTTTTATCCATCATATAGTGTTGTAGGCCTACACAAGGCTAAATTATCTTGTCAGCTATAGCTCTGAACACTTAACATGATATATAATATAATATAATATAATATAATATAATATAATATAATATAATATAATATAATATAATATAATATAATATAATATAATATAATATATAAAGTACCGTATTTCCTTTTATCCTCTGGACTTGACTTAAACCTTCTATAAGGGACACCCTCTCTCCTCATTCTCAATCTCTTTTCACCAACCTACAAGGGCCACATTTTCACCTAATATTCAATGACTATTATGAAATGGCCAGAATAGAGACGCCAGTTAAAGTGGTTCATTTTGAAGAGCAGATCGATTGTTGCATCTTTGTCGTGTTTGGCCTCTACTGTATCTGCCGTGAGTTATACCATGCCTTCCAAGGTCAGATATGATTGACAATACTCAACACGTGATTGAGCACTTTGTCAAGCCACACAACTGCACTACCAGAATCCAGTGTGTCTCTCACAGTTGCATATGCTGTGATTTCACAGTCTTATTGGAGAAGTGATACCCAGCTATAAAAAAAAGAAATCATGGCAAATCTGATATAAAACTGACACATACTGATATGTATATGTGTATAATAGTCGAATCTGTAGGCCTGACCGCAGTATAGTACCGCGAATAATGTCCTGTCATTGCAATCAACCAAATTGGGCACAGTGTCTGCAAAGAAGTGTAGTTGAAACTTGCAGTATATTTGTGTGCTTATACATTTGTGTACACAATACAAGTCCATGCATAGATGTATAGCTGTGGCAATGTGATTGGGAAAAAACAGATGGATTGGAAATGGTGCAATGGCATTGGACAGTTTAGTCACTGCCCAATGCCAATCCAAATACTACTAGCAATACTAGCAACTGCTGTTGCTATCCAGGTCAAGCTTTTCTGGTCAAGCTTTCCAATTCTAACATGCCTATTGGACAAGGCCGGATTGGGGATGGACTTAGTGAAGGGCTAATTGGTTTCAACTGATAATGAGATGCCTTGGCTTGCATTGCCCTTGTAGCTTACTTCAGTGTTTGGATCCAGGGACTCCATAAACCCTTATGGGCCTGTAACTCGTCAAACTCAGTTTGTGTCAAACTGTGACCATGCACATACACATGATTTGTGTGAAGTCTATTAACTAAGATGATCAGTATAATGCTTGGTGTTTGTAAGCAGCGCATATTGATGCGGTGTGATGCAACGTTCATTGAGGCTGTCCGTGTGCCGTGGCGTTTGAAGATAGCTGAGGAATGGCACAGGGTATTGCGCGGGAAGTGAACAGACAGACAGACAGACAGACAGACAGACAGACAGACAGACAGACAGACAGACAGACAGACAGACAGACAGACAGACAGACAGACACAACATTTGGGAATTATTTAGAGAATATGTAGAGACTAGAGAGATTGTACTGCAGCATGGTGCCGTGATAGGGCGAGACCCTGACCTTTTAGTGAATGTCATGGCATGTGTGTAGCTGCTTGCCTCTACTTCTCATCTCTTCCATGTCAACAGAAATCCACTGAAGTCCACCATTTTCCTAATCGATCTCCCTCACTTGAACTGTGACAAAAATAGCTTATTCACAAGCTCACAAGGCTTGCGGAAGCAATGTATTGTGATACGGTAGTGTAGATCTACAGTAGTTGTGCTGTGCAAAATCATTCTATGACAGAAGAGCGTGAATTTAGCATTACATTTATCCATCTGACTGAATATTATCCACAAACATTTCTGCTCAACCTTCTTCTTCTTTTTCTGCAAGCACATTTTATTTACAGACATGTGCAGACAACCCAGGCTTCGCAGCCTGGGTTGTCCATTTTGGATTCCTCAGCGATAATCTCATTATGTTAAAGCTAATGACATAATTGCAATATTTTAGACCTAAATTAGTTAATCCCCACTGTAACAATAAGGTTGTTAGGTTTGTGATGTTTTCACACAGACTGATTTGAGTGTGAGACCAGTACAGATGAGCTGACCAAGACAGTGGATTGACATGCATGCACACACACACTCTCTCTCTCTCTCTCTCTCTCTCTCTCTCTCTCTCTCTCACTCACTCACTCACTCACTCACTCACTCACTCACTCACTCACTCACTCACTCACTCACTCACTCACTCACTCACACACACACACACACACACACACACACACACACACACACACACACACACACACACACACACACACACACACACACACACACACACCTGGTACTTTATAATATTCTGTTTATTATAGTGTTTGTATTTATTTATTTACATATTCAGAGATAAATTGAGTGAGACTCAGAGTACATAGAGTACATGCCAGCTACATTTAACAAATAACGCTACCATCCGTTACGTATCACCAGCACGTCCAGCAGTAACACTCAGCTCCACTGTGGAGCCCCAGCAGACACCTTATCCAATTACGCCCACAGAAACACTGGCTGCAACGGAGAGAACTCTGGAATTGCCTTGTGTGAGTCAGTGCAGCTCGCATGACGTGTAAAATTGACGGTTTGATTTCAGGCTGTGGTCCCAACAGAGACTTCCTCCTGCAGGACATCTACTGGGCTGTCGGCCAGTCAAGGAAGCATACGCTTGTCTAGTGTCTCGCTTCTGAAGTCTTCAGTGGCAGACACCTTAATATTAGGTTGTTTTTTTTATTTAGATGTGACCAGTCCAGCTTTCATTATCTTCAGTTTGTAATTTGCATTGTTCCATACATGACAAGGGATGTGTAGAGCGTACCATCGCGTCTCAAGCCTAGTTTAGGCTGGTCAGGTGAAGCTCAGAAGGAGGCCTGGTAGGAGGTAGAAGGAAGGCACTGGAGCAGACTCACACGGCTAAAGCCTGGGTACAAGTATTTTATATAGCTCCTCTATCCAAGGCGCTTTGCTTTACGTTTACCCACCCACCCACCCACTAGAGCCGTGGTTTTCAACCTTTTTTAATACCAGGGCCCACTTTTTATTCTACATTTTAGCAACGGACCAGCATTTGATGTCGAGTTTAGTCTCTCAGACCCAAAAGCAAGAATTTTCAAGGTTTTGTGCACAATTTAGGAGAGATAAACTGGCAAAATGTTGGTCGAAATAACAATTCTTCCACATTTTCTAATTGTGTAGATTCTTGAAAATTAAGTAATTCACATGTTTAACTATAATTTAACTCTTGAGAGCGTAAAATGATACGCTTTCATTTTATCAGTTTACTATCTCAGGGGTTACAGATCTACCTTTACAGATCTACCATTTGGTTACCAACTGTACATCATTTAGCTGGGGACCACCTGGAACCCTCTCAAGGACCACTGGTGGTTCCCGGACCACTGGTTGAAAACCTCTGCACAAGAGCCCTATCAATGCCATATTTTAAACGGTGATGACCGATATATCGGTCAGGCTCTATCACCAGCGGATATTTCCAGTAGGCTGCTTATTAAGCCCAGTTCCTCGACCAGGCATCTTGGCTGCCAGTCGTCTGACTTGATAAGCATATTCAGCCCCGCCCCCCCGACTGCACCACGAGCGTGTCGCGATGCAGTCCGTTTTAACCCACATTCGGCTACTTTATTGTGGTCGTTTTGGTCAATATACTCGCCTCCTCCAACCCTAATCCTAAACATAACCGCAAGCACTTCGCCAAGCTGACACAGGGCTTAAAACAAGGTTGCAAACCGGCCACGCTGATCGAGGATTTCTGGGTTTTCGTCTTACTGTATCAATGCGATCCTGTCAGTCAGCTCCCAGACAACATGCCTCGTCGAGGAACTCTGCTTAATAAGCAGCATCCTGGGAGTTATCACTTGATAACGGTCAAAGCAGGTGCTATCACCCGCTTCAAGCTGGGAACCTTGTGGTTGCCATCTGGTCACTCTGCCGCCCCAGGTATGAAAAGACAACGTGTCAATGTAATTATAACATCTTTGTCAGGTTATCATGAGGGGATGTGTGTTTGGATTGATCCTACAACCCCTAGGGAATTGGATAAATCCAATTTCCAAGAGTCTGAACAAAAATGGTCTGTATTTAAAGCCTTCATCCTTGCCATTCCAAGGGAGATGATGAGCTTGCTTTTGGTGTCTTTCAATCAAAGTCTCTGTATCACTCGGATACAGAACTGTGCACAGACCACTATACCTACTTAGTGATTATAATGAAAGTTTAGTGAAAGTTATGAGAACAGTCAAAGACTGACACCAATGAATGACACAGAAGTAACTCAGCAGTGCATGTCTTGCATCTTCTCTAAAATGTATACATTACTGTTCTGTCGGTTTTCCTGTCGTCCTTTGTAATAAGTTGTAAATGTGCTTTGCTGCAAAGTCGACGTGGAATAGGCACAACTTACTTGAAAAGACACTTTCAGCTTTGTCAAAGTCACAGTCGCTACAGGGAATATTCATAAGTTTGTTTCAGATCTGACACTAACGCTCCCTTTGATGAGCCAGCAGCTTATACTGATTTGCTGTGAAGACAGTCCTCTCATTAGAAATTCTTCAAACTCTGCCTCACATCGCATTAAGCAAGAATCCCAGAATCCCTGGAGATGCAGCCCCACGCAGTTATCTGCAGCCTGGTGTATGAAAACACCTACTGTGTGGCACGGAAGTGCCCATTTATCACAGCATAGCCTTAGGAGGGAACACAAGGAAAGGAAGCGTGTAGAGGAAGTTGTTTTGCTTGTGTCTTGTTTGTTTACCGTCTCAAGGTCGGCAGACACACTTGCATATTGATGACAGAAATTATAAGCTATTCCATGCTTGCAATCTGGCCCCCAGCACGTGGAAATCAATGCTGGCAGCAAAGCAAATTAGTCTGACAAAACTTCAACAACAGAACCAAGATTTAACCATTGAAAGTATTGTGAATCTCTCTCTCTCTCTCTCTTTCTCTCTCTCTCATATATGTACGCACACACAGCCTAACATCAATGAAATAGGAGAGCAATATCTGCCAGGCATTTAACCAGATGTGCCTTCAAGTTGGACAGACAATGAAATCACAATAAATGTCCCAGCTTGCTACATCAATAATGCACGGGCCCTTGTCAATAATTTAACTTCCAGTTCTTCTCTGTATTGAATAATTGAGAGAGAGTGGATTGTCTAATTCTAGGACTTCCCCTGGAGCTCCTCCTACAATGCCTGGAGATGTTTTGCATTTGGAGTTGGCTGTGACAACAAGGACCCCGGTTGGGATGACAGACCATTTAACACATCCCAGCTGAGCTCAGCTCTCAGCATTACATCACAATGCTGAGAGACTGCACTGATAACAGTACCGTTTTGTTCTAATCAGAGATTGGCAAATCTGCCAAAACACTAGCACCCAACAACCCCATTTATTCTTGTTTTGTGAGCATGACAATGCTATTATTCTCACTGTAGTTAATTGTTGTTGTTGCTGTTGATTTTTACAACCACCACCTGATTAGTGAATATGGAAAAGTACGCCTTTAATTTAGCATGATGTGCTGAAATATCGTCATCGTGATAATATCACATGCTTCCTCCTGCAATATATAGGGTATATTCCTCAGCAGATATCGTGAGGAAAAACATGATGCAGAGCATCTACAACAGGGATAATTCCGGGAGGAAAAATGGGCCGCAGAACTAAAATGTGAAATGACTTCTATAGTCTGCTTCATTCCCAAAAAACAAACACAAGATAAAAAGTAAAACAAAAAGCCCCGTATCAGAATCAGTTAAGACAAATAAAAGCTAAGATTAACAACTGAAGATATATTAGTAAGTTCTGATTTTTGCCTTTTAGATTTTTCTTTTCATTCATGTATCGGTTTTTGCTTTTGTTTTTCAGCTGCAGTTACAGTATCATGATATATCATTGAATTTCATGCAATATGTTGTTATATCACAATATATCAAATATTGTGTAAGATTCATTATCGAAGGCCTAATATCACCACCGTGAGGTACCAATACCGTGAGAGATTTAATATATCATGGGTGTGGTCAGGTTTTATGTCATTTTCTCTAAAGTTCTACAAATCACAGAATTGCAACAAATTCCCACTTTTGAAGATCAAAACATGTGCACATATTGGTTTAAGGAGGCAGAGGCAAGGCCATCGGGTCAAAATCACTGTGGTTTATCTTCCTGGGAGCAAGAAAGCACAGTATACGCTAGCAATCCAGTTAGTTGATTTAGAAAAAAGCTTGAGTTGGACTGACAAAGATAGCAACCAACAACAACATTACAACATTACGATATATTGACCATCATCCCAAGATTAGTTTGTATTATAGTTTGTATTCTGTATTAAAAGCCCATACAGGGTTTACAAATGGAGACAAACGTAAGTCCAAGTACACGATTGTCCTGAATATAAGACGATGTTATTTCCAATAGAAATATCACTAAAAATGAGGTTGTATTATATTTGTTCGGTACTGTATACTATTTGACATTCAATGATTTTTTTTCCCACAAATGAGTCTTGAAAAATAGAGGTCTTCTTATAACCACAGTTGACTTATATTTGGGACAATATGGTGTTAAATTAAAATGAAGATGCAGAACATGGACCAGGGGCGCTGAAGTAATCATTTGACTACAGGGGGTGTTTTGACAGAAGGGAAGCCAGTATGCCTCTAATTTAAGCCCTAGTATTTCCTTTTCTCTCAGCCAAAAATAATATGCAATTAGCATTTAGAAGAAAGATTATGTAGGCCACATTTGAAATTACTTTATGAAAAACAAAATAAACTGTAAATTCAATCAAAATGCACCTATGTAATGTTAATTTACATATTTTAAATTGTATTGTTGTGACCCAGCAGGGCTAACAGATGGGAGACTCGTGGGTGGGAGTGCATGTGGTCATTAACCTCACTTCACCATCTGCAGAAAGCTTGTTTCCAAATTACTGTAAATACACTGCTTATATGTTATATCTACTGATTACATGTATGTACTAGCTAGGCAGTATTGAGTCAGACAGTCTTGAGTCTATGATGGACAAGTCAATTTCAGAGAATCTGAAAGGATGAGTGATCGATATTTTTCAGAATTCTGAGTTTATTGTGAATGATTTTACATATGTCACCATGGATATTAATTGTGTTACCTCCTTGTAGATCTGCTGTTTTGAGGGTGCCATCATGTCTCTGTATTCTACACTTGTTTGCCACATAAAGTTCTTGATTGTCATTTCATTTTCTGTTGGTTTCCTGGTTGTCTGAGACACACATACTGTAACCTTGCTATGTTGATGTTACTGTGCAGTCATTGTATGAGATTTCTGTAGCCAGAGAAGTGATATCATTTTCAGAAGGTGTGTTAAAGACGAGTAGCCTGGGTCACTCTGACCATGAAACCTCCATGTTCTTAATGTGTCTGGTTTGAATCAGATTGTTCCAGAATCATCTTTGGTATAGTGCATTTTGTATCATATCAGGGTAGCTACTAGCTATATGACAACTGTGACAACAGCCTATTGTACCAATATACTGTACAGTATACTGTGTTTATCTTGTGAAATATTGAGAGGGACTTTGATGTTATGATGGCTTGTTCATGGGTTTTAATAAACTCTCCCGGGATACAACTTTATTATTCGACAAAACTTGACTCGTCGACTGGAATTACTTTCTCTGTGGCGTTGGTCTCGTAGTTAATTTGGGTATTAGGTGTTGAGCATTTTTCTGGTTAAAGTGTTTTTCTAAAGTTCCCATGCTAAAAGGCTTGTTTCATGAGGTAACATTTTCTTTGAGTTAAGGTTGAGTCTTAATATTGCAGCTGAAAGGTTTTCTATTGACCACTTGGCGTGTGTTTAATAGTAGTATGGCTTTAGCATGTCTCTCCGTGACCTTCATCAAGTACTCTGTGTCTTCCGGATGTTTAGACGGCTGCTGGTCCTTCCTGGTTTGCTCTCCACATATTTTGAGGTATCGAAGTATACAGTCCTTTTGTAACCCAAATGGGCATTTTATTTATACCTATTAATGAGGATGAGACTGAGTTGTATAATGGAGTTGACTGCAGTCTAAGTTGGATAAGTTAAGAGGATGAGACTGAGTTGGGGGGAAAGTACAGTGTGTGTGTGTGTGTGTGTGTGTGTGGGTGTGTGGGTGTGTGTGTGTGTGGGGGGGTGACACACGTACATGTGGATGGACAAAAAATGCACATAGATAATATTAATAGTAGTATTAGTAATAGTATTGAATTGTGCCTTTCTCTTTTGCCATCCTTTCATGAGGATTTTCAGTCAGTAAGACAAAGTGAAAGATATTTGAATTTCTGCATGCATGCACATGGCACCTGGACTCTGGAGTCACCTGGACATGGCACCTGGACATGGACGCACCTGGAGTCAAACCCAGGTCTCACTTTGGGAAACTACCCGTTCTTCCCAAGGAAAATTGGCCATGGCCAAGGGAGATATTATGCTTTTTATCTTTTGAAAGGTCTTCTCTGCTATACTGGCAGTAAAGATCTTGTGCCTTTTAAGACTTAGTTGAAGGTGCCTGAAGGAAATATTATCTTGCGTGAGACTTAACTAGGACATTCCGTAAGGATGTAATTAAAAAAATAATAAATAATAAAAAAATCCATCAATAAAGCACTGCCGTAGGAAAGAATAGGTATTATTTCTCACGCACAGGCACACCACCAAATCACCTAACGCAGACAGCCATTTAATCTAGCATGAAATACATGATATAGAGTAAAGCAGACATATAGACTATTAAAGATGCCTAAGTCTGACCAGGATAGCTTGTTCTCTTTTGTGTTTGCTCACATCATTTTAACTCTTGTTTTGTGACAGAGGTCTCTTCGTACAACTTGTTTCCATTCCATTGCACCCCAGGGAGACGTAAA
The DNA here is from genome assembly GCA_039105355.1 of Benthosema pterotum. Classification (NCBI taxonomy): domain Eukaryota; kingdom Metazoa; phylum Chordata; class Actinopteri; order Myctophiformes; family Myctophidae; genus Benthosema; species Benthosema pterotum. The sequence continues at coordinate 31,405,713 of CM076971.1, read as the reverse complement.
ACAACCAATGAAAGCACGATGCTGGTGCCTCTTCCAGTACAAGTCACGCCTATGAGATGTATGATAGTAGCGTGCTGGAGACAGCCCAGAGGCGCCGTTGCTATGAGCTAATTAGCCATCACTAATGTGAATCAGTTTCCCTTTTTACCCACTCTGATTTGTCTGGGCCCATTCCACCCAAGTATGTCTCCGTGCCGACAATATACTGTATGTTTTTTATGGTGTTGTGGTCTCTGGTGCACTAAATGGTGTTGCCATAAAAGAGGCTTTATGGACGTTTAGCACCACTACCTCCACTCACATAAGAGTGCACAGATGTGCACATTAGCTGCCTGATGGTTGTCATTGTGCTTCCTTTTCCCTAGGCCTACAGGTGATGAGTCAGCATAAGGAACTTTATTTGTTTGTCAATAGCATCACACCTTCTAAGCATAATTGTCCATCAGCTATACTTTTGTGTTATTGTACTGTGCTGTTTTGGTATTGATGACAATTCGGACACAACATATAGGCACTTTTATAAATTAAGAGTTCATGCTACTGTGATGGGTCTCGACACACCTACAACCTGTTAAAAGGTTTTAAAATGGTCACAACCTTTTTTAAAAATGTTTGTGACCTAACCCGATTTTGGAAAAGGATCTCGCTGTCTCTCGATTTTTTTGCGCCTGACGGCATGGTGACACATTTAACCTTGCAGATCCAACCAAAACTATATGTCCACATTGTTGTTGGTACCACATAGGTAGATAACAGGCAAGCATTGATCAAAATAACAGTTCTTCTACATTCTTGAATTGTGTAGACTGCTTGTAAATCAACTGACATAATGCAGATGTTTAACAATAATCTTACACTCTCAAGAGTTCAAGATCGATACGGGTCCATTTGGTTGCAATCAATCCAACAATACATTTCGAATATAAATCTTGACATAATCTGCATCTTTCACAAAGAGTGAGAGAGCAGTCTCTAATTTATGTTGATAGCTCCTCCTCTATTAGTTTTAATTTGGGTCACGTTTTACGCTCTGAGCATAAATAGTGTATTTACATGTCACAGTGTACTGTTACTGTGACAATTTTGAGAAACAAATGAGAAAAAATATTCTATTATTGCCTTTGAGGCCGGCTGCTGTCAAGTATAGGTTACAAGCAACGAGCGCAGTTAAAGCCACCAAGAAAGCGCTCTCTGTTTTGTGAATGCATCTCTGTTTATAGGCAGTGGTCTGAGAGTCCCAGCTGACTACTAAATACTAACTTAAAACATTTGCAGGCCAAGGGAGGGTGAACCGAATCAACCAAACTGTGGCAGCTTGTGGCTTCAGCAGCACTGTGCTGGTTTCCACAGAACAACGCAAACCTCCTGCATCCACATGAGCCAGCATCTAATCAATGGCCATGATAGAGAGCCCTCTACATCCAATCATGCTGCCATTATTGCGTATTACAGCCACCCACAGACGGCTATAATTGTAACCATGTCGACCGCCTCACTCGGCGGCCAGTTGGCCCTTGTGGTTAAATGGCTGGGACAACAATCTATCTCCATAAGCATCAAAGAGCGCTAGATCTGGAGAAAAACAAAGACTTACGCGTGTGTGTGCGTGTGTGTGTGGGTGTGTGTGTGTGTGGGTGTGGGTGTGCACACACGTGCCACCATTGGCACACATTGGATCACAATGTTTAGAAAGAGCTTTAATGATATGTACGCATACATCACATGGTGTGTGTGTGTGTGTGTGTGTGTGTGTGTGTGTGTGTGTGTGTGTGTGTGTGTGTGTGTGTGTGTGTGTGTGTGTGTGTGTGTGTGTGTGTGTGTGTGTGTGTGTGTGTGTGTGTGTGTGTGTGTGTGTGTGTGTGTGTGCGTGTTGTACAATGTACATTGCATGACAACTGTATATTAGCCTGCGGCAGTCACCTTTGTTATGCGCATATGAGTAACGTTGAAAAGGCTTCTGACATGCATGCTGTATATCATTTAAATAACAGGCTTAAGGCCTATTCAGAGTTGGATTTTCGGTGCCCACCGCGACCACCGCGACCACCGTTTCCTACAATATGACGTCATACCACCGCTACCACCGCACCTCCCAGCCCTCCTCTCGGATTTTACTAACCACCGCACCGCGCGGTGGTTCCACTACTTGTTTTTTAACGGCTGCCAGCTGGTAAAAAAAAAAAAAAAAAGAAAGAAAAGAAAACACACCACAGCACGACGGCCAGGAGGAGAACGAAGGGATTCAATGATAGACACAATGACATAAACAGAATACGAAATAAAAGCAGCAGAATTTATTATAATTGAGGTAGGAAGTAGAGAAAAGCAGAGGGGAAAATAAACAACAATGGACGCGAGGAGAACAGGGGAGGGAGGGCGAGGTGCTGCTAGTGGTATATGAAATAGTAGCTCCGATGGAGCCCCACTCTCTACTCCGTCCGTCCGTCCCTCCCTCCGCTGGAGCGGAGGGAGGGACGGACGGAGTAGAGAGTGGGGCTCCATCGGAGCTAATGAAATAGCGGTGGTCGCGGTGGTGACAGACTATATAATAGCGCGCGGTGCGGTGGTCTGATCGGTGGTCGCGGTGGCCACCGAAATTCCAGACTCTGAATAGGCTTAGTGTCAGCTCAGCATAACATTTAGTATGTCAATTAATAAATAAATGATTCTGTTTGCTTTCTGCAGCAGAGAAATTAAGTTATGCTATGTATAATATGTCAGAGACTTGCTGCATCTGCATTTCATGGGTTGCTTCTGGTGGGAAGGAATCTGATTGGTGGAAGGAAGGAGATAACATTTCATTTCATGTTAGGTTTAGGTCTCCAGGGAAACAAGGCTTCAGGTATAAGAGATAGATAAAAGTAGGCTCTGATGACTAATAATAATTTACACTATACTGCTGCCAGCTGTTAAGATGAGAAATATTGCTATTTGTCTTGTTGTATGCAATAATTAGCTGTTTTGAGCATGTACAAAAAGATGTAAAGCTATACAGCAGTGGTTTTCAACCGGTGGTCCGGGGACCACCAGTGGTCCTTGAAAGGGTTCCAGGTGGTCCCCAGGCTAAATGATGGAAATTTGGTTAACCAGATGTAACTCTTTATGAGTGTAAACATGAAACCAAATGGACCCGCAAGGATCCATTTGGTTTCATGTTTATGCTCTCAAGAGTGAATTAGCTCAAGTCTACACAACTAGAGAATGTAGAAGATTAATGGTCATATTTTTGTATTATGTTTGACTGTTTTGTTTCCCAAATCCAGCCTGGAAATGTGGACAAAAGCAAAAAAATCTTTACCAAAATGTCAAAATGGTGGTCCGTGGCATAAATAGTGGGCCCGGGTGTATTTTATAGGCGATAATACTGTAGATTTGTGGACCTACAGTATACTGCTGGAATGCATGATACTAATCATTGTTGTAGTCAACAGTTTGGATAACCAGAGGGTACTGGTAATTGTACTAATTGAACATGGCCATAGCCAGTGTGAGGTCTGCGCATCAAATGTAGGCCTACTAAATAAGGGAGAGTTTAAATTCCTTGCTCCGATGGGACACATCGGACATGTCTAGTGGCCATTCTCAAAGTGACCCCCAAAAACAAGATAAGAACTGTCCTTGGCACAACTTTCCGAGGGAGACTGACTTGAAGGACAGGCATGTGGAGGTCTGCTGTGGGCTAATGGGAAGGTATTTTTGCACACCATTTGTTTCTCATTGGCACTTTGATACCCTGTATCCCTCCACTGTCTGCCATCTTATTGATGGATGTTACGTCCTTTATATGCTAACAGTTGGTGTGCAATGCATCATGGCAAAGGAATGGTCAAAAAAAACCCACACACAACAACATTAATTTATCCAGTTGAAAGATTTAACCATTTGTCATGTGTGCATTCTCATTTATACATTCCCAGAGTTAAATCAACATTGTGGATTTTTTTTTACAGTGAACCAAAATCGAGGGCCTCCCAGACTGGGGCTCCCTCTGGCAGTGGATCATTTCCACAGGAGCTCGTCAGTCATCATTAGAGCCCGCAGAAAGGCGAAACAGACAGGCATTAATTCATCCAACACTCTTTCACAGTTGTTGGTCCACTTCCTCTAACCATGCAATTCACAGACAATTTCTAAGCATCCACAGAGTCCTGTGGTTTGACATAGTGAGTTGATCCCATTCTTCTGTCCCCTGGCTGCCATCACTCACCAGACCCCTTCACGCTGCTGGGGGACCCTATCTTCCACAGCAGAGAGGATGTCAGGCTTTTATCCTGAAAAGTAGGACAGTGAGTGGATAAGCAGCAGCAGGTGTGTCCTACCCCCAGGTATGGAGCAGCTGACATTTATAGTATTGACTGCTCTCTGTACTGTACACTCATTCTGGACTGCATTCTGGACAGAATTTGTCAGGGAAAGTGTTGCATGGGTACTGTATGTGCGTTTGTGTGCACTGCACACAAACGCATAGTGACTTGCATGCTACTGAAGTTAGTGACTGGTTTCTGAAAATCTCTCACATATGATATGATTTTGTTTGGTAAATGGTGCTTTTATATTGGATTACATTCATCTTAGCTGGTTTACACCTGTCGTGGAGAAAACCATGCAAGGCACCAACCTGCACATCAGAAGCAAATAGGGGCAGAGAATGATGTGTTAGATTTAGTCAGTAGTAAGCTTACAGTATTTGGATCTTTCAGATTATTGGCAGCTCGCTGCTGTTTGTTTTAGCATAAAATAGTCAATATTTTCCAGAAAGGGCAAAATCCAGCAGCGGACTATAGACCACATTGCAACCAGGTCGCAAATCCACTTGCGTTTGGACTGTAGCTTCTTTTTGAGGGGACGGTTCAAAAACAGTTGAGTTGTTTACAAACATAGCATGTCACTTTTCCCTGTGTTTACATCAACATATATACCACTGTGTTCCCATGTTTTGCCTGCACAAACACACTGCCCTCTTCCTTACATGTTGGCATTTCCAATATTCACTTGAGTAGACTGCTATACAAAGAGTTGCAACTATATCTCATTCTTTGTTATTGCTTATGTTGCACAAACCTTTGCCTGCATACACTACCTGTATTCAAACCACTGTCCCCCTCGCCATCCATATTACATATGGATGGCCCATTACTGCTGAATTACCTGCAGTACCTCCGCTTTCATGTTCATACGGAAGTCTTCTGTAGTCATTTCATGTTATTGACTATTACAATTTCTCATACATCCAAAAATTAGGTTGCTTATGACGAAACGAAAGATGCAAATTGTTGCCAATTGACAATATTTGCCCAAATTGGACTGAGCACCAGTCGCCTGTTGCCAGTGTATGAGGCCCAGACAAAGGCCCAAACTCTAGAAGTGACAGCCTTGCAGCATAATAGCATCCCACATTAGTTAAAATAAAATAAAAAGGGGCTCCACCTATTTCCACTTTTTGGCGTGTGTCCACAAAGTTTGTCCTACACAAACATTAAATTCATATTGACAATTAATGGAGAATTTTAGCCCATAGTCTGAGCAAATAGATTATGGCATGATGATGCAGAAGCAATTTGCCATCTCGATGCACAAACATAATCTTGGCATAAATACTGTAATTATCTCCATTTCCTGACCGAGAACATAATTCAAAATGTAATTTCAGGGGTGGCTGTGCTGTCAGCAGATAGTAGATATATAGGACAGTTGACCACATAATTACAATGTCCCTGTTGGAGACATTCAGCTTGTTGCATTTTCCCTCTTTCCCCTCAGATTCAGGGTTTCTACTACATAAAAAAGAAGAAACGTCTATGCAACTAGTGTCAACTATGCCATTTCCAACTTAGATGTGATTGGCTAATCTCTTGCCCTTGCCCTTGATCGGGACCTTGATCTTTTTGACAAAAACATTTCTTCAGAGCACCCTTAGATATTAATAAAATGTCAGTAGAGGACACCTAGAAATCTATGTGGGCACCCTACTTATCATTGCCTTCAGTATTGATATGTACTTGTACATGTACAAATTCTATTGGTGTAGGTTTTATGTTAATTAATATAGCATTGATGTATTAACATTAAACCTACAGATTAGCCACTGGCCTGGCCCAGCCAGTATGATTTCTGCTATAGACTCATTCCGACAGAGGTCCCCTGGTCGCAAGCTATATTTCCTGTATGGTACTGTAAACAGTCAAATCTTTTACTACATTGAATGGTAGAGTGACTGATGTTAGTCTTCAAACACTACTTTTTCCCTGCATACATTTTACTAGTACTAAATTTACAAAGATGTCCAGAACATTGGGGTGAACCTGTGTAGTGTATGGCTGCTCCAATCGTAGCAACAACATTCAACTTTGGCAAAGAATGCAGCGTAGTGGCTGAAACCAGAGCCACAAAGTAATGCCTGAGACAAAGCAGCTGAAGGTCCTGACCCAATACCCAATCTGTTGTATGAAAGGCTGCTGTACCTTATACATTCATACTAAGCATTTAAAAGTATGAAGTAGCCTATAAAGTACGTGCAGGCTTGTGTTCATACACAGGTCTCCAAGGCTTCTCTAGTACTGACACAGAAACATTCACTCAAGTATATGAATATAATTCATACAAACAAACTACTGAGGAGGCCTGTCTGAACAAAATCACCAGCCTGCATACGCCAGCTGAATGCTGAAATTTGATTACATGCTGAAATTTGATTATATGTAGACTGTATCAGAGTAACATCCATAGAAATAAGCATATTGAGTAGACCTTCATAGCAATGCTGTGCATCCATGTCAAACAAAGAACGGGAAGTAATCAATTCATGGGGGCCTCAGTGATGCATCTGTTCAATAATATTGATGAAGATGTATTGGTTTTATTTAATCTATTCACATAATTCATATTCATTTGAACAACCAACTACTTTACACTGTATTGACTTAACATTACAATTCCTAGTGCTGACTGGCTGCTTATCTCTGATTTAATGTCCTGTGAGCTGAGATTTTAAGTCAAATATTGTCATTGTGACCTTAGATTATGCTTGTGTAAACATTCACACACATTTTATGAGAGGCTATATCTGGCATGGAGTAGATGGAAATTGTGTGGGGACTGGAGCTGGTTAATGCATGAACATGTAATTGCGAACACAGTAAGCCAAATAACTGTATGCCTGTTGTGTAAGTCCGGCAGAAATGTCTGTGCGTCACACTCCATGTGTCACACTCCATATTTGGGTATGGTGTGTGCTGGTTTTAGACTACTACAAGGTTGCAATGAATGGAGGATCTGTAGATGTCAGTTATTCACCAACCTCAGTACAGGACAGGTGGATAAAACACATCAATTCTGGCTCTTCTGGGAGATAAACTGTACTCACTATCAGGAGCTGAATTAATGCATAGAGACTATTGTCTGTGTGCAGCAAGTGACTGACAATGCATGCTATCTCCATACAGGCAAATGACTGTGTCTGACAAAAACATTTTTTTTGCATGATCTCACAGTGATGTCGATGCTATCGGATGTTTGGTTTGGAGTCAATGATATCCTTTCTTTGCCCTCACACACACACACACACACATACACACACACACACATACACACACACACACACACACACGCACGCGCGCGCGCACAAATGTACTGTGTCATCACCTAGGTTGCACAGGCTTGCTGTCTCTTTGTTCCGCTTGACTCAGCAGTGCGCATTTTCAAGGAGACACACAGCCTCACCATGGATCATGCAATGGAGAATATTAGCCTCAAGTCCTAGCTGTGCTGTGCTTCGCAATGGTACCATATGTGCTCCCTTATCTGCACTGCAGGGAGATGCTCAGTACTGTATATGGGAGGATCCTGGCAGAACTCCCATCCTGATTCCTAGATGACACCTGGGGATGCCTTGGTTACAATGAGCCATGCATTACTGGCTTATTCCATACATGAAATACTGACCAACGTGGTGCATCAGTATATCAATATATGTCTGATGGCAGGTGAATGAACTTATTTTACAAGCAGTGACTCTGGTCTCTCTATGCTATGTTACTCATTCAGTGTAAGAACTGGTACATCTTCACTCTGTAGTACTGACCCCGAGCATTGGTGTGATATTATAACTTCACAAGTAAGGCTGATTCTTACTTCTGACTGCTCAGTGCTCACCAGATAGTATCTGAGTTAGCACTCAGGTCCCACAGCTATTCTGTTCACATCTTTCATCCTTGGCAATTCGTGAAAGAATCTAGTTTAAAGACTGCATATTTTTGGCCATGTATCAATCAGTATGTGGATCATTATTAAAAGGTGTGTGTGTGCTTGGAGAGCCTCCACCGTTCTATGCAAAGGTCACTTTAATTGGCATTTTGGGCTCTTTGAAGATTGGAAATTAAATTCCTGTCAGAGTGAGAAAAATCACTTTCCGCACATGAACCATAGTGGGCAAAGTCAGCCTAGACAGGACCCTCACAATGGTCCATTTGAATTATGGATTACAGCTGCTTCATTTTTCAATCAGATATTTTTTTTTTTTTTTTCTGGCAGAGTGGAGAGGTTAATTACATAATTAAATGTCTATTTGTGCCTTTGTTTATCTGGGGTTAGTGACATAGCTCAGATTAAGGAATCCCTTTGTATCAAGCCTTGTTTAAGTACTGTAAATGCTACTCGGCTCACTAAAAAGCAATTTGCTGCACTTAAAACATTCTTGGACATACTCCAATGTATTAAAACCGAGTGACCCAATTCTTCATTATACCGGCATCCATTAACTTTGCACTAGATTTTGTTTGTTATTTTGCCTGACTTTTATTTATTAATAGTCGATGAGAGACCGGGATAGAAATTCAGGGAGTAACATGCAGTCAGGGTCTTTGAATTGAACACAGGACTCCCTGTCTGGCATTATTATTAGAGCATGGTATTGTTAGTAGAGTCTATTCGTATGCCTTAACGACTTTCAGTTATTATCACCCAAGTTAGATTTATCTAACTATAAATGTACTAAGTCTCTGTGTGTACATCTGTGATCCACGTAACCTGAGAACCGTTTTCTCTGCTAACTTGAAATTCGACACACGTGTTCCACAACACCAGTGTCGAGTTGGTCGGACTCACAGTTGTCCAATTTACCTTTATTGAAAGGATCAAGCTCTTCTCCTTTTGGAGAGGGTCCTCAGCTTTTGCAGCGGAAGACAACACGCTTGTACACTTTTTAAATCTCCATCCATCTTAACTGTCTTCCCAGCCTGAGAAGCCTTTTTGTGAGAACTCTGTTACATCTCCTCCCCTAATTCTCCAGCCATCCATCCATCATCCACTACCATGAATGGTGTAGTGACCGGGCAGATGTTCTGGAACAGTCCTGCGTTAGAAAGAATAGAAATCGTGTAACCCTTTGAGCAACAGGTCCCATTGGTTCTTTCTTTATATATATAAATTTGGGCTCTATTTTTGTCCACGCTAAACCCCCTAATCACAAACTACTTTGCCTTTTTTATTATTTAGAAAAAAAACATATTGAATAGTTTAAAATGACTAGTCTACAAGCTCACAATTGTAGATTGGTTATTTCAACCTAGTAGTTTAGGGATAAGGGAATTAGCATGGACAAAAATAGAGGCCTTAGCTAAAACAACACTGTGGATTAACTGTGTTCATTCCACAGCCATGGACCACTATCAGTCTCCCGAGAGGCACAGGCCTCAGTGACTTCTCCCAACCCTGTGATAATGCCTTCTCACCGGGTTGGTCCCATTCTCTCCCCATAGTGCCCAAGGTCACAGTCCCACAGAGAGGTCAAGGTGACAGGCAGGCGGCAGCCTGCCGTATGCATATGGATGAGGAGGGATTCTCCATCTGCTCCAGTGCAGTGTAAACTCACACGGCTTTTTGTGTCTCAAAGGGCAGCTCCACCAGACCATGCATGGGCATTCTTCCCACTTGTTGGCCACGAGAAGTGACAATTAAAACGACTGCATAATAGAAATTGCAAGTCATTGGCACACAAAGCCAAATAAGCCAAACCCCATCCCCACTAGGTTCTTGCGTATTATCCTGTGACTTGATAATGCATGCCCCATGTATGTTGTAATTCAAATGAAAACAACGTTCCTCATTTTCACTTGTTCAATTGAACAATTTCATTTATCAGAGGGAGAGAGTTTTCATTCAAAAGGTAGAATCATCATAAAGCAGACCCAGGCTCTAAGGTGGGTGCTGGGTGGCCATCTGCCTTGACCATGTCACTCTGTTTAGGCTCAGTATAATGAACAGTGGAAGATCATGCTATGCTGGATGGCTGCCATGGGAAGACAGTTTGTGACTGTATGATGGTCAGTAGGGCATCTCTGAAGAAGAGCATGCATCTTCTCTTCACTGTCATCTGAATAAATTGTTGTATTATTATTTTTTAATGTGCAGCGTGGTTCTACATATAGGGAGGGGGCATATTCACACACAGACATTTGCGTAGACATTTATGCACATATAATTGCATATATAATGTCTCTGGTAAGCCCATCTCTTGCTTTTCCCAGTGCTGAGTGTCGGTGTCCAGCTGATAAACTTTACTAAGGAAGCAGAATTTGTCCCTGCTGTGAAGGTTGGTAGTTGACCATCAGAACCTGTGTACACAATACCTGTATGTGTCAGACAGCTGATTGGCCGATCCCATGACGCTTCATGCACCAATGATCTAGAAAAGAGCATTGGTGCATCATTGGCAGATACAGAAAAGACACAGGAGAATGAGGGTAGAGAGATACCGAGCCAGGGCATCATTTGACCGCTGTTACAATATTGACAGAAATATAAGTGTGCATTTAATAAATGGGTTTGTTTCAGTGGACACCAATCACTGCTCTGCTGTCAGGCTATACCCTCGATAAGTTCCCAAGCTGTCAGGCAGACTGTTTCTTGCTAGCTGTGTGATTCCCACGAGGTTGACCCCTAAGCTCTGTCTGTCTGATATGTGCCAGCGAGGGGAAGGGGCTGAACACACTCCCAAGCAACCCCCTCCTTTTTGCAAATATCATCCCAGCGTGCTTAAAAGAGCAGCATTGTGCTCTGCTGACTGAGCGCCAGCAGGTGTAACCAGTGCCTTTGTGGAGTATTTTCACGCTGCTTAATGGCAGCAGGCTCTTCTATTCAACCAGTACAATAAGAAAACCTCAGACTTCCCTGAGCAGCTCCCTGATACCCGATATGACTGGGCACATTTCCAATACCAATTGGCCAATAGCTTATTAAGCATTTGCCTTTTATTTGTTCGCTCTCCATTCTCCTACTTTGTTATTTTATTATCAGTCAAGTAAAATGAGTCAGCCATTTGAATAAACACACTTGATGTGAAAATCTTGCCAAATTGTGCCTGTATCATCTATGTATTTTCAAGAAATATTGTATATCGTTTGTAGTATTTTATTGATGGCAGACTGGACTTATTTATTGACACCTTCTTTTGGCTGGACTGTGATGACATGTGCTGTGCATACTCATGCTTCCAAGAGCAGGACACATATGTGTGACCCTGTGACCTCTTCTCTAGTGCTATGCTATTCGTATTTAAATGAGAGCATATCTCACTCAGTTAACTCTTCACATTCATGTTACCAAGAGGAGCATGAATGAAACCTATAGATTTTCATGATCCCCGAGATGTTTCCTCAGTCTAACGCCATCATCAGGCCAAACCTTCAACCGCACTGCAGAGGTCAGCATTATTTTTGTTTCCAATGCATTGCACTGCATCATCGGCACCAACGCTAACCATGTCTAAAATCAGACTAAATCTAAGTGTAATGGAGCACAAATAAAGTATAAATCAGAAATGTTGACTCTCCTCCTGTGCAGAGAATACAAATCTGTAGGAAGGTCATTATTATAGGAGCAGCACATTCACATTCATTCTTACCCCAAATCACCTTTAATGTACCAGTACCTGCAGAGCCGTCTCAGAGCGAGGCAAAAAGTGGGGGCTGTGGAACATTAAGATAAATGAGCTGTCCTTTCCTTTTAGTTGAACAGTCTTATTATCAGGATAACTGTCGCTGTAATGACCAAAACTGCAAGTTAGCTGACACAGGTAGTTGCATGATAGTGTTCAAACTCCCCCCACCTCCCTGCCTGTGGCATTTGGTTATTTTAATAGGTGATTAGTTACTGTTATTGTAGATTATACTATGATGCAAGTCACCAAGATATGTAAGCAGGTAAACTCAAGCACGTCGCTAGCATCAAATTAGTTTGAAGATGCTGAAAGATGCATAACCAAAATTTAGCAGTGCTTACAGTATATCCAGATCATTAGCATTAGTGCCATTGTTTTAAAGAAGCCCTACTCCAACTAACACAAAGTTTACAGATGTAGCAACATTTGAGATAAGATTGTACTGTATTTCTACTTGGAGCATTTCAAGTTTATACCAGTATGTACATTGTACAATATATTGGGATAATCAGAACATAACATATAATATGCAACACAGGTTTTCTGAACCAAACCGAGCATATTATGATCACATTGTTGACATATTAAGTTCTTAATGGCCATCTTGAATGCAAAAAGGGTATTTTTCTATTGTAAAAAAGAACATTATATAGCGGTATAATGCTCCCAGTAAGAATCTCTCAATCAGTTTGAGGTAATTTTTCTATGTCAATGGAAACTAATGGTAAAAAGGGATAATTGTATCGTATGGGTGTTGTGAGTGCTAATGCAGTTATAAATGCCTTTGGAGTGGAAAAATTCTCATGCCTAGTGTACCTCTGTCCATGGTGCTGAAATGTCCATGGCTGGCTGTAATGCACACATTTTGTGGCTCAGCAGCAGTGATTCTTAACCATGGAACACTGACCATGATCATTTATCAAACCATCACTAAACTCCTGTATTTTAACCAATGTAAAATGGCCCATTGTGGGTGTATGTGTACCGTAGGCTAAATACGTGAAATTCACCCGAAGAAAAACGATGTCAGCAGGGAATGATGTCACTGAGCATCTTACTGGACTTATATGTTACGTACAGTTGTACACCCTTGCTTCTTTTGGCTGGATTGTGATGACATGTGCTGTGCATGCTCATGCTCCCAAGAGCAAGACACATTTGTGTAACCCTGTGGCATTTTCTCTAGTGCTATGCTATTCATATTTAAATGAGAGCATCTCTCACTCAACACATCCAGTGAACTCTTCACATCCGTGCTACCAAGAGGAGCATGAAACCTACAGATTTTCATCCCCAAGATGTTTCCTTGACATGGGCAGGGAAACAAACCTACCTTCTATATCAGTGGTTTTCAACCAGTGGTCCTTGAGAGGGTTCCTGGTGGTCCCCAGGCTAAATGATGGACAGTTGGTTAAGCAGATGTAACTCTTTGAGAGCATAAACATGAAACCAAATGGACGCTTGCAGATCGATTTGGTTTCATGTTTAGACTTTCAAGAGTTAAAATATTCATCGTGTGAATGCCCAACTCTACACAACTAGAGAATATAGAAGATTAATGGTCATTTTGATCTGTATGTTTGCCCATTTTGTTTCCCAAATCCAGCGACAAAAGCAAAAGAAATCTTTAGTTTTAGGTCTGTGGGGCTAAAATGTCATCAAATGGTGGTCTGTGGCTTAAATGCTTAATAAATTGTGGCCCTGATGTCACTGAGCATCATACCGAAAGAGCCACCCACCTCAGACATCAGCAACATTATGAAATTTACAAAAGAATATCATTGTCTGGGGGAAAATCGGTGTTTAGCGTTCTAGGGTACAAACGCTAGACAGTGGACCCTTTTGTCTGACACAACAGCTGTGGGTTAAACAAAACATGGCACTGCACAGAGTACAGGACTGGCATGGCAGGTGAAGTGCAGGTAAAGACTGAATCTGTTTCCTTTGCTCCTTCCTGTCTTGCCGCCATGCGTTTACTCAGGCCTTATCCACACAAACAGGCAGGCCATACTTTTTCCACAAGCTGTCATTTCTTAACTGTTCTTTGGGTGATACCAGCACAGCACGCCCCAATGAGAGTTCATGTGTGGTTACTAGGCAGAGGTTATTCATAATTAAAGACGGTGTTCTTGTGCAAGTGGTATATAAATCCATTTCTGTTATCTCCAGCAACTGTGCAGAGGTGGTGGCGGTCTATAAAATGGGGGCTCTCCCTCTCCCAACATCACACACAAGTGACAAGATACAGCGAAACCCTCTTACTGTGTGTTTGCTTATTCATATTCCAATGCCATCAGTTACATGGATTCAGAAATATACTGTTTAGTTTTTCTGGGCTTACTTCACTGGCATTTCCTTCAGCAATGCTATATTCTACATCAATTAATTCACTGCTGAACTCAACATTATGGATGAACATATGCAGGCCTGATACATAGGATCCACATGCGTCAAGTGTGAACGTAACTGACGAATATGAAAAAAGTGGCAGAGAAATGAAACACCTCATAAATCTGTTAAATGGAGCGAATTTTGCAACCTTGGAAACAAAGTGAGAAACACAGAAAAGGAATGAGAGGAGAGCATGAAGGCTGTCAACTTAGGCTATTATCAGCCTAAATCTGCCTGGCAACCAACCATTACAGATTTGTCTTGTTCTTGATTAATGCTATGATGCTATTATATTTATAACTTAATGCCTTTATTATGGCCGCAAAGGCTCATTAACAAACGAAGTAGAAACCCAACAGCAGCATATCTCTGATCTGCCTTTATAGCCCCAGCCAGGTAACCTTTTACAGGACAAATTGCACTGTGGAATCCTTTACTCTGAGTCTTCCTTGAGCAGAAAATCCAGACAGCCTGTGAGGTGTATAATTATTGCAACCTCCATGGTGGTAGGAGAAATTCATGCTAAGCAGAAAAGTACATTTGACAAAGCCCTGAGAGTGTGCTTTTCCTGTCCGGATGAAATGGCTGCATGAGTCCTGACTGGAGTATGTCAAACAGAACAGACTCCAGCCAGGACGACAGAGGGAGGGGCCTGCACAGTATTTGTGTACTTCAAATAGATAACTTTAGACAATGCCAGTCTGCCAGATATTTAACCGATGGGCAGACAGTATAGTGAATCAAAGCTCTATTTTCAATACTTACGTATATCTGTTATTAAATTAAATGTATGCACAACCCACTTTGCACCCCAATGCTCCCGTCTCCATTGACCACCATCGCTTTGGCTGGGGCTTAGCTGACTGTCAGCCGTCCTCCTGATGGCCTCAACTCCCACCCAAATTCCACGTCATGTTGGGCCTGGTAACGATTGGCTCTCGCCCCTAGAAGATATTCACACCCGCCGCCATCTTTCTCTCACCTGTCCTCCACTACTTGGCACCCCCCTGAAATGATCTCACACTCCTTGTTCCTTTTTCATATTCCCACAAGGAATGAGTGAGGAATTCACAATTAGCTTCTGTGTATCATAAGCACACTACTTTGCATGTATGAATCCATAATCCATGTGCATGGCTTTATATTGTAGCTTTATATTAAATAATAGCCTTATATTGCCATTGCGTCCTGTAAATATTTAAATATTTTAATCTACTAACACAAATTCCTGCTGAGATACCAATAACTGATTTGTAGTCTAGCAGGTGGATGGATGGACTGTCTATTGACTGTTGGTAGGGCGGTCCACATTTTGGTGGCATATCTACGAAAGGAATGAAGTCTCTTGTTTGTGCCAAATCTGGGTTGCACATGGTTAGTTGGGCTTCCTCCTTTTTTATGCTCACTCTGTAAAACAGAGGAGCCATCTGATCACTGCTGGCAGCCATGAGTACGATATCTCTTTGCCCATTCAAAAATGTTTTCCTTTGTGAGATCAAGGGGTGTTAGAAGC
The DNA here is from genome assembly GCA_039105355.1 of Benthosema pterotum. NCBI lineage: Eukaryota > Metazoa > Chordata > Actinopteri > Myctophiformes > Myctophidae > Benthosema > Benthosema pterotum. The sequence goes on along the minus strand of CM076971.1, from coordinate 31,389,874 downwards.
TCCCCACCTACTGTGTTTGTTGTTGGCATCCCTGGAGGCATCGTTTGAACCTGGCTATGTGATTTACAGCTCAACATTCACAGTGTCTCCTGTGAGCATATGACAAGGCCAGATAAACCACAGTGTTTACTGCACAAGTTAACGGGAGAATCAATAGCAACACTCGATACCCTGAATACAGAATGGCTGAAAAGGAAAGCAAGACACGCCTGCCAAAGGCTCTATATCCTCCACAACAGCGATGTGTCACCTGATCTCTTTTTAATCAATTTTATTGGCATTGATGCTCCTCTTTTGCCAGGCTATAGTAGAGAGTGCCGTTAGGTATGGTATTATCAGTCCGGTTTAGTAAAGTTAAAGTCACACATTCAGTTCAGTTCAGGTTTATTTAAGTCCCTTAAAGGGCAAATACACACATATCCCGCCTTACGCAGGCAGCCTTGAAAATCATGGGTGTCAGGCAGCACCCCTCATCTCAGGAAGAAACTATATCAGCACCATGCGGACTGCCCTTATGATCTGATTTGAGTTGATCTGTATTAATGACACAGTGAGTCTTTTGAAAGCGAAGAGAACTCACTACCTTATTGCAGTGATGACATTTCAGACAGCCTTTCGAGTTCTTTCTTTGTCGTGATGACCATTGCTGCAATATTTGACCGGTCCAGATGCAATGCTCTGACCGTCAAATCCACTTGACCATCTCTACAGCATGCAGACATAGCGGAAGCGGTCATGACGTTGACCTGACATTTTCCAGCTGCCTTATTATAGGATAACTCGTTGTGTGTGTGGGTCCAGCAGCACACAGCGCGCATGTTTTCCCAGTATTCTTGTACTGACAGGAAGAGAGCAGGCCATCTGTCTTCATCTCTTTCTGGATTGGGAGAACGGTACAGGGAAGGAGAACCATTAAGATTCTCCCACCCACCATTATATTTACTCTCATTGCAAGTTTTTTAAGGGGGAGGTTCCGGCACATACCGCAATACTTATCTGCTGTCACACTGAACTATTTTGCTCTGAAAATCAACACTGCAGTGCACTTCTGCAGCTCCCCGTGCCATGTTCAGAGGCATTTTATACACACCCTGCATTTTAATCACCATTTTGGTGAATCTTCCCAACAGGAACAGGAAGGGGAAAAAAGTGCTAAATGGCATCCCCGCACACGTGCGTGCGCGCGCACACACACACACACACACACACACACACACACACACACACACACACACACACACACACACGCACAGATTTGTAATACAGGACTTAGCTGACACCAAATCTACATGCAATAGGCCTCTTAGTATTTTTAGCATTGGACATCACCGTGTCAAATCCTTCATTACAATGTTGCATGTCAAAGTGTTTGGTTTGAGCTTGTATGTCATATCATATTTCACACATCCTCCTCAGTCTGCAGCTGGACTGTCGACATTTATTTTGTGAGTGTCCTTCACTTTGAAGGACCCTTCCTGTAGATTCCTCACATGATGCTATTTATGCTTTCCTGCACTAAAGGAGCCAGGGAGACACTGTAGGCCTGGCATGTTTATCCTATGTGCGTAATAGCAATTATGCTGTTGCCTAATTGTAGGCCCTTGGTGTAAAACAAGCAACTAAGTTAAGTACCCAATTCATTATTTGGCTCTGCCATTGTTTTCTATAGGCAGGTTTAATTTTAAAACAATTATTAGCTTTAACGCTTAATTGTTCAGAGTGTGAATTCAAGGTATACAATAAGCTGGTTCTGGTTGACTGGTAGGTTACTTGTACGTTGTATGTTGGTACACAGAGTAGCCTACATATGATTTGAGACAATACATTAAATATTATTGTGTTCATCAACATTCACTATTGATAATATTTATCTTTCAAGATCCCTGTTGTTTGCTGCAACTTGTATGGATATATATAAAATAAAATGGAAGTGAATGTTTGCATTGTTCACATTTTCCATGGGGGTTCCATAAATAATTGTCAACTGTGACTGTGGTTTTTAGTCAATGCGTGTAGGCGTTGTGGTAAAATCCAGTGTTAACTTAACTTATGACTTATGTTGTAATTTTGTTGTAATTTTACACTCTCAGTGTTGAAAGCAAATCTCAGTGATGAAAGCAAATCATCAATCATTTGACATTAATTTAAATTGGTTAAAGATTTAAATTGGTTAAATCAAAAAACAGCATCCAGGTTCCATCCTGGATGCAAATCTTTACGTTGTGAAATGCCCACCAATGTAAGCAAAATAGTCAAAGAACAAGATACCTGTACAGTGTACTGTACAAGGTCTCCCACTGGTCAATAAAAACACTTTAAGCCCGTAACAGGAGCACTTGTACAATTTGGATTTGACTATGCCTGCACCTCTTGGTACCACAGCACCTCAAAGGCCATTAAGGCTCCAAATTTCCCAAAGCAAACTACCACTTGCCCCCACCTCACCCCTGCCCATTTGACAGGCTGAAATGGCTTTGGTTTGACGACAGAGGACAGCATCTGGTAATGGGTCTGGTCCACAAGATCTGCTGCCCAGATACCCCTTTCTAAACACTTCATAATGACAACAGAGTTCACACCCATATACTGTACTGTATGTAGCACTAGAGGGAGCAGAGCGACAAACCATGATGTGCAACCCAGATTCAGCTCAAACAAGGGACTAAATTCATGTTTGCTCCTATGACACCAAAACACACTTATAGGCCTACACACAACCATTAGATTCCATGTAGATTCCTTGACTCCTTCAAAAACACTCTTAATTCTGCATACCGTTAATACAATTTTCAACGAACAGCCAATCAATCAATCAATCAATCAATCAATCAATCAATCAATCAATCAATCAATCAATCAATCAATCAATCAATCAATCAAATTGACTAGGCCAACAGACAGGTTGCAAAAACTGGGAATACCATTAAGCTTAATTCATATCCTGTAGATCAGTGGTTTTCAAACAGTGGTCCAGGGACCACCAATGGTCATTGAGAGGGTTCTTGGTGGTCCCCAGGCTAAATGATGAACAGTTGCTTTACCAGAGCCTGGTAAACCAGACCCTTTGCGGGCCATTTGGTTTCATCATGTTTACATTCTCAAGATATTCATGTGAATTAGCCCAAGTCTACACAACTATAAAAGAAGATTAATGGTAATTTTTGATCTGTATGTTTGCCTGTTTTGTTCCCCAAATCCAGCCTGGAATTGTGGACAAAAGCAAAAGACATCTTTAGTTTTAGGTGAGTGGGTGCTAAAATGTCATCAAATGGTGATCCATGGCTCAAATGCTTAATAAATGGTGCGCCCTGGTGTCAAAAAGATTGAAAACCACTGCTGTAGATACAGCAAGCAGATCTGCTATTTTCTCCCAGCAAAGTGAATTAAAGCAGCACCGCCGTGCAACGAACTCCAGGCTTCATCAAGACATGTAATGTGTGCCCCCCAACAACGCGTCGCACGCATTGAGTGGGTTCGCACGTCCCCATGCACTGCGCTCCCCGCCCCGCCCCCGCGCCTTGCCTGCCTTTGTTCGCATCACAACAATCCTCGAACAGATGGTGCTGTGCATGGTGGTGGTGGTGGGGGACAATGACAGGCACACGCTCCCAGCCAATAGCGGAGCTGGGAATCAGCTGACTAGTCTGGACAGCGCCAGGTGTTGTTATCTGAAGGGGAGCAGCGGGGGCGAAGGAGGAGGAATACCAGGGCAACCAGTCAGTCCACGGACTCACTGCAGGTGATCTCTGCAGAGTGCACACACCACACCGCACTATGTGATGCTCATCTCGGAGCTGTCGCCGCCGGAGTAGCACATATGACTGGATGTACACGCGAGAAAAAAACGCTGTAAAAAGACACTGCCTGAATCTGCGGGATTAAAAAAAAAGGAATACATCTTCGCCCGAGAATATTCCATTGTTCATCTGATTTCTTGTCATTTTTATTGCGTAAAACGGATAGAATCGGCGAAGGAGCTGCACGTGTGAGAGCATCAGACTGGAATGCCGAGCGAGGTGAGATGACACTATATATAAAGCAATATTTTCCGGTGCGTAATGTATTGTATTTTCCTTTCAGAGATTCAGACTATAGCCTATATGCCATGATTATGATGATTGTCTGTCTAAAGCAAAAACAGCTGGATTGATGTGATGGTGATGTGATGGTGTTTAAACTATCGCCACGAGACCAGAAAGAGGCGACACCCAACCCAAGCCAATCCATCACACTGCGCTATAATCAATACGGATGTTTTTATGCCAATAGTGCAACTGCAACAGCTAGTGCAACATATCAGGTGTGCGTTCAGGGTATAATACTGCAGACTATTCCAACCCAAGCAAGAGCACAGTGGTTTCATATCATTTGCATTACGCATTGAAGCGCATAGCTTAGCCAGAATATTTGAATAGTGTGCTGTGTCTGGTGGCATATTATTGCATATATTACACTTTCATGTTTCATAAATTGTGCTGCTTTTGTTTACATATAGGCTAAAGGTCTACATTACAGATCAGTGTAGCCCCAAAATCATATTTTAATAATCGCTATAGGTCTATGCGTCAAACGGCATAGAGAAAATAAACTTTGATCTTGCTGCAGCAGCACTTGCCTTGCCAGCCAGGCAACGTTGCAAGAATGTGATTTGCATATTAATGTTAAAGTATGTCAGTCAGCGGAAAGCAGATGTCTGTCTGTCTCTCCGTGATAAGAAAGGGGGTCTTTCTAGAATCTTAAAGAACTGATGAGACTCTTCTTTGAAGCTCTGCAGGGGGAATGAATGGGGTAAAGGCTGGGTGGGGGGTGGTGGTGGGATCTATTGTCATTTAGCTGCTGTTGTCGCAGCTGTTGCGCCTTACTAATCACTAATTGTGACGTGTATCGTGTAACTTTTTTTTGTTGGATAGCAGAAGCATAATATTAATGTTTGTTCATGATGAAATCTGAACACATTTCCAAACTTTCTTTTTTTCTTTTGTTTGCAACCATATGATTGATGATGCTGACCACATCAGTAATGGTCAGCATCCTTTGGCCTACATTGGCCACAATAGTAGGCTAGCCTTCCCATTTATGACCTTTGTGACCACACCAGCTCCCTTAAATTGCTGACTATAAGTTTTCAAGGACATTCAGTCCTTAGCCTTGTCAAATAGAAATGTTGTTCTCGGGTAAAACATTATATCCTACTGAAATATACTGTATAGACATGGAACTCCCAGGCTACTTCTATAGCTAATCATTACAATAACATTAATAATAATCATTATAATATAATAATAATGCTAATAACAATTTTAGTTGCTTAACAGCACACTAGGCTATAGTATATTTCAAATCAGATCCTAGATACATTTTACATACAAACAATGGCAAAACTACGCACATGCACAGCAAACAAGGCTATAGTTTTTTCTAAACTGAGTGGGTGATGTGGCAGGATTGATGTTTTAAGGTTCCCTGAACAACCCCCAAAATGAAATCCCAAATTTCACACACACACACACACACACACGCGCGCACACGCACACGCACACGCACACACACACACAATAATGCCACAGACTAACTTTGGAGCAGTGGTTTTCAACCAGTGGTGCTTGAGATGGTTCTAGATGGTCCCCAGCTAAATGATAGAAAGTTGGTTAACCAGATGTAACTCTTTGAGAGTGTGAAATTAAACCAAACAGACCCTTGCGGGTCCATTTGGTTTCATTTTACACTCTCAAGAGTTAAAATATTTATCATCTGAATTAGCCCAAATCTACACAACTAGACAAAGTAGAAGATTAAGGGTCATTTAGACCTGTATATTTGCCTGTTTTGTTTCCCAAATCCAGCCTGGTATTTTAGACCAAAGCAAAAGAGTTTTGGTCGCCTGTGGAGCTAAAATGACCTCAAATCGTGGTCCGTGTCTCAAATGCTGAATAAATAGTGGACCCTGGTACCAAAAAGGTTGAAAACCACTGCTTTAGAGCAAGAGAGTAGAGTACAGAAGTAATGTAGAATAGAGAGAATGGTGTGCATGCACGCACAATCGCACATACATGCTTGCATGTATGATGGGACACAGGGGAGAAAAGCTCCACCACCCTCCCTGGAGTGGTAAATTCCCCTGGGTCAAGGCTTATAGCACAGAAGGAGGGACAGGGGGGCTGGGGCTCAGAGCACAAGCCACTACTATTATTCCTTTTAGACAGGCTACCTCATTAGTGTTTGTATAGGCTAGGTCACAGGGACAAAGGATGAATGAGGCACAGCAGCCCTCTATGATTTATTGAAGCAATCATTATACTGTATCAATACACTAGATGGAGTGACAAACAGCACCAAGGGTTAGCTCCTCAGAGGTCATACAGTACAGTATGTAAGCATGGAAATCTGCAGCGTTGAGCTGAGTCATGAGCTTTCATTAGGAGTTAGTTTATTCTCAAGTTGCTTAGAACAATTAGCAGGCCTAATTAAACATTAAAGTTGTGTTACATGTTCTCAGTATAGAGCAGTGGTTTTCAACCTTTTTGATCCCAGGGCCAGCTATTTATCCAGCATTTGAGCCACGGACCACCGTTTGATGATATTTTAGCCCCACAGACCCCCAAAACAACCCCCAAAACATTTCTTTTGCTTTTGTCCACAATTCCAGGCTTGATTTTGCAAACAAAACAGGCAAACATATATCAAAATTCTACATTCTTTAGTTGTGTAGACTTGTATTGTATTGGGCCAATTCAGATGATGAATATTTTAACTCGCTCAAAGAGTTACATTTGGTTAACCAACTTTCCATCATTTAGCTGGGGACCACCTGGAACTCTCTCAAGGCACACTGGTGGTCCCTGACCACTGGTATGGAGTATTTATTTAAATACGTTTTAAGTGGCATATAAATCCAACTCGGATCATGACATATCATGACAACAAACACTATATTTTGGACCAAAGAAATTACAAAGAAGAAAAACAAGTGTTGCAACCTGTCATTTTTTCATCTTTCCAATGATTTGTTAACTCAACAAATTGCCAAATTGTCTAGTAAAATACATGGGATAAATACACGCACGCGTATGCACGCACATGGGCACACACATATAGTTCCCCTGCCTTGATTGTTAGACTATTTTGGCTCAGTGTGCTTCACTTTTCTTGCAATTCTAATTGAAGTTGATCCATGGTTTTGTATTACTATTTCAAACTACATTCACAGACACATAGCTCATATTCTTTGTTAAAAGGGAACACATAAAAGCCGATTGTGTCCCTTTTATAAAAGAGCTAATGCTGTATACCCATTAGAAAGATGTTTTGTTTTTTGTATTTACTGTACTTATAGTTCTACATTTGGGAATTATATAAAGCCCCTGAGTCTGGATGTCAATTTGCAAGTTGACTTTCCTCTGCTGAAAGAGGGTGGGACATTCTTCAAATGGAAATGACAGGTGTATATTTTCCTAGCGTAGAATGAGTTTGAACTCCTCCATGGCTGTCATACGCTGTCAGAGTTGAGCTGGCAGCCAAAAAAATCAGATTACCCACGGCTGCTTACTCCATCGAGGTAAAGCTCTCCGCTGGCTAGGCTTTTGAGATCTAAACGTGACACAAAGCTATGAAGTCATTTATATATAATACCAATCTTACTAATTACTAATAAAGGATGCTGCACTATGAGCAAGGTTTTATGATTTAGCATGCATGCCAGTAACTAAAATAAAAAGGTTGGTCTTGGGTGTGTGCGTGCATGCGTCTGTCTGTCTGCCTGGCATACTGGACCGTGCTGCATGTTTCTTTATAACGTCTACTTTACAGTAGAACTTAACAGGGCTCCTTGCATGACTCAATATGTGAACTACAGAGGGACTGTACGTTAGTTTCCGACATATGAAGGTGGTTAAGATGCAACCCATGCCTTCCGTGTGCGGTTATGTTTTGGTGGCCTGGGGCTGGTGATGTTGGATGATACGGACCAGAACTACAGGCAAATGCACAGATGTACAGAGATTTGTACTAACTGCAGTATGTCTTGATGATGAATTGAGTACAAAGAGCTTTTTGTTTTTTATCCTTTTAGCTTCACAGCAGGCAGTGAAATGATAGACGAAACATTTTGGACAAGAATTTAAAAAATACAATAAGAAGGTTCCGCAAATAGGTAATGCAAACACAAACAGAATGCTTACAAAATAGGGTAAAAATGGGATGCACGCGCAGATTTTTCGCACCAATTGAACGTTCTGTGCTTGCAGTTAGGGTTAGCTAAGTTAGGGTTTGAGGTAGGCTGATGACAGTCAGCGCAGCATTATGTATAAACTAAAGCCCTTACCCATAACATTAACAAAAGTAAGAAATATATTATATAAATAATATGTAATATGTATTTTATAAATGTATGTAAAAGTATCCAACTAAGTTCAAAGGTTAAAACCACAGGGTATATCTTCCAGCCTTCCTCTGTTTCTTCCTTCCATCTTTTTGTGTTTTGAATTGTTTTGTTGTGTTGTCTAAGTTTTGTTCCACTCCAGCTGTGCACACATTTCCTCTGGCTCCTGGCCCACAGCAGGTTCACAAAGCCCCAAACAAGGTGGTGTCAGGATTCAAGAATGATGTGACAGTGCACTGCAACAGTTGTTGTTATTGTTTTTAAACAAAATAAGCCTGTTGGTTGGTTGCAATGATCTCCAACAACACAGCTGTCTACCGTCTCAACTGCCAAATTCTTATCAGTCCCACTTTTGTTAACATTTGATAACATTTATAGCCTTTGTTTGCATTACAAGCTTAAATACAGATGTGCCCTGTCTTTCATTTTTAATGTGTGCAAAAGATGGGATCAGAGATTAACCCCAAATTGGATGAATGGGTGGACATTGAAGTATCGGAGAGCACATCTGTGCACTGATCCCAGTGCCTGTACCACTGACCATTATTAATGTTCAGATTGGCTACCCTGCAAGTTGATTTACTGTCTGTCACAATTTCTTGATATTCCAAGTTTGTGTGCTTTGTAGTGTCCATGAAAATTGAAGAACTGCCAAATTCATTGCTTTCCATGTCTTGCTTTAAGTACATGTAGACTTGTGTGAATATAGGAAGTTACTGATAACTTTCCTCTAAAGCTAGCAATACAAAATCACGTTATGTAAGAATCAAAGTACCTTTACTGCACATATACTATTTGGTGTATAAGGCCCTCTGTGGGGTATTGCTTTTAATTAAAGCATAGAGTGACCTGCTTCTCTCATCTGGGTTTGAACCCATTACATTTCCTCAAGCTAATCTCCATCTCGACATCTCATCCGCTAATCCTTATGGGCATAGGCTATCTTAACCAATACTGTGCTTTAGTACATCTCTGTGTGCAGATACTGTGTGCATTACCCTTATTTCACCCATGTACTGCCCAATCCCACAGGGGACTCTTTAAGTGCAGGAGGAGCACGGAGCGTTTTCCTGTCTCCCTTGTCTTGTTGCCAGGCAGTTTGCATTGAGATGAAATAGTCAGCCCTCTTGTTTGAAAGCCTCTTAGGCACCATCTTCTTAACCACGTAAACCCTATATACTTCAGTTGATCATGGTCCCCCCAAGGGGTGTACTGTACTTGATTCTGTTTTTTTTTTTTTTTTTTACTATCCAGTGTGTCACCCTTCCCCCTTACATTTAGCTGCCATTTTTGAGGGGACCATTCACAACGAAAAGAAATTAATGTTTGTTTTGTCGCTAACACAAACATTATCACCCGTCGCTACAACACACATTATGTTGTAATCGATGTTGTGAGATGATTAGAGTGCCCCTCACTTCACACGGGTGTGATTTTTAAATTATTTTAATCTAAGCATGCGTTAATAGCATGGGTATGTGCTAGAGAGCATGTTTGAAAAAATGTCAGAGCTGAGATCGACATTTAAATATGAAATAAATCCTTAATCATGTACTGTAGCTAGGTGTAATGTTGGAGTCCACAGAAGTGAACCTTTCAAGCTTATTGTTTTCTCAACTCTCTTTTTGTAACATTATTCTAAAGCCTCATCCACAACTGCCGGCTAAAACTCCTAGCCTGCTTGTCAGACTTATCCTGCTCAATGGAGCGGGGCGGGGTCTGTGGGCTGGAACCAGGCTAACGATTCCCTGCTTTCACATAACTTGGAAAAAAAAGCAGAGGAAAAAAAGTCAAAGACTGAGCCTTGGTCTGCTGCGATTTAATTTGCCATATTAGGAGATCAATGTAGCAGTATTTTTTAATAGTAAATGGTAAATAATAATCTATGGCTTACTAAAGGCTATATGAGTCTAGTTTTCTTCTCTCTTTGAAGTAGGCTATATTCACACAAGTAAAACACACATATGGTTGTCTTACTGCGGGAAACTTGTGCCATGATAAATATGGAGTTTAAGGACTCACTCGGTTGATATAGTTTGTGGTAAAATACTTTGCCTCAAACTATTTTCCCTGCCTTGATAACACCCTAGCCCCCCTCCCCCCGCTAGCCCCTCCTATGCCCAGCTTTGTGTGTGCATGTGTACATGCGTGTGTGAATGCTAAATGGTGCATTTACAATATATACCGCCTTTATCCAATGCACTTTACATAGCTTGTGTGTCACATTCACCCATTCACACAGACATTACACTGATGGCCGTGGAAACCATGCAATGTACCTACTAGCACATCAGGAGCAATTAGGGGTTCAGTATCTTGCTCAACTTTGACACTAACTCTAGGGTAGCCCTGGATCGAACCGGCAACCTTCCAGTTGAAATGCGAACCGAGTGTGCGCTTGTAGATCTGCTGAATGTTCCACCAAATGTTCACCTAGTATGATGCCCTATAGACCAATTATTTGTTTACCTTCATTGAGACTGGTCGCATGGGCGACTGTTTCTTGTGTATAATCAATTCTCAGCAGATCTCCAAACATGTTGTTTTGTTGAGCACTAGTTTCAGTCCATTCAAACTCTACTTGTGTGTTGGCTAGCGTGCCCCTGGAGACATTTATACTTCATTGCGCAACAGTATTGCTAGCAGAGAACAGCTGTACGGATGTATTTATTTATTTATGCTACTTGTTTTGTCCTATAAAATAACCCTTGGTGTGTCACTGGTTAAGAAACATCTACATCTACAGGATGTACAGAAGTGGCATTAAAAATATAGATATAGTGACCTTTGAGCTTTGTTCGTATGGTACCGTTAAACTGTTTTGGCCAGCAGTGGGTGGTAATAGAATGACCTCTCTGTATCAATGTCTATATTTGAAAGTGTACACAAGTACACTGTTTCATTTTGTTTGGAATGCAGCAACAATGTTAATAATGAAGGTTGTCTAATTGTTAGCCATAGTTAATGCTTGATCCTCCAAGTCATTGGCTTTAGTGTTAATGCCATCTGGGCTAGCAGATGCCCAATGCGCCACCCAGTCCCTCCCCTTCACTGAAGCAGGTGATCAGGCTAGATACAGGTCTGGGGTACTCTCAGGTCTTCTACCTGATAACTTTTGCAGACTCAAATAAATCACTGCAGCAATCAGTTGCATCGTATGAAAAAGTTTTTTTTTTCTTTTTTAAAGTCAAATAGAATGTCACAATTACTGTTTTGTTTACTCACAAACTCAGAATAAGGATAGTTAATACATTAAAGATATATATAGCTGCTGTATGTTTTTTTTTCTTGCTTTCTTTGAGCTACCGTGAATACTAATATCTTGGTATTACTATTTAATGAGGGTACACTAATGATTGAGAAATAATAAGCATGCTGGTGAAAGATGAAATGCATCCATATCGTAGGATCAAAACAGTTCAGACCTTTGGTATTTTCTTTCAATTTGCATGCAGCATAATCCGATCTGAAGCTGGTCTAGTGTTTCCTCAAATACTAATGTAGGAATATTGTGAGAAATGTTTGTTCTTCGTCTACACTCTTGTGCATAAAGTAGAACAACTAAACATACATGTGCAGCAATGATTGTTACTGAACATAGTGACCTCATAGCCAAATGAACTTCCGGGCACCCATCAGAATATACTGCAATGGCCAGTCGTTTGAGAGAACAGGGTCTCATCCAGCACAAGATACAGTAGTCTTGTCGTTTAAAAAACACAATCACTCCTCAGTGAGTCGTTGGAGCCCGGTCCTTGTACCCTGTCCTAAGTCCACTTTACTGTTTATGAGAGATGCTAGAGGTATTGTGTAGCTCTTCTATACCCCTGTGATCATCTCAATCCAAGGCCCAGGCCTTACAGGCAAGCAGCTGTAGGTCCTGGGGTCTGCATTCATCCACTATATTCACCAAACCAGCATTTGTGCCACTCGCTAGGTCCTCCATTTTGAATAGAAGAGTTAAGGAAGCACTGGTGCACAGAGAATTCGCATGTCACAAAGGCAGAATGACTGACAGGTCAATTTGAATCCTGGGTAGGAGGTCTGATTCTCCTGGAAGGCTCCACAGTCACTACTAGACCTTGTTTTCCCTTTGTTTACCCAGGGTAGTAGCTGAGCACAAATCCTCATTTCAGCAAAGTCCTGCACATAGAAGTACACAGACAGACACACAAATTAAAACCTGGGAGCTGACCAGTACTGCCTCAATCTTGTCAATGTAGTGTAGTTGTCAATGTGGTGTAGATAGTCTTTTATTTCATTATTTCTGACATGTCTTTGTCTTTCTTTCCTTTCCAGACTCACCCTGCTGCTGCAAGTTCATCCCACAAGGACACTCAACCCTGGGACGCCACCCTGGTTCATTACACTGGGCCTAAAGCACGTTTTTGTGGGAATCCTCCAAGGTTTTTTGGCTGTCCGGTAATTCCACCCCTTGGTGGTTTGTGGAACTGAACACAAACAGAAAGACAGACAGACAGCATGGCTAAATGGAGGTTATACTACTGTTTTTTTGGCCAGCTGTTTGCTGGCCTTATAATGGTATCTGTTGGACTGTCCTCCGTCCAGAGTACTGAGTGTCCCCAGCTATGTGTATGTGAGATCCGTCCCTGGTTTACCCCCCAGTCCACCTACAGAGAAGCCATTACTGTGGACTGCAATGACCTACGCCTAACACGCATCCCGGTGAACCTCTCTAGTGAGACACAGGTTCTGCTCCTCCAGAGTAACTACATTGCAAGGACGAGTGAAGAACTGGAGCAATTATTTAACCTAACTGAGCTGGACCTGTCCCAGAACAACTTCAGCAACATCCGTGATGTTGGCCTGGTTAACATGTCACAACTCACCACCCTTCACCTAGAGGAGAACCAGATCACAGAAATGCCTGACTATTGTCTACAGGACCTCAGTAACTTGCAGGAACTCTACATCAACCATAATCAGATTAATATCATCTCAGCCAATGCCTTTTCCGGGCTCCACAATCTCCTCAGGCTCCACCTCAACTCCAACAAGCTCAAGTCCATCGATAGCCGTTGGTTCGACTCCACGCCCAATCTAGAGATCCTCATGATTGGGGAGAACCCGGTCCTTGGCATCATGGATTTTAACTTCAGGCCGCTAAGTAACCTGCGAAGTTTGGTCCTGGCAGGAATGGATTTAACAGATGTCCCTGGAAATGCCTTTGTTGGACTTGACAATCTTGAAAGCCTCTCTTTTTATGACAACAAGCTGGTCAGCGTTCCTCAGAAAGCCCTGCAGAAACTACCTAATCTAAAGTTTTTGGATTTGAACAAAAACCCTGTGCATAAACTCCAGGAGGGAGATTTCAAGAACATGCTTAGGCTGAAAGAGCTGGGTATAAACAACATGGGGGAATTGGTGTCTATTGACCGCTATGCGTTGGACAACCTTCCTGAACTCACTAAGCTTGAGGCTACTAACAACCCCAAATTCTCCTATGTCAACCGACTGGCCTTCCGTGATGTCCCCGCCCTGGAGAGCCTCATGTTGAACAACAATGCCCTAAATGCCCTGTATCAGTCCACAGTGGAGACTCTGCCCAACCTGCGGGAGATCAGCATCCACAGCAACCCCCTCCGCTGTGACTGTGTCATCCAATGGATGAACTCAAATAAAACCAGCATTCGTTTTATGGAGCCGCTGTCCATGTACTGTGCCATGCCGACAGAGGTCAGAGGTCAGCATGTGAGGGAAGTACTGCAGAAAGACTCAATAGACCAATGTCTACCCATGATCTCCCACGATACCTTCCCCAGCCACCTCAATGTGGACATCGGCACGACTGTGGACTTGGACTGCAGGGCTATGTCCCAGCCTGAGCCAGAGATTTACTGGGTCACGCCTATGGGGAATAAAGTGATGACGGACACTCTGTCTGACAGGTACCACCTCAACAGCGAAGGGACTTTGAGGATCTCTCACATCCAGGTTGAAGACTCCGGCAGATACACCTGTGTGGCCCAGAATGACGAGGGAGCCGACACCAGAGTCGCCGCCATCAGGGTCAACGGGACATTGTTAGACAGTGCTCAGCTCATGAAGATCTACGTCAAACAGACCGAGTCCCACTCCATCCTGGTGTCCTGGAAAGTCAACTCCAACGTCATGACCTCTAACCTCAAGTGGTCGTCTGCCACCATGAAAATAGACAACCCGCACATCACATACACTGCCAGAGTACCGGTGGATGTCCATGAGTATAATCTTACACACTTGCAGCCGGCGACTGAATACGAGGTCTGCCTCACTGTCTCCAACAGCCACCAACAGACACAGAAGTCCTGTGCTAATGTCACAACAAAGCAAGCAACCTTTGCTGTGGAGATATCCGACCAGGGGACTAACACGGTTCTCGCGGCTGTCATGGGAACAATTTTTGCAATCATCAGCATGGCTTCGTTGGGTGTGTACATTGCAAAAAGATGGAAGAGGAAAAACTATCATCATTCTCTGAAAAAGTACATGCAGAAAACCTCATCTATCCCCCTAAATGAGCTGTACCCCCCTCTTATCAACCTGTGGGAGACGGACAGTGAGAAGGACAAGGAGGGCTCCTCAGAGAGCAAACCTAGCCAGGTGGACACTACACGTAGCTATTATATGTGGTGAGAGCTACGTACCGTACTAACCTAGAGCCCCACAGACACTTTTCTTTCAGGAGCACAAATATGTGTTTCACTTATTTGTGTAAAATAGAAACAACGTTTTTCTTTTTTCTATTTTTCTTGCGTTCTTTCAGATTTGTTCAGTTAAGAGAAAAAGGAGAAAGAGACATTTTGAGACTTTTGGTTAAAGGACCATACTGACAGTCTGGTGAGTCTTTCCCCCTAGGCTATGGACTCATGATATACTTTACATTACTGCCTACCTATTTCCCAAAATATACCGCAATTTGTTAGAAAGGAAGGAAGGAAAACTTTTTTTCCCTCGACAATTCCACTTTAAATGCTTCTGACTGATATTTCTGTTGCCATTATAAAGTCACAGACATTTGAACTTAATCTGTAAATCAGACTTTTCTTTAAGGTCTTTTTTGTCTAGAGACTTTGTCTGCTTTTAAATTATTTAACAGTATTAAAACCACAGTGATTAATTAGCTAACTGTGACAAATGCAATGCAGACAGAATTTGTAGTGTGGATTAGATATCTCAAGTTAATTTTCATACTGTAATGGCTTTCCCATCCCAGGCTTTTTACACCAAAAATAGCATATCTACATGCTCACTATGAAGCGTGTTCTGAGCTTGTAGAACTGCTATTTTCACCCCTGAATGGGACGCTTGAGTTTATGTAGTACAGTATATTAAATATGACTTTTCCCCCTTGCCCCTTTTGACACTATAAAGCAGCTTTGTTTATCTTTCTAGACATCAATACATGTATGTTTTGTTTCACTCAGCATGGTATTGTCCTGGATTCGGTATGGGTGGATCAGAAATGGAAAAATCAGTTCCATTTTGACTTGTATCTCTGGCAGAATCATTAGAGATGACAAAGTTTCTTTCTCTTGTAAAACAGTTTTACTGTTGACTGTTGTGCACTGAAATATATGTGTATATATATTATATATACAAATTTGTCTTTAAATTCAGATAATAAGCTGACACATACTTTTAGACTTGACATGCTGTCTATTGATGTTAGCGATTCTTTCTGTAATGTTGTATCAGCTATGAATTAATTTACCTTTTGGACATTAACAAGCAGTACGTTTGATTTAGAATTTTAAGTTTGCAGAGCAACTACTGTAAACCAGCAATAGAAAAATGAATGTTAATACCTAGATAAGTAGATGTAAAGCTTTGTAATATTTTTCAAAATATTCCTTTTTATTTTGCTAGACTTTCAACAATCACTGGTTTTGTTGTGGTTTACACACTCAAACATGTTGTTTATTGAGGAGAAAGTAAAATAAACATTTCCTCATATTTTATATGACCAGAATTGCAGTGTCATTTGTCATTTTAAAGTGTTTCCATCCATTTAATTAATGTTCCCATCAACAAAGTGTGTACATTGTACAAGACACCAATGTCCCAAATAACATTGTAATAAATGAGATTGCGTGATTTTGTAGTGTGTGCATACAAGTGTTTATTGATGAAGAAGAGTGAAGCAAAGATACCCTGGGATTCTACAAAAAGCAACTATAAATAATAACTAAATAATTTGGTTTACTGTGCAGTGTGCACATTTAGCTTCTTCTTTTCTTAAGATCATTTTGTCATTGTTATGCCACCAGCTGCCATCACAAATCATTAGGAAGGAAGAGAAGCCAGACATATACTACAAATGTACCATATGCCTCATGATTCTGCCTTGTGGAAGATCAAAGAAGGTGATGATTATGGATAATGGGCACTTAACAAGCGCAGACTATAGCATTATTCGACTGTAAGCAACCCAGCTTGTCATCAGCCAGATGCTAACAGTTGCATAATCTCTCTGCACCATATAACAATACAATGGAAGCTTAGCTGAGACTGGGGGTTCTTGATTTCCTTTCATCTTGTAATGCAGTGGTTTTCAACCAGTGGTTCGGGGACCACCAGTGGTCCCTGAGAGGATTGCAGGTGGACCACAGATAAATGATGCACAGTTGGTAACCAAATGGACCCTTGCGGCTCCATCCAGTTAAATGATAGTTAAACATCTGAATTACTTAACTTTCAAGAATGTACACATTTAGAAAATGTAGAATAATTGTTACTTTGACCAATGTTTTGTCAGTTATCTCTCCTAAATTGTGGACACAAACTAGAAAATTCTTAGTTTTGGGTCCGATAGACAAAACTCAACATCACATGGTGGTCCGTGGCTAAAATGCAGAACAAATAGTGGGCCCTGGTAAGAAAAAGGTTGAAAACCCCTGTTATAATTAGTTTTCTGCTAAAACCAAACACTGCAGCTGCTTAATCTGAGGACTGGTGGAGAATTCTGATGACCTCCCAATCAGTCATCAGATTTTCTGTGGAAACTTCACCTCGATGCAAATAGGAATCTGGCTGGTTCACTATAGGAGCATGGATCTCCACTGGGGCTCTGCTTGTCTCTGATGTTGACTGACAGCTCTGGGCATTATGGTGCAATCAAACAATCTCTCTTTATACGTTCCCCTGACAACACCCTCATTCTCCTGTTCTCCACCATGCTCTCTGGATGTCCCTGTTCTTGCTGCAACTGAGGCTTTAATCATTTTTTTTAATCTTTGCTTTTGTAGCTAACTGTAGCCGCGGTTGTGCTGAACCCGCTGAAGTCCAGTTATTATACGACGGAAACAGCGTCATTTCCGTCATATCAATTTTTAATGATTGACAGTGGTGTGATATTACCGCTAACAGGAAGGCTTGGCCCAAATAATACTCTGCCCTGAGCATAGACAGAGTTACGCTGTTGCAAATTCCTTGTACTTCATGGGACCAGTCCAATCTTCAAGTTGTGTTTCACAATATTGGAAATGTCCCTCTTGTCTATCTTTCAGGCTGCAACAGCCCTCACGAGAGCTCAGTTTTCTGACCCCTAAAGGGCACAGCATTTCAGCTGGTCTGAGTATCATTTGGGCCTAGCTTTCATGTATTCATATTACCCCTGTCATCATAACATTGTTATCAGAGGTTTGAAAACAGGTTATAGCCTATTTGGCGTTTGGTGTCAATTTCCACATTTCTTTCCAAATCAAAAATGTTAACTCCCTTTCAAAGGAAACTTTTTTAATCAGGTAGGCTCCATTTTATGTTACACTGCTAAAAAGGCAAAAATAAAAGACTTAAGTGGTAGTTGTGCAATAATAGGACAAGGTGAAATTCTTTCTGGCAGTGTTCTGGCATGCCTTGTGAGTCAGGACTCGGAGGCATTGAAAGATAAATGTCAATGAATGCCACAGACCCTGTGGGGAGAACTGTGTCTGACACTAAGCATGATAGACAGAATGACAGAAAAAAAGAAGAAGAAAAAAACAGCAATTGATTGATGAACTCTGAACATTGATATTGTTCATTTGAAGAAGTGCTCTCTTGCTTTACCTGAAAGGCAACATGGACAGGAGGGCGGTACTTCATACAGTGTCCATCATCAGAAATGTGCTGAGAGTTAAGTAGCAGTATCACAATATATAGAAATGTTTGAATGGGTGAATACTTTATTAACAAGCTACAGGACAGGCAGAAACCAAATGGACCCATGAAACCAAATGGACTCTTGCGGGTCCATTTGGTTTCATGTATACACTCTCAAGAGTTAAAACATTCACCATCTGAATAAGCCCAAGTCTACACAACTAGAGAATGTAAAAGATTAATGGTCATTTTTTATTTATTTTTGCCTGTTTTGTTTCCAAAATCAAGCCTGGTATTGTGGAATGTGGACAAAAGCAAAAGACATCTTTAGAATTGGGGTCTGTGGGGCTAAAATTGTCATCCAATGGTGGTCCGTGGCTCAAATGCTGAAGAAATAGTGGGCCTTGGTGCCAAAAAGGTTGAACCCACTGTCTTAAATATGGCTTGAGTAAATGTACGGTACTTAATTACTTTCCGCTGCTGGCTATCAATGAAAGCTTTTCAAAACGTGTGCATGAGTCGCTGCTGTGTCCCGTCTCAGAGATCTGACTGTTTCCATGACAACCCCTCCCTATACTTCCACCTGCAGAAGCTGGCAGCGGTGTGAGAGGGGGAAAAAAATCCCCCCAGGCGCAAAGCCTGAAATACCACTGACAAGGTCAACACCCCGCAGGTGGGAAACCACAAAAACATCATGTCCTCTTACAAAGGTGTGGAGGGAATAAAAGGCTTTATCTCAGCATTTAGGATTTTAGCATAGCGCTGCTAAATGTCTCATTCTTCTAGGGCCTCGTGTCTCTGTGTACTAGGCTCCTTCTATGCCTTGGGTGCACTGTACTACTGAGTACATATTATTGAAGACAAAAATGAGGACAGAAAAAGTGAAGACAAGACACCAAAAGAGATTGGTCTGGAATAACTTTTGATGATTTGAACACGGAATGTGGTGCATGATGGTGTACTGTATGATGATGATGATGTATGATGATAATTAAGAGCGCCCTCACTTTTTCAGGAACTACTGGGCTGGAAGCCAGAAACTTAATTTTGCTTATGTTTGCGCACTGGTACGACAAGCCGCGTTTCAAACAAGCATCTTAATTTCTGCTTAAACGCTCATTGTGCAATTCCCAATACTCACAGCTGACAGAAATAGGCCAGCCTTAAAACATTGTAGAATACACATGAGATAAGATCTCAGGAAGGAGTCAGGAGCACATTAAAAAAAGATCAGATAAAATGGTCCCTTGTGCTTTAAACCACAAAAAAGACTGATTATATCTGTTCCACTGAGTGTCGAAATATGTAGATTTGGGGTCTCCATGCTCATATAGCCCAGACAGGTTCCATTCTCCTGGGCTGGTGGATGTTGATGGCTGGGGATGTGCTGCATGTTTGTGTCTGGCCCTACAGTACCTCACTGCTCTGCTAGGTTGCTGAGTATCCAGCGACTCATTGCCCAGGGTGACCTTCTGTCTCCATCTTTCCAGCTTTCATCTCCCCTACAACAGACCCACAGTGTTTGCTGAGGGAAATTAATAATTTAAAAAAGCATTCACAGAAGCATTTGCAGAATTAACATTCATTAAACTATATAACTTGTGCAATGTACTCTGATCAGTTATAACAGAGATAGTCCTGCTGTACCTGCGCTTAGCTACAAAGTTTTATCAAGTCTTTAAAGTATAAAACACCCTTATGAAATTTACTATGACGTAGTACCTCTCTGTGTGTTGTACTAACAAAAAACAAACAGAGGATTTCCATTGCAATGATCAACTGAACAATATTGGCAGCATGTGGATTTATAAAGAAATACTACAATGCATATCTAATGTTTATGTATTCAATATTTCACAATCACAAAAGTGAAAAGGGTAATAAATCCCCCATTTGTCCAATAAGGGTAAACTATTCAAAAGCCTATGCTAATTCAACAATATGTGACTGACACAAACCCTGGTTTTATGAAACACATTTCATTAGGTTCACAGGCATTATACGTTTTCACGATGCAGTCATAAAGTCAACTATAAAACTGTCAGCTCGTATAAAGGCTGCAATTTCTCTGAAACAGCATGGTTTCACACAATGCCAAAACAAATTGACCTTGGAAAAATATGGTGAGTGACAGAGCAAATTGCTCATTCACATCTGAATCATGTGCATATCTGGCAAATAAATCATGATTCCTATTATAATTTACATTCAGTGGAAGAGAATCTGAAAGACATTACTCCTATTCAATATCAAGTGGAGGTATAATTTGCAATGTTTACTAACTGAAAATAGAAGATATACATATCACGCTCACATACAATACATGTCACAACTCAGTATGACGATTTGGTGTAGAAGGGATAAAAAGCGGAGCAAGTACAGACCTACCTCAAGTCAACTCAAGTCTAAGCATAGAGGGCATTCACGTGCATGAAGTGAATGGGAAATCGAGTGGCAAATTGAGTTTGACGTTGTTTAATGTAGTTTAATACAGTCAAATTGGACTTTCCTGTTTCAATGTATGGACTGTCAAGGCCAAAAAGTAGGTTTTTGCCAATCAGTAGGCATTTTTGCATAACTTCCAGATTTGATAGTGTTGCACGCTGCCCGGACCGTCCTACAGTTAATGTTAAGGTTGGGTTTAGGCATAGTTTTACTGAGGTTAGGGTTAGCATTAAGTTTAGGTTTAGCCAACAAGTCGCTCTTAAATGCTTACTCGCAGCAGAAACAGATTCACAGAATCAGATGATGGCAGCATCATCATTCTTCAAAAATGAAAAGGCACAAGCCCTCAGGTGCACTGTCGCATTAACTGTTTGCCAATCACTGCTATAGGGGGTGTTACTGTTGGGCTGGGTTACTATGGCAACATTGATTCCCTCTTGTGCTTTGGCTGAGATTTGGACATTAATTGCAGCACATTTTTATTGTTTGTTAATTAAATAAAAAATACTATATACTGCCAAACTACCAATACTACATACTAATATTATAACTGAAATAAGCAGAGTTAATGCAGTTGTAGTTCACTGTCCTTCTAAGCTATAGGAACAAGTTGGAGCACATCTGACCATGCACCAGTGTGACAAAAATCTTGTCCTCAGGTGAGCCCTCCAGCAGTGTCTCCAGTCATCTTCTTTCTCCATACATCTGGTTATCTTATCTCCTCCTTATTGTTATCTTCTCTGATGCTCCTTACAGATGCTTGCTGCTGATGTATGTGTCCTGGTTGATGTTCAGTACCACACGTTAACATTCTGGTGAAGCACCCATCCAAAGATGTCTGTAGGTCTTGCGTTAGTGTCCAGCATTCGCAGCCATAAATAGAGGAGACCAGACGCCACAGTCGCAGAGAAGATAATCTATTTGATTGTCATAAACTGCGTTATACAATTCTGTCACTATAGACTATTTGCAGAAGGGGAGATGAGGTGCAACTGTTTGTTCTCTATATTCCGTTTTTGCAGAGAACTCAGTTGAGATAAGATTGCCTATGTAAACAGGGTTTTCACTGAAGCTGAAATCACAATGGAAAAATAGAGGTAAGTGAGAGTGAGGCAATTTAATTTCTTTCAGCGGGTGTTAATCATCTGTTAAATGCATAATTTTGTTGGATGGATTGTTGTCCGTGTGTTTTCTCCCAGGGCCCAATTAAAAAAGCTTTTATGCAGCCTGCATATATTGCATATGTGTGTGTGCGTGCGCTTGTGTGTGCATAATATATGTGTGATAAGATAACTCTAACTTCTAACATGGAGGACTGATTTTCATCTTCATCTTTTACCATAAATCCCTGTAGGCTTGGCTTTGTCTGTATATGGAGCACCAGGCACAAGCGCAACTATCCGCCCAATGGATGGCGTCATTTTCAAAACAATACAACACCACAGCTATATCGATTGCTTAAGAGGTTATCTGCATCTTTGTAGGTTATGTGTCCTGAACAGAAGTGGTTCCAAATCAGTGTGTTGAGGCATTGGGATTGTGGAACAACCATACCTTATTATTGCAATATAGTATTGTGTATGCACGCCATTGTCTTTGTTGTCGGGTATCCGTATGCTCAAAAATGGAGTGGGTGATGCATGCACAGGCACACGCACACACAGACATTTTTGTCTAGCTTACAGAGTAATTCTGCTCACTGCTTTCACAATCAACCTAAATAACTAAACAAAATCTAAACTGAGCAACACAACTGATCTAAAAAGAATGACCCGAGAGCAACATAGCTAAATCAGACACGGTAGTATTTTCAACCTTATGTCCTTCGAATTGGTCCTAATTAATTTTTGTTATAAGATAACACCAATACTGATGGGCAGGTTTTGGTATCACTTGCTAGGCAGGTTTCTGAACTGTCCACATCCCATTTCTAGAAACAGAGGGAGTACACAGAAATGGTACCTTATAATGAGGATTAAGGGCCAATTACTCTATCAAGATAGGGTTGAAAATGGGTGAAGTGGTATGTTAAGCAATACATAACCTGACAGGGTCTAATAACAACATAGTTTAGTGTGGCTTTCTTTTCATAACTGCGAAAAGAGGTGATGACATGCTGATGAAATACTGTCTGCTCTAATCATTCTCCTCAATGATTGGTGTAAATTGATTTCTCACCGACATGCCATTTCATGCCTATGTGGTTCCTGAGGGCCACAGGGCTGTTCAGAGAAATATGGGAGCATTGGTGTTTGGTGATTGTCTGATCATTGAAAAATAGTGGGACAATGTCATTGTCCCAGCAACAATCATGCATGTCTTCCCTTAATATCACCACACTATTGGTGTATGGTCCACAAAGAAATATAAGACTTGTGTCTGTTATCAAGTCTGGACATTTCTGCCTCTTATCATGTCATACTCATAATCAACAATTGATTTAACCGTAACAGTATAACCTGTGTTGGAATGAAAACAAAACGTCAACATTTTTAGAACAGTTTGTGAATGGCCAGAGATAGAACATTTTATAAAACATCTATACTGTTGTCCTTCTCATCTTGCATTTGTAAGTTAATAAACTATTTTGTCTCTTTGAGACATGGAAGACTAGTTAAAAACATAGTATTCCTGTTTTACTCATTTACAATGACGGAGGGTTAAAGATATCATATTTGTCAATATGATTCTTCTTTCCTATAAAAAACAAACAAAACAAATAAATAACGGCATTTCATGTAACTATAAATGCATCCATTTGCATGCATTTCCAACTTTAGAATTAACACTGGCAATTATAGCTTTCCCTAATCATAGCCATGACACATTAGATCCTCAAAATGTCCATATATTCATATTATATGTACTATGTAGTCCAAGCCAAGCAAGTCTGTTGTTCCTGGTATGGCAGCTATTCGACCCTATGTAACACACCTGTACAGACTACAAAGTAGGCCTGCCTCCAAGTCTGTGGGACACACAGTTGTCCAGAAATGTCACAAAAGGCTCTGGTCACCTCATCTGTGCAATTTCCAGCTTCTGCCTCAACCAACGGATAGCCACGGCAACCCCCAACTGCCAATCAATTACTTAACCACTTATCCACCTTTCATAGTCACCATGTGGAACACAGGGAGACAGTTAAAATGGGTGGCATTGCATACTACAGATGTGTGTGTGTGTGTGTGTGTGTGTGTGTGTGTGTGTGTGTGTGTGTGTGTGTGTGTGTGTGTGTGTGTGTGTGTGTGTGTGTGTGTGTGTGTGTGTGTGTGTGTGCGTGTCCATAATACAGGTACACAAAAGGGACACAGACAGATATTTAAAACGGGTGCAATGACAAGTTCAAAACAGGTATTATTAGGTTCCCAAGTTGCACACTCTCAAGTAGGCCGGTGGCCAACGGGCACGTACAGGTCTAGTTCTGTTAAACACAAATGTCCGAAGTCATTCACTTTGATCCATCAGTGTGCCATAGTGCAACATCATCCCAAGTATTGTTCCTGGCATATTACAAAAGATTTGGAAACAAATATGAACTGGATGCACTCACATTTTGCTTCATACTGTGACAAGTATAACAAGCAGCAGTATGGGTTTATGCCAAGCCATGGAAGTGTGTTGATGGAGAAGAATAGAGAAGGTCAGAAGGGGCTACACTGTGTTCGTGGACCTACAATTGCTGTAAGGAGTAAGGACAGAATTATTACACAATGTTATGCTCTTCTAATAACAATGTTAACATCAACATGCAGTGATCAGGAATACTTCACCGAAAAACATTATTTTTTTTTTTATCAATTACTCACCCCATGAACCTTGAATGCACCCTGATCCCTTCAATTCCATCACGTTTGAGCCAATAATCCAACATTTGACTTATTGAAGTTAGTAACTACTCAAAGAGAAGAACTATTAAAACATCCTATGCTTTGGGGTGTAGTATTCCTTTAAGGATGGTTATATTATTTGTTTACATGGTCGCTCAGTCCATCTCTCCCGCAGTTTAATCCCACATGAGATATCTTGAAAGCTACTGACTGGATTTCCACGGAATTTATTATGCACTTTTATAGTCCCTAAAGCATGTCCCTACTGATTGTGGTCGGCCAACATTTCCAATTTCCAATCTAATAGATGCATTGCCATTAAACTTGCAGAGTGTATTCATGCTCGCTGGAGGGTGAACCCTAAACATTTGACTGACCCCATGGCCTGCACCACCCTCAGGTCAAAAGATCAATTTTGCACACAAGATATCTCGTAAACTAATTGATGCAGATTGGGAGGGTGAACCCTATTGATTTTGGTGACACAGTGGCTTTTCTTCTATCCCTTTGGCCAAAATGTCCAGTTCGGTGTAAAAGTATGACCTAGGAGGCTAAGCTAGTGGAGCTTTTAAACCATTTTGAAGGTCTCCTTAGATCTTTCCTTGTAGCCACTGCAGCAGATATCTGCATCAACAAATAACTCTATTTGTGTCATGATTCTTTTAATAAAATATTAATATACAAAAGAAGGTTTGACTCTTGCGAACTCTGCATAATAGCAGTAGAACTGCTTCACAGTAAAACTCAGGATTGTGTTCTAAATATGTTGCTGCCCTCAGGAGGTGGATGAACACTTCTGACTCTTCTTAATTGCTTTGAAAGATGTTGTCATGTGAGTGAATCACAGTGTCCTTGCAGTTGCCTAGCAGCAGAGGAAGTCCTCCCAGAGTCACATGTGATACCTGATGTAGTGTGCTACATGCAAACTGGAGTCATTGTACTTACTTCACCAAATGCTAAGAAACAAGATACTTCATTAATTTCTTCATTTGCTATATGCTCTTGGAGTAAGGTTTGTGGGTAGTTTCAGTGTATGTGTGCACTATAGGCGTTTGATTACATCATTAGAACATTAAATGAAGGCAGACATGGCCCCATTGGAATGAAAACTCTGTGGCGGTGGAGTCAAGCCCACTGACTGTAGACAAAGGCAGTTGTGAAGCTTTGAAATTGACTTTGTTCTTCATAGTGTAGTTGGATGCTATGAAGAACAAAGTACATTTCAAAGCTCCAAATCTTCACGGTGTGCACCACTGTGTAACTTTATCCAGCAGTCGGATACACCTTCACAGGCAATTTGAGGCCAGCCAGCCTCGTAGCGGAGGGAGACGCTAGTCTGTTGTTTATAATCTCCCTCGAGTGCATCATGTTCTTCATGCCTTTGGTTCATTAAACCTCCAACCAATTGTACTCTAGCCTCAACGTTCAGCTCCTTTGTGTTGGTGTGTGTTCTCATTAAATCCAAAGGACCCCTGACAGCAGTGCCCATTAAGAAGCCCCAACAACCTGTCTCAGCAAGAGTGAGCCAGAGATGGGCTGTGCTTCATCACACAGCTTTGTCACACAACATTGTGAGAGCCACACTGTCAATTTCCATTAAGAGTGGTCCACTTTAAGGTTATTTAGTTCAGTGGTTTTCAAACATGTTCCTGTCACGGGCAGATTGATAGATATTAAGCCGCAGAGTGCCGTTTGAAAAGATTTTGTGCCAAGAACCATCATAAGAGAAATCTGGGTTATTAGATTAGATTAAATGACAAGCAGTAGATAGATTTCTGAATTCTAAAGTGGTGTTAGGTAATGGCATCATACATTAAATGGTGAATGGTGCATTTATATAGCGCCTTTATCCAAGGTGCATTACCCATACACACACCTGAAAGCCATGTAAATCAGCGATCGGTATCAATTTGGGGTTAAGTGTCTTGCCCAAGGACACTTCAACATGTACACATACAGTTGTCCATTGTACTGTAATTCATACTGTACAAATACAATGAAACAAAATATAATATAATAAACAAAGCTCAGTGTGGGTGGCAGGGGGAAAACGAATCTATCAAGATGTAAGTTAAATTATGTCCACTATATATTCATGGTAGTAGTGACAACTGACATCATAACTTTTGTGTTCTATGTTCCCTCTCTCAAAAGTATGACCAAAATACTTATTCCATGTCATACCGTGAAAGCAGCACAGGTAGTAGACTGCATGTACTTTAGTTAGAAAACCATGGATAATGGTTATCGCCTATTCATCAGCGGGGCCTTCCAAAGACCTGTCACAGCAGGATAGGTGATGATGCTACTGGCATGATAGTAGCAGGGTCACTAACATTGTTCATTAGTGGGGTATTGCCAGGACATTCCCCTTCAAAGTTAAGGAGTTCCAGTCAGGTAGTGGAGGGGGGAATTATTCTCCTGTGTTACTTTTTTCAGTCAGCTGGTGACCAATAACATGGGATGCATAAATCCAAGGGTCTGCTCATTTAATTTGTATACAACCAAATAAGTGCTCATCCAACCATAAGAAACAACAACAAACAACATCCCAGACCTGTAAGGGAATGTAAAATATATATGCTATTCCAAAACAAACCCATCCTCCAGTAAGCCTACATTTATGATACGCCTAGGCCTGCAGGACAGGTCTACATAATCTAGGGACAATTTCAATTTATTCGGGTGCCCAATGCATGAAGGGTTTTAATTTTTATGCCAATCACATCGCGTTGTATGCCAATTTATTTGTCTCTGTTGAGACTTCACGCAACGTTCATTCTAGTATCATCAATTGTGCATTCATTATTTTTATGTCGCAGCTGCTTTGGCAAATGTAAAAAGCCCATTTGAGTTTAATTGGATTGAATTGAGAAATGAAAACAAGTGAAACATTTTAGTCTTGAGCTGCCATCTGCTGGCCAATGTTACAAAGACAAAGAAAGAAAGAAAACTTGTGTTAGTTAAGCGTAGGGGAAGTGATTTGAAATTCATGGTGTAGTACCAGCCTGGTGCACTAGGGGCCCCCAAAAGTAGCTACACTATGTGAACCTGCTGCTCTCTCCTGATTGGAGGAGAATTGTGGTGACCTGGGGAACTTTTATTAGCTCCTCTGCTAACGTGGGGGAGGGGGAAACTCCATATGTGGTTTCCACACCTTATAATAGAGCATTTTAACAGAAAAAAAAATATTTTTTGGGTGATATCTGACAAAAGTGAAATCACTTCCCCTACTTAAGTGTGTTTGATATGATATTTACATATTTAGCATCTGAACAACTATCGTCTCTATCCCTCAGTTCAAAGCAATATCTAAATGAAGGTTGAAGTACAACCAAGATGCACTAATAAACCGCGGCGAGTCGGAAAACTGTCGAGTTTCTCTAGATAGGCTACCCTGCATATCCGTGTACAGACTCTGGAGGACGAGTATTCATCATAAATGCAATGTAATCACAGAGGTGTAATTATTCCACATTAACGCTAGGGGGAGGGAAAGTATCATGTAGGCAGCGGAAGTTGCCGTTCTTTGACTCCTGCATCATCAGCTCTACTCATACTAGCCTATGATACTAGCACTGCAGGCTGAGCTGAGCTAAATGTGTTGAATGAAACCCTTTAAGTCGTTCACTCAGTGTCATGAGTCACACTTTAGGTATAGACTTGAGTAACAATCTCGAGAATATACCAATTTGCCTTGAAGCCAGTGGCAGCGAAGAAGCCTACCATGTATTCCAGGTAAATGAAGGAATTTATTTACATTACCTACCACTTCAGCTGTTCAGCATGCAGATCTGCGGCCAAGTGTGGAGACGTGAGAGCGGCTAGATCTGGCCGAACCCGCGTGTGTCGTTTTGTCCATTTAACGCCTTATTTCTTATTTTCCTCACTCGGCCACTTTGGGAACCAATTTTCAATTCAATTCAAAGGAGCTTTATTGGCATGATAAAACAGACATTTACATTGCCAAAGCAAGAGTCACAAAACAACAACAATAAAAACAGTTGAAAATGGGGACAAATATATACTGTTGGAGGGGGGTACATTTTTTTGTAGACAGAGTTATGCTACATTGCATTGTTTTATAAAAGGTTATAGCACATTATAACCACTGAGCTCACATTCTGCCATTCTGCCAGTTGTCTTGCATTGTCATGACATGTGTAGGCCTACGAGTACATTTTTCCCCAAGACAACCTGTCAACTAAACATAAGTAGCCAAAAGCAACTTTTTGGTATTATGCAGAATTACATGAATATTACCGGTATATTGCTATTAGCTGGTGAACTACTGCTCCAACGAGTTGAATACACCATTGTACCACGAGATGGCAGCACATCACTGCCACATTAATGACATACTGTTAACAAAAATACTGTACTCTACTGTACATACATAGGATGCAACTCTAGATCCTTTTAGAACTGGGCTGAATCTAGATTTGCAATTCAGTCCATCGACTTATCAAACAAATGTTTTGCAGATAGAAAGAGTTGAATGAGTAAGAATGAGTTTAAAGTTGTTTAATACAAGCAAATCGCAGATGAAAATTCTTGTTATGGGAAAGTCGACGGACTGAACTGCAACTCTAGATACAGCCCAATTATAAAATAATCCAGAGTTGCATTCCGGTTAGGTAATCACATAAAACAGTAAACACACACACACACACACACACACACACACACACACACACACACACACACACACACACACACACACACACACACGCCCTGCATTTACCATTATGACAATTAGGAGCAGTTATGTATGCATTACTCCCATAATCGCATTCTGTAAATTGAGCAGGAAGTCAGAATTGTGCAGAGTCAGAGTAGGCCTAAGTCCTGTGCCAGTAGTACTATAGTATACAGCCACTTTTCAGTCTTAACAAGGTTTAGAACATACTTCTAAATCACATAAAACATTTTATTTTATTTTGGATGGAGTAGGAATGTAGAAAAGTAGGAATCAAGAGTATAAATATGTCAATTATTACATTTTACTCCTTCAAAAGCTTTGGATTGTCATTTATTCAACCTTTCAACGTTGTTTTTCAGTATTCACCAGATAATGTTCAGGGTCCAGGAAGTGTCATCGACCCCAGCGAGGTAACCCTTCCTGGATGCTCTTGCCGCACCCAATCCTGCTTGATTGACAGCTGCCACTGCCTGCAGACGTATGGACAGGCATACAACAGCCCTTGTGCACTGCGCGACCTGAGTAGCGCAGAAGATGCTGCCTACTCCATGCCAGTATTCGAATGCAACGCTCTTTGCGCTTGCAGTGAGGCCTGCTCTAACCGGGTGGTCCAGAAAGGCGTCACGCTAAGGTTGGAGGTCTATTCTACCAAGGATCGCGGCTGGGCCGTGCGGGCGCTGGAGCCCATTGCCAGTAGGACTTTTGTGTGTGAGTATGCAGGGGAGGTGATCGGCTTTGAGGAGGCCATGCGTCGACAGCTTGCCCAGAGGCCCGAGGATAACAACTACATCATCGCCGTGAGAGAGCATGCAGGACGGGGCTCCGTCTCGCAGACCTTTGTGGACCCGTGCAGGGTGGGGAACGTAGGCCGCTTCCTCAACCACTCCTGCCTGCCCAACCTGTTCATGGTGCCGGTCCGTGTGCACTCCACGGTGCCCAGACTGGCACTCTTTGCCAGCCGGGACATTGGTGCCCGGGAGGAGCTGACGTTTGACTATGCAGGAGGCTCCAGCGGCCCGCCTCATGTGGAACAGCCCACGCAGCGTGACGCCGTCATACAGGCCAGTAGGACGGCTACTCTCCAGAGGAAACCGTGTCACTGTGGTGCTCAGAATTGCGCACGATTTCTTCCACTGGACATATCTGTTTACAGTATCTAATAAGATACTTCATAGATAGATATGTTACCTCTATTACAGTGGTTTTCAACCTTTATGATGCCGGTGCCCACTATTTATTCAGCATTTGAGCCACGGACCAACATGACATTTTAGCCCCCACAGACCCAAAAGTAAAAAACAAAATAGGCAAACTCTAGTTGTGTAGACTTGGGCTAATTCAGATGATGAATATTATACTCTTGAGAGTGTAAACATGAAACCAAATGGATCCGCAAGGCTCCATTTGGTGTCATGTTTACGCTTTCAAGAGTTACTCCCAGTTAACCAACTGTCAATCATTTAGCCTGGGGACCACCTGGAACGCTCTCAATGACCACTTGTGGTCCCTGGACCACTGGTTGAAAACCTATGCTCTATTACATTATCTTGTGTCTGCTGCATGTTTTGCCCTGTAATGTTTAAAGAGCATGTTGTTTGACACACATTGGTGGAGACTTTCCCGGATGCACTCCTACTGGTGCTGGTGATGGAGTCATATCTTCTCAACACATACACTATTACAGTATTTTCCCCATTTGATGAACAAAAGCTTCCAATGAACTGTAATCATCTTACTGCTCCCACACAATTTATATGTTAGCTGTGTCCAATAATATATATATCAATGTCTTTATGAGTTTAAGTGGATTTAAGTGCCATCCTTTGAATCCTTTCCTAGCCTAGCTTCTCACCAATGATGGATCTGGAATTCTCAGTACAGTTTCTAACTCAATAAGCTCAGATTTTGAAGTAGACACCTTCTAAAGATTAACTCTTCATTCAGAATGGAAATAACAGCTGTCATAGCTTGTCCATCTACTTCTACCATCTACCATCTTCATTGTGTTCTCGTGATAAGTCCTCATCATAAATGTGTTCTCAAATTTTCATTTCACCCAAATCCCAGAAGAGGATAGAGGAATGAGCAATTAAAAAGGGCCAGAGGGTATTTCTATATAGTAACCAGTCTTATTCCCTAATCAGAGGAGGGGCGAAGGTGTCCCACTTTTCTGTGACCATTCTGAAATCAGGACCCTCTCCTCCCTCTCGAACTGCCCCATTTCCAGTCTAGACCTGCTTTTATCTTATTAATATCCACATCTGGGTTAATTGAAAGGGAGACCATGTTCCATCCAGAAATGGGCCAGTGCTTCAGTCACATTGGGACAGAGAGACTCTTTATGGTGGTGAGATGGATTGGAGACCACCATCAAGTAGGTTTGTTTTTGTGTCAAGACTTTTTTTTAAACTGTTTGTTTATTGAAAAGCACTTAACAATATAAAACAGCATAGTATTTTTGCAGCTACTGTGGAGGCTTTATTTCATTTTTTAATTTTTGTTACTTTTTAAAAAATATTTTTATTTTTGTCAGAATGGTATTTGGTTCACGTAATAGTGTTGGTCTCTGCATATGAAGTGGGGCCAATTCCTCCCAAACTCCAGTTAAAGAGTAAGTTGAAGTTCATAACTTCAATGAGGTCATAACTTCACTTGTTTCATTGCTTCAAAGGATTCATTGATTCAGTGGATGGGGTTTTATTAATATTCGATTCACCAAAAGGAGACGGGAGCCAAAAGTGAAGCAAAGTCCAACACTTTCTTTTGGTACACAGATAATCTTTCCTCCGGCTTTAGCACGCCAAATATGGCCGTAATGGGACTGCCTTCATGTGTTGTCCCAGAGATAACTGAAAAGGTTACAAAAATCTGTTTAGGGCATGGAATCTAACTTTGTAGGACTTTGAGAGCATCTTTGACAGTTAGGATTGGTTGCTGGATATATTTAGGCTAAACTGGGTGCTATCCAGCATTAGAAAACCAGTGTATAATAATTATTATATTGCAAGACAAGTGTTATTCTGTGTCCTCAATTGTTAGGGACTTGTGTTGTACTATACGATGTGTTTTCTTAAGCACAGTTTTTATACTTAAAACTAAAACAGAGCAAAATGTTCCATTCTCAGACCTTCATTAGGCAAGTATTAGTACTATTATCCCACCTTTCCCATTTCTACTATACACTACTCTGCTATGCACTATGTACTATGTCTGCACATGTCTGTCACAACTCACCAATCTTGTCCCTTTTAATACCAAACAAAAAGACACATTTAGTTTAATCTGTCAACATCCTGAACAAAGGCACCTTAATTATTATGACAAATACTGTACGTGTGTATACTGATATACACACTGATGACTCCTGCCATTTGTGATTGAGTTGTCCCCTAAATTCCCATGGAAACAGCTGATTTCTATATCATGTTTTTGAAGAAGCATTGACACTTCAGTAGAAAATATGTTATATTAAATTAGATATTTACATTTCATGATGTGCCAAAGCGTAAATCAAGCTTTTAGGCTGTTCAAGAGCAGAGATTCAGCTGTATTCATCTTTCTCTCTACAGTCACCTAGCAACCAGCAGTTGATCCTATGAATTGAACTTCCCGTTGTGAGGATGGCCACAGCTGTCTATATTAGTGACTCTAGTGAGGCATGCTGGCAATAACCACACTGAAAAGAGGCACAATAAATATACTGAAGGGCCTGCTGCTTTTTTTAGTACAAAGTTCAAGGAAAGGATAACATAACGCATTTATACAATAACAATTCAGGCATTCAGCAAATACTTAAAGGGATATTCCACTTTCCAAAAAAAACCTTTGGTCATTTTATGGTCTACTCAGTCTCAAGTTACTTCATTCAGTATTTAGATATTTGATGTTCATTTTAGCATATCCACCCCCTTTTTCCTATACAAACCCATTATAACATAAAACTCCATTTTAACCATGACAGATTATTCGAAAACAACCCATCTTTTTTCTGGTGACTAGAGTTCTCAAACTCTGCCGAACCCGACCAGGCCCGACCCATCATCCCCACCCAAATGAATAAAACAATATTTTAAAAATAAATGAAAACTGTAAATGAAATTCCACGCACCTCTCACATAATTAGGAGGACAATATCAGTCACCAGAAAAAAGATGGGTTGTTTTTGAATAATTTGTCATAATGGGTTTGTGAAGGAAGGAAGGAAGGAAAGAAGGAAGGAAGGAAGGAAGGAAGGAAGGAAGGAAGGAGGCGGATACGCTAAAATGAACATCAAATATCTACATACTCAAAGGAGTAACTTCTAAACTGTCTGGAGTGTTCACATGAGACTGAGTAGACCATAAAATGACAATGTTTTTTTGACAGTGGAATATCCCTTTAACCCGCACTTGGTGCAATTTTGCATGAGTACACATAAGAGAAGTCTATTGCAGGAGAATTCAGAAATCCTGGCAACCTACTGATGGCGAAATATCCTTAAATTTAAAGCATCTACACAATTATGTAACATGTTAATTCTGGATATGTTTAAAAGCTATAAGAGAAAGAAAGTTATTCTCTTCATGAGACTGATACCACATGTCAATGAAAGGAAATAGAAACTATCTTTAGCTGAGTGACCAGAGAAGAAATCAGGCCTGGCAGAGTGTCTGTTAAGATATGGAGCATCTCTCTAATGAGGGAACAGATGTCCTTGCCATGAATCCTGCCAGCCACCAAATTGAAAGTCACCATGAAAGGATCAGCTATGCTGGCCAGGTCACAGCAGGCAAGGACTGGGGGGAAAAACTAATATCTTAGAGCAGGTTTCACTTGACAAATTAGACTGATTAAATTGTAAAAATACATAATTCAGTGGCTTCCCAAAGAGTCCTTTCCGTCACTACGTAGTGACAAAAAGCCAATGGTGTGAGGCTGCTAAGTAACGTCTTGGCAAATCTGTGTGACAGGTGGATATGATACCATTCTTTCACATAATATATTTATTTCATCAGGCGAATGGGTCTCAGGGTCCGGACTCTGTGTCTGATCGATTGTAACCAAACACCAGGATTGCACATGAATTGCACTTAATTTGATTGCCCAGTTGTCTGACCTTAAAAGACCCACGGCTCTACATGCTGTACATTACATGTTGAGTGATGTAGTATTAGAAGTTCAACAGTTGCCCTTTCACTTTAGAAAGTAGAAAGTGCCTGTCCACCTGATTATAATGTGCACAAATTATTTAGATATAAATCTTAACATATCCTTGGCGAAATGCCAGTGTTCTCTGTGTTGCTCTCAGTCGTTTCCCTGCCAAGCAACCTGACATTCCCATTTCCTCTGTTCTCTCGCCTTTGCAGTGAGGTGTTTCATAAGACTGAACACCCATTATGGAAATGTACTCTGTAGGAAATGCCTAAGTCATTTTTATTCGCAGCATATGATGAACATCAATTTTGGTGTTGAAGTGTTTGCTGTAGGTAAAAGGACTAAACATGGGGCTTGCATGCTTTGCACAATTTTACAAATTAATTAATTAAACACATTGCAATGATGTAACTAACTAGGTTTTCTAGGTGCCTTAACTAGGTGCCTCAGCTCATTGCATGCATAAAGAGAGGAAGCAGACCAGACTCGCAGTCCAATGCATTCATTTGTAGGGCAGATCTGCTGGTAGACATACAGTAGGTCAGACCATTACTAACACTATCAATTCATCATTCATCTAATCATGAATGAGCCCCCTGGCATGTTTATCTGCATGATCTGATCTGTCCATTTGTTTACTGCTCTAACAATAAGGAAAGAGACCTGATCCTCGAACCTGCTCACACAAAAAGGTTTGAGATTAATGAAGTTGGCAGTGTAATCGTTGCTATTGTCTTCACAATGAATACGGCATGGGTGGATTCTGTGAAGACAATGTGACAATGACTATGTATGCCTATGCACACACTCACACATATTGCTTGACATCATCACCCTCATCTTCATCACGCTGGCAGCTGTCTTCATGGGTCTCATACAGGTCCTGATGATTTTGAGGTTTCTTACATACCTGACAGGATTGAACATGGTGTTTTTTTCTCCAACATTGACAACAGTACAAGTAAACCGCAAAAGCACCTAGCCTAATTAGAATAATTCTGCAGCTGGTCTAATAAGAATAATTTCCACTGGGAATATGGAGGCCATTACACCAGCATAATTGTCTTTTATTTTTAGTGAGGTAGATCTCTATACATTGTAGGCCACAGAGCATCAAAGAGAGGAGCATAGGGAGAAGTGATACAAATGAAAACATGTGCAGTCAAGTAAATAAAACTAAATTTGTTTTACAGCCCATAATTGGACAACAGTGAGTCACCACAATAAAAGTTGCATGCGTTTAATGTCATACCATGTTCTTCAAAACAGGTGTTTTCATCAACCATCCCAAAACAACACTTCAGAGCCCATGCAAGTCTAAACCAAAAGGATGTAGCTGCTGAAGCTACAGTGTGGACATTCTTCACTGGTTCCACTGGGTGAGTTTTGAGCATCATGTCTCCCTCTCTGGAGAGTTTGTGTGATTCACACTAATAGAGTCCATCATGTAAACAGGAGAAGCTTATGGAATGTCAAAATGTGAAAGAGTTAGCTGATTTTCTGTTTTTGTTTACAATGCAAAGCATTTTATATTGCAAAAGCATTAGCAGAAAGTTTTATCCTAAAGTCTAAAACTGTGGTTCTCAGCATTTTAGCTTTTAATTTCAAGGAGACACAATTATGCTCTATAAAAGGCTGTGGACTGCCATCTGAGGGTACAATTTTGGTTCCATTTGTGCCTGGTTACCAACTGGACTGGAACCCCCTCAAGGACCCCACTTTCAGAACAGTAATAATAACAGTAATGGTAGAGTTTGCCAAATTTTAATGAAGTTAAAGGGGTACTCAACAATAATGTCAACATTATTGTTAAAACATAGTTCTCAGACGCTTGGAAGCAACTGAACAATATTCTGTTTGTCTCTGAAATGCTGCCAAAGTTAATTCCATTAATGTGTCACAGCCACAGCCGTGCCCCAGTATTTTCCCTTGTGAGTGTTTCCCCCTCCTTTTATCTGGGCCTGTCCTTTTGGTCTATGTGTGTGTGCATTCGTGTGTCAGTGTGTGTCAGCCGTCAGGCTAGTGTTTGTGTAACGCACACACACACACACACACACACACACACACACACACACACACACACACACACACACACACACACACACACACACACACACACACACACACACACACACACACACACACACACAGTTCTAGCCCTGCTGCTTTCGAGACGAGAAGGAGCCTCTGCAATCATCTGCCTTAAGCCGGCAATGCGTTGGCTTTGCCAATGGCAACGCCAACGCATTGCCGGTTTAAGGCTCAAACATACTCCAGGGTGAAGTGAGTTTGGGTGAAGGGTTTTCAAAGCAGTGAAAGCTCACACACCCAAACTCACTTCATGTCCGATGCTGCAAGTTGCAGATGTGCGCATATGCACCACATATTCGTTTTCCATCCACCAGCTGTTTAAAATCACTGAAGAGACAGCTGCTGTAAGCTCCATCTTGCATATTTGTGACTCTACTGTGTGGGAGTACCCATACAGTAAGTGTCTTCAATCTTCTCATCAACTGCCTCAGCCATAATGCCACCATCATCAGCCCATCTACTCTCCTGGCTAGTTTAGTAATAAGTGTTTGTTTCCATGCCTCTGAGAACTATTTGCGCAGTCATTCCTCATTTACTTGCCTGCATTGTTTCAGCTTACCTGCACTCCATTCCCCATCAATCTCCTAGTCCTAACCTCAGTAAATAAACCTTTTGTTCTTTATTTGGTTTTGCTCAGCACTGTGAACAGAATATGAAAAAGTAAACAAAAAAGAAACTACAATTCTTACTTGCTGCTTTTTACTTCACTCTTGCATGGTTGCCATAACATTGTTATTGTTTGTGTTGTTTCCAGTAATGTTGACTTATGAAAATAGTAGGTAGGCTATGGCCCCATGGCGAATTTGGCCATAGTGATAGTATACAGTCCATGGTCCCTGCTTACCGAATGGGTTAGTGTGAGGGTGAACATATAAGACTAGTCTACTCTGGTCTATTACTCTGAGGAATACTGTCCCACATCCAGTAATGGTGGTTGTAGGACACCCCATTGTCTAAACTAATAGTTCTCAAACCTGTTTATGTCAAGGACACTGGCAGGGGGCATTACACCCACAAATGGATTAGGCCACGGACCCCAATCTAAGAAAACATTTCACATAAATATTCACCTAAACAAACAAACAAACAAATAATCTGGGGACCCCTTTGGAACCAAATGAAGAACCCCTGGGAGTCCCCAGACCCTTTTTTGAGAAGCACTGGTCTACAACGTCCTTCAGTGACACAGAGGCTACATGGGAGGACACTTTCTTTATGGTTTGAAAGCGATTGTCTGTTTGTAAGTTTGTAATGCAATGTTATGGAGGGGGATGTGAGTAATGTTAGCACTTAATATAATTGTGACAGATAACGCAACAGATCTCTCAAAGAGTCTACTGTGTTATTATAATTTCAGTCCTGTTCTCATACCACAAGATTAGATTTTGAGACATGGCCTACACAGAGAGCTATACTGTTTCTGTCCCTCAGACAAGATAACTACTATTTGTTTCTA
Source organism: Benthosema pterotum (assembly GCA_039105355.1). NCBI lineage: Eukaryota > Metazoa > Chordata > Actinopteri > Myctophiformes > Myctophidae > Benthosema > Benthosema pterotum. The sequence continues at coordinate 31,351,760 of CM076971.1, read as the reverse complement.
GATCATTGGCAACCTACGTGCATGCACGCACACACAGACACGCACACGCCTGCACAGATGGCCAGTGTTTTTAGCCACCCTTCCACGTGCTCTATATTCTAAGCATGTATATTCTTCAGCTGAGTGAGAAGGTGAATCTTATAAAAAATATATAAGCCTAGGTCCCAATGTCTCAAAAGTGCATTTGTTGTTTTGACACTTAGAGGAGAGTCAGGATGGAGCACCTGTGGTGTACTGCCCTTGAGCCTAAGGTAAGAAAGTTATAGCGTTCTCCATATTCACCCAAGTCTTTTCTAAATGAGTTGTGGTTGGTCAGTCTGGGGGGAAAAGTCCTTTCCAGAACATATTGGAGAAAACCCACAAAATATTGAGTGTACATAATTATTACTAAAGCTATAGCAAAGTACACAAGATCTCCCAGAAACCCCTTTGGTTTTTGATGTTTGCAGATCTGATTGAATACAATATTGCAATGATCTGTAACACGGCTGAATTGTACAGTAAATTCCCATCACAAACTAGACAATGTCTAGGATTTGGCACTTCTGGTCAGACGAAGGAGTAGCGCAGCCCAGAGGCAACACACAGTGCCTGGAGCCTCCTGGTGTCAACGTCTCATCAGCCATCCTGAAGGAGGGCATTAAGACCCAAAACAACTAAAGTCAAGATCCCAGGAAATATCACTGATGATGAGCCCAAGTGTATGCATCAGTTGTTTGTTTTGTATTGTTTAACATCAGTGTTGGGAATATTACTTTACGTTGTTAATACATTACTTATTAGTTATTACCTTCATTTGAAAGCAATATATTATATTACAATATTACTGTCCGAGCATGTGTAATATATTAATATTACTATTACATATTACTATACAAAATACAAAATATATAATTATTTAGTGTCACTATTAATATTGCGTAGGCCAGTGGCATACCTACAATAAAGCAAGTGCACTTGGCTATCTGACCAAATCCATATGAAATCAACTTGAAAAAACGGCACTCCTGAAAAAATAATTTGACAAATTATAGAAAATTAATTTAAAAAGTAATTATTTAACTTCTGCAGTTGTCACGATAATTTCACAAGAACATTTTCAACGAGACAGATTGTCAGAAAGTAATATTGACAGTAATGCAGTAATGCAGAAAGAAAAGTATAATATATTAGATTGTTTTTGTTAAGTAATATATTTATATTACAAGTTACGGCATTTTGGTAATATATTATGTAATATATTAAGTTATGTAGTGCACTTGTCCCAACACTGTTTAACATATAGAGATCATGTGTACCGATTTGCAATTTTGATGTAAGATGGCACGGCACACACATTTATATACATGTGGACAGACAGAGTGCAAAACATAGTCTGCATCGCCTTTGGCCTGCGCCGGGGACAATTATAACAGAATAACACAATAATCTTACAATACGGACAGTGTGTGTCTCCAGGCATGCTGGAAAGAATGTCCCTCCCGGACGCCCCCCCTGGGATACTATTATACACACTAACACTGTACATTGAACAAACTCATCGTCATCAGTTCTTCTTCAAATCACAAACATCTCAGAGTTTGTGTATACAGCCAGATAATAAAGGCCGTTTTGTGCTTGGGAGGAGGAGAAGAAAAACACTGTATCCATGACAACTGGGAACTCAAGATGATCTGTTTTTAACTTGAGTGACGTAAAATGTTACTGAAGGCTGAATATACTTTTACTTTAGCTGAATAAACGCTTATTCATGAACACTTTTGTGGTGTTCAGATTAATGGCACAGTTGACCACGTCATGTGATGCCACATAGCATACAGATGTAAGGGTCATATCTAGCTTTCTTATGTATATACAGTATATACAGTATGTAGGGCCTTTCCCATGTATGGGGATTTTGAGCGATTGGTTCATCAATGCGACCTCATGTCCGGTATTGCACGCACACATGCACAAGTGCATATGTGTGCACGCAAGTGTGCATGTGTGTGCATTGACAACAATCAACACTTAAAGATACTCAAAGGCTACCCAAAGGTATATTTTATAAATGTATGTACCGGAATGTACAGTATGTGGGGTTCGGACATGCCTTATTTGCCTGTCATAATATGTAAATGCACAGGAACATAAAATTTGTGAATTGATAAGGTTGTTCAAAAAGAAACCCCACTAATAGAACTTCTTTCACAATAACGTTTCCTGAACAAACTGATTGCAGATGCTCTTCTACATTATCATCATTTCAATCAATAAAAGCACAGAGTCATGCTGACAGTGGCAGCATTGCCCAACGGCCCTCACCCACAACCTCAAAATATTGTTTGTTCATGCGATTCTCACAGAGTTTTCATTTGGCTTTTTTTGGCCTGGTAGCATGAGGCCAATTTGAAAGCCATGAGACCAGCTATTCTGCGGTGTGATGACCTGAGGATATAATCACTGTAGTCTGTTTCACATACACAAACTGTATGAAGTCTGTTTAAATTTTAGTAAAACATAAATAAAAATAAAACATTATTAAAACCAAGATTTTGAATACACTCATACCAGACAAGTTTCTTTTCCTTAAAGCCTGGTTGATTAGTTTGTTGGATCCTCGAAAAGACATGTATGTTGTCTGTTGTTAATATCTGGACGAATAAGGACAAATGTCGAGGAATTCACCAGACAGACTGCATTAGTGTCTCCCCAAGCTGAACCCAGGAACCTGACTGCCAATGTTCACTATAATGATATGTTTAGGACAGCAGCACGCCCTCGCAATTGCTGTCTTTCTCTCATCTCACTGATGTGCACATGCAGAATGGAGCCTGTCTTTAAAGGCTGAGAGGACTTACTGAGCCTCTGTTTTCATGTATATTCTATAAAGCCAGCCTTGTTGTCACTAGAACTGACTAGAGCTCATTCAGCGAGGAAGAGAGAGATGGAGAGGTGTTCTACCTATTGAGTTGAAGGTTGTCTGTCTGTCTGTCTGTCTGTCTGTCTGTCTGTCTGTCTGTCTGTCTGTCTGTCTGTCTGTCTGTCTGTCTGTCTGTCTATTTAACCCACACAGTAAACCAGTGGTACCGTACCAATATGCTGATCAACAAGTTGAAGCTAGCTAGATGATGGAGAGTTAGTAAGCAAATGCCTCCCTATAGGTGTTTGACTGTTGAGCAAAAAATTGAAACCTTTAAGAGACTATTTGATTTCATTTTACACCCTCAAGACTTAAATTATTGTCAATCTGATTTACTTAATGTAAAAGAAGTCTACACAATTAGAAAATGTAGAGGAATTGTCATTTTGATCAACATTTGCCTGATAAAATCATATCTCTCCTAAATACAGCATTTATAAATACAGCAGCACTGAGGGAATGCTGAATAAATACTAAATAGTGGGCCCTGGTAGGGTAGTATCAAAATGGTTGAAAACTATTCTATTCTATTCTATTCTATTCTATTCTATTCTATTCTATTCTATTCTATTCTATTCTATTCTATTCTATTCTTCTATATCAGGGGTTTTCAACAGGGGGTGTGAAAATGAAACCAAATGGACCCTTGCGGGTCCATTTGGTTTCATTTTCACACTCTCAAGAGTTAAAATATTCATCTGAATTAGCACTATATTTAATTAAGAAATCTACACTGTTTTGTTGGCAAAATACAGCCTGGAATCGTGGACAAAACCAAAAGAATTCTTTAATTTTAGGTCTTTGGTGTGAAAATGTAATCAAATGGTGGTTCGTGGCTCAAATGCTGAATAAATGGTGGTCCCTGGAGAGAAAAGGGTTGAAAACCACTGGTCTATATCGTGAAAAACACCATTTCCCAGACACCCCTGCTTCAGTATAAATCCCAACGAAAGGGGCGTTCCTCCAGTGAGCATGTGGAGGAGGAGGTGGTAAGATAGAAGCGGAGGATTGTAGACCCGCCCGGGGAGGAGGAGAGAACCGACACGTTCAAGCTGTCAGATTTTTAACACCGTTTAAGCTACTCTGCCAGGAGTTTTCACACTGCCATGGATTTAACCAAGGATAGCGTTGTGGAAGGAACCTAACGTTGGTTGATACAGTTTCCTTTGACCTCAGTTCTTCTATTTGCCAGGTAAATGTATCATCGTGCTGTGTACTTTTTCTCCCCCAGAGCTTGCTGTACTGTAGGGCATTTTCATCTCTAGTCTGTCATTGAACAGCATCACTGTCAAGGAAGTAGCCTATTTGTTAACCCACGCGCTGGTTGTGCTGCTGCTGTCTGTTGTGCTGTAGGTGGCATCTTATTATGATGGATAAGAAGGGCAGTGGTTTTCAACCCTTTTCCATACCAGGGCCCACTATTTATTCAGCATTTGAGCCACGGACCACCATGTGAGGATATTTTTTGCCCCACACATACCCAAAACTGAAGATTACTTGTTTTTGTCCACAATTCCATTCTGGATTTTGTAAACAATCAGGCAAACACACAGATCAAAATGACCGTCAATCTTCTACATTCTCTAATTGTGTAGACCTCTTAAATAAGGGGTGTCAATTCAGATGATTTAGCACGACTTATTGAGCGTAACTCTTGATTGTAAACATGAAGTCAGTTTTATTTTGTCAGCGGGACAACGCACGTACGTCCAGCGGTCCCCAAAGTGTGAACCACTGGACTAACGTGCCGTCCGGGGACCCCTGGGGCTGGGGGTCCTTAAGAGAGTTCCATGCATGAAGTCCCCAACAAAATGAGGCACCAAAACTGTAAACTTTGGCACACTCGGGGTTACATTAACATTGCTTTTACACTGTAAATTGTGGTCTTAGAGATACCAGATGCCATTAATTGAGGGGTCCATGTATAGCCTATTGCATGTCAAACTGGGGGTCTTTGAAATGAGAGTGGTTAGTCACTCCGAGAGCTTAAAGTGTTCCCTAATTGGGGTTCCTGACATGTCTTTTCAAATAGGGTAGGCTATAGCCTAATTACTGTAATTACTAGTGTCAATTTGGGGGTTGAAAAAGTTTAGGAACTATGGGCTCCATTTTCGTTACCGCTATACCCCTTATCCCTTAACTTCTTTGCCTTTTTAAACTATTAAAAAAAACATTTCTCAGTAGTTCAAATGGCCAGTCTACTAGCTCACAACGTGTTAATAGATTGACATGTTGAAATAGTCCAAAAAAGTTTTTCAAAATAGTGAAAATGAAATAAGGGATATGGCATAAGGGGTTTAGCATGTAACGAAAATCTCACCCTATGTGTTAGTCAACATTTGCCATCCCATGGAAAGAAATAACGTCAACAGCACGTTGTACCACACAGCTGCTTTAATTAGTACACAGTAGAGTAAATATTGAATCCACTGTCTCTTAGATATGACCTGCAGTCTGTTGTTCTGTCTTTTAATTAAATTCAACTATACTGACTGTAGGTAAAGCACTAAGTGGCCTAAAGGTATAGATGGTTATAATGTCTATAATATTGCATAACCTCCCTATATACAGTATATACTCGAGGTGTGTTTTTGTGTAAGTTCATACAGCAAAACATGAAAATATAGATGAATAACAATATGTGCAAAAGCTTATGTCTGTGTTATGCAGGGGATGCTCAAATATGCTGCTTAGGTGGCAGACAAAAGTAAGAAACAAACTTTACATGGCTTCAAAACCAAGGATTAACCATTGGCACATTTGTAACTACTTTCATTTACAATTCATCAGCTAGCAGTTTGTGTGTGTGTTGGAAAATGTAGACAAATGCTATGCAAATTGCTATCTTTCTTCATGTACAGTATATAATTGCTTTCTTGCCAGGTGCGGGGTGCACAGACTAGAATATAGCTGTGGTAGTTGTGTGAATAAATATCCCTGTGATGTGGTCTATATCATCTCAACGCAACAGCTGTTGACTTCCTGTTGCATCTTTGCATTTCATTGTATTGTAGGGCCTATGTGTTACTGTTTACATGTTTCTTTCTGCAGGGTGTTTTTAAAGTGAAATAAAGTTGACATCTATGTTTGTGATTTGATTTCTTTTGTCCCACTGAACATTTTGTGGCACACTTCATTTTTTGCAGGTGCAGACAGCGGTGACGAACCATGTCGGTTTCCATGTCCAGTTTCCTCCATATAGGGGACATATGTTCCTTGTATGCTGAGGGCTCCACGAGTGGATTTATCAGCACTTTAGGGTAAGTCTTCCCATTTCTGTGGTGGGACTGCAGTGAGTCCAACATCTCTCTTCCTGGCACCAGTTTTGTGGATAACTGGCCGGGCAAATGGAGGTGAAATAGCAAGAAAAGTGCTCTCTTAGTAGTACATATTAGTCGTGGGGTGCAGCCATGGGGGGAATGGTATGACAAGACGGTGTAACTTTTCTCGTTTTGATTAAAGTGATTAAAGTGAAAGCGATTTTGGAGGTGCATGAATGCTATGTGGGCATTTTTGTAAGAATTATCCACACTAGCCATGCGGGTCTAATTTCAGGTTAACTGGTGGCGGTGTGGATCACATATCTGAAACAATTAGTCACACACTACACACACTCCAGTGAGGAGTGGGTCAGGAATACTAGGAGTAAAAGGAAGGGTTGCCAATGGCATTTTCTTTACCCTCCAATTCCAGGCAGCAGATTCATCACACATTGACAAAATGCTGCTTAAACTCTAGTGGAATACACATACAGACCTTTTTTTTACAGTAATCACTTTAGGTAGATAAAAAGAACATATCACACATCATTCCTTATTGTTTTGCCTCTTGATATGTACACTGTCATTTTATAGAGGTATGCAAAGCGCATACCTCTAAAAATGTATATTTCTGAACATTGCAAGTATTGCGTGACTGTTCACCATTTCCTGTTTGGCTACCTCCAAGAGTGATACACATGGAAAAGCAAGTTATTAGAAAACATCCTGTGATATGTTTTCTTTATATTCCTTAATTGATTTTATGAAAATGGTTGCAATCGTTCATAAACAGTGCTTGTTCAAGAGCTGATCCAACTGGCTCCATTCACTCCAATGCATGTATTTACAGTTTTTAATCGAACTTCCGATGTGAGATTTGCCCACCATGAGCATCATGGCACACCACTGTCCAGTCCAGTCACATCACGTGACTCACGTCTCGTCCTTACATTTTTTCCTAGCAGTTATTCAGGAAACCTACAGTACAAGAGTTACTGTATAGTCAACAATGTGAAGTCATTTAATGTAGCGCCCTCATGAGGATGGTTTGAAAAAGCAAAACTGGATGTAGGTTTTTCTTTAGCACCTTTCAACACTGACTGGTTCAGGGGCTAGCGGGGCCTGAGAGCTGCTCACAGAATCAACCAGGCACGTGACAGGACGAAAACATTCGTCCCCTTCAGCGTAGTGGAGACAACTATGCCCCCCTTGTGGGGAACACAGTCATTTCAGACTGGGCAAGACAAAAGCCAAAATAAAACGCCTTGCACATGAAATCATAATATTGACATAGTTGATAGATATGAGCCAGACAAATGAATTGGATGGGATGAGATTCATATTACTGGATTACTTTAATAGCTTGGCATTAAGATGGAAGTACAAGTATAGATGAAACAGTAAATGTGTGAACAATGTAGATATGAGGGTTACCCTTTTTCTTTTACACACACATTCAAAAGACACAATACTGTACATAACGAGGCGACATGATGGAATGGAACAATCCTCTGACAGCCTGTCTGGTAGGACAGATATCATCCTGTTACGTCAGAGAGAAGCCTGTTCCTCTCTTCTCCTTTGCCTCCCTCCATTCTATTTTCTACTCCATTTGTTTTCCATTCTCCCATGGTGAAAACGGTGAACGGTCGTAGCATCTGTGTTGCTCTCGGTCCTGTCACCTTTTTAAGCCCTACAATGTTTTCCTCGTAATCATGATTCATACCGCGTCACTACTAGCTGGCAGTCACTACTCGAGGCATACACCCAACCAAGTCACTGAAAATAATGACTCGAGGCATACACCCAACCAAGTCACTGAAAATAATGATTATGAAAATATGACTTCTGTTTCCCATCTATGAAATCATGAAGACTGGCACTTGATTTATTGATTCAAACCTGATCTGTCAATTGATGCCCTCCAGCCCGCAGAAAAATAATGCCATGGGCAGCTATTGTCCTTGCACTCCTCAGTTTGAATTACCAGTCTGGTACATTTTGCTCATAACAGGGTTGTGGGTGACCAATCAGATCCCACTATTCAAGGTGACACTTTATTCAATGACGTTGGAATGTGTTTATTTGCTCCCCTTGGAAATAAATCTTCCACGTCAAATGTTCCAGACTTATATCTATAGTGATATAGGTCTGGCCATGCCAGGATAGGTGCTTTCCTCAGTGTCCTCACTAATACAAAATAACTAGAACATGATGTACAACATATTTCCATAGCCATCAGCCTTACTCTGAGGCACAATATAATTACAGAGAACATTACATGCAGTTTGACCATTGGTGTAGTACAGATAATAAGCACAATATGCAACAAAGACACCACAAAATAATCAATAATAACAATGACGAGTACAATATTAAGCAAACATAATCATTCTATCATTTTAACCGAAACCATTCAGCCCTCCCTTAAGTCCATCCCAATTCAGACAAAAACCTCAGTCTTTCCTCATACTGCACTACTCGTCACCAGACACACACCTGTGTGTGTGTGTGTGTGTGTGTGTGTGTGTGTGTGTGTGTGTGTGTGTGTGTGTGTGTGTGTGTGTGTGAGTGAGTGAAAGTGTATTTGTGCAGGTGTGCAGTCTGTGCACGGCCTCAAGTGCTCATTTATCAAACTTCACGTCCGGTGTGATGTTATACCTTGTAATCATTAGGACCCCCACCCACCCCCACACACCCCTTTGCTTGCCTGACTAGCCATGTCTATAAATAGCCTAATCAGGTGATGTCATCTGTGATATGACCACAGGAGGCGGCTGTATAATTGCCCACCTGGTCCACAGCTGATTCAGAGAGGACATTCAGGGTCTTTCTATTGATGGCTGTGTACAGTAAGAGCCAAAAGCAAGCTGTGTCTGCTTCATGTGATGCTTTGCCCTTCTACACAGTAAAATACTCAGAGTTGGTTGATTGGTTCAATTTGTACCCATAGTGGTCCATTTGTACATGTTCAGAGTTACACAAGCTATGGGAGCTATAATGTGTTCTCAGAGCACAGACTGTCCTCTTTGGCTTCTTCACAATGCCTTTTAGACTACAGTGCACACGGCAAAAGCTATAAAAAGAAATGGCTGATCAGAATAAATAACCCTGCCGAGGTGTTGTATTTGACTTGGCATTGGCTACTTACTGTCTGCTTCATCTCCACTAAAATGAGGACGGCAGGTTTTGTCAACTTTGGGCTGCAGTCAGTGTCAGTATGTTTAATGAAAATCACTTCAATTTGAGAAATGGATCTACTCAATGAGAATAGTCTATGTCAAATATTTCTAGGCTTATCGACAATTATACAAAACAACTGTGATTAATGTGTGTTTTTGTCTTGGAATATTTGAACTAAATTTGAAATAAAAATAAATTTCTGTTAGCTTTTTAGGCTTTGTAAATTTTGTAAAACAACACAGAGCAGATGCAGTATGGCAATGGCCTATACAATGAATTGAATGGCAATGACCAATACCAATATTCAGCGAAGCAAACCATGGGGTATCACACTCAATTTTGTTAGCTGTCCAGCCTTCATCTGTGTGGATATAAAGGGGAAGAGGTCATAATAACCAGGTGATCAATCATCCTTAATTAATGGTAGTGATGACACCTTGCACACAGGGCCGTAGGCAGAAAATTATCAGTGGTGGGGCATTCATGTTTCAAAATACACACTAATTGGAGAAAATGGCTACATGTATGTGCTCCAATTATACAGCAAATAAAGACTTATACTCAACAGAACAAATAAACATACAGTCATGAAACACGATTGCATCGCACCCGCATCCCGCAACAACACAATGAGCAACTCCATGGGGAAGGAGTGAGGGATAGAGAGAGAGAACGTTGTTATACAACCACTAACCAGCAACAAATAGTTGAGCATATACTGTATACTGTATCTCCACGGCGGGAGGACAATGAGAAAAGGCTATGCATCAACCAACAACAATAACATTTAGTCGGCCATTTTTGCCTTCATTCACTTCATTTAAGGTCGGATTGCAGTTGTGGCCTGCCAAATAGCCTTAAGCCATGGACATCTAATTTGGCCACCTAATGCAACGGCTCGCAATTAGAAATACTGAAGGCCCAGAAATATTTGAGTAAGACTAGGACTACTTGCCTTTTGCTCATAATAATTATCCCTGCAACCCAACTATGGATAAGCGGTTGAAGATGGATGTATGGATAATACACAGGGCTGCACATTACAAGAGCACCCTTATTAAGTGCACACAGCGAGGGTAGGGGTGAACACTTCTCTGCCAGTGCCAGGGTTGTCCTGCCCAGTGCTTACATGGCCAGATGCAAAGCTTGCATTTGGTGTCAAGCAGCAGGACTCACAATGCTTGTTAGCAGTTCAGCCTCACCTACAGCTATGATTCCAAGTAATGCTACGTTGTGACTTCAGTTTTCAATATTGTAAATATGGTCACGTGGTTTAGCTACAACAGCAGTGAAATGGCGAACTTAGGACATGCCATTGTTATATTCAAAACGTAATCATCATGTTCTACTATTGTTGACTACTGGCGCAGCGTCTGATAGGACTGCTGCAGGAGGCGAGCTCTCACTCTCACCGTATTCATAATAATAATTGTCCAGGGTCCGCAACTTAAAACTCATTAATTGCCCATTTTAATGGATTAATCAAGCTGCCCAGGCCCATATTTTGAATTCCAGTATAATATTTTGTTATATGACCACAATGTCACGAAATATCTCATTTTATGCACGAATGTCTCTGGTTTACACAGGAAAAAAATCGTCTCTCTACCATATTCCATTGTTGAGTTATTACTGGCCATGCCACTATTCCTCATAATGCCAACAATATACCCCAATTTTCACATTTTTTATTCATCAAATTAATGCCAATCAAACAAAGCATATGATTCCAAATACTTGTCATTTGTAGAGTTGATCATATACTATATAATTTCCGGTCATAGAGTAAGAGTACTTCCGGTTTATCCATGTCACTGTTGCTAGGCAGACTGTGTGGTGTTGTGATCATTGTCTTGAGCTACGTCGGAGCGATCGTGTTTTCTATCATATATAAGTCAAATCAAGCTGTAATGACGCACCGATGGTTGGATTATGATCAGCGATGGACATACAGACCGCGCACGTGCAAGCGTGCACACGGCGATTTTGGCCATTACTAAGTGAGTAGAACCTGCCGTTAGCCGATCATGCTAAAAAAATGCTAATCGCCTGAAATGAATGGTATAAAAAAATAAGGATTAAATAAAGCGTCAACACAGCGTCAAGGGCATCAAGGGCATTAATTATTTAAAGCGTGTTTAAAGCGTCAATAGCGTCAAGGGCAATAAGGGAGTTAACGTTCCACATTAAATAACAGAAAATACAGAGCCAACAGACCGTTCCATTTAACTCACCTCAGCCTGCTGCCTTACAAGTCATTCATCCACCCGTATCGGGCAATAGAAAACGGCTTTGCGATCGTTATTTATAAAAAAAAGTTTGCTGTCATTTTCCCCACACGCGCGCCGCGACAGTTAAACATATACGAAGCAATGAACCCGTCCCACAGCCAATGACATCGCATTTGGTCAGATTGACAGGAGGGCCCATGCTGCAGATCCGTTTCCTGTCCTATTCAACTCAACTGCATGGAGGGAGGAGGGTCCATGCTGCAGATCCGTTTCCTGTCCTATTCTGTGCAAATGGCAAAACCAGTAGGCGGGCTTTAAACAGCATCTCAGCAATGAGCAGTAAATAGACACCATTATCCATTTGCAAGGGAAACTCGCGAACGTTCATATTAAGGTGACGGGTACTGGGCAATCTGAACTGGGGGGGCACAAAATCTAATCAGGGGGGCATCGCCCCCTACTGCCCCCCCGTAGCTACGGGTATGCTTGCACATGAAAGATGTCTAGCGATATGGCTTAATAAGAACCAATAATCAAAATAAAGGATGTACAATGGCAAAAACCAGGCCATATGTTACACTTAATATATTTTTGCATGTTCTATCCGTGCCCATAAGGTAGGTACCCTATGGTAACAATTGCAGTAATCCTGGTCTTCATAGTGCCTGATGAAGTGGAAAGGGAACTGATGGAATTCCTTCCACGTGCTACATCCTACCAGGGAAAGTCCCCATTGTCAGGTGATAGAAGCAGCCATTTTGGGCACTCTCCAGGTTGGCAAAGGGAGAGTAGCAATGAGGATGTCAGTTTACGCAATTGGCACTTGGTGAAAAATGGGTCGCAAAAATAAACAAATATGAACTTAAAATAAAAGAGACTGCAATAGAAACATGCAAAGCAAGTTAAAGCACAAATCAGACCTCTCTGAAGAGAGTCGTCCAACAAGGACAACTTGCAGTTACAGTGAGTGAGATGAGTTTGTATTGGTTGGTGTTATATGCACTGGTCATCAGAGTACTGGTGTCATCATGGATTTTCATGGATTGATTGTCTGATAACTCTAATGGCTCTGTTCCAGGCTTGTGGATGACCGATGTGTTGTGCAGCCAGACACAGGCGATCTCAACAACCCCCCCAAGAAATTCAGAGGTAAGATCACATCCAGAGAGTTGGTGCAAAAGGTTTAGCAACTTTGAATAATTAGAAAACTCTGTCATCAGTACATGGATTTCCTTGACCTCCTTTTGAATTATTAACTGATATCATAACAACAAAACGGAAGAGATATTTTCTTTGGGGTTTGATGGCTTGGAACTTGGCAGTTTTCGGCTTCCTGCCAAGACAAGTAGTTATATCATTTTGGGGCCAGATGTATACAGTTTTGGAGAAATGGATTGAACTGTGAATGTCTTAAAGATATCATTATTTACTATTGAGTTTTAAAAGATCAAGGTCAGAATCAAAAGACATTCTGTAAAACAAGAGCTGGTGTAGGCAGGGTTTGCAACCCCAGGTGCACATGTAAAATGATGACTGAGGTCAGTGCCTCTGACGTAAAGTCATTGTCCATAACCTTGCTGACTACAAAGGTGATGTTTGAAGCATTATCATTACAGTGTTGACAGTCGACTGTAAGGTCTCAGTGGCACTTAAGTGCAGGTCATTTTCTCCTTCCTCTGCGTCATCCATTAGTGATCCCACTAGGGGACACATGCAAACTCTGTGTGGAGTTTGCATGTGTCCCCTAGGGTAGGTGCCTCCCCTGTTTAGCTAAAGGAGCTGTTTGAAATAACGTTTCCATCCACAACACATTACGTCCTAATCCACCTGTCAGATGTCATACATTGAAAATTGCTCTCTCTCTCTCTCTCTCTCTCTCTCTCTCTCTCTCTCTCTCTCTCTCTCTCTCTCTCTCTCTCTCTCTCTCTCTCTCTCTCTGCCGAGAGGTGAGACAGTCACTTTGAAAACTTAGTACAACTGCTATTTGTGAAAACCTAGCATTGGTCTTAAATAATAATAAATGGCCCATTATATTTAATGAAGACAGAATGCACTTCTCTGTCCTGAAAGTGTGAAACTAGACTTCACTTGGCTTGGATGTTTGTTATATATACTTGTCGCAAGCAGTCAGACAACCTTTAGTGTCAACCACACTACCGTTAGTGTCAACCAGTCTGGGACTTGGAGTGCTTTGCCTGATGTCCTAGATTAGATCAGTTCAGTGATTCCCTACATGCTGATGAGTTGACAACAATGGTGTCGAGGGGATACGTTCTTGACTCTGAGGTTTGATTGGGACAGGGGTTGAATGGGTGATGGAGTGATACTGTTGTGGTTGAGCAGGTAGTCAAGGGTTTGCTAGAAGAATTTATCGATTAAGGCAGTAGATCACAGAAGAAATCGTTAATGGCCCTGTCGCCATACAATAAAAGTGTTGAGGTCACACGCAAGGGCACTCAGTTAAGCAGAAATCTAAAGATCATAAATTCACATAATGTTTCCACTGTCGATTGGCCACAGGCTCACACCCGGCCTTTGTTTTGATATTTGAAGATGATTCTGTGTGCACCCATTCAAGACAAGATACAAGATCTGTCTCTCAATGTTTAATTAAATTCCAAGTCAAGAAAACATTACAGATAGGGATCTATTATTGTTGCAGCTATTATTTCTGTATTTTTATCTCAGCCACATTTACACTATGTTGAGGAAAAACGAATACCATTGTTTAAATATAGGGCCATTTTTGCAGAAATCTAAAATACTTTTATTTTTGTCCAAACATCACAAACCTTCCACTTGGGTGTGAGGTACAGCACAGCCTCTGAATCCTCTGTATACAGTATTTTCCAAGCTGCTGACCTGCATTCATGACATCATTTTCAAGCTTCAAACCAGCATCTTTGCTAAAGCTATGTCATAATGACCTTTTCCACTGGGAGAGTTATTGTTCATACATTTTTTTCTGAGGTGTATGTTTTAGTTAGTTGGGAGTGCAAGTACAAAGCTTCTGGTAATATACTGTAATGCGGCAGTATGTCACATATATTTTGTGGAACAGTGCTACTATATTTACAACTGGAACCTCTCCTGAGGGAAAAGTAGGATTGCACCAACCCCTTGTCTGCCTCGCTTTGAGTCTAGTCTCGGAATAAGGTTTCTCCCCTTTTCAATTATTATTGTTTTTAAAAAGCGCATTTTTTCTCCTGACTAGTGGTGTGGCTCTAAAGCCTGATTTCTCCAGCACTGATGTCGCACAACAATGGCAGATGTCGAAGTTAACAACGTGTCGCAGCGTGTCATATTGTTATAGTTTGCACTAAGTATCAGCTTTTTTGGTGTGCAACACCATGTGAATTATTTTAGGGCAAAAGGACAAAAGTTTCAAGGCCAATTACATCTACTTGAAACAGGTTCTTTTTGCCATGAGAGTACTATTTTTTTTAGCACATTCCTGTCATTCCTGTCATACTTGTGCAGCTACCGGTCAGGCGAATGCCTATGCTGCCACAAAGCCACCACAGAGTCTGCAGAACTATCACAGCTCTGAACAAGGATCCAACTGTTTTACACATTTTGAGATAGCCATTGACCACAAGCACAGCAAAGAATCTGCACTTCTCTAGCTCTGTATTGCTATGCAGTAGTTCACCATCAAGAATGTACTGCTATTTGAAATATTATGGTCATGATCAAGTTGTGCTGCCTGAATGTATAGACTACAGTAGGCCTACTAGAGCATTAACCATTAACATGTTTTTTATAGTAATACATTGGTAGTTAAATAATTTTGTACCAATGTATTTGATTTGGTTGATAGTGATATTTATATTTTTTTTATCAAAAAGAAAAACATGAGGTTCTTGGCTTCTCATTGAAACGGTGCATGCCTTTTACACTACTGTTATTCAGTTACAGTATGAAAGAGCAATAAACCAACACATAATACCATTATGTCTGCTCATAGCAAATACCTTATATAAAAATATTATTAGCAAATAATCAATTATAAATTAATAATGTTGAATACCGTTTTGCTAGTCAAATAATCAAATAGTCGAATAATTTGTTAATTTCCTATACAGTACTGCACCTTCATCATTCTAGTATACCAGCGTAATTAGACATAATTAAAGATGCTTTTCACTATACTGTCAAAAATATAATTGATGGAAAAAATATGAAATTAATTGTGAAGGTAGAAATTATTATTATTAATTATTTAAATATACCCTTATACCCTTACCCAATAAATTTCCAGGTTTACTGTTCATAATGTACATCCATCTTCAACCGCTTATCCATAATTGGGTCATGGGGGCAATAGCTCCACCACAGCACCCTGGATTCTCCTCTCTCGTTTATATTAGTATGTTGTTAAACTGTCAAATAATGCCTGAGAAAGCATTGACTGTGAAATGAAAACGATAGACGAGGTACTGTAGGAAATGAAAACATTATTATCTGGCAGCCTTTGTGCAAACAGAAATAAAAAGGCGAGTGGGTGTAATTGGCTTGTGCACTAAATATATTTCTACTAGGCAACTAGGGCAGTGGAGAAAAACAAAATAAACGTGATCATGGGATTTCAAAATAATGGCAAAACTAAAAACAGAATGGTGCCTGCTAGGCAGTTGTAACAGCAGCAGAGGAGACTAGTGCTCTGTATCAGTGATGGTTGGCAGTATCCTGCAAACAGCTGCCAGTGGCATTGCCACCAACAGCCACAGTGACAGCAATGCCCCTTTCAACCATTAAGAATAATGGTTGATCAGGGGAAAGCTGCATTGAACAATGTTGAGCATGATGCACAACACACATTTTAAACTGAGGAACGTTGGAATTAGGATGACATTTTATTGGATTCCTTGTGACACTGTAGCCAAGAAATGTTCATTGAAAACTTGCCTACATCACCCACTGAGCATGTGAAGAGATATGCACCTTCTTACATGACATACGCTTTAATGACCTTTGCATAGATTTATGTTTAGTCATACTTATGGTCCCAGCCAGCAGATATTCAAATGCTATGAATTCTGGGACAGGATCATTTGGCGACAGTGGTGATGGATTTTGTGAGAACAAAACACGCTACATACTAGTTTTCCAAAAAACCTAATTGAGGATACTCTGTTGAGTTTCAGCAATTCGTTTCTGAGGGCGTTCTCAGGATGCAACTTACTTCTTGTGTCATTTGAGTAGTGACTTTTATAATGTTCTTCTTGAAACTAAAGGGTGTGTACTTGTTCAGGTTTTATAATGTTTCAGACTGAAGTGTGAACTTGTATATGTGGGTGACTATCGGAATACCTGGATAAAAATAGCAGTTCACAGAAATATAGACCATGTTGGAATAGCAAGAGGTCTTGAGTAGAGTATTAATGTGAATATACGTTGTATATACCGGTACTACCAGTCAAGCTGATTGACTTGATGGAAGCGTACTAAGCGATATAAGTACTTGTGTGTCAATTAACTAAAGAGAACTGCTCTCACTTGCAGGCCCAAATACAGACAACAGTATATATCGGTCCCCAGGTAACGATATGATACGATAGACTTTATTAATCACTCAGAGGGAAATTCAAGGTTCTCACAGAGCCCAGACAGTAGAGAAAACATACATGAGACACACGCCAAGATATTCTAAAGGACTAAAAACTATAAATATTCACATCATAAAAATATAAAAACTACATTGCCAGCTACCCCTAGAGTGTAATATAGTACACAACAGAATAAAGTGCATAGCAGCGATAACGTGCTAACCCTAACCCTAACCCTAAAGTGCACAGTGGATTCTACCATACAGTTGCATGGTTAAGTTACAGAAATGGATATGGGCATAGTGAACGTCATGATGCAAAGACAGCATATTATCTTGTCAGAGTCTAACTGAGCTGTGCAAATCATATGCAAAACCTTTGTGAGGCAGCGTGTACAGTACAGTACAGTAGTTGGCAGCTGAAAGACGATGACTCAAGTAAAAAGTCATGAGTTGTGAGTCAATCATATCTTTTGGATAGTTCAGTAACTGAAGTCAGGGCAAGTTTATTTACATGCCACTTTGCATGATATATATTAAGCAGAATAATGGGATAAATTCCTTATAAAGAAATGTCTTTTACAAATGTGTTTATACTGGTGTCTGTCTAGTAGCAGCCTGGTTCAAGTCCACAGCCCTCGCCTACTCCACTGAGTAAACTGAAAGCTCCAATCTGATAATCAGGCTAGTCTAGTACTAGTGCATATTTCAGAAACGTTGAAATTCAAGTTCTCTATAGCCTAGGGAAATTGTTGACAGCTGCTGAAAGATACTGTACATTTTTCTAAAATTGAATTCTGCCCTGGGCAGAATGTAGTAGTGGAGGAGGCCTTGGGGTGCATCTCGGGCGGATATATTAGAGCATGAGGCATGGGTGTTGTATTTGGAGGTCAGTGAGGGGACCTGTGTAAGGGGGGGGGCTAGAAGCCTGATGAATCCTGTAACTAAAGCCGCCTTCTCCCTATAGTATTTGAAAATCCCCAGACCTGGGGACTAAGCTACTGTAAGTGTATGGTGAAGATGGGCTTCTCAGATACATTGGAGAAACATGGTCCTGTGTGAAGTAGAGCTCTTCACACGTCTAAAATGTCGGTCTCTCCGGGGGCGGCAATGGCTCAGGGGTAGAGTCACCGGATGGCAACCGCAAGGTCACCAGTTCGAACCCGGGCTCCCCCAGAGTTAGTGTTGAAGTGTCCTTTGGCAAGACGCTGAATCCCTAATTGCTCCTGATGTGCTGGTTTTGCCTTGCATGGTTTCCGCCGCCATCAGTATATGAATGTGTGTGACTGTGATGCACAATATGTGTAAAGTGCCTTGGATAAAAGGCGCTATATAAATGCACCATTTACCATTTTATATAAACTTAATATAAAAAGTTCATATGTATGTATAAGTCTCCGATGTTTACAACAAAACAATCTGGTTGAAAATCAGTTGAAAATTAAGCAAGTTATCGTCATTTTAAAAATATCTGCTCATGGACATTGTTACGCTATACCACCGTTAGATGGTCGCCATGTACGTCACTCCCTATTGACCAGCAGCACGGGCGAGTCATCTAGCCATGATGTGTAGTGTTGACGTACAGGTATTTGCCAAGAACTAAACATGCATGGAAAAGTATTCATTTTAAGTATAGTCATATGCGCTAGTACTATTGGCACATGTTACATGTGCATTCTTGCATTCTTACTACACTGTAATGCACTTGGTTGTAACAAGTCATACACCTGTAATGTGTGTTGTATGTTTTGCAGTTTGAGATTAGAAATGATTCTATTTATAAAATGAATTATAAACAGTTAATAATAAAAGTTGTACAAAAGTTGTAAAGTTGTAAAATTGTGTAAAATAACACAAAATATAATGCATACATGATTGGAAGTTGGAACCTGATAAATCTTTCCTTTTCATTGTTATGAAACTATAGTCATATTAACTCTTAGACCCCAAAATACAGAACAAAGTGTGACCGCCCACTATGGGTTAAATAATCAGTGATCAATCGATTATAGGTCTTGAGTGACTGATGCCAATATTTAGAGAGTAGAGAAGTAGAGAGAGTAGATAGAAAAAGTAGGCTGACTAATGGGATTTCTCACACAGACACACATCTACAATCTAAATTATTCATATACCAATGAATGCCTCATCATGGAATATAAAACCCAAATACCAGAGCCAATAATGGTCTGTTCCGCACTGCCCATTTGCTATTAAAGACAGCAATACAATTCACAATTAGCTGCAGCTAATGCAATTTTAGTGGGTTGATGTAGTTATTCCCAGAGACATGGGTGTGCACTGGCCACTGCTGTTCATCGGACTGATGTCAATCCGGCTTCCATATTAGCCATGACAGACTGTGGACCCCAGGAAGAAAGTAGCACCTGATAAAAGAAACAACCGCTTGACCTTCTGGTCACAGTGTGGTCTCTTCTTGCCTAGTTTTGGTATACAGTACAGGAATACATGGAGACTCTGCCCAAATAATACTCGGACCAGCAGAAATGTTGCGACATTGAGGGGTCAGAAAACTGAGCTCTGTTGCAGTCTGAAAGAGGGGCAAAAGAGGGACATTTCCATTTTTTCCTGACACTATTTGTACACTCCTATAAGAAAAATCATTAATAACATGGTGAAACACAACTTGATGATAGAGCCGCCATTGGACTGATCCCATGAAGTGAAGGGAGTTTGTGACAGCGTAACTCTGTCTACACTCAAGGCTGAGTATTATTTGGGCCCAGTCTTCCTGTTACCCAGTACAGTATACTGTATGTAGCTGTGACCAGAAGGAGAAAGGCTAGCCTGGTCTAGCCCTCAATGATTTTGGCCTTGGGGGGCGGGGTGTCGTGGGATCCACACGGCGGAAGTGCTGCGCTCTGATTTGATCTCACTAACGTGTCGTCATCTCCGGCCCCTCCCACGTCCGTCCACTGCTGTTCTACGTCACATCATTTAGAGCGACGCCCACCCCGGAAGGTTGACACGCCCCTCAAGGCCACTTTCCAACGCGCGTTAGTCCAGGCTTTCCGTTTTCGCGCAAGGCGGACGAAAATGAAAGCCTGGTGTCGAGGCTAGAGAAAGGCTTGCTGTCGAGACACACTACTGCCCTTATTCCAGCATGTGTTAGTCAGGTGCTGACTGTATGGATGGATGGTATGAATTGGCCTTAGCCTTTGCTTTCACAGTAAAACCCACATTTGAGGTACCATACCTGAAACCAGAACAACAGATTTTTACATTCAGCACTTTCATCAACAGAGAGAAAGTGTGCCAAGAAGACTAATTCCTAAGATCCCTGTTGAGTATTAATAGCCCACTTAAGCTATTTAAAAGTGTTTCCAGGGAGACTTAGCTCCATGTTTTAATCCTTGCTCCTTCCTCTCTGATCTCTCAGAGGCTAGTGCCGTGAAATGGTAATTGCACTGCCACTGACTGTGTGCGGATGCGTATGTGTGGTTAAGTGTTATTTATATACCCCCTCCCACACTCCTTCTAAATAGATAGTGTGCGTGCGTGCGTGTGTGCGTGTGTGCGTGTGTGCGTGCGTGCGTGCGTGCGTGCGTGCGTGCGTGCGTGCGTGCGTGTGTGTGTGTGTGTGTGTGTGTGTGTGTGTGTCTGTGCGCATGCATGCATGTGTGTGTGTGTGTGTGCGCACGCATATTTTAACCTAAAGCTTTTCACCTGTAAACCTGTGGTCTCATCATAATATTGATATCGTTGCTGTCAGGATTAAACCTTCTAAATCCATTTTTTTTGCATAAATCTCTTTCCCTGCTGTGGTGGTATATCCTAACTCCATTTTTGAGGTTTTTGCATGAATCAGTGCTTATTTCCCCAAAATATTGAACCAATACATAAAGTAGTAAAAAGTGTTTAGTGCAAAACCTCTTAACTCCTTTGGACCCTCAAGCTAAAGCAAATAACTCCATCACCACTCCCAATCTCAGGCAAATAATTGACAATATATTAACTCACAATGCAAAATTTGAGTCAGCATTGCTTTGTCTTCAAAATATATGGTTTTCATAATTTCCTGAAAAAATGAGTTAGGTGGCTCCTTCCTGAGATATTCTGATACTCTTTCTTGGCAAATATTAATCAGTGTTATCAGTTTATCAGATGATCGATGGTACAATTATGAAGAGAATATACTGCTCTGCCTCAGAGCAAGCTTCCATCTAATGGTGTGTGTGTGTGTGTGTGTGTGTGTGTGTGTGTGTGTGTGTGTGTGTGTGTGTGTGTGTGTGTGTGTGTGTGTGTGTGTGTGTGTGTGTGTGTGTGTGTGTGTGTGTGTGTGTGTGTGTGTGTGTGTGTGTGTGTGTGTGTGTGAGACATGGCTTTAGCACTGTAGGCTGTAACTGTACGTAAGTAATTACCCACTTTCCCAGCTGAAAGGTGGAAGTGTTTCTGTACAGTCCGTGCTCACAGTGCCCTGGGAAAGGATCTACCGCTATTTAAAGTATTTGGCCTGTTGACATCAAAACCCTGATAATCGCTACAGCGAACCGAACTCTGTCCGGTGTACCTAGTTGGAACTAGCGAACCGAGACCTCCACTTACTTTGTCAGACAGGAGAGTTCGCATCAGAGTTTGTACTGGCATTCATACTAGTGCCACACAATACCCTATTACTCTCAGGATTCCAGGATTTGTGTTTGAAGTGTTTATTTTTTACTGGACATGAGCTCCAAAGAACTGATCATAATGGAGGAGGCTTAATCAGACACTCACTATTCTGAGTAGAATTGGCAAACGTTATGGAAAATATTTGTTCTACCAGCTAAAGCTTGTAGATTGTCTATTTATTTTTACTGAATGGTGCTTTTTCTGTAGTATGTACAATATGTAGCCAGTGAAACAAACTAAAAGACAGCTCAAATGAAAGGAAAAAACGCAGCAGCCCAGGCCCTGTAAACAGCAGTGAGAGAGCAGGGGCCTAAATCCAAGAAAAGGGCACATGTGTGCGCGGTGCGCGCCCAATTTTGTGAGTGGTCTTTTTGTGTGTTCCATCCCTTGTGGGCCTGACTGTGTTCCAAGCCAAAACACAATCAATTGATTGACTTGCACATGACAAGTGTTCAGATGGGTGATCTGACCAGTCAATGTGATGGGTGATAGCCTGCCTGAACACTGCTGGGCTGCATGGTTTACTTTATTGGATTTGATGAATACAATGAAGATGATCCCATACGTTCATTGTAACTAGGCTTATCATTACTTACCACTAAGTTTATCATCATCTACAAATCACTTAATCTCTCTGCTTTTCAATGCTCCCATTGGATCATTAACCTTTCATCTCACCTCTCACATATCAACACATTTCTCGCTCCAGTTTTCTAAACACAGATGCATTTCCACTCTCCCACTGCCCTATTTTCTCCATTGAACCCTGGCCTCCTCTCCTCCTTTCTTCCTCTCTTACTCCAGTTCCATCTTCCATCCCTCACTCTCCCCTCGAGCACCTCCTGACAGCTAAGCCCTAGACGCCATGGAGCTGGCCCTGTTTTTGACAGAACACGCCACAGCTGCTATTTATGGGTCAAGATATATACAGTTGTGTTCCCCATCCAGATTATACACAGTGGGAGCCAATTATAATCAGAATCATTCTTGGTAGTTACATGACTGTATGGTAAACATTGGTTGGTTGCATACATTTATCATACTCGTACATGGATTTAAACTGAATGATATTCCCTCTGTGTCTCATTCTCCCTCCTTCTCGATGTGATGATTCAGAGAGAGAGGGTGCTATGTCAGTACCCACATTGCGCCTACTGATGTACTGTAGGCGCTATGTTGAAGAGAGAGACTACAATCTTCATAAACTTCACCCATGAGCCAAACAACACTACTTCACCACAACATTTTTTGTGTTGAGTAAGCAAGCAATTCAGTCCAATATTTTCACATTCATCCAGATTGCAGTACAGGAACACCGTGATTGGCTAGTAATTTAGATCCCATGATGGACGGTCAGTATGTGCCTGATTGGCTAGTTCCACTGTACTGTAGCCTTAAGGGTCAGAAAACACCTGGTGTATTTTAATGTCTCTAGCCTAAATAAAATAAAGCCCCCCAACTGAGTGCCTGAAACTGGATGTTTTTCCTCCTTTGTCCTGAATATTACCCCCTTCCATGAGTACTGGTGTTTTGAGGGATAACGCACTATTTTTATATAACATACTTTAGTTGTCATTGAGCAGTTTAAAAATAATGCATAGTGCAACAAACAAACAGACAGCTTTGAAAGCGTAAGCTCCGGGGCTGGCAGAGGTCTAATGCCATGTGGTTATTACATTAATTCTATTTTCTAACAATTACTGTCATTCTCAATGTATGCTGCAATTTGAAATGTTGGCTCTTTTCTTTGCAGCTCAACTCTCTTGCTCCTTTCTTTTCTCTTTTCACCCCATTTAACCCCCTTCCAGACTGCCTGTTCAAGCTGTGTCCCATGAACAGATACTCTGCACAGAAGCAGTTCTGGAAAGCAGCCAAGCCAGGAGGAAACAGTACTACAGACGCTGTGCTCCTCAACAAACTCCATGTGAGTGTGTGCTATTCACTTCTACTATACACTAGTGGTGATATTGCTGGCAATATAGAGATATGTATCATGATCACTGTTGGGCAGTAATAGATTACTGCCCAAGATTACTTAATAGATTACTTATTACTCCTTTAGGAAAGTAATAATCTTACCTTACTTATAAGTTATTACTTGGCCTTAAGAGTAACATGTAACACATTACTTTTTTATTATTGTATAATTACTTTTGTGCCCCCATCCGCAAAAAGTGTGTCTGCCGTAAAGTGAGTTGACATGTCAGCAGCAGCAGCAGAGTTACACAAACTCTGTTCACTTCATGGGACCAGTCCAATGGCTTCTATTGAGAATCGAGACAACACATGGGGACAACATGCTGCACCAACAGCTCAATTTCTGACCCCTCAATGTTGCAACTTTGACACTAGTTGGATTTGTAGGCCTGACTATAATAATAATAGGTTGCTTTTCATCTCACTTTTTTTTGCTCAAACTAAAGTCGCATTAGCAAGTAACAGTAATAGTATTACTGTTTTGTAGGACATTTTACAGAGAAAAGAAATATTACTGTGATATTATGTCATATTAGTCATTACACCCTTCTCTGATGGTTGACGATACACAGACCACAATACGATATATACAGTATATACTGTATATCGATATATCAATGTGTCGACATATAATTGATTATACATTTATTCTAAATTAATGACCATGTTGCACAAATACAATAAATCATTCTCAGTCTCACAGAGCATCATCTTTAAATCTAAATAATGACTACATATCCTAACAAATGCTCTGGGAAGGGAGTGCATTGCAACTTGCAATTGGGGATTTGATAACGTTAACCATGCCACCCAGATAATTCAGGCCGTTTATTGCTGTATTGATATAGCAGCCTCACGATCGATTCACAGACTGTCTGGGTGTTCGATCGATATATTTCGATATTTTCATTAATTGCATCACTAATATATAGTATTAGGAAGTATAAAAATGTAAATGTAGAGATAACAAGAGAAACTATTGTAAACCGTAACTTACAGTAACTTTAGTTTCTCTACCTTTCCATATTTATAAGATACAAGATACTTTTATTGCCATACAACCAGGTGGTATGACCAGGCCAGAGCTCTTTTTGTGAGCTCTGACAAGAAGACAAATTAGAAAATACATAAAAAACAATATATCCACAACATCCTCAGGGAAGTTGCATAAATACCATAAACGGTAGCAAATAACAAGGTCAGATGACTTTTCAACTAAGGGGAATGGGAATGGGGGAGAGGGTGTGGGGTCCTGAGGGAGTTCAGTATAAAACCACACGTTCAACCACTCCCACCGATCTGTTTGTCCACATGTAACAATAACTCCTACATCATGTAGGCTTGTAGAGCAAGAAAATCAGAGAAAGAATGCAAACACTTTGTTTCTGCTGGGGTGGGGATCAGGCCTGGGATTTTGAACTTGAAATCTTGCTGGTTGAGTATGATGGGTCACATTATTCAAACGTTTCCATCTCCTGCTCTCAGCATGCTGCCGACCTGGAGAAGAAGCAGAACGAGTCTGAGAACCGTAAGCTGTTGGGGTCGGTCATCCAGTATGGAAATGTCATTCAGGTATGACCAGGAATAGCCTACCTATGTGATAAGGTACTGTAACTATAGGCCAGCATAGATGAGGGCTTACTGTACATGGTTCAATATGACACTGTCACAAGTGCCACATGACTGAGCTGATGACGAAGTTGGCATGAGTCGCCTTTATCAGTGGGAGATTTTAAATAATGATTCTAACAACCTCCACAATACAGGCACTTGTCTTACAAGATGAACCTTATCATTCTCCACTCACCTGACCAGGTCTCGTTTGCACACAGACGTGATTATTATCTGGCCACTATGGAATATAGCCTTACCAAGAATGGTCATGCAGGCCTGCTGCATAGTGTTAACCACAGAGAGGTTAATAGAGAGGATATTATTATTACTATATAGTGGCAGTCAAAGAATTTGAATCCATGGACTCACTCAAGGTTTTTTTTCTTGTGATAATTGTTTCTAGGGGTGTTAGCTGTTATATACAATGAAATGATTTAGTAACCAAAACATGCTAATGAGATGATTTGTCCAAATTGTTGATCAGGGCTGTCTGTGTTGATCAGGGCTGTCATTATTAATCCCAGCAGAAAACTATTTCTATTTATATTATTATATTAATGGTCAAATCTGATCTAATTAAATAGGCGGTGAACTTTCACACGTAGAAAATGAATCTGGCTGTTGTGGAAATTAAGGGTTGAGACATCAGCACAGTGTCAATGGAATCCACCCATCGTTGAAGCGTGGGTGCTCCTTAGAAGTGACCCAGTGGGTGCCCCCTGGGAGAATGTATTAATGGATGTTTGTGGTTTGACCACACTGCTGACACTGCTAAGCTTCCACAGCTGACATGAATACAGTACTTATACTGTTGTCGGCAAAGGTCTGCTCCAACCACCCCTTCTTAGAGCTGCGTCCAAATTAGAGCAGTGTCAGATAGT
This sequence comes from Benthosema pterotum, assembly GCA_039105355.1. Lineage (NCBI taxonomy): Eukaryota > Metazoa > Chordata > Actinopteri > Myctophiformes > Myctophidae > Benthosema > Benthosema pterotum. The sequence goes on along the minus strand of CM076971.1, from coordinate 31,325,529 downwards.
TAAAACTCCTGATAAAACCAGCTTACTGCTTAGTGTGTATCCTCCTGTTGTGTTTTATGTTATTGTTTTATTCATTATATCACTAAAACAAATACAAATATGCCAGCTTCACATAGTATACATGCTGTATTGTAAACAACACACAACATAAAAACTGGCACAACAAATGACCAGGAATATAATAAGACATACTGCAAGTACCGTGTAACATTGAATGTTGAAGAAGTTATTTTGTAAGATCTGATATATTTTAAAGTTGAAAAATGACATTGTGAGAATATGTGGTCACATTATTAAGTCTCTGCCTACTCAATGGCTACAAGTCAGAAAACCAGTTGATTGAAGATTCTAACATTGGATTATATTTGTTGTATTTGAAATTATGACTGCCATGCTTATGTGGATTATTTAAAATGTGTTTGTTTTTATTTCTTTTTATGAACAGCTACTGCATTTAAAAAGCAATAAGTACCTGACAGTGAACAAACGCCTGCCTGCGCTGCTGGAGAAGAATGCCATGAGGGTGACTTTGGACTCGGCTGGCAATGAGGGCTCTTGGTTCTACATTCAGCCCTTCTACAAGCTGCGCTCCCTGGGAGACAGTGTGGGTACATAGTAACCCAAAGATAATAATGGGGATAAAGTCAGTAATAGTGAAGAGAAACAACTCAGGTTCGTGTTGACTTTTCAGCGGCTAAGTTTCGGAGGCAGGTTCTTCCATTCAGATAAAGGAGGAATTTGTAGTTCATGTAATGCTGGGTGGGAATACCGTAGATGAGATAGAGGCCACTGCTTTAGTCTTGCCCAGGTATATACAGCAAGATTTGTGTGGTTGACAGTTCAATCTGTAAATTGCTCTGCATAAGAGTGTCTGCTAATTTGTGCTAAATGCCTAAATGTAAATTGTAATATGCATAATACAGTAAATAGAAAAATGCAACGTAGTCTGCATTATACAGTGTATGATCACTGGTCTAGTATGCCCCCTACTGGCTGTTTGATGGCTAGCATCTATCCTACACTAACAGAAGCATCAGTCATCATGATATTCACCCAAATCCATATCCGAAGTTGATGAGCATTTCGAACCGATGCTGTTAGTCTCTGAATTTCTATGGCCTATTGTCGTCTGAAGCACCTAGATCTTCTCTTGACCCAAATGGGACTAGTGGCAGAGCATGAGGCTGCTTTTAAAGTCGTTTATCTTCTTGAAGGAGAGTTCTGGTCTTAAAGAAAGTTCATTAAACTATCACTTCCTGCCTGTAATAGCAACCTGCCCTGTGGATAGATGCAGTGTATTACTCTCTCTCTCCCCCTCTCCCCCTCTCTCCGTGTGTGTGTGTGTGTGTGTGTGTGTGTGTGTGTGTGTGTGTGTGTGTGTGTGTGCCTGTGCCTCTGTGTACGTTTTAGTGTAATGTTTGTTTTATTTATTGGCTCATTTTTTCAGGTGGTGATTGGCGATAAGGTGGTTCTTAACCCTGTGAATGCTGGACAACCCTTGCACGCCAGCAGTCATCAGCTAGTTGACAACCCAGGCTGCAATGAGGTACTGTGTATGAATCTTTAATTAGTTATTGTTCTGATGAATTGAAAATGGCACGCCCTATTGTAAACAAGTTTAATGCTTCATGGTGTTATCCACAGTTAACAGTCTTTGCATTGAGTTGTGTTTTTAATGTACTGTAATTCTGCAAATTCAACCAACCAATCAATCAAGCAGCAGTTGCTTTATCTGGAGTTGTAAACATCTCATGTATGTAGTCATCTGCATATACAGTTCATGTCAACTTTGGAAAAAATCACCATGTAGTTGGTTTGTGATAACAATTGGATTTGACCATTTTATTGTGATGTTTGCATTGTAGCGGATGGAGATAATGGATTATTTCAATATTTTATTATAAATTATTGACACTGTGAAACTGCTTGGGGATAATCACAGATGTACTGTACCATACGGTATTTGTAGTACAGTACAATCTCTACTTCATTTCTTATATAAGGACTTACCAGCAGTTGTTTATGTTTTATACCGGTGAAGTATGATGTCCTCCTTTTCTGTCCTCAATCATGTGCCAATCAAATTCACATTTTGAAATGTTGACCCAAGCGTAATATCTTTGCTAATGATGAGGAGGGAGCCAAATACCGTACAATTTACGCTATCATCATAACTCATTGCCCTCAATGGCCAGTAGATACTGCACATGCATTTGGGAAATATGTACTGTAGTGAGTGACATAATATGACATAATATGAAAATCCCCTACCTCTCTGTTAAGCTCTACCGATGATCAGAATCTATAATTATATTAGGGAGGCAACCTGGTTGTTTTTACTGTTATAATTGCTGGTTTGGTCACATTTTATTGTATAGAGATTTATTTTATTTAGGAAAATAATGCTGCCTGCATCTCTGTCTTTTAGGTGAATTCAGTAAATTGCAATACTAGTTGGAAAGTTGTTCTGTTCATGAAATGGAGTGACAACAAGGAGACCATACTAAAGGGGGTTAGTACTGTTTAAGCCACATTGTTTATAAATTATAATTATCACAAATTAGATACTCTGCTTGATCTACTGTTCTTCTGATTGCATGCTGTGTGTGTTTTTGTGTGTGCGTGTGTGTGTTCTTGGGTCTGGTTCATTCACCACCAGGGTGATGTCGTGCGGATGTTCCATGCAGAACAAGAAAAGTTTCTCACATGTGACGACCACAGGAAGAAGCAGCATGTTTTTCTCAGGACAACAGGACGACAGTCTGCCACATCTGCCACCAGCAGCAAAGCACTCTGGGAGGTTGAGGTGTGCTGAGAGGGGGATAACAGATTATTTTTGTTATCTTTTTATTTCATTTTTATTTATTTATACAAATCCAAATACAGCATGGTGATGAACCTTAGAGAGCTGATAACCGATACTCCACTAGAGTGTCATATGACAGATAGCAATTGGCATTATCCACCAAGGCAAGGGTTTGTGGCAGAGGTCATATCTGTGTTCATAAACTTGCTTTCCTGTCCATGTTTTCTTTAAATCCCAGGTGGTCCACCATGACCCATGTAGAGGAGGAGCAGGCTACTGGAACAGCCTGTTCCGGTTCAAACACCTGGCCACGGGTTGCTACATGGCTGCAGAGGTGGGTGAGGAGGTGTGTGTGGCTCTATTTCCATCCTTCTCCCATACTATTATGATTGCATTTCTGTGCTTATCATTAAAGTAGTTAAGTATTTTGGGTTGATAAATATTCATTCATACCCACAAACTTTTGATTAACTGTTGTTAATCGTGTTTGATTAACTGTCGTTAAGCAAAGATATCAACAGGAAGACACAAAGACATTTAGCAGGTTCATTCTTTGCATATTGCTTTCACAATTCCACCACGTTTATAAATGAATAAATAATTAAAATAAATAAGTAGGTAAGTAAGTAAATAAGTAAATAAATACATAAATAAAAATATAAAAGAGTTAAGAGGAAGGAAGGGGAACTGATTAAGTATATCAAATATCTAAATCCTAAATATCTAAACAATCAGTCCAAACATGTTTGAGAGTTAAATACCCCTTTACATTCTGCATATTTGGAGGTACTTTTGAATGAATGAATTGTAGGATCATGCATCAAGCTGACATACAAATAATTATTTAATATCAAGACCATGGAACCTTTTCACTATATTGTATTTTGATTTATACCTTTTGATTTATACCTTTTATTGTTAACACTGAAAAACAATAAAATATTATTATGAAAAAAAGAAAACATGGAACCTAGAAGTTGCAAAACTTATTTTAGGTTGTGCTGTTTCTCCTAGGTGAACCCAGACTTTGAGGAGGAAAGCACTGAGCCACGGGCTTCAGTAAGTCAATCGGAGATTCTTCTTTCTGCTTGCTTAGCTGTGTTCTATCTTGCGCTACACTGCTCCTGATCGAATCTGTTCTATAACTGGCTTTTGCTTTCTCGTGTAGGTGGCGGACTTTACACCCTTTAACTTCCAGGTACTCTCAATAATTATTGCAAACTGTCTAGCATCTGCTTGCCAATCTAAATTAAACCCTACAAGACAGTAGCATCAGTGATTTTACAAGATTGGATATCACTACATTAGTAATTGCTGTAGTTGTGGTAATGATAATAATTTTCCGCAAGGTGTCATCAAATATTATGATGCATTTCCTATTGGAAATGACCAGTAGATGGCAGTGTTGTACAAGATATTTCAAATTGTAACAGGTTTCTATACTAGCAGTCAGCCTATTTGACTGTGCATGCACCTCATGCCTATGATCTTAACTAAGTAACCAGGCGTAACCAGGTGCTCAGAGGAGATATAATTACTATATCTCTCTATAAAATACATTATATAATTATCCATTACATGGATCAAACAGGATGATGACACAGAAAAACAACAAGATAATAATGACAAGGTGAAAAGAGCAATAGCCTGACCATCCTCTTTTTGCCTTTGAGTGCCCAGATCGTCTCGTTTGCTACCCTTCACTGTGTGTTTTTGTTTATTGAAGGTGGATGGAGATCATGAAGCTCTACGAGCACGTCTGCGTGCACCACAGGAGAAGGCCATGTACACCCTGGTGCCTGTTCCTGATGGCATGGACATCTCCTCTATCTTTGAGCTTGACCCTACCACTCTGAGAGGGGGGGACTCCATGGTGCCCAGGTATGCATTGCACATGGACAAACCATTGATTTTACTCTTGAGAGTGTAAATTGGGTGTAAATTAACCCTAGTAAGATACACACACTCATGCTGTAATACAGTATCCCCAAGTCTTCCAACTATCAGGATAACCAACTTATCCAAGACTGTCGATGTACAACGTACAATCCTGCAGCCACATAGGAAATCTGTCTCAGATAAGTACTGGGTAAATTGAATGAATTAACTACGATAGGAATACTGGTAATGTTGCTATCAGTATCCCAAATAATTGAACTGACACCATGCATGCACACAGACAGATAGTCTTCTTCTGTTGTCTGTCTTTAGAACTCCAGCTCATTATGCGATCCGTTGTGAGCTGGTACGTCTGCTATATTTGGTGCATGAAACACGTGCAACTAATTATAAATCAAGCCCAAGGGCCCTGCTTTCCTCTGTAGTGCCACTGCAAAAGACTGTTGACGCTGGTCACCTGATGTTGACCAGACACTTGAGACTCCCGTTCACACCGTTGATCGGTTTACATTGTTGGCACCGACACTGGCATTTAGCTGGCAGGGGAAGGTTCATCTACTATAGCAGCAGACTCCTAGCAGAGTGAGCAGGGCTACTGTTCAGGATAGCAGCCCAAAACATTTCCAGGAATTCTTAATTGTGGATTTTACATGCATGATTAGATTTTCAGTTGAGTTAGATGCAGTGTGAATAATTCGTCTCAGTACAGTACAGTACATAATTTTGTCTCAGTACAGTACAGTACAGTACAGTACAGTACAGTACAGTACAGTACAGTACAGTACAGTACTGTATGTGTGTATGGCAGAGTTCACATGTTATAAAATGTTCTTTACTCACTGTCCTTTACTTGCTGTTTGTTATCACTGCACATAGATTTATATCAAAGAAATGCAACAAATTTAGAGTTCCTAACATTGCCTCAATAGGGATTGGAACCCCGCTGGAATCCCATCATTTATGCTGGCCCAGGCAAAATATAAATGCCAGACAATAATTGAATGCCCATCACACCATGGGAATTGTACCAGCTTTTTTCCTCTTTACCTAAATGTTTCAGGGTTATGGTGGTAATAACAATTTGCGGCAATGCTTATGCTGTACCAAAGCCAACTTTTGCACCTACTTAATCATATAAGCCTTAGAAAGGCAGAGCACATGTCTTAACAGTTCTTGCCTGTGTGCAAAACTGTGTACTGGTATGGCATGTGGTATATGGTATTTTATATTTTATCTTGTGAGAATTTTGATATACTGTTAGACAACTAACCACATAAACCAGAATATTCCTTTTCAGGGGAGAACAGATCTGCCAAAAACGCCAAATCTACAAGCTCACAACATGTCAGGTGTGAAGCATGAGATCGTATCTCTGCTATTTACTGTGAATATATTTGGTGTAGAGAGGAACAAAAGTGGGGGGCAATAGTCTAGAGTCCTGGAGGACCCCAGTCAACTGGCCTAATCATGTTCTGGTCAATGCCATGCTGTTTTGGTGGGCTCTGTGTTGAATGGCAGATAACACCAAGTGTGCTGGGTTACTGAATGGTGATCTGTAAGAGCAGAGCCTATCTGCACCTTGTGTCAAAGCCTCCATTGTGCGTTACATCATCAAGCACTGTGTGCACTGTGCATGCATGCATGCATGCTGCAGGCTACTAGTGCTGGCACCTCCCATCCCTACCTGAAATAACCCCACATATCTCAGAAACAGGCGCTAGGTGTGAGAGTAATTAGTGCCGTAGCTGTACACAAAGGTAAGCCTGTCCATTGGCCGATTTATACAACGCCTGCCAGGAATATGGCCAGTGGCTGCTGTCTGTGCTAAGGGTTGAGTGCATACAGATGCACACAAACACGCACGCACACATGCACGCACGCACACTGTACAAAGCTGGAAGAGAGATCTGGAGTTCCCCCAGAATCATTACCATAGGTTTCAGTGTTGTGAGGGAAGTGGTAGAAATTTAGGAATATCAGCTACTTTGTCTTGTCACCACACCACAGCCTGGACCTACAGTTACGGTGAAGCTATTATAGCAGCACAATTGCCTTAATGATAGACATAATGCATAGTTGTAACAGCTAAAACACATTTGTAAATGGTACTCAGTAGGCCTCAACTATCAACAATTTCAGTCAGTACAAACAACAAAAATTATGATAGAGTTTAGTCATTTATACTCAGTATACTTTATTTCTTTTGGCGTTGCTTCAGTGACTTGCACAGATGGGGATAGGGGCTCAGTGTCTTGCTACATGAAACAGCTTACTGTATAGTGTATACTGTATGATTGTTGATGGTCAAACAATGTTATGATGAAGGGATTGAACTTATGACCTTTCTATTGTGAGTCTAACTCACCAGGTCAGACTTATGCCTCAGAAATTGTTGCACTGTGTTTTGCCTTTGTCAACTGAGACAATCACGTGTTTGACTTGTAGGAGCTCCTATGTGAGGCTAAGGCACTTGTGCACCAACACATGGGTCCATAGCACCAACAACCCTATCGACAAAGAAGAAGAAAAACCTGTTATGTTGCGGGTGAGTACTTTGTTGATGCGGATGTTGACAATTAATGTACATATGTGACTGATAACCTTGTAAAAGCAAATCCTCATTCCAGATTGGAACATCAGCTGTAAAAGAGGACAAGGAAGCTTTTGCTATCGTACCAGTGCCACCTGCTGAAGTGCGTGATTTGGACTTCGCCAACGATGCAAGCAAAGTTTTAGCATCCATTGCTGGCAAGCTGGAGAAGGGTACAATCACACAGAATGAAAGGAGGTATGTCTAGGGAAGGAGGCACAAAGTTTGTCTTCATGTAGCCTCGACACCCAGGCTTTCATTTTCGTCCGTCTTGCGCAAAAACGGAAATCCTGGACTAATTTGTTACCCACATTGGTCTAGAGGGGGAAGTCAACCTTTTGAGGTGGGCATCGCTCCAAATGATGTGACTTAGCACAGCAGTGGAGGGGCAGGGGAGGGGCCGGGGATGACGACACATTGGTGAGATCAAATCAGATCATCTCACCTGCCGTCTAAAAAGTGACGGCGCCCCGCCAAAATTATTTCAGGTTAGGCAGGTCAGGCTAGTCTTGATGTGATGTCTATCATAAAAACAAATTACAATATTATTCAATGGCCTAAGTGCATAATATACTGAAGTGCATTTTTTACATTATATTGTGAATATAGAAAAATAGGCTTCCACTTCATATGCTTATAGTTAATGTTTTTTCCTACTTATTATCATGTTTGAATATACAGGTATGGTTTCAGTAGCTTGCACCCATATGCTGGAAAGGCGAGCTTCACACGCTATATAGCCATTCCACGTGTCCTTTGGATTCTTTACTTTCCAGGTTTGTGACCAAACTCCTGGAAGATCTTGTGTTCTTTGTGGTGGACATTCCGAACAGTGGACAGGATGTCCTGGAGATCATGGTCAACAGGCCCAACAGGGAGAGACAGAAACTGATGAGGGAACAGAACATTCTCAAACAGGTTGGCCACAAACCTCAGATATGGAATTTGAGGTTTCAAAATGTTACCTCTTGCTTAGCAAACATCTGACACAAGAAAAGTGTGCAAATGCATTCTGTGGATAAAAGCTATTCAACAAGGAAGTGAAATCTACCAAAACTAACGAACAAAACGTTCTTGGTTTACAAGACCGTTTTGAGCAATGCCGTTGGCTGAAATTCCGATTTAAAATAATCTATAATTCTATATATAAGATGTTAATTACAAATTTGTTGCATTTACAGATCTTCAAACTTCTCCAAGCCCCTTTCACGGACAGTGGAGATGGACCCATGCTGCGACTGGAGGAGCTGGGAGACCAGCGACACGCCCCCTTCAGACACATTTGTAGGCTTTGCTATCGAGTTCTACGCCACTCTCAGCAAGATTACAGAAAGAACCAGGTAGGTGGATGGACATAACGGTTCTGCCCTGACCTTTTGACATCACCTCACCCTCCATCAATACGCTGAGCGTTAATATTCTGTTTATCCCTTTGCAGGAGTACATAGCCAAACAGTTCCGCTTCATGCAGAAGCAGATAGGCTACGATGTGTTGGCAGAGGACACGATAACAGCCCTGCTCCACAACAACCGCAAACTGTTGGAGAAACACATCACCGCTGCTGAGATAGACACGTTTGTCACTCTAGTGAGGAAAAACCGAGAGCCCAGGTGAGACTTACAGAGGACAGTCCCTGGCTGGCATCGTAAACTGGCACGCAGTGTAGTTTTTTGGGGCGGTTTGGGTTGGTTTTGTTTGTCTAACAGCTGCTAAGGAATGCAAATATATGGAGATGTATTCAAATGTATTCGTGGTGGGATGAGTGGAGTTGTTTGTGTGGGACCTCGGCACTCCAGGTAACTTGCATTTGACAGTGTGTGCTGCTGTTGAGTTCACATGGTGCCTGGCGTTGTTGATGATTCGGATGCCAGGCTCATACGGGGACATTGATAAAGAGGGTCTATACAGTTTAAATGGTAATTATGCCATGAGGAGGGCACAGTGGTACCGTACATGACGGGGCATTTGCTTCCCTCCATGTACATTGCAGTTCAAGTATTGGCCCTAAAAAATGACATGTCACAACAGCCAAGGAATTGTATTGGATAGGGACTTTTTAAACCTCCTCTAAGCTCTGGAATCCATGAAGAATGTTCTATGTTTTGCCGTCTCATGCAGGTTCCTGGATTACTTGTCAGATCTGTGTGTGTCCATGAACAAATCCATACCTGTGACACAGGAACTCATCTGTAATGCAGTACTGGATCCAGCCAACAGTGACATCCTCATTGATACCAAGTTAGCTTCTCCCCTCAATGCAATTTCATTGATTTGTTTCTTTATATATTTTTGGCCAATATTGAGAATTTGTTTTCTCTGCTCTGTTTACCAGACTGGTCCTGTCAAGGTTTGAAATTGAAGTAGGGGCCAATGAGGAGGCTCCGGTGGAAGCCGAGGATGAGGAGGAGGTGTGGTTGTTCTGGAAGGACAATGGCAAGGAGATCCACAGTAAGAGCATCAGAGAACTGGCTCAGGATGCTAGAGAGGGCCAGAAGGAGGACCAGGATGTGGTCAGCTACTACAGGTTGGAGTTCTGCATTGTAGTGTGTTGTTAACATTTTATTCTCCAAAATCCTAGACATGAGATTGTGACTCTTCTAGCTATTGTTATTTTTCACTATGGTTTCCATTTGATGAAGAGAAAGACTGAAATTGTCAGGTTATTTATTTATTTAGCTGTTGCTGCGCCAGCATGTGGTTCTAACATTAAAATATTGTAGAGATGACCTTTTGGGAAAAACACCATAAGAATTTATAGGGCCTGTAAATATACATCATAAGTAATCACTGCAACATTTAATGGAGATTTATTTAAAATCCAGCAAATAATTAAGATCCAACTCCAAATGCCTATTTGTTTTAGGTACCAGCTGAACCTGTTTGCCAGAATGTGTCTGGACCGTCAGTATCTGGCCATCAATAAGATATCTGGTCAGCTCGATGTCGATCTGATCCTGCGCTGCATGTCTGACGAGGACCTGCCCTTTGACCTGCGCGCCTCATTCTGCCGCATGATGCTTCATATGCACGTGGACCGCGACCCCCAGGAGCAGGTCACTCCTGTCAAATACGCACGCCTCTGGTCTGAGATCCCCTCACAGATTGCCATTGATGAGTGAGTTTGGATCTTGGCCTTCTTGTTTCATGTCATAGATCAGGGGTTTTCAACCTTTTTCATACCAGAGCCCACTATTTATTGAGAATGAGCCATGGACCACCATTTGATGACATTTTAGCCACACAGACCCCAAAACTAAAGATTTCTTTGGCTTTTGCCCATAATTCCAGGCTGGATTTGGGGAAACAAAACAGACAAAACATATACAGGCCAAATTGACCATTAATCTTCTAGTTGTATAGAGATATTTTAACTCTTGAGAGCGTAAAAATGAAACCAAATGGGATCCACACACACGGACACATGACACTTTATATATTTACTTTATTTAGATACAAACATATGCAGTCATAAATCGATCTGAACTTATAACCTGCAGATAGATACTTAAACACACATATACTGCACAGTGAGCACATACACATGGACTAGGACTCATGCATAGCACCTTTAAAAACCTCAAAGTGTGGCTAATATTATTATAATTAATAATAACTTCTACTATTGTAGGTGTATTTAATTAATTTGTTATTTACTTTGTGTATTGTTGCTGTCATGTGTGTTGAGTTAAACAAAACACTTCTCTTGTGTACTCATAGGATGTAAACATTAGGGCAACTTAGTTTGTCAAAAGTTTGTCAAAAAATACATATTCAGCCCCAAGTCAGAATACCCCGCCACCTGTCAAAAACAACTGAAATTGCTAAAACTGAAGAAAGCAGCGAACGAAGAAAACATAACACTCGTCTTTTACTTTTTCTAATAACACCCTAAAACACGAACCTAAAGTTTGACTTTCTTATCTGTTCCTCTTAGCTATGATAGTGATGGAACGTCCAGAGATGAGATCAAAGAACGTTTCTCGCTCACCATGGACTTCGTGGAGAACTACCTCAGAGAAGTGGTCTCACAGAACATTCCCTTTTCTGACAAGGAGAAAAACAAGCTCACCTTTGAGGTACTGACCTGTCTGTGAAAGTGTTTGGGCAGATCAGAATTGAGTTTGGGTTTAGGTTAAATGTAACTCACAGAGTCTGTGTTCTTTGTTTGGTGGTAGGTTGTGAATTTGGCAAGAAACCTCATCTACTTTGGTTTCTACAACTTTAGTGATCTGCTGCGACTGACTAAGATCTTACTCAACATTTTGGACTGTGTACATATCAGCACGATATACCCTGTCATCAAGATGGAGAAGGAAGATGACAACAAAGGTTAACACCCAAATCCATAGTATTAGTTGCTTGTATTTTTGTGAGGAGAGGAGCTTTATTTGATTATGTATACAATGAGATTCAATACACAATTTGGTTTGATTCTCTTCTATCAAGCCTCAAAACAATATGAAAACATTGATATATTTCACTTCCTACTGTACATTTTATGGCTATTCCTATTGAATAGGTGGGGAAATAGCAAAGGGGGAACTGTCCTGGTTACTGTACGCAAATATTTTTATTTATTTACCAGGTACTACTGTAGGTACACATTAAACATTTCATTATGACACAGTGTATATGTCATAGTGAAGAACTGTAGTGGGAAAAATGCCAACATAAAACACTATTCTTTGGATTGGCAAACTTCTTTGTGTGTGAATAGTACTTGATGTTCTGTATTTCTTAACTATATGAAGCCAAAAACTCATGTGTCTTTGTCTGTAGCTGGCAGTAATGTGATGAAGTCCATTCATGGAGTGGGTGAGTTGATGACCCAGGTGGTCTTGCGGGGTGGTGGCTTTCTGCACACCACACCAACTCACCAGCCAGAAGGAAATGTCGTCAAGGCCCAGATTGAGCCAGAGAGAGAGGATATCATGGTCATGGACACTAAACTGAAGATAATTGAGATTCTACAAGTAAGTCATGGTGTTTTGTATTCATTTTTTATCTCGTTTTTAATTGTGCTTTTGTATTTAATCCACCTTCTCTCTTTTTTTGTAGTTCATTTTGAATGTACGTCTAGACTACCGGATCTCCTGCTTGCTCTGTATTTTCAAGAGAGAGTTTGATGAAAGCAACCCACAGGCAGACAACAGTGCCAATCAAGATGGAAGCAATGTGACGGGTTAGTAGATTAACACAATACCACATTCATGATTGATATCCATTTAGCATTTCCCTCATGAACATAGCCCTTGGTATGGTCATTATAATGTTTATTGCTTATATCATTTCAATTAACAACAGGAAATCTTGACTTTGAGAACATTGAGGAACAGGCGGAGGCCATCTTTGGAGGAAGGTAATTAATCACTGGTCTCATTAAGCTGAAGTGCTGCAGTCCATAGTGAGAAGCAGCAACTGACACGTCATATTTCCTTTCAGTGAGGAAAACACTCCACTGGACCTTGATGACCACGGGGGTCGTACTTTCCTAAGAGTGCTGCTTCACTTGACCATGCATGACTACCCTCCTCTGGTGTCTGGAGCACTCCAACTGCTTTTCAGGCACTTCAGCCAAAGCAGGAGGTCCTAATGGCCTTCAAACAAGTATGCTCCAGCACCTGGTGACACGTCATGTTAACATATCCACATCCCCATGCTACCTCGTCATCAGCCGAGTCTAAAGCCAGAATGTAACCTACAAATATAGTGACCTGCATATTTGCAATTTATGCATAGAGAGTACTAAAAATGATTAAATAAAGTTATGATTTCTTTCAGGTAAAGTTTTAAACCCACATAAACTTTTATCGGGTTTATTTTCATTCTATTAGCTCAAAAAGTAAATGTATATATGCAACAGTGTGCATCAAATATTCTACTGCCACAGTACGCCTACCCATGAAACATCACCTTAACACCCTTAAAACTTATAATTAGTTAAGGGTTCCAAAGCGCTCTATACTTCGTCCTTGTTTTTTTCACTCTACATCAAATTTCTCTGCTAAAAATGCTTTGTGTTTAGTTTTGAGCTGAACTGTAGATTGGCTATTTTTTTCCTAATGTTCACCCTAGACAGTTCAAGACTGTAAATACTGTAACCTCAAATCCTGTTCTGAAAATGCAGGTGCAGCTCCTGGTGACTAGTCAAGACGTGGAAAACTACAAGCAGATCAAGTCAGACCTGGACCAGCTGCGTTCCATTGTAGAGAAGTCTGAACTGTGGGTCTACAAGAGACAAGGGGAAGATGGGATGGACGCAGACGGACCAGAGTCGGATAGCAAAAAAAAGGTAAAAGTTGTCATTAATATTCTTTCTTGAACGGCCAACTGGTATTATAGAAGATTCAGGGGTGCAGCTTCAGCATGATTCGCACACTTGTTGGTGAAGCAGGAAATGGTTTAGCTACATGGCATAGCATTCATCAGGGCAGTAGCAGTGCTATACAATATGCTACAGACTCTGCATGCTCATCCCACATGGCTACATCTCAATGTTTTTTTCTCACTACTTGTTTTTTCTCCCAAATTTCTGGGTTGTATTGACATCCAGGGAGACTCAGGCGGTTCAGACAAAAAGAAGTCAGAAAGCACCAGCAGTTACAACTACAGAGTTGTAAAGGAGGTACGGTCATTGGCATTTACTCGTATGTATTCCTACTCAAACTGTCTGTGGTAACATAACACTTTAATGCCCTATCTCCTTGCGTTTAGGTCTTGCTACGTCTTAGCAAGCTCTGTGTTCAGGAGGGGATCTCGGGGAAGAAGAGCAAGAAACAGCAGCAGCGGCTGCTGAGGAACATGGGAGCTCACAGTGTTGTGCTTGAGCTCCTGCAGATCCCCTATGAGAAGGTACTACATGGGCAGACAAGCATTTGGAATGCATACAAAACGAGCGATAGGTAACATTGGGAGTACATTATAACAAAATAAATCATACTCTTACGCTTCAGGGCGAGGATGTCCGTATGGAGGATATCATGAAAGTGGCCCATGAGTTTTTGCAGAATTTCTGTGCAGGGAATCAGCAGAACCAAGCTCTCCTTCATAAGCACATCAATCTCTTCCTTAACCCGGGGGTAAGTATTCTATTCTTATTCATTTATTTTAGGTCCATTTCAAAACACATGCATTCATCTCTGTAGATCATTTCTGTACATTTGCGTGTTGGTGGGTGCCGGTAGCAGAATTGGCTTTGTCGTTGACATAAATTCATCATGAAATGCCTATAAAATATAAATGGTGCAGTCTGTTATTGCGTTTATTTTGTGTTAGCCAGTAACTTCAATATTAATATTACTGTTTAAAATATTGGACGTTTCAGGTTTAATTCTGTCCCTGTCCTCCTGGTTTGACTTTTCCAATCCTAGCTCCTGGAAGCCGTCACCATGCAGCACATCTTCATGAATAACTTCCAGCTGTGCAGTGAGATCAACGAGCGAGTGGTGCAGCACTTTGTCCACTGCACCGAGACCCACGGGCGACACGTCCAGTACCTCCGATTCCTGCAGACCATTGTCAAGGCCGAAAACAAGTTCATTAAGAAGTGCCAGGACATTGTCATGGCTGAGGTACTGTAAGGTTCACCCATGCTCATCATCCCTCTCCCTCCAGCCATGTGCTGTAAGTGTACTGTAACTTTCAAAACCTGCTTATCTGAACCCCTCCTCTGTAGGCAACTTCATTTTTTATTTATATGACAAATCTCAGGGGGAATGTATTTATAGAGAAAATACCTCACAAGACATCCAAATGCAGCACATTGTCACATTTTAGGTGGGATATCTTGACAGATCTCTCTGCTGTGTCCTAAAACAGTGTAATCATTTCACTTCACCCTGGTCTTCATATTATATTATATACCTTGTGATGCTCCTTGTCATCTACTATATGTCATGTAGGAACGGCCGTACAGTAATGGAATGCATTCCATTTCCATATATTTGTTGTGTTCAATAATGTATATAAACTGCATATATACTATACATGTACTATAATTTAACTGCTTAAAGTATACTGGCACCTAAATAAGGTACTGTACATGGACTAGGGTAGGGCTCGACAAGCCAATTGGCTTCTCCCTAGCCCTTTTCAGACTCTTGGGCAGGGAATGGACATTCTTATAAAAGGGGGAAAAAGTATTTACTGTTTACTGTGCCCATATAAAATAAAGCTGCTGAACTGAACTGAGTATGTACAGTAAGAGCCTTAATGCTCTCTCTCCATTATGTCTCCAGCTGGTGAACTCCGGTGAGGATGTGTTGGTCTTCTACAATGACCGCGCCTCCTTCCAGACGCTGGTTCAGATGATGCGCTCGGAGCGTGAGCGCATGGACGAGAACAGCCACCTCATGTACCACATCCACCTAGTGGAGCTGCTGGCCGTCTGTACGGAGGGCAAGAACGTCTACACCGAGATCAAATGCAACTCACTGCTGCCTCTGGACGACATTGTACGAGTGGTCACCCATGAAGATTGTATTCCGAGGTACAGTGCTGCATGCATGCGTCATCATACATGAGGTCCATTTTTACTTGCATGAGCGGAGCGGGTGCAAGTTAAGCGATTGGTGCATGGTCAGTGCGCGGTTGGCTGTCCCTCGAGGTACTGTGATTGGCCGGTGTAAGTGATGACATAATGGTGACGTAAGTAAGAGACCTTTATATCTAATGTCATGAGTATTAGCTCACTTCGCTTGCACCCTGACGAGTGCTGATCTAGTTTTTACCTCTTTAAGACCCATTAAGACCTGAGGCAGATTTCTATTTTTTTCTATTTTGAATGCGTAGTTCAAATGTTTTCCTGCCAAGGACCACCAAATCTATTTGTACTTGAGATATTTGTACTTGAGTATTTCCAAGACAGACTTGTTCTTTTCTGACACACTGTCAGACAAGAGCCTATGTGGCATGCACCTGGAATATTAGGCCTGAATTCCAGAGTTTTACTTGTAACAGACTGCATTTTCCACCACTGACATTACGCTTCTACAGATATCTCTGCTGTCTGATTTCACTCTCTAGGTGAAAATTGCCTACATCAACTTCTTGAACCACTGCTATGTGGACACGGAGGTGGAGATGAAGGAGATCTACACCTCCAACCATATGTGGAAGCTGTTTGAGAACTTCCTGGTGGACATATGCCGGGTGAGCCTGAGGGACCTCTTGACTTTTCAACGGCTGTGGGTTAATTTAGAAGTGCTCTCATTTAGATAGCACCACCACTTTGAGTTTCCATTATGAATTCCCATTATGCCTATACCGTCTCAAAGGCCTTGTGTTTAGAGTGTCCACCTTGAGACTGGGAGGTCGGGGTTTGATCATCATCATCATCATCAGGTCTCTTGCTCAGCGGCAGGGTCAACACCATGCATAGAGCCAATCAGTTTAACCGGTCCTCTCCATTGGGGTCAGTCCAATGCTCAAAGCTCAGCTTCGGGCAGATTTGATCCCTGGCCGTGTTATACCTTTGACTCTGAACCCATGGCCCCCTGCTTGACACTCAGCATCAAGGGTTGTATTGGGGGTAACAGTAACGTCATTTCCCTATGGGCCTCATGTCTCAGCAAGGCTTACGTACTTTATTATGCCAGGCTTAGGTAACCGTATTGACACGGGTTGCATTTGACCTGTTGCCCACTTTAGGATACAGGAAGTATGATCTGTTGACTTTTGTGTGTCATGCTTATCTTATTGTCTCTGTCCACGACCCAAGGTGTGCAACAACACCAGTGACAGGAAGCATGCGGACACCACTCTGGAGGGTTACGTAACGGAGACGGTCATGAGCATCGTCACATGTTTCTTCAGCTCGCCTTTCTCTGACCAGAGCACCAGCCTGCAGGTAAACATGAGCTGCTGCAGGCAGCGTTACCCCTACACCACAATACAAACCTCAATTTTTATCCTTAACCTCCTGCTTTATAGGTACAAGCTTATTAACCACTTAAGCCATGCCTTTAGTCCTGACTCACAATTGTACTATGACCATTTTTTCCCCGTCTACACCAAATCACTTTGCCAAAAACAGCAATGAATGCATGAATGAATGTTATTGTTATATTGTCATTATGCAAATGTACAACAAAACTCTGTTGACCTCTCTAATAACATCTACTATAATAAAAAAACAATCGGCACATGTAAAATACTTATAGTATATAGTCTGAAAGCTCATAGTGTGTATGTTTTTTGTTGTATTGTGAACTTTTAGATCATTTTATGTAATAGTTTTATAGCTAATAGGTTTGAATACATACTGCCTGTCTACGACAGAACAACTCAACGACGGTTCCCTGATCCAAACTCAAATACCGAAAACTCCCATTTTTGTGCATGTGCCGCATATGAGGGCATATGAATCCGTGTTTTTGTAGTTTATTATTAGTAAATGAAAAAAGTCACAAACACTGTTACGAAGAGAAAGTTTCATGTTGAAATGTTGCATCTTCTTCTTTTGTGTAGCTGGCACGTCATATGTATGTAAGTAAGATGACAGGCATTTTAGTTTCCGTTCCCTGGAAGTATTCTTTACTGGCAGACAGCGGATTCTTAGGAAATGTTGTTTTCACTAGAATAGAGCTTCATCAGCACACAGACCTGCTGCTCATGCATCAGTGGGCGAGTTGCACAAG
The DNA here is from genome assembly GCA_039105355.1 of Benthosema pterotum. Lineage (NCBI taxonomy): Eukaryota > Metazoa > Chordata > Actinopteri > Myctophiformes > Myctophidae > Benthosema > Benthosema pterotum. The sequence continues at coordinate 31,307,596 of CM076971.1, read as the reverse complement.
GTTTTGGTGCAGAGCGTGATGCAACATGGTCACATTATGTAGAATGATTTCTGAAACCCTTGTGTCCTCCTGAATCCTGTAGGTACTGTAGCCTGTAGGTTGTCAAAGTGTATTTGTGTGTGTGTATATAGATACATATATGGCCTAAAGAGTTTGTGGATCGCTTATTTACTTTTTTCATTTTTTTCTGGCCATTGTGCAGCGACTTAGCCTTAGTCAGTGACTTGACCTTATTCATAGCCTGATCCATAGTTTTAGAAATATAGCTGCAGTATTAGCTACTGCATGGTAATATTTTTTGTAAATACTAAATTGGAATTGTGCAGCACTATAATCCTACTTCGTGAGAATTCTCCTCAGTGTATGATGATAAACAACCTTCTTTTTCCCATGACAGGCTTCCATTTTTGGAAAGATAACCGAGGTATTTATTGTGCTGTAGGGATGATATAGAGTTTTGTGTCTCGGTGCTAGCTATGAATCAGAGGGGCCCCATGTTTTGTTGGAAATGAATGAGCACGATCATAATCAACATCACATTGTTTTTAGTGATTCAAAATCTGTATGTATATCATTCTTTTTAATGACCAAATCAATCAAATCCACAAAGTTAAAAGACATTGATTGTCACCATTTGGCTTGATTAGTTCACGTTGGAGTCTTCTAATGAGTTTTCATTGCATCTCTCCTCATCTCTGTCTTATTCTCCATCGTATAGACCCGACAGCCGGTGTTTGTTCAGCTGCTGCAGGGGGTGTTCAGGGTCTACCACTGCAACTGGCTCAACCCTGTTCAGAAGGCCTCGGTGGAGGCCTGCATTAAAGTGCTGTCAGACGTGGGTAAGACAATAAGGGTATTTGTGGCACATTACAGCTGGCATGAGTTATCTTCAGGGATGTTTTTAATATGAACAAATGAGCCACTATGACACACCGCGTGGCTCCTGGCTGAAACCAATTTCCACAAGTTCAGAATATATGAGATGAGGCCATAGAATGTCATCGCACACCTCTCTCCCAGGTCTATGCCAACACAAACCTACTTTAACTATCTCTAATCTAGTCACAACCGTTTTGTGATCTGTTTTGTTCCGTTCTAATGTTCCACGTGAAGTTAGGTTGCCTCCAGTGCTGTTAATGTGTAGTGCACTATGGTAGTTATGTTGCTGGTTCAAGTGCCATGACCTAAAGTGAAACACTTCTCTTTGTTCCGTTGACCCCAGCTAAGTGCAGAGCCATTGCCATTCCAGTGGACCTGGACAGTCAGGTGAACAACCTGTTTGTCAAATCGAATAATGTCGTGCAGAAGAGCATTCTGAGCTGGAGGCTGTCCGCCAAGAACACACCCAGGCGAGACTCTGGCCTGACCACTTCCAAGGATTATCGCAACATCATAGAGCGGCTACAGGTCAGCTTTGGATGTGTACACACTACTGGTAAAAACTTGTGTGGTGAGCAATACTGATTATTGAACAGGATATGTGCACACAGAATAACTGTCCCTACGTCCACGATGCATCAGTACTTCTTAAGGACTGACACAGACACTACTTTAAACAATTTTGAGGTTTTTCAAGTGAACCTGATCCAGATTGAGAACCACTGGGGTGAACAAACAATATAAGATTCATGTATGAGGGCATGCGTTTATTTATTTCTACAGGATGCATGAGTAACTGATTGGTCTATACTTACACAGCGTAAACGTGAATGTCTGCACGTCCGACATCCAACTCTGATTCACACATTGTAATCATCATAGTTTCATTAAATAAAGTGACGAAGGAAATTCAGTAGAAACGGACACTGGTCAATTCCTGAAAACTAAAACTTACGCAACTAACCATGTGGGAAGGATGATTCAGTGTTTTTTGTCATGGGAATTATAACAGTATATCTGACCTTTTCACATCATTTTGAGACTGCATGAAGTAGCTGTCTGATATAGGCAGCTACTGTAACGCCTATATTTCATTTGGGAACTAATAAAATATGTCTCATCTCATACAGTTCACAAAATACAGTAAGACACATACAATACAGACAGTACACACAAGGCATTGGTGTTTAAAAGCATGAAATCCAGAGCTACAACATTTGTTGTTAGTAGATTTCCAACAAACTGGAATATTTTCAGCATTTCTATTGTAAGATTATATTTTATTGGATGCAGAGATTTGTATTACTTCTGCGTTATGAGCTAAACAAAGCTGTCATATACACACACACACACACACACACACACACACACACACACACACACACACACACACACACACACACACACACACACACACACACACACACACACACACACACACACACACACACACACACACACACACACACACACACACACACTGCTACTGTACTGTATTGATATACATTAAATTGAAGTTGCAATGCCTGTCATTTCCCTTCCTTTTTAAAGGACATTGTGTCAGCACTGGAGGACCGGCTGAGGCCTCTGGTCCAAGCTGAACTGTCCGTGTTGGTGGATGTTCTCCATCGTCCAGAGCTGCTCTTCCCTGAAAACACAGATGCCCGCAAGAAGTGTGAGAGTGGAGGATTCATTTCAAAGTACGCCAGAGACACAACACGTGTCAAAGACATGAGTTTTATAGAGTTGTTGCTGTGTTCCTTTGTGCTGTGTTTCCTAGAACTGTAATATATGGGGAAAAAACATTAACACGGTGAATCACACCTTTTTTGACATCAGCAAGATTTGATTGACCTTGTTAATGATTCTTTGTGACATTATGTCCATACAACAACTCTAAGGTGTATTAATGACATAGTAGAAAATGAGAGTGTCCACCTTGAGACTGGAGGTAGGGTCAGATCCCCGCTGGGTCACACCAGTCTCTGAAAATTAGAACCCAGTGCCTCCCTACTTACTCCAATCAGCACCAAGGATCGTTGGGTTGGGGTAAGTGAGTGCAACATGTGTCAGGAGGTGTACCGTCTTGCACATCATGTCCAGTGGGTGTGCTTGCACACCAAGCTGCCTCACGCTATAGAAACAGGAGATCGTGCCCTATGGGCCTCTTGGCTCGGCAAGGTTTACTTTATTGCATAAGTAAAGATCTGAGTAGCCTACTTCTTGCACCGCTGAAACATGATAACTATCATCTCATAATAATAACTACTGGACATTATGAGACCTAGTCAAGCTTTGAGCACGAGTGATTCATTATTTCTTCATTAACAGTTGGCAAAAAGTGCAATCATGGTAAAAGGATAACACTAATCCTAACCATAAAGAGTCCTACGGGAGTGTTTCCATTGCGGTCCTGTGTATTCAATTAATCAAGAAAAACAGTGCCAACCAAGAAGGCTTTTCTTGTTTTGGTGGAACAGAAATATATCTTTTAGAAGATTCACTTTTGTTATTGTTGTCAGTTTGAGCCAGTCTACAGTATCAATGAACAGTACATGTACGGTAGATAGTACATGTGCAGAGCTAGGGTGTGCCTGTACAGGTCTCATTGCGCTCACATGTTTTACACATGTAGAAAGTACAGTAAGCACATACTCTCACACAAAGACTTTGTGTGGTTGTGTTGTGGCTGATAAGAGCTAATATTGGATTACGGGAGGTCCCAGCTGGCTACTTTGAGCAGGTGTTGTGTCACTATGGGAATTAGCCTTCTAATCAAGGCTGCCACGGTGGATTAAGGTGTGGAGAGGCACGTGAAGTTACTGTACTGCTTCTACAACTGCTGCTCCGAGTCATTCAGGACGCTGACATTGTGCAGTTCCAGGGAAGAACTGGATAACAATGAGCCACAATACAATGCTCTTGATGGGAGTGCAGGTTTCATTGGCTTCAGAAGTTCAGAGACAGAGGGATCCATGACTGCATTTGTAGCCTGAAACTGTTGTTAGGCTGTAGAACAAATTGTACTGTACTCAGTCTGCTGTATGTTGAAAGGTATCCCAAGGCATTTGGTGAGGAGTCCGATGAACGGACACAAAAGTGGTAATACTAGAACTAGAAGGGCATTAGTACACAGTAGGATCATCAGTGTTAATCGAACATTTCTAGAATGTCAGTGTTACCAGTGGTTACGTTAACATTGAGGACTATTGTGCTGTCTGTATAGCTGTACACAATACAGAACTACTAATTGAATGGGGTATTTCACTTTCAAACATGGTAACAGGATAGTTGTAATTTCTACTCTGACTTTTGTGAGCACCGGATATTTTTTAACTTTCTTGATTGAGTAGTTAGATGGTATGTTAATTTGTGCAACATCACACAGCTCCATTTTAACCTTATTAGAGTAATTGAAAACACACATCCTTGTGTCTGGTGACCAATATTGTTCTTTGTTTTTCCACTAGACTTTATGCACTTGAATTCACTTTTCGTCTCACTTTGTGTAGCATGCAGAATATCACACCAGTGTGAATTGAGGGATGATCCTATCATCATACATTTGTACTTCATCTCATTCCAGCCAATCTTTCTGTCTTCAATTTCTGTTCTCACTTTTTAAACTCCGTATCTACTTTGCCCAACCAATCAATCATTGCTATAGCAACACTTGGCATCTGAGGCCTCTAAAATAAATGAAAAAGCTAATGGGAGGACCGTTTCAGTCACCAAAAACAAGGATGTGTCTTTTCAATCAATGAATCCAGCATGGTTATTGGAGGTTGAAGTTACTTACTGAAGTTACTTGTCTAAGGTGCTCACATAGGCTAGATGTTGAAATAACTTCCAACATGTTTGAATGTTAATTTAAATAGTTATTTTGATCATATACCTAGATAGCTTGGCCCAAGCTACTCACATTTACTGCACCATGCCCCGGCAGCAAGCACCTAGCTCAGATGGCATCAAGTCTCCTAGTCAAAAATTCCCTAAAAATAGATCAGATCACAAATAACAGATCACAAATAACTGTGCTGAAATACTGTCCGGTATCTGGCAAAAAAAAACTTTAGTTTATAATGTGTCACCTGGTTTTGCAGGCAGCAGGTGGTATAATAATAGTGTAATAATAATATAGTAAGCTTTCAATTGTAGCTTTAGAACTGTAGTATTAAACAAATACAAAATGAAATAAACATTAACCTTTCTTCTTTCACTTTCTTACACAGGTTGATTAAACACACCAAGCAGTTACTGGAGGAGAATGAGGAGCGACTCTGTATCAAAGTATTGCAGACCCTCAGGGAAATGATGACCAAAGACCGAGGATATGGTCAGAAGGTACATGTTGTTCCTGTCCTGTATCATCCATGTGTGCTGTATCGGATGAGGTTTAAAAAATGACAATAAGCTGATGTATTTGTTCTGACCTATTGTACAGCACAGTGATTCAAGGCTGAAGGGCACAAAACATTGGGTCATTATGGTTGGGACTTCAGGACTCTGAGGACTTTACAAGGAAATAGTTATTTTGTCGTCTACACCTTCCACACCAAGAATGATTAATATAATAGTAATGATATGAGCACCCTCAGTGGTGAATGATAATGTGGCGGTGCCAAGCTTGATCAGGATGCTAAAATGGCTATCGATTGATGAATTGTACTAGGTTAAAAGGAAACTCAGAAGTTTCACCAAATGTTACCGATTAGGATGTGATTAGTTAGGATAATCCAAGACTACGAGAGTTACAAGAGTTCTTGTTATTGAAGGTAGATGTTAGACGATGCCAGCTGCCATGAGTGGTGTTAAACCAATTCTACTCTATGGCTTTGAGACATGGACACTTTCAAAGAAATTACAGAAAACTCTGGATGGCACTTTCTAATGAGAGCACAAAATCTCCCATGGAAGAGCCACCCATCGACTAATCTAATGAGTCGATGGGTAACTAGTCCAAACCAGAAGAACACAATTTGCTGACGTTATTACAGTATATCTTCCCTTCTTCTCTGAATCCTGCCTCAAAGCAGACCAGAGGTAGAAAACTGCTGTTTCATGATGTCATCGCTAGGGAGGGACACATGCATCACTAAGCAGAATGGCAATGAAGATCCGGGATGGCTGACGTGGCATGATGAAATCCATGATCTCGCCTGCATTTGAAAATTATGACAACGACTATATCGATCTTACATCATCAAAACGTCTACAGTCAAGACACACTATACAGTATATGACCAGGAACCCTTTTCCCTGTACATTACACAGTACATTTCTTGGTCAATGAAAAACAGGAGAAATATATGGGAATGTCAATATGTACTGTCCATACTCTGACAGTCTCATGATAACCAGTGTAATTGTCGTGGCATGCGTCACACATTTACCAGGATGGTATAACACATGGATCTCCATAGTGGGGCTGACTTCACCACCTGGATCTATACCGTATATACTGTATATTCGTTGGAGTTGCTTATGACTTACTCCAACTGAAGCAGTGTTTCAGGGTCCTGTCTGCATTTATCTTTTTTAACAATGGTATCAGAACTCTAGTCAAATATATTCCCTCATATCTTCCCTCCTGAACCTACTGGACGTAGTACGTACACAGTGTCTCTGGTCGCTTTAATGTAAATTGGGAGTATCAGCACAGACCATTAACATGCTGTAAGCATAGTCCAACGTCTTTAACACTAACACCATTCATACACCATTTTACACAGCATATCATGGGCCGTCACTGACTCCCTGTACCGATGCCCTCAATGGTCATTTGTTTCTAGCAGGGTTTTACAGCCTCAATCCATAGAGCGCCAAAGTCTGACGTCAATATTAGTAGAAGGTAGAAGTCCATGTGTCTGTGTACTTTTATATTTGCATTGTAATCCCCATAAACAAATCATCCCAGGCCCTTTCACTCATATGGAGGATATGTACTGTAGAACAAATTGACTATGAGAAAAGTACAATGTTGCTGCTGCTGAGTTTTTTTTTTTTTTTTTTTTTTTGCGAGAAACAGACTACAAAATAAATGACTATCCATGTACAGTACCACCTTAATAACTGATGTTAAAATTCAGGGTAAACTGGCTGATTCTGTTCCACTCCTACGCCAATATTGCTGCTGCTCTGACAAAATCTTCCATTAACAGCTAGGTGTGCTATCATGCTCATTTCCGCACAGCAGGATAGTCTATTCCAACCAATTGCTTGGTCAGAAGACCTGTACTAGTAATATACTGTAAATGTTTCATTCCACCATGTCTTTTTTCTCGTTGTTTTGAACGACTCCTCTCTGAGAGGGGCTCAAGTACCACCAGTGGTACCCGTACCAGTGGGAACCTCTGCCTTAAGATGCTGTGTTTGCAATTCACTAACTTCACTAACATGTTTGAGTGACCAACCAAGCTATAATTTGCTTAGGTCGCTTCACTAACTCTGCTCCCTATACTTTTCTCTTCCAGCTGATTGCCTTTGATGATGAAATGGATGTGGCTGAGGTTGATCATTTTCCTTATTACTGTCGTGGTGTATTCATTTGATTTACGCATGTCTGCCACTAGTGGTCTAGATGTGCCTGTGCTGCAAACAGACCTCCTAGAGTAGCTAGCTATACTTAAATTATACTTTGTTGAATGCTGGTGTCAGGCACCAACAATAGCAGATCTACAAGCTCAGCTCGACTGCTATTATTGGTGCTAGTGTGCAACAAAGTATACAGTAAATCAGGTAGTACATCTTTGGCTTGACCCTCATGTCTTCGTAGTATGCCTGTATGAGTTTTCCCTACACAGTAAAATCCACTGGTCCATTTTTGCACTCTGAATTAAAATAACACCCAGGAATTTACTGTGTAACATTATTCTCCTTGTTGTACAGTACTTAATTATTGTAGCATGTCTAACTAGAGTATCTTGTTGTGCTTCGCTGAAATGTAAATTGCCTGTCTTGTTGAAATGTTTTCAAGTGGGCTGTTGACATTCATATTTATTTATTTTTTTCAATCCACTAGTACTATGACTAGTATGATTCAGGCCACTGATCTAACCATGGATAGGTCGAGCTCATTTGACATGATGTTTACTACAGGATTGTCTGTCAACTTGAGGGCTGGTTGGGACTGGAGGGGAGCATGCCTTAAGCGTGCAAGTGTGTGTGTCTGTGTGGCGGGGGCTGCGTGTTTGTATGTGAATCGACCTCTTTTAGATGGATGGCAGACAGGGGAATGCTGTTCTCCTGAGCCCTTTACTGCAGGAGCAGGTGTGAATGTAGAATGTACTATATAATATAGCGAGAGCAATCCTGTATATTTAGCACTGGAAACCGAATACAGCTCGAAATGCACACTGTTGGAGGTGGACGTGTGTCTGGCAGCTAACATACTTTATGTGTACGTAAGTGTGTGTGGGTGGCAAATGGCCCGTAGCCCAGAGGAAGTAGATATGGCACATGCCATGCACCCCTCCCTGGCTTGTGAGTGAAAGACAATCTGACCACATGTTGAACGATGACAGATGTCAGGTGAGACCGATCATAATCAAAAGTGTTTACAATTCCTCCGAAGTTGCGTAACTTGATTAGTTGCCTTATCAGTCCAAGCATTGCGCAATGTGTTTTCCACAGCATAGAATGACACGGTATGTTATAGTTTAGATTTGTTCTCCATGTCAATTGTCTATACTGCAGTTTTCTGCTAAAGTCATTGGTTTATTTGCTCTTCCTGTGATTTATGCCCAGGTGAAAGTAAAAATATAATGTGTTTGTGAGTCGGCCGATGGAGCAAGTGAAAGTGAGGTTATCTCAGAACAGTGCACAATCACCGGAGCGAGTGAAAGTGAGGTAAACAGTGGTATCAGTTAGGGAGAGAGAGAGGCAGTTGGAAAGGGTATTTCCACTGTTGCCAAGAAGTCACATGCAGCCACCCCTCCTTCTCTCCCCCTAACGCGCTCTCGCTCTCTCTCCCTCCCTCTCAACATCACTCCCTTCATGCTGTATCCTAGTGATGGAAGTCCCCAGCTGCATCCTTTCCGCAGAAACAGGGCTGAAGTCAGAGAATGCTTTGTGGCTTAGGTTGCCCCGCCCCTTAAGCAGTGTTTAAGAATGCACACTTGCTCACACCTCCGCTGACGCACCCTCTGTCTCTCTTTCTGTCTGTCTCTCTCTCTCTCTCTCGCTCACTCACACGACCACAAACAGCAGCATACTGCACGCTGCCGAGTCTATTTTTTTCTGCATGTGCCTGTGCCCTAGAGGGCCCCCCCGGTGGTACACTCTGTCCCAGGCCAGCCAGCCAGCTAGGCAGACACGTATGCAGGCGTTATGCACGTATGTAAGGCCAAAGCCGTGATGTTCCCTCAGCTGCTGTGAGCTGCAGAAGGGCTGCTGTGATAGCCGTTATATAACCCCCAGTGTTATGCCTGATGCTTCTGCTCTCCTCTGGCCTGTCACTATGGGAGGGAGCCTCTGCCAAGCTGCTGTCCGCCCCAGCCCGTTAACCCAGCCGCTCAGGGACAGCGTGCAGTCGGTCACTTTTACTACTGTTGGATAGGGCCTGGCATGGCGTGCCTGTGGTTGCTTTCGGAGTCCTCCTCACCCCTGGTGCCTGCCTGCTCCTCACCCCAGATGGCCCTGTCTGGTGGTGGGGTGTGTGGGTGTAAAACAATGTGGAATGGCATTCCCCCTCTGAGATATTTATTTCGTTTTATTCCAAAAATAGAAAGTTGAATAACTGTAAGCAAGCCTTCACCCGCCCACTAGAGCTCCTGTGTTAAGCTTGATCGTGCTTTCATGTGCTGTCCCCCGTGCCGTGCGTGCATGTGTTGCCTCTGTCAGGAATAAAAAAGAGCCCACTCGGGGTTGGAGGGTCAGAGAGGGATGATATCTGCATTGTATACAGCGGTGATGTAACAGAGTCCGCCGAGATTATATGGCTTTAGGATGACAATAAGTTCCTTGTTGGGATTATGTAAGGCAAGATGATTTCTATGCAGGGAGAGTGGCGGTCCACATGTGTGTCTACGTGCTGCCTGTGTAAGCATGTCTCCTGCGTTTGTGTCTGTGCCAGCTGATCACAATCTCCTCATTATCCAGACTCTACTACCGTCACCTGCCCTGACACATTTCTCCCCAACGTTCTGTTGCTCTCTCTCTCTCCCACAGTCCTTTTCTATCACGTTGTCTCCTGACATTTTGCACGGCCAGCGTTTGCTTTTCACTATAGTACCTTTGTTTAATCACTGTTCATTTCTATGCTTTCCTTTTTAGACAGCCATGTGTTCTTTTTTTTGTTTTTTGTTTCAGAGCACCTGTTTTAGGTCTCCAGATTCTGGCCGTTTCTCATTTACCAATCACATCTGTGCTTTTTTTTCTTTGTGTTTTCGTTTCCCGTCGCTTGTTCCGGCTTCATTAGGTTCTTGTTTTTCTTTGTGCCACGCTTTCCCCCCTCCCTCCGCCACGGTGTTTTCTGTTCGTGCCAGGCTACAACTCACCCAGGCGCTGCCACACCCATCTGGGGCTCTGCCAGTTTGCCTCAGTCTGTCTCTGTTTGTCCTCATGTATCCCCCTCGTCTGCTCCTGTGGGTGACGTGAGGCAATGCAGGGGCTGGTGTTATTCTTCCCAGCCAACAGGGGGTGCTGGAGACGTTCCACGGGGCCTGTGCAGCGGCGTCCCACTTTCTCCTACCTCTGTGCTGCACGATTCTTGGACTCCAGCCAGTTCTCAAGCGGTGCTTACATAAGAAGCAGCCCTCTTTTTTTCCCTTTCTTTTTTTCCACCCTGGAATTTCAGACTCTCCACTGATGTGTGACCTTCAGTGGTAATTGCTAATAAAAGTT